>OZ007595.1:233965381-235165381 GCA_963931845.1 Maratus michaelseni
AAATATTGTCGTTTATGTTTAATGCTATGAACGCAAATCCGCGTTCAGCTTGGATTGAGACTAGCTATATTTTCTGTTATATAAATAGAAAGAGATAGATAGCTATTAAGATATATATATATATATATAGAGAGAGAGAGAGAGAGAGATAGATATAGATTTATTATATACAGGGTGTTCCGTTAAAGGGGTCCAATATTAATAGGGGTAATAGAGGAGATCACATGGAGCATAAATCAGTATATAAAGCCTGGTCGGATCTCAATAGTTTTCAAGTTACAGCAAATAGAATGAAAATTCGAAAATTGTAAAAGAACCCTCATTGCTAAACTATCGATAATGCTACATAAAAACGAAGCACATATTTAGAAAGAGCAGAAAAAACCTACAAAATGACATCAATTGTATTAAAATAGCAATATTTATTGACGAGTTACAAGCCCTGAAACAGTGAAAAAAGTACGAAATCCAATATACATCAAAATAGTTAATCGTTAATTCCAAAAAGACAACTCTAGCTACAACAAGGAAAATGTAGTAAAATTTGGTCCATTCCGAAAACTTTCAAAAAAGCTTACAATGAACCATATCGGTTTAATTGTGTGAGAGAAATTAATCAGTTTCTTAGTTACAACTCCGCTTTCTTTGACACTAGCAAAGGTTAAACTCCGCCCATCACGATTGGAAACACCGCCTTTTTAATTACTCTCAACTATACATTTTCGATCATGCTTCTTCTGAGATGCAACATTTTTAATTATTCAAGAGTTGAATGAACCAAAATAACTTTACAATAATAGTCTACATTTTAAAGTGGTCCTTTTATTGATATAAAGCTTAAGTTAAATTCCTTAAAATAAACTGGTGGTGAAAATTCGGAAATAATTAAAAATATTGCGATTTGTAACTATGCAAGAAGTTTCAGTACATGTTTTACATGGACAATTATTGTATGTATATGTGCATCATAATTTATGATAGGAAATAATAATAACAAATAGCATAATAATTTTATTAATTATAATTTAAAAAAGACACTAAATTTTTAAATTAATTCATACATACTTTGTAATTTACAATTTGAGTACACCACAGTCTGTGACTTACAAAATACTGTGCCAAAAAGTGTTGAAAATAAAAGAAAAATGACAAATAAAGAATTACATTCCACGTACTTTATGACATATGTGAAGCATAGTCTTCTGGCCTGCGCTGCACAGTTCAATGTCGGAAGGAAGACGAACGGACATTATTATAATAGGTGTTCGAAGTTGCGCCCATTAACAGAATCGCACAGCCGACAGCGACGTCGTAAAAGATTGGCGAACACGCCGAAAAACTCCGACGGAGTTGGGAATGTCTCCTGCAGCGACAACGATTCGCGCTAGTAAATCCTCCGGTGTATCCACAGGCGTTTCATACACCAGCGATTTAAGGTGTCCCCAAACAAAAAAGTCTAACGGATTGAGGTCTGGAGAGCGTGCAGGCCAAGCAACAGGTCCACTGCGTCCAATCCATTTCCCAGGATATGTTGAATTGAGGTGATTGCGAACACCTATGAAAAAATGTGCCGGTGCGCCATCGTGCATAAACCACATATTGTGGCGCAATGTTGCTGGCACATTTTGCAGTAACTGCGGTAAGATATCCCGTAGGAAAACCAAGTACGTACTGCCATTGAGTACATCTGGGAGTAAATATGGTCCTATGAGATAATCGCCGAGGACACCTGCCCATATGTTCACACTGAACTTTTGTTGTGCGTTCGACGGGAAAACAGTGTGCGGATTTGTATATGACCATGTGTGCATATTGTGCGTGTTTACCACGCCCTCTCTCGTAAATGTTGCTTCATCAGTAAATAAAATATTTTCCAGAAATTGTGGATTATTTTCTGTTACATTAAGCAACCAGCGTACGAATTCTGTCCGCTGAGCACAATCTGTTACTGATAACAGTTGTACCCGCTGCACATGAAAGGGGTGCATGTTTTCTGCACGCAGAACACGCCACACACTTTGGTGAGAAACACCGACTTCAGACGCAGCAGCTCGTGTACTCGTGGAGGGGTTATCTTTAAAAATATTCAGTACATCTTCTTCCATTGCAGGTGTTCGTACATGTCGAGGTTTCCCTGCATCAATGCTTGCTGTATTAAACGATCCAGTCTCCCGTAATCGTCTATCGATTTTTATGAAGAGTTTCGAACTTGGGCAACGTCTCCTTGGAAATTGCTCACGGTACATGCGCTGTGCTAGACATGCATTTCCATGAGCTTGCCCGTACATCAGATGCATGTCCGCATATTCTTCGTTAGAGTATTCCGGCATAATTATTATACATCAACTTACTACAATCCCGCAGCAGTCACGGAGTTTGCTTTAAGACAAGGCGAGAGATGCACAATATGTCATTCACTTGACCAGACTGAATAATGAAAGGGTATTGATAGAGGTTGATCAGAAATGTATAATTGAAAGATATTAAAACGGGGTGTTTACAATCGTCATGGGTGGAGTTTCGCTCTTTCCGAGCGTGCAACAGTACAGAGTTGTAACTAGGGAACTGCTTGATTTCTCCAATACAATTAAACTGATATGGTTTATTGTCAGCTTCTTCGAAAGCTTTCGGAATGGACCAAATTTTATAACATTTTCCTTGATGTAGGTAGAGTTGCATTTTTGGAATTAACGATTAACTATTTTGCTAAATATTTGATTTTGTATTTTTTCACTGTTTCAGATCTTGTAACTCGCCATTAATTCTCAATATTCTAAAACAATTTATGTCATTTCGTAGGATTTTTTCTGCTCTTTCTAAATATGTGCTTTGTTTTTATGTAGCATTATCGATAGTTTAGCAATGAGGGTTTTTTTACAAATTTCCGATTTTTCATTCTATTTGCTGTAACTTGAAAATTATTGAGATCCGGCCAGGCATTATATACTGATTTATGCTCCGTGTGATCTCCTCTATTACCCCTATTAATATTGGACCCCTTTAACGGAACACCCTGTATACGTGTCTATATATATATATATATATATATACATAAATATACTATACACACACATATGTATATAGATATATAAATGCATTATGAGACGTTAAATATTAAAAAGATATTTGTCATAGATCAAGCGATACGGTATATAGTTTAAATGACTAAGAAGATTGCGACGCTCGTTTCAGGTACCAAAATCTTCCTATCAACTATTTGATCTATTCAATAACGCTTTGCCTAGAGATTTTGATTTCACTATATAAATTTCTAGTTATCAGTTTTTTATTATGGGGCTAAATCTATTAAATTTCTCTAAATGCACGAACATGATTGATTATCATTTTAAAGACTCTCTGCTTCAACTTAAGATCCTCCTTAGAATAAAAAAGGTAACTCGAGAAAAGTTATCCATGAAAATACCAAGATTAGCTTGCTGCATTTTTTCAAACTTTTGCGCAATTAATAAAAATTTTACAAATGATGCTGACGATGATGAGTTCGCAACATAAATCATGGTGAAATGCATGCTTATAAAAAAGAATTTATATATTTGTAAGTCTTTTTTTTGTATTATGTCCATCGATTTACAGCCATCCATTCCTTGCAAACCTCGAAGTTTTGACATGATCCGGATAAGCGTGTATTTTATTTAAATTATGTACCAGAAATGTTAACACTAGAACGACGGTGATGGGCCATATTGGCCCTTATGAAAAGAAAAAATGTCGATTCGAACCGGATATTTCTTCATACAATATGTTAAATATACACCTCACAAAAATAAGCTAACCCTTTCAGGGGCAAAGTACTTTCAGTACTAAAATGTTGTAATACATGACTGGCACCGGCATTAACATAGAAATTTATTTGTAAGTAAGAAAAGAGCAAGAAGACCCACACATATTATTTGGGAAAAGTTTTAGGAAATTTCTGATGCCATTATGGCGTTTGGGAAATAAAATTAAGTGGTTTCATAAACATACACTGCCCCTGAAAGGGTAAATAAGTTAAAAGTCCTAAATAAAAATTTTGGTGCGAAAACTTGTGTAAAATTCCCGTCGCTCTAGTGTTAAATCGAAATCTTATAGTATTTAATAATTCAGGAAATGGCTGTTATTAAATAAAGAGAAAAATACTGCTAAATCTTTCTGGTAGGAATTTTGGTAAAACTGACCACCACGTGTCTTTCGTCGTATTCATTTGGAAATAAATACCACAAACAACATGCCGTATGGCTGTTAACGTGATAAGTATCATTTTATTATTTTTTGTACAGTATTATTTTTATAATTACATGAAATGATCCCTCACCCATCCTGTTATGAATAATGCAAGATAATCTATTGAAATCGTAGGAATTTCTTCTTTTAATAATTTTAAAACTCCGAGAGAAATTAGAAATCAGAAATAGTTATAAATATTTCTTTAAAATTTTTATGTATTTTCAGAATATAAGTTGAAAGCATAATAAAGTAATGTCTTTCGACGATAAATTAATCGTTTTAGACTACGCTTTTCACAAACTGGGATGAACACCAAGGAATATACTAATTTATTTATAATATTTATTTCTAAAATAATAATCTGGAATTTCTGATGAAGTCTGTTATTCTAAATATTTTATTTGAACTACTTTTTATTGTTATTACTATAAATATCGGAAGTAAGCAGCTAGGTGTGTATGTTCTGTGAAACTAACAAAGAGTATGGCGCCGCCTATTCTATTTGTTATTTAATTCGCAAAATTTTAAATCGCAATTCTCTAAATAACAATCTAACCTAGAAGTTAATTCTTTTGTTTTTGTAGAGTTGCTGAAATATTTCCCGTAAGATATACAGACAAATATATAATGACGAATTGAAATTTCCCTGATGCATCTTTAAAAATATGTTCCACATTTAAAAACGCAATTGCTGCTTCGGAAATAGTTGTGAAGAAATATGTGTTTCAACATTGTTTGTTTAAATAAAATTTAAATTCCGTTTTTCCTTGAGTGATTTCATATTTTGTTTGCTGTTTTGTATACAAAACATGTTTTTCTCAGTGTTCCATTTTATTTTCAAAACTGATGGGAATTGTGTGAAATTACCAGTTCTGTTTTTATTTATTACATCTTTTTTTTTTCGGAAACATAATAATTTACAAAGATAATAGTAAATTTCCAATACATATTTTTATATTTTAGCCTCAGAAAGTTTTTTATCAGAATATTGCTATTTTTGATATCAGTAATTTAAAATCTGATTAACCCATTTGCACCAATAGCACATATATGCCTACATTACAGAAATTCCTTCTTATTCAGAAATTCCGAAAGAAAAATATTTACTTTAAATAATTACGAAACCTCTGCCATTAAATAAAGCAAAAATTACCATTCAAAATTTCTGGTAGAAATTCGGAATTACTGAATAAAAGGATGCAAATGGGTCATCAGCATAGTGTTTACCAGTTACGAGTGAAGTATCTGAGGTGGCAGTCACAAGATGGCGACTATTGTTTATTTACATCGCACCAGTAGGGCACCTGATTACAGATGGCGAAAAATTCAGCATAAACATTTGAATAGAAATTTTAGCATTATTTAAACGCCTTATTCATGAAAAAAAAATTCACAAAATTGCTGTAATTTCCGGCTTATAATCCGCGGATCAAACAATTATGCTTCGACCCAGAAATTTTATTTTATATGATGTAACTTAAAAAAATCAATGTAAATATTTGACTTCAATTATTAAATAGGCCGGAAATTACGGTAACCTCTTAACTCTTCTGCCTGTGATATTCACGGGCTGTGTAGGATATTTAAAAAAAAAAATTCAGATTCCTTGATTGCCACCAGTTTTTAAAACAGCTTTATTCGCTCATTGTTTTATCTGCTATTAAAATAGGTGAATAATTCTTATTCAAAAAAGTGGGGACAATCAAACAATCTGCATTTTTATAAAAGTAGTCTACACTTACCGGGCACGACCGTTAAGAGCCTACATCAGTCATGCGAAAAAACGCGCAAGCTAATGTTAAGTTAATGGGAAGGTTCTTGGCAGATTTCTCGCTCGCATTTTAATATTTTTAAAAGATGTTTTTTGCATAGGATAGCTGAGGTCTATTTCTAACTTTGTTAATGTTTATTTTTTCGATTTTGGTCAGTTTTTTATGTAAGGGTACCTTCACTTTCAGAACCTGTTCCAACCGGTTCCAAAACTGAAAATGTCCGCTTATAAAAAAAAAAAAAAAAACTGTAACCATAATAAAAAAAAAAAAAAAATAAGTAAAAACTAACAAAGTTACAGATCGACCTCACCTATCCTATGCAACAAAAATCATTTAAAAATATTAAAATGCGAGCGAGAAATCTGCGAAAAACCTTCCCATAGACTTAACATTAGCTCCAGCGTTTCTTCGCGTGACTAGCGTAGGCTCTTAAGAGCCTACATCAGTCACGCGAAAAAACGCTCCAGCTAATGTTAAGTCTATGGGAAGGTTATCGCGGGAATTCTCGCTCGCATTTTAATATTTTTAAATGATTTTTTTTTACTAGGATAGCTGAGGTCGATCTTTAACGTTGTTAGTTTTTACTTTTTCGATTTTGGTTCCAGTTTTTTTATATAATGATAATTTCACTTTCAGAATCGGTTCTAACCGGTTCCAAAATTGAAAATGTCCGCTTATAAAAAAAAAAAAAAAACGTAACCAAAATAGAAAAAGTAAAAACTAACAACGTTAGAGATTGACCTCAGCTATCCTATGCAAAAAAATCATTTAAAAATATTAAAATGCGAGCGAGAAATCGCGCGATAACCTTCCCATAGACTTAACATTAGCTGGAGCGTTTTTTCGCGTGACTAGCGTAGGCTCTTAAGTAGTTACAGCAAAATTTTCTATTCGTTTTCGCTGTTGGATATTCGCCACAGCGGTATTATAATCTATCTGAGTGACATTTACAGGGAGAATTCTATGTAGTCAAAATATATCAGAATCGCAGAGCCTGAATACCGCCGGGGCAAATATCCACCAGTAAAAACCAATTGATATTATTAACTTAGTTATTACAGAAATTCTGCATGAATGAGCCTTTAAAAAATTGCTATTCAAATTTACTGGTGTGAAACTTTTTCACGGAAGTAATCAGCTCTTGAGAAACCGGTTACAATTGCCACTTCGCCATTAAAAGGGTATCTGAATTACTATTTTTGCATAGTTCTAGGTTAGGTATAAACAGAAGTACCAACAGTGGCGCAGCGAGGATGGAGGTTTTGAAGTTCGAAGTACCACGATTTTAATATCGTAAACATTATCTTATTTAATTTTAGATTTTTTTCGATTAAATAAATTGAAAAAAAAAAAAACTCTTACTAGGAGACCGCCAATCATGATGCGCACAGATTTTGATGATTTTAAAGTATGTTGTAGGGATCATACCCCTAACTATTCAGGTCAAAGGTTTCCTCCAAATGGGCTTTAGTTTTCGAGAAATTTCGTTTTAAAGTTAAGCATGCATTTCAAATGTCATTACTTCGCGGCCCTGGACAAGGTCTCAGTGGTTCCGTGGTAGCGTTCGCGATTTGAGAGCCGCAGATGGGTGTTCTGTCCTCTCTTGTGACTTTTACCTTTTTTTAACAAGTTTTATATATTTGTCGCGTTATAAGTTGTATGCAGAATTATGAATTCTGCATCTTTGAACTTTTTGATATTTTCCTAATAAATTCCATTTACATTTTCGAATATTTCGTAAAAATTTACGTTTTTTTTTTTTTTTTTTTTTTTTTCTTGTGCAGTTTTGAAATTAATATTTCTATTGACGAAATTCCAAACTAACTAATTCGAAAACATATCTTGAAAGGAATAATAAAATATTAAAGCAATAACGATTATATCCAAGTTTTAGCCAGTTATATATATATATATATATATATATATATATATATATATATATATATATATATATATATATATATATATATATATTATGTTATTTAAATACATTTAACTGTAAAGTTCAAACTCACCGTCATTTTTGATTTGCACAAATAAAAAATAATGTATTACAATTAATTTTTGTTTCAGTCTAACAAGTCGATGCCATACTGAAAAATTCAACTAGAAATGAAAAATCGTTTGTAAATTACAATACACATAAAAAATATCTGAAAAAAAAATCGTCTTCAACGACTTTTACGGTAATATCAGAATAAATGAAATTTTCTTTTTATCAATTTCGTTTCGCTTCCTTTGCAGGCAAATATCACGTTTGAAATAATTTATTTTTCAAATTTAATGCATTTTTAAATATATTTATCACAATTTAAGTCTTTAAAGAATATATAATATGCTAATTTATACATTCTTCCAATATTGTTAAAACAATTATTTAAAGGCGATTTTTAATGCGAAATTTGTTTAGAATATTTTCGCGATAGGTATAACACAATTAGTTCCATATTTAATAAACTAAAAATGTCGATGTCGGTGATGATAAATATTTTAGTATTTCAGCAGTTAACATGTTTCAATATATTTAGAACAAATCAAATATTAAAAGGATATATTATTTTGTTAATTTTTTTCTTAATCATTTAATTTCTTTTTAAATAGAAAATGTAAATTAAAAAAAAAACTTTATTATTTCATAAATACAATAAATAAATAAGTAAATATACATAAATGTAAACAATAATCATTTTAAAAAGACGAGATAGCAAGACATAAATTAGTTTGGATTTTCGTCAGCAGAAATATTCGAATAAAAATTGCGCAAAAACTATAAACTTTCACGCAATATTCGAAAATGCAAATGGAATTTATTAGGAAAATATCAAAAAGTTCAAAGATGCAGAATTCATAATTCTGCACACAACTTATAACGCGACAAATATATAAAATTTGTTAAAAAAAGGTAAAAGTCACAGAAGAGGACATAACACCCATCTGCGGATCTCAAATCGCGAACGCTACCACGGCACCACGGAGACCATGTCCAGAATCGCGAAGTAATGGCATTTGAAATGCATGCTGAACTTTAACCCGAAATTTCTCGAAATCTAAAGCCCATTTGAAGGAAACCTTTGACTTGAATAGTACACAACAACATACTTTAAAATCATCAAAATCTGTGCACATCATGTTTGGCGGTCTTCTTGTTAGAATAAACTGGTATGCAATGACTCTAAACCCCCACCATGGCTGCACCCCTGCGTACCAAGTTCCCACTAATCGTCCGTAGTATGTGCGTTAATTTAAACCAGGTTTAATATGTTTCGCACCAGATTTTTTTTTATTTTTTATTATTTTTTTTTTTAAAGAAATGAAAGTAAATTAACTCCACGAAGAACCCTGAAAATACATAAAAGATTCATCAAATAAATTTTCTGGATGTTAACGATGTTAAACTGGGTCAAATTAATCCACATATTACGGAAAATTAGTGGGAGCTTGGCACTTCTGGGTATAAATAAGGTATAAATGTCTATTGATGTACATTTAAAAATATGGTTCCACATTTCAAAATAATGTTGCTCGTTTGTAAAGAATTGGGAAGAAATATGTGTTTCAACTCTGTTTCTTTGAAAACAATTTAATTTCTATTTCTTCATGAGGAATTTAATATTTTTCTTCTTGGGTACAAATCATATATTCTCACTGTTCTATTCTATTTATAAAACTGAAGAATATTTGAAAATTATCAGAAAAAAAAAATCTTGAATTTATTATTTTTCGTGAAAATAACTTTCCATTAAAATGAAACAACTTATGAAGTAAAATTTTGATTCGCTTTGCGATATTCCCAAAGGAAATGTATATGATATCTAATCTTTCAAATGCTGTACATTTTCGACACGGCTTTTTACATTTCAGATTGAGAAAATTTGGTATCGGAACTTTTGCACAATATCTAACTTCTAAATTTGGAAAAATACAGTTTTAGAAAATAGAGATATATATCGGCATGTATAAAATTTTAAAGCGTAGCAGTGCTTTTCAAAATATCAGACTTTTAAGCTAAAAAAAATAGAGGTTTAGTAAGCAGAAGACTGCACGAATATATATAAAATTGTTATAAGTTTTCGATATTGCACAAAATGAAAAGAACAGATATTTTAAAAACAGATTGACTATACATTTTGACAAGCGAGTTAACTAATAAAATTTCATTGCATTTGAAATTTATTAAGCTAAAACAAGAGTATATTTGCACAAAATTTCAGTGCAGTATTGGAATATTCCTGAAAGATAATGTCTTTTAAATTTTTGACAAGACATTTTATATTTTCGCTGGAGAAAACTTGACATCAGATTATTGTTTTTTTTTTTTTTTATATCAGTGTTCTAAAATTTTGATTATATAAATCTTTGGAAACATAAGAAAGTTATAATATGTATAACATTGTGCAATATTTATATATTACATACCGTGAATAAAAATGGGGAGGGGCATAGTAGCACTATATATATATAACTCAATATTCTAACTGAGTATTTATAACGTATTTGCATTTGATAATTTGCACATTGTAAGAAATCACGTTGCTAACCGCATTTATCTTTTAAACCCTGCGTGTAATTTTAATACTAAACATAACAAGAATTTTATACAAGTGGTATAAAAATATTTCACACCAGAAATTTTATTTAAAACAATTTGATTTCGTTATTTAACTTATGTTAGTGAAACATATGTTTATTTTATTTTATGAGAAAATTTCTGTGTCGATCTGAAATATTTTCATTTGTTGCCGGCTAAGTAACCGATTGTTTGTATATTTAGTTTTAAAATAAAATTGTTGCTTTATACTTTTTCATTTAGAAAAAATTAGTTAACCCCTTAATCGTCGTGCCCGAGACATTCACGGGCAGCGTAGGTTACGCCTGTTTTATTCAGATTGTTTGATTCCCACCAATTTTTTTTAAATAGTATTATTGGCTTTATTCTTGCATTATTTTATCGGTCTATTAAATAAGACGAACATTTCTACTTAAAAAAATTGGTGGTAATCAAGCAATCTGAATTTTTAAAAAGTAGCCTACACTTAAAGGGCGCGACGATTAAGGGGTTAAATAAATACAATAGAAAAAAGTAGTAGTAAGTGTATTATCCTTTAGCGAATTTTTAAAGAAATATTTTGTAGTTATTGAAGTACTAATCTGAGCATGCACAAAAAATAACATAACAAAACATAAACATAAACATAAAAATAACATACGAAGTATGAAATTCTCCAGATGCATCTTTAAATATGTTTTCCACATTTCAAAATGCTATTGCTCATACGAAAGACAGTTGTGAAGAAATATTTGTTTGAAATTTGTTTCTTTGAATAAAATTTAAATTCCACATCTTCTTGAGGCATCTGATACTTTGCTGCATGGAAACCAAACATATTTTCTCAGTGCATTATTCTATGGGCAAAATTGAAGGAAACATTGTGCAAATACCAAAAATAATCCTTAAACTGATATTTTGTTCGTGCAAATAACATTCCATTAAGTAAAAACAAAATCTGAAGTAAAGTTTTTTTTTCTTTATTGAGTTTTTTAAAGTAAATGAATATACGAAATAATCTTTCAAATGTGATGCATTTTCATGACATTTTACATTTTAGCTTAAGAAAATTTGATATCAGAACATTTCTTTCGCAGAATATATAGTTTTTCCAAAATTTGAAAAATAAAATTTAGTAAAAAGAGAATTGTCTGTATGTGTATAAAATTGTAATAAGTTTAAAATCAAATAATACGTTTCAGATTAAATCAGTCAAATGTTGTAGATTACCGACAAGACATTTTACATTTTAGATTGAGAAAAAAAAGGGATATTTCAAGATTTCTTTTGCAGAATATCAAGATTTGAAATTTGTATATATTATATATATATATATATATATATATATATATATATTGGAAAATAAATGTTGTACTGAGATATATAAAATTATAGTACAGTTTCTGCATTTACAGAATGGAAATTAAAACAGAAACGTAAAAAAAAGAAAAAAAAAAATTAAATTTCACAAGAATTTTTTTAAAAAAAATTTATTTCTTTTTGAAAGTTATTAACTAAAAAAAGGCGTTCAGAACGTTGTATTTCAGTACGTAATCTGGTTATGTATGTCAGATATTAATATCTGACATATAATTTCAATCTTGAAATTTATAACAGAACAAATTATTCCAATATTTAGATTTTCGATATGACCTTCGATATGTTAGCTTGATACTATTTAGCTTCGGGATATTACTTTTTCTGTATATCGATGTTTAAAATTTTACTTACATAAAATAATATGTATGTCAATAACGCTCATCAGTCCTTTATATATGATAAAGTAAAGATTTATTAAACAGAGATATTCATTACTGACTTGTTTAACATTCTAATAATTTTCACAGAAAAAAAAAGAAAAGACAGAAATTTTAGAAAAAAGTTGTATCTCAGAAATATGCCGTAAGTATATTGTTAGTAATATTTGTCAGAAGATAAATACAGATCATAACAATTTTCAAAAATCCATATTTAACTCTAAAGCTGCGGGAAGAATTTATCTTTCCTACTATTAATCGGTAAACGCTAAATTTATACCAGAATCATTCAACAAATTCTTCTTTTATATTATACGTGACAAGAAGGGGTTTTTTTAAAAAATGTGACTTGGCACAAGTGCATTATACAGAGACCCTTGAGTCATAGGCCTTTTATCTTTAGTAAGAGCAATGTGGATCTTAGGTTCATTACCGTAGCCGAAGTACCGAACAACAAGTACACTGGAAAAGTTAAATGTGCCCAAAAAGAGCAAAACAGGTAAATAAACAAAAAAATCGCTTTCGGCCAAAAATAAATAAAGTACAAATTAAATTAAATTAATTATATAGAAAAAAAACCCTACACATTATTTACAGTTAGAAAAAAAAAAGAAAACCGCTATGTACACAAATGTATATGAACATAAATATATACAAAAGCACCACGGATGTACTCAATGCTATGAATAGAAGAGAAAGAAATAAGAGAAAGAAATAAGAGAAAGAATTTAGGAATTACTAACTACCAGGATGTGTAGGACTGCGCGATTCAAATCATTTTTTTTAAATAATAATTTAATAAAGTTTTGCAGCGAAACAATCATTCCAACGTTCTAGCAAGATAATTAATTCGCGTAGTAAAGGGTTAAGCTATACTGGTATTCTAACCGTAAAGATGAATAACGTATATTTCTACAGTGAAATATTTTAAAGAAAGTAAATATAAATTAAAAAATATATATATTATATAAATAAGGTGTAAATGCTATTAAATAAGGTGAAACATTGTTCTTTAACCCATTCGGGACCATGGGTGCATATATGCCCCCTCAAAAAGAGAATACAGAATTTGTTTTAGGCACCAGTAAAAAATAAAAGTAATATTTGCCTTCTCTAATTAGAGCATTTTTGTGATAGTTTAAGAAAAGGTAGATTTTTTTTTAAAAAGTGGTGCCAACCGAATAAAATTTGTGTAAAAGCCGCCGGTCCCGAAGGGATTAACACATTGACTGACAGTAGGAACAAGTTAGGTTCGAAAATTGACACTATATTTTTTGTAATTTTTAGAATATTAGAAGTATAGTTTCACTCTTTGTGCTTAAATAAACTTAATTTTGATTAATTCAGCACCTTTAATTAGGTTTCACTATTCCCTTCACAACCACGTCAGGGTGGCTAGAAGTCAGGGAAAAATACAGTAAAAAAAATGGTAAACACCAGTATATTCTTATAGAAAAATTGATGTTGATTATTCGATCAAATAATCAATTTGAATTTTTCTATAAGAATATACTGGTAAAACCACATATTTTTTTCTGTAGTTTTCCCTGACCACTAGCCACCCTGCACGTGTATACTGAAGCTGCAACTCGTATAACAGGTGGAAAACGAACTTCAACCTAAAAATTGTTTCCAAAACATGACACTGGGCTTCTACTTGTACGCCGGTAAATGCACATTTGTTCTGCTATAGCCGTAGTGTCTAAAAGCGACCGTTTCGTTTTGGGCGGCTATTGCCGTCATGCCACATAGTGATTTTCGCTTTGACGGCACGGTTCGCTTTGTTGAAATGTCTTGTATATAACCCTAAAAGTGAGCCAAAAGAGTCCTGCAGTGGGGTTAATTCCCTCTGCACTAAAACCTATTAATTATATTTGTAAAACAGTAGTGCTGTATTCGTTTCTGCGCTTGTTTAAAGGGTATAACTTATGGAAAGTAAAGCCAGTGCTGTGAAAGTAAAACGATTTATATTGTAACTGCAGAAAAAAATGATTTTTTTCTCTGTTTGCTGTGAGAACGTTTTGACAAATGTAACTATGCATTCAAATTGGAAACAAGATAACTCGATTTTAGGTATTATTCTACAGAAATATTTTGTTAAATATTTAAGATTTGCATATACGAAAATAAAAATAATGGTCATGCTTATTCTTTGGTGAATAATTTCGACATATATACAAAAACAAAAAAGGAAAAAAAAAATTAAGCGCCAGTATTGAAAGTTTTATAATTTGAATAAATATACCTTTGTAATCGATTCTTCATTTTAAAAGAGCATTCACAGATGTATAACAAATGATTCGCAAGAAACTCATGGGCAAATAAATAGCTTTATTCTGGGACTTTTAGAATTGGATTGTTTTTGAGAAAGTTGGACAATATGCGGACAAATTAGAAATATCACATAATTTAAACACTTCTACATCAGGAATTATTTAAAGTAATACCTATATGAAATAAACCTGGCTGTTCTGTTATTGTAACCAAAATATATAAGTATAGTTGTCAAGAAATTCTTCGTGCTCGTCGCGATATCTGTATGTTAGAAAGGCGGTGCAAATTTGTGAAGGTTAAAATAATTGCGTTCGCATGAGGTTTGCTATGTGACCCCGAACCCTGATTTAAAAGTTGAGTTTTTTAAATAGAAAGAAAGGTGGTGGATTCTACTTCCGAATAAACTGATCAAGCGTATTATTTTCGATCTGTAACGCATAGACATCAGAGTTTTTCTGGAAGAAAACCGTTTTCGCCAAAGCCCTATGAATGCTACGCACACGGTCTGATACAAAATGTGGGGTGACGTAGGTGGCTTTTTTTTTCAGTGCTTGTGAGGTCCTCTGAATTTTAATACTAGTAATATCTAAAAGTATTCTTCTTTTTATCAAACATAAGAATATGAAGATGAAGAATACTTTTATGAAATACGGGTATTAAAAATACAAGATACTTTAAAAACTGAAAATAAAAACACCTAAGACAATCGCTAATTCCTTGTTAGTGCGTAAAAATTGCATGCACACATACTCTTGTGATTTTTATTCAATGCTTGTAAGGTCCCTTGAAATTTAATACTAGTAATATCTAAATGTATTCTTCAATTTATCAAACAGAAGAATATGAAGATGAAGAATACTTTTAGGAAATACGGGTATTAAAATTCAAAGGACTGTAAAAACTGAAAAAAACACACACCTAAGACCAGCGTTGCCAAGTCTCCGGCTTTTTGAACACCAGTAATTTTTTTGAGAAAAATGTTGTTCTTCCAAACCACAGAATGCTATAATAAAATATGCTATAATAATGCTAAATAAAACAATATTTTCTGTACTAAAATACTGGTGTCCAAAAAGCCGGAGACTTGGCAGGTCTGTAAGACAATCGCTAATTCCTTGTCAAGGTGTAAAAATTGCAGGCACACAGACTCTTGTGCTGTGTCTTTTAATGTGTTAAGTAATCACATATATCTGCTACTAAATAAGGTGAAAATGTACTCTTTAAAATGTCTTGTATATATCTCTGAAAGTGATATTAAAGAAAAAAAAAGCCCTGCAGTGGGGTTAATATTCTCTACACTAAAACCTTATTAATTATATGTGTAAAACGGTTGTGCTGTATTCGTTTCTGCGCTTGTTTAAAGAGTATAATTTATGAAAAGTGAAGCCAGTGCTGTGAAAGTAAACAAGCTTTATATTGCAACTGCAGCAAAAAGCGATTTTGTCTCTGTTTGCTGTGAGGCTATGAGAATATTTAGATAAATAATGGTATGCATTCAGATTGTAAACATTATTATTTAGCAATTGTCTCACAACATTTGGAATTTCAAAGCAGTCGGGCACCACTATTTCTCATTCGAAAATTTCTATTTAATATTTAAATAACAAGCTCTGTAATCACTTCGTTTCATCTTGGATTTTATAACATTTTTCTGTCATTAAAAAAGGCGAAATATTGTATTAGAAAATTGTGATAATTAGGTACTTAGTCTCTCTTTGAGGATAGATAGAAGCATAAAAATAAAACATCCTATTTTTTGCATCTTTTTGGAATAAATGCTGAGTAAAGTAGCAATGTATGTTGCAAAATATAAAAAACGTATGTATTTTTAAAAGTTAAACAGACACCTAAAAGTACTTTTTCTACATATGCATCGATGTTTACAAAAAAAAAAAAAAAAAAAAAAAAAAAAAAAAAAAAAAAAAAAAAAAAAAACGATTTAAGCGTCCGTATTGAAAAACTTAGAATTCGAATAAATATTAATTTGTAATCAATTCTTCAATTAGAAAAAAGCATTTTCAAATGTATAAAAAATGATTCGCAAGAACCTCATGGGCAATTCTTAAAATCACAGTGACTTTGAGAATTGGATTGTTTTTGAGAAACTTCGATAATAGCGGATAAATAAAAAATATCATAGAATTTAAACTCTGTTACACCAGTAATCATTTAAAATGCTGTCTTTATTAAATAAACCTTACAGTGATTCACGCACATTATTAAACATCAAGTATTACCATTACTGTCCAGAAAAGTGTTCGCTCTTGTCGCGTTATCTGCATGTTAGAAAAACTGTGTAAAGTTGGAAAAGTTAAAATAATTAACTTCGTGTGTGTTTTGGCTATCTGCCTCCCAATTCAGATTTAATCTTTGAGAATTTTAATAGAATGAAAGGTCGTTGACTCTACCTCCAAATAAACATTTCAAGCTTATTATTTTTTATCTGTAACACATAGATATCACAGTTTTACTGGAAGAAAAACATTTTAGCCCTGTTTTATTAATCCAAAGCCCTATGAACCACACTTTCAGGTTACGTAGGTGGATTTCTTTTCCGTGTTTGTAATGTTCCTGGAATTTTAATACCAGTAATATCTAAAAGTATTATTTTCTTTATCAAACCGAAGAATAAAAAGACTAAGAATACTTTTAGGAAATACGGGGATTAAAATTCAAGGACCGCAAAAACTGTGAAAAAAAAATCCGCCTACGTCAATTTCCATTTTTGTGTCAGGCGTAGGCCTAGTATTCAGAAGGGTTGTGGACCTTTCCTGTATAGCAGGTATGGTGTCAGTGAGTAAAACACCATAACTCAGTACTTTTAACCCTCTAATGCCCTTGGTAGAATATATTGTAGAAATTCGAAAATTAATAAAATAATCGCAATTCACACCAGAAATAACAACTATTAATTTTCGTTGGTTTTTAATCTCGGAATGTGTGTTATTAAATAAAGGAAATACTTCTATTCCGATTTCCTATTGTGAACATCGAAATATGTGAATAAAAAAATCCACTAAATTGTCAATGCTGTTGGGCTCATATATGCTTCCATGGGCATTAGAGGTTTAAATTTGGACGAATATGTGACTTTTGTCAAAAACTTAAATAGAGGAAGAACAACACTTCGAAATATGTTATTTATTGAAAAAAAAAATCTGACGCCACAATTAAATTACTGCAAGTCACATACATCAAGCCTCAAATGTTTCTATAAAACCACCAGGATGTGCAGTGACATTCTGATCCAACGTGTTTTTTTAAATATGTTTGAAAATGAGAAAAAATATTTTGGACAGGGCCGTCTTAATGCAGTGGAAGACCAAGACCCGATTAATTTTGCATATTAACATATATTCACTTATTTATCACCTACAGAAAAAAGTTCTTTAAATAGATCAGTTTTAGTTAATACATAATCAGGGTTCGTACGCTTCAAGGACTTTCAAGCACCTTTTACCAGAATTTTCGTAAAGCAATATTTGGCTTATTTAATGAAAAAAAATGCTATCTTCAGATATAGCAACCAGTAATCTACGAAATTTCTGGTACTAAAACACATAAAATCTCCCGAATCGCCTGATGCGTACGAACCCTGATAATGCAATGTTGTGATACAAATCCTTTAGCTGAATCGGAATATAAATTCAATGATAATAATAAAAATAATTTAAACATAAAACCTTCCTAAAATAACGTAAAACTGAAATACTATATAAAAATAAGACGACACTTAGCGCTGAATATACCAGTGTTCGTACGCCTTTAACACAACTTTTTGATAGAATTTTCGCCTTATTTAAATGCAGAAAAATAGTACAAATCCTGCAATTAATGGAGGTGTCTACAATGTCTGATATTTAAATATTAAATAGACATTTTCTAATCACAAAAAGTGGGGCTAGATTACTTGGAAATTCCAACGATTTTATTAATAGAATGTGTTGCTGCTATCGAGGTCAACAGAAAAAAATCCAAATGAATGTCTTTTTTTTCTGGGGGTGAGGAGGGGCTGAGACTTTGTGACAAATTGACGCTATGATATAAAAAATAACATTTTTATACACTTATGTTTTTTATTTTTAGCGTTTACTTAGATTATACGACTTTGTAGAATCTACATTTTATTACATTATTTTAATTATCAACGATAAAGTAAACAAAGTTAAAATGTCAAAATATAGCAGATGGCAGCCCCCCGCCCCAACCATCCTCTTCAATAGCGTCTTTGACTGTTACAAAAATAATCTCAAAACTGAATGCATATTGCTTTTCTAAAATAAGTGTCAGGCTTGTCTTTAAATGCTCCGAGCCCAAGATAATTTTAGGGTTCCTAAATTATTTCACAATACACAAAATTTAACAGTTAACATAAAATATCTTATAGTGTCACCGGGTGTCCCTATAATTATTGAAGACAGAATTGACACCATAAAAGCAAAGAATTCGCTAGGCCTTTCGAAAGAACTTTGTCTTTCTTTGTCAGGCGCAAAGAAGACGTGCAACCACTTTGAAGGCAGGAGTAATGTGTCTCACTTCTGCCTTCAAAGTGGTTGCACGTCTTCTTTGCGCCTGACGAAAAAATACAAAGCTATTTCGAAAGGCCTAGCGCATTTCATATTTTTATGGTGTTATTAAGAATTTTTTTTGTTCTTTTATAGTATAACCAGAGCCTGGTTACCAACGGGGCAAACTTCCACCAGTAAAAATGGATAGAAAATTTATACTTATTCATGAAAGTACTTTTGCATAAATAGTTCGTTTAAATAAGGCGAAAAATTCTATTAAAATTTACTGGTGAAAGTTTAACCCGTGAGTAATCAGGCCCTGAGTATCACACCAGTTTATTCAATACCTTAATGGTATTGAAGACAGGTTTGGGAGCAGGATGTAAATCTTTTGCGGCCTTAATTTTTTATTTAAAAAAAAAAAGATAAGAGAAGGGGATTAACAAACGCTGATAGGTTTTATCAGTCGCAACTCTCCCTATTATGGTGGGGCCTGATTGCATGTTGCCCTGCACATGATGGACTAAATACAGAATGTTTTCTCGGTAGTATAAACTTCTTTTATACAAATGTTTTACAATATTATATGTAACGTCATTTATTACACCAACCAATTCATCAATAATAAAATCATGAGACTGTAAATAAATAGGAAGAATTGGCCTATAATCAAAATGGTGAATCTTCAACTGTAACCGGTTCTACATGGACTGATTACCATCAACATCCCCCAATAAATTTTAATACAAATTTTCTCCTAATTTAAACTTCTTTTTCGTGCAGAATTATTGCCATAGTTAAGTCAAATATATCTAATCGTTATTACTGGTAGCCCCCGGAGGTAGTCAGGCACTGCGGTTCCATCATGTTGTGACAACAAAAAAACCCTCTTGTCAATCCTCTTGAATTTTAAAGAGATTATAATACTTCTGTTCAAAATGTGATCAGTAAAAACGAATATAAATTTGTCTCATTTATGACAGAAATTTTGTATGAATAAGACGTGAAAATAAGGCGAATTTTTTTTCTTCAAATTTACTAGTAGAAGTTTTCTCCAACGGTAATAAGGCCCTGTTGGTCTGGCGTAAACAAACAACACCCGCCATTTTGTTACTGCATCATCACTTACTTTACTCGTAACTGAGAGACACTACACGATATGGTTGACATATGTATCGACATATGTATCGACATTAATGTCTACACTCTATGTACGACAAAATGTATGTATATATAGTGTCTACCTGGTCATACGACTGGCACGTAATATGAGAGATAGAGAGTTATCTATCATTTCATCATTTTCTTCACAATATTCTTTGTATTATTACAGGATTAATGAATTTATTGAATTCGTTGGAATTTCTTCTTTTAATAATTTTAAAACTCCGAGAGAAATTGCAAATCAGAAATCTTGATAAGTACTCCATTTAGTATTTTTTGAAAATAAATTGAAAGCATAATAAAGAAATGATTTTCGATAACAAACGATTGGTATTAGACTACGCTTTTTATAAACTGGGATGAACACGAATAAATTTGCTGACATATTTATGTTATTTATTTCTAAAATAAAAATCTAGAATAGCTGCTGAAGTCTGTTATTTTAAACATGGTCTTACATCTGTTTATTACTACTACTGTAATTATCGGAAGTAAGCAGGTAGGTGCGTATATTCCTTGAAACAACAAAGGGGTATGGCGCAACCATTTCTATTTAAAATTTATATCACAATTTTCTAAATAAAAATGTAACCTAGAAATTATTATTATTATTATTATTATTTTCTTTTTTACAATTACTGAAATAGTTTTCTAAACATATATTTACAGATACGTATTGACGAGTTGAAATTCTTCTGATACATCTTTAAAAATATGTTTTACATTTAAAAAAGCAATTGGTCATTCAAAAAACAGTTGTGAAAAAATATGTGTTTCAACATTGTTTGAATAAAATTTAAATTCCACGTTCTCTAGGGTGATATCATATTTTGCTGTTTTGTATACAAAACATATTTTCTCAGTGTTCGATTTTATTTTCAAAACTGATGGGAACTTTGTGAAATTATCAGTTCTTTCTTTATACTTTTATCATGAAAATAATATTTTACAAAGATGAAAGTAAATATCCGATACAGTTTTTATTAGCTTGAGAAAATGTGTTATCAGAATATAGCAAATTTCATATCAGTAATTGAGCATTTGATTAACACATTTGCATCAATAGCACATATATGCTTCCATTACAAAATTTTATTTTTTTATTCAGAATTGCCGAATCATACCAGAAATTCTGAATCCATGCAGTAAATTCCGAAAGAAAAATATTTTCTGCATTTAAACACGAAACGCCTCTCATTAAATAAATCAAAAATTACTATTAAAATTTTCTGGTAGGAATTTGGTATTTCGGAATAAAAGAGAAATCTTGACATGCATGCTTCGAGTGCAAATGTTTTAAATAAAAAATTATGAAACGTGAGAATATAATGATAGGTAAAATACTATAAAATATTTTAGATATTTTGTAAAGGAATAATTAATAAGAAAAGGCGACAGAACTTAAAGCATAACACACTAAAATAACTTAATAACTGGGCATTTATCCGTATTCTTTTTATAATAATTTACATATGGTAACGAGTTTATTTTCATTGATAATCTACATTTTTCTTAAATCACTTATATTATGTATATAAAAAATATGTTGCTTTTTACTCTTTCTCTATTTTTTAACTATATACCTACTGATCACCTCCGGGGACATTTTTGACCAGTAAATTTAATAGGAATTTTCTACATTTTTAAATGTCTCATTCATGCTGAATTTCTGTCATAATGTAATAATATCAATTAGTTTTTACTGATGGGAATTTTCACCGGCGAAAATTTTAGCTGCGATTCCGTCATATTGTGACTACATGAAATTCGTCCTGTTAACGTCGGCAAAATAGAATCTAATACCACCGTGGGATTATTATAAATGCATTTCAAAAATTTTCGTAGAAATCTGTCTGACTTAAAAGCTATATTGTTACAAAACTTTTTCTCTGGTCATACATATGTGGGTAAACTAGAGCTATTAATAAAGAGGATGACACATATATAATAGTGTCAACCAGTTGCAAGTGAAGAAACTGAGGATGCCATCAGTGATGGTGGATATTGTTTGTTTACATCGGATCAGCACGAGGAAATTTTATTAGAAATTTTCGCCTTATTTAAACGTTTTATTCATTCAAAATTTATCTCATAATTAAGGCAAAAGTTTCTATTCGTTTTTACTGTTAGATATTAGCTCGGCCCGGTGGTATTATAATCTATTTTGCCGACGGTAACAGGAAGAATTTCATGTAGTCACAATATGACGGAACCGCAGGGAAAATTTCCGCCGGTGAAAATTCCCATCAGTAAAAACTAATTGATATTATTACATTATGTCAGAAATTCTGCATGAATGAGATATTTAAAAAATGTAAAAAATTGCTATTTAAATTTACTGGTCAAAAATGTCCCCGGTGGTAATCAGTCCTTGCGGACCGGTTAAAGTGGAAACATCGCCATTTTGAGGGTATGTCAATTCCCCTTTATTCATAGTTATATTTTATGTATGTATAAGGTATGAAATTCTATTGATGAACCTTTAAAAATATGTTCCATATTTCAAAATACTATTGCTCATTTGTGCAAAAATTCTGAAGAAATAAGTCTGAAGGAATAATTTTTATTTTAAAACAATTTAATTTATATTTTTTTTCATGAGGTATTTCATGTTTATCTTCTTGGATACAAATGATATTTTTTCTATTTTATTTATAAAATTGAAGTATATTTGGAAAATAATCAGAAAATAAATCTTGAGTTGATTGAGATTTAGGAAAATAAATACTGTACTGACATGTATAACATTTTATTGCATTTTATGTATTGTGTAAAATGGAAATTAAAACAGAAACGTAAAATAATAATAATAATCAAGTTTCGCAAGAAGATAATTACAATTAAATTTCCTTCCTTTTGAAAGTTATTAACAAAATCCGTTTCTTCTACGATCAAAACTTATCATGCTTTGGATTTTATGATTTTTTTCGGCAATAAAGAAGGAAAGACGTGTTTTTAATGATAATAAAATTTTTAAAATTTTTAAAATGTAAATGTATCAGATGCCTCATTTAATTTCAAGATTTGTAATACTTTTCTGCATTTAAATATGGCAAAATATTCTATCAAAAATTGTGGTAGAATCATACGAATCCTGGATAAAGTTTAATCGTACAAGAATGGAATGTTTACTGATTTACCTGTTAGAGTATGAAGCATTTTTATTTTTTAATATAACTTAACCCATTCGCATTATTAGCATATATCATCGCTACCATGTCAAACTATCGAATGTAAAAACATGCATTTTCCCTTACATTTAAAAATGGGCCGCTTGTCACCACTAAATTTTATTAGAATTCTTTGCCTAGTAAAATTCTAATGCATTTTTTCTTAATAACAGCATTGCCAATTTGGCCTTCTCACATATTTAGTGATGACGAATTCATACAGGAAATTTTGAAATAAAAATTTTTACTTTAAGTATTCATTAGTCTGTCATTAAATAAAACAAAGCAATCTGATTGAAATTTCTGGTATGGATTCGGAATTTCTGAAAGAAACATGATGCCGATCTGGAAACCCTGGTGAATAATAGGTAGAGACGGGCTCAGCCCCGAGACGGCCTCGGGCTCGATTTTTATACCAGCCTTCCGGCCCGGGAGGATTCGAGCTCAAACTTTCGGAAACTGACAGTTTTATTTATTTTCATATAGGAAAAATAAAAATAATCTTTTTTACCCTAAAATAATTATTTATTCCATTTCAAGTCATTTTGATGTTATTTTGATTACAATAAATAGAAGAGGAAACATAATTTTGATTTTACTTTTCCAGTGTTAGAATGCTACTTTAAAAAGAAAATTTACGGAATTTGTGATGAGACTGACAGCTGGGTTATATGACGCCATTGGGAAAAGGCACGAATAAAATTTGTTGCTAGATTTTCGTTTCTGACAGTAGGATATTTTTTTAATTGGAGCGTTTATTTTATTGTTATTATTATTATTATTATTATTATTATTTTAGAGATCTAACACAAAAAGGTTTTTTTTTCAGTCAATCAGAAATAGTTTAGTTTTGCAAATTTTTAGTCTGCTATTGTGTTCTAGTCGTAATCGCTCTTCATATGAAAATAACGTTAATGATTCTATTTTTAAATATGAACTGTGTTCATGCTAAAGCTCTGCTCTGCACATTTACGAAGTCACTGTCATTCGTAAGTAGATATAATTGTCATGTATTGTTATTCCGATAGAAAGCAATCGAAGAGTGTTTTCACTTTTTCTTAAAAAGCATAGGATCCTTCAGATAACGGTGTCAAATATTTAATTTAAGTACTTTTCAGAAACACGAAATATTGCTTTAATTAAGGGATCAATTATAATTTAGGTAAAAAAAAAACTTTTATAGAAAATAGAAAATGTTGTTCGATTGTTCAGCATAGAAACAGTAATTTCTACAAATTTCAAGCATTTATTCATAAAAACGCACTTCGTTAATGTGTCCATCTGATTTGATTGTTCGGAGAGAAAAATATGAACCTCCTTTAAAGGAAGTATATTTTTATTTGATACGAAACTTCTCTTTTGATAAGATTGAATGTAAATTTCCATAAAATTAATTATGTCCACAGGATTAACAGTTATTTTAAAGTACAGTGTTTTTAAAAATTAGATATTACTTTAAAAATAATTTTTAAATATTATGTAATTTTTTTTGTATCAGTTTCGAAAGGGCTCGGGCGGGCCCGGGCTTCGAAAAGAGAGCCCGAACTCATCTCTAGTGAATAATACTATTAAAATTTAGAGGTGGAAATCGGTCCATTTTTAAAAGTAATTAAAAATGCATTTTTTCACATTCAATAGTGTGACATGGTAGCGACAATATATGTCATGTCAGGAACTTATTTTTTTATTCACATATTTCTAATGCAAACAAAAAATTACGAGAGAAGAGTTTGTACTTTATGTAAACACGAAATGTCTTTCATTAAATAAAACAAAGAAATACTATTCAGAATTTCTGAGAAAGAAAGAAATTCCTGAAATGTACGCATATATGCGCTATTAATGCAAATGCGTTATTAAAACAAAGGTACGTATAAAATAGCTGTTAAAAATAACTACAATGACTTCAATGGATTTTCATAAGGTCAGAGAAGAACACTTGAAACATTTTTTGAAATTGCAACTATACATCTAAAATTAACTGTATTGGAGCCATCGAGCTAAATACGTATATCTATTTTTTAGCGATAAGAAAAACACAGTGTTTAAATTATGTGATGCATTGTTTAAATTTTTTCCACATTTCAAATTGGTATTACTCATACGAAAATAAAATTATGCAGAAATTCGTGTTTCAACTATATGTTTCTTTGAATAAAATTCAAATTGAGATTCTTGTAGACGGGTTTCATGCATTGCTACGATATTCGTTGACATGTTTTATGTTAGAAGATGAAGAAAGTTCTCTGAAATTATCTGAAAAAAAAATCTTCAAGTTATCGTTTTTTGTGTAAATTACATTTCGTTATGAAGAAGTGAAGTAGGACGTAAAATTTTATTCCGTTGGTAGGGTATTTCTAACGGAAACGTATAACAGATGTAATCTTTGAAAATGTTGTATATTTTCGACACGACATTTTACATTTTAGTTTGAGAATATGTGATATCGGATCATTGCTTTTGCGTAATATCAAGTTTTTATGTTTAGATTTTTTTTTATATAAAATGAACGCTGTACTTGAAAGAGGTAATTTTTTTTAGATACTGGATAGAATGAAAATAAAAACGGCAATTTAACAATGTTACCGTAATTTCCGGCGTATAATCCGCAGATCAAAGAGTCGTTTTTCGACCCAGAAATATTATTTTATAAAATGTACCTTAAAAGATCGCTGTAAATATTTAACTACAATTAATGAATAAAATTTCTGGGTCGAAAAACGACTCTTTGAGCTGCGGATTATACGCCGGAAATTACGGTACTAAAAGTTGTCTTTAAAGTTTCACAAATACAGGTTTTAGTTCAATTAACTTTGTATTTAAAGCTGTTAAATAAAATTAGATGTGTACCGAGAATTTCAGTACGGTGCTTGGGTCATTTCTGAGATTTATTTATTCAAGTATAATGTTGCCCTTGAATTAATAAAGTTGTGGTAGATTTTTGACATATTTTTCAGTTTGAAAACATGTGGTATCCGAAAATTGCCGTTTTTCGAGCATTACTCTTTTACATATGGATATCTGAGGGTTTACGAAATAGAATATAACTGTATGTATGTACAACATATGTATTACTTACCTGTTTAACGATGTTACGTTTTTAGATAATTCACAGAAAAAGAAGAAGACAGAAATTTTAGAAAAAAATGTGTCTTGGAAATAAGCTAAAAGCCCATTCTTAGTAATAATTTTAAAAAGAGAATTAGAGTCCATAATAATTTTCAAAATGCATATTTAAAACTAAGACAGTGGGAAGTATTGGGTTGTCCGGAATGTTCGTGCAGGTTAGGAAAATGAATTAGAACCGGATAATTCTATCATTTAATTATTAGACATGGATTCCGATATCTAATCTCTAATAATTAACTGGCAGAATTGATTACCAACAAGAATTGCAGAAGATGACTGGCAGAATTGATTTTCGTAACCAACACGAACTTTCAGGACAACCCAATACTTTTCACATTTACTTTTCATCCAAACCGGAATCTTCAAATCCAATTTTTATTTTATATTGTACGTACGTGGCAACGTCGAGACACGTTAGAACCGGTTCCAACCGGTTCCAAAATTGAAAATATTCGCTTATAAAAAACACGTAACAGAAATTTAAATAAATAACAACTAACAACGTTAGAGATCGACCTCAGCTATCCTATGCAAAGAACATTATTTAAAAATATTAAAATGCGAGCAAGAAATCTGTAAAGAACCTCCCAATAGACATAACATTAGCTTGAGTATTTTTCCCGTGAATAGTGTAGGCTCTTAACAACAATTATGTACGATTTATCGGTGGTGAGATGTAAATATAAAAACGTAGTTAAGTCTTTGACCGTCAGACTAACCTGATACACCATAAAATATTACATTATATATTTAACTTTTCTATTAGACTGTAAGCTATATCAAAAGCCCCATTTCATAGCCATAATGTTTCGTCAATGAAGATATTGATGGCACAGGTATTCATGTGCCATGGCGTTCAAAGTATTGAGTAATCACATATATCTGCAATCTATATTAATAAAAGAAAGCTTCGCTCTGTGTGTGTGCGTTCGTCTGTCTGTCTGTTTGTCTGATATGTATAGCAGAATCTTGCGTACCTAGAAGCCTGAAAATTTAGATTTAGGTAGTCCGAGGCCTGCACTGTTCCACCGGGAACTCAGAATTATAATATTTTGATAATTACCCAAGATATTAATTAGAATCTCATTAAACATCCCATCGAAAATGCTAAAGAAAAGAACTGTTCTCGATTTGCAAGCGGAAATGAACGAATCGGAAATCTATTTACTAATTAGCGAATTTTAACAAAACTAATTAAGATATCGATTTGAAAATTTCTGAACATATGTAACAATATTTTCTGCATCCGAAAATGCAATTTTTGAAAAGTTCTACCGGTAAGTCTTCTTATTATTTGCAAAAAACTGCCAAAAATCTGACGGCGCCAGTAAAAAAAAAACCGAGAATGCTTCAGACAGGGATCGGCTTTCATTAACCCCTTCAGAACCGGCAGCTTTTACACAAATTTTATTTGGTTGGCACCACTTATTTTTAAAAAAGCTACCTTAAAAACTATTACTACCTTAAAAAAGGCTGCCTATCGCAAAAATGCTCTAATTAGAGAAAGCAAATATTTTTTACTGGTGCCTAAAACAAATTCTGTATGGTCTTTTTGAGTGTGCATATATGCATCCTTGGTCCCGAATGTGTTAAAAACTGAACAACAAACAGATCTGTTTCGCTGGCCGATCCCTCCATTTAGTTTGCGAAAATAAAAAGAAAAAAATTCCCAATTTATACTAATGAATAAAAATTAAGATAACCAATTAAGATATAGATTTGAATTTGAGGGTGGAAAGGGGAGCCATCTGCCGGATATTTTAGCATATTTTGGCGGATATGTTCTAATCATCAGAAATATATAATTTTTTTTTAATGATTGCATTAATGTAGGGTGAGGTGGTTTTCTTGAACAAATTATTCCTTATATAGCGGGTATGGGAGGGTAGGGCCTCGCCTTGCTCTTATTTACGCAAAACAAATTCCATTGAAGAAATTTAACATTTTTAGCTTCGCCCGTAGCATTTTATAAATGTTATATATAGAGAATAACGGAAATGTCAAATGACTATTTTCGTAAAAACTAAATTTATGTTACTAATAAAAGTACTCAACCCGTATGTACTTGATGCATACCATCAATCAAAGTTGTTGTCTGTCCCCTGGCGGGAAATCGTACAAGTTATTTTCCCTCTAACTTTGCATTCTTATCTCGGTTTCTATGGCCCCGATCACAACGGGGTTTAGATGATTCGACGTGGTTTTCGTTCTTATTACAGTTAGTTCTTATTACAGTTAGTATTATCTTCAGTTCTACTTTTCACTGCCATGTGGCGCATTATTTTCTCGAGTTCTACGGGCCCAATTTCGACGGGAATTGGTTCATTTAACTCCCTTGATACAAAGAGTACCAGTGTCGGATGTTCGTATGGAGCAAATTCCACCCCCTAGCGGGGTAAATTGGAACTAAAAGATTTTGGAGACGCGTGCTATACGGTGCAGGAGGCAGCGGAGACACGAGTGGCAATTTCGTTCTGAAGGTGTTGTCTTTGGAATACGGCCCGCCCTCTAGCGGCGGAAGGTGGAACTAAAACAGTTTGCAGAACAGCGCTACACGCCTTCTATACGTTGCCGCAGACAGCGGGAACCCGTGTCGGAGGTTCATTTATATCAGAATGCGCCCCTATCGGCGGAAATTGGAAATAGAAGATATTCAGTCGCGTGCGCAGCACTTTTAAATAAATAATTTCATACACAATCGGGTTAAAGTTATACAATGATACAAACTTTAGGTTTGCTTGCTTTTATTATCACGGGGCTAGCCAACGCCGGGTGGGTCAGCTAGTTGAAAATACAAAAAGTGAAAAGATAACTCTTTAAAATGTCTGGTATCAAACCTAATTATGAATATAATAAACATCGAAATTAAAAATGCGTGCAGTGTAACGTTTATTCCTTCGATACAGGAACTTTTTTACTTATTTGTAAAACTGTAGTGCTGTATTCGTTTCTTGTTTAAAGTGTATATTTTATGGAAAGTGAAGCCGAGGCGGTGAAAGTGACAAGCGTTCCGTTTTAACTGCAGCAAAAAGTGATTTTTTGCGCTGTGACATCCTTAACGTATTTTGACAAATTTTAAAGCATTATTATTTAGCAAGGTGCGAACCCCCACACCTTCCCGTTGCATTTTAAAGGGAAGCTGGCACACATATTTCTTATTAGAAAATTTCTATTTTATATTTAAATCGTAGGAAATGTAATTAATTCGTTACATTTCATAATTTTTAACACTTTTGGGCCATTAAAAATGCGAAATACTACTCTATTAGAAAAGTGTGGTAATAATGTACGTATCCTGTCTTCAGAGCTTAACTGCTTGAAATGAATCATGATTAAAATAATATTTTATGATTTAAAATATAAGAAATGTGTTTATTTAATTTTTTTTAAAGTAACACCTGAAAGTACTGTATTTTTCCGCGAATTAGACGCTATGGTTGACTTTAAATTTTATGTAAAATTTCTGGTTGGAAACTGATTTATTTTAGCCGGGTGTTATACGCTGGAAATTGCGGTACTCTTTCTACAAATGTTTCGATGGTTGCAAAAAAAGTTAATAATTACCATAATAACCATGGCCTGATTAACGCCGGGGCAAATATCGGTATATAAAAACGAATAGAAACGTTTGCCTTATTTATGACAAAATTTCTGCAAGAATTATTTGTTTAAATAAGACAAAGAATTTTATTCGAATTTACTGGTGGAATTCTCCAAGACAGTATGATAAATTACTTTTAGGTATGACTGTACAATAAGATTGCGTTAAATTTTCGAAATTTGGATACACGACAAAATAAATTTTGAGCATGCTTATTATTTGGCGGATGATTCCGAGAAGTATACTTCAAACAGCAATTAAAAGTCCATATTGAAATTTTGAAAAAAATGAATAAAATTAATTGTTAAGCAATTATTCAATAAAAAAACAGCCACGTTTTTATTCAAAAGGATTAGCAAGCAGCTTAGAAATGGATTGTTTTGAGGGAGTTGGAAAATATTCAGGAAGTACTCTAGAATTTAATTTCAGTGACACCAGAAATTATGTAATATACTATCTGTGTGAATTAAAACCATGTAGTTTTGCGTATGTTAAACTTATTCTTGGTTCTAAGGCTGTCACGACATGTGCATGTAAGAAAAACTACTTTTTTGCATAGGTTTTGCAATCGGCCTCCGAATAATATATTAACCCCTTCAGGGGCAAAGTGCTCTTGTAGCTAAAATATTAAAATGATTTATTGACACCCGGATTCACGAACGAATTTATTTTAAAATAAGTTAAAGCTTTTCCTCATGTACCGTATAAATTCAAAATTTGATTATCAAATTCTGGTGTCAATGTGGCATTTTGGGATTAAATTTAAGTGGTATATATAATATACCGGTGCCCTTCAAGGGGTTAAACGTTTTTCATTTTAATATAAATACATACCTTCCAACCTGTGAACATCCGGACTATGTGAGCGAATTTGATCCAGGTTAACCTTTTCAGGGGTAAAGTACTTTCAGTACTAAACTGTTGAAATAAATGACTGGCACCGGAATTTACAAAAACATTTATTTCGAAATAAGAATTAGGCTATATTTCACATTTGTATTAAATAGAAAATATTTAACAAAATTCTGGTGATATTGTGGCGTTCGGGAATTAAAATTAAGTGGTTTCATAAACATACCATTGCCCCTGAAAGGGTTAAAGACATATCTAACCAGAAAATATATCTGAAAAATAATTTTTATTTAGTTTCATGTTCCTACGCGGAACCTATTTGAATACATTTCTTTAAAAAAAATCTGGTTTGAAACGTAAATTAACTTACATTGTACGGAAAATTAGTGCGATGTTGGTAGGTATGGAAATAAATGTAATTGATTCTACCACAGAATAAACATGTGCAGCTTATTATTTTCTATCTATAACGCATAGGTATCAAAATTGTACTTGAGGAAAAACGTTTTTGTAATGTTTTATTAATCCCCAGCCCTCTGATTGCTTGGTACATGCGGTGACACAAAAATGGTCTCTCTTGAATGTGGAATATTTTTAGTGTATCTACGGTGCCGTGATTTGTAATACCAGTATTTTCTAAAAGTATTCTTCGCCTTATTAAATAGAACTCGGAACTCACCTACGGCAACCGCCATTTTTGTTTCAGCGCGTAGTCCTCGTATTTAGGGTGTATGCTTAAACCTTTCCCTGTAGCAATCAAGCTGCAGTGACATCTGTGACCAAAATGCCATGCCGCAGTAACCTTACATTGCGACTAAAATGTCAGTTTTATCAAAAACCTAAAAAAAGAGATCTAGGATACTTGTAAACATGTTATTTTTTCTAAAAATATTTTTCTGAGATTTTATACAATTTTTCCTGACGTCACATACGCCAAATCACAAACGTGTCCGCAAAGCTACAAGGGTTGTGAAATCACATCGTAAACGTATGTAATTTTGAAATACAGTGTTTTTTCACTTATACGAAATACACGGAAATAATTTTTCCGTACCAGTTTTTTTATAAGGTAATTTTCGGCTTCTTAAATCGCCGAATATATAAATCGAATTTTACTGTTTTAAAATAGTGGTATAAAAAAGTAATTACTGAACATCGCGTATAAGAGAGACATCACTGTATGTTTAAAGATGAGAAAAAATATCTTGACTAGGGCCATCTTAATACACTTGAGGGCCTAGACACCGATTAATTTTTGTAGATACCTCGCATAATAACATATATTAACTTATTTATTAACCTACAGAAAAATGTTCTTTAAATAGATCAATTTTTGTTAATACTTAAGTGGAAATTATGATACAAACAGTTTCGCTAAATCAAAAAGTATATTTACGACAATTTTTAATAGAATTTTTCGACTCATTTAAATGCATAAACATGTTACAAATCCTGCAATTAACCATTTCCAGCACAGACAAATTCTGTTCGTAAAATGAGAAATTACTGACTGACACCGGAATTTACAAACGACTATTTTAGAAAATAAGAACTCCTTATTTTAAGCTTTCATTGTAGAAGCAAAATTTTATTAAAATATTTTTGGTGCGAAATGCAAGTTTGGAATTATAATTAGGTGTGCCCGGAGTGGAACCACTGTGCCGGTAAGGGTTAAAAGAGAGATCTAAAATGTCTGATATTTATATATTAAATTGAAAAATTCCATTAAAAATTGTGATAACAACGTACGAAACCTATAATAAAATTAATTAAACATAATTAAACAAACAAAAAAAAACTTTCCCCAAAAAACTTTCCCTAAAAAACACACCAGAATTTTTATTTAAAACTGTTTAACATAATACTTTAACTTAGTTCTCTGTGGCTACTGCCTATGCTGATAAAATAAAAAACTGATCGTCTTGCTAATTCTTGCAAAAATCAATTTTCCGAACCCATTCATCGCTATCCAAATCCACTGTAATGACGTCGATGATACTGTACGTAACATTCTTACCACGCCCACCGAACCCCTCCTTGATATTCAACCTACCTTTATTTAAAATATTATTCAAAAACTTAAAAACCGTAAAACCCGTGGTTATGGCATAATCTTTAGCTATACCATCAAACAACTTTACTATTAACTGTATCATCTATATAATCCATCTTAAAAACACCATCCTTAAATTCTGCTGTTTTCCAAAACCTTTGAAAACTTCTATTATTTCTCAAATTCCTAAGCCTTCCAGTAATCTTAATGACGCAACTAATTTTCACCCTATCACTCTCCTCTTCTCTCTCTCCAAAATTATTGAATGGGCAATTCAATCCAAACTCAACGAATTCTTAACCAATAACAATACTCATATTCCTGAACTATTCGCCTTTATGGCCTAACACTTTACATTACACCAGCTTCTTCGCGTTGTGGAATTTATTACAGAAAACATCAATGCGAAGAAACCCACTGCTGCTATATTTTTCGACATCATCAAGGCCTTCGATAAAGTCTGAAACGAGGGTCTTACATACAAATTAATTCGGCTTAACATCCCATACGGGCGTATACATTTTATACACTCCTAGCTTGGCTATCGTAATTTCTTCGTTCTTATTAGTAATACATTGTCTGTTTTACATTTCATTAACTGCGGACTTATTCAAGGGCCTTACATAATACCCAATTCCTTGGGCCAAGCTTATTTTCTCTTTTCTAATGATATTCCTCGTAGTTTACATATTCATCTTGTTTTATATACGAACGACATCACTATCTACGCCATTGCACATCACCCATATTCCTTCTATAAACATATTCAGAATTATCTTGACACCTATTGAGTAACGCCATCTATGGCATATCAAATTAAACGAAAAGAAAACAACTGCTGTCTACTTTTCTCGTACATTTTCCCTTTGTAATAGGCTCACTATCAACAATACTACCATCCCCTGGTCAGATAATGCAAAATACCTGGGGGTTATCATTGACAAACGCCACACCTTTAAAAAACATATCCTTAATATACGTGCTAAAGTCGCCGGCGCTTCTATCTCGCTATCACCTCTTCTACGAAGCCCTTCACCTTCTATCCATAACAGAAGGCTTATCTGTAACGCTTGCTTACTCGCTATCGCTACTTTGCATGTCCAATGTGTTGTTTCGCTTGTAAAACTAGTATGGGCTTCCTTTGTCACTCCCTCAATAAAACTCTTACAATCATCCGTTATGGCTTTAGATATCGACGTAATTGAACTATCAGAAATCACCTCAAAACTGTTTCACTGACTAATCGCATTAAATTCCTCTCAAAAAATTCTACAGTAATTAGTATGAAGTTACCAATGATATTGTCCATGAGCTACCTGATTATGATTTTTATAGTCCTATCTAACGTAACAGACCTCGGTATACTACCATTTTATCGTAATAATCCTTCTTGTGCTAATACATTTTGTTTTTGTCTTTAACCCTTTCCGGCACAGTGGTCAGGGCACACATAATTTTAATTCCAAACTTGCATACGGTACCAAGAATATTTGAATAAAATTTTGTTTCTAGAATGAAAGTTTAAAGTAAGGAGTTCTTAGTTTCAAAAAAAGTCGTTTGTAAATTCCGGTGCCAGTGAGTAATTTCTCATTTTACAAACATAATTTGTCTGTGCCGGAAAGGGTTAACCCCTTGAACGGCGGTGGGATACAATATATCCCATTTAATTTTAATTCCCAAAAGCCACAATGACTCCGGAATTTTGGAATCAAATTTTGATTTTATAATATACGTGAAGAAAAGCTTTTACTTATTTTGAAATAAATTTGTTGTTAAATCCCGGTGTAATTCAATGATTTCAACATTTTAGAAACTTAAGTTCTTTGACCCTGAAAGGGTTAATATTTAAAATTAAGAAAAAAAAGAAAAAAATCTGTACATTTCCTATACTTATCCTTATACTAACTGTAATTTAAACTATAATTTTATGTATGGCAATGTAAACTGCCTTTTTTTTAAAGTAGATTTACGCTCATTTATGTTATTTCCTTGTCTTTCATTTTATAGTGCTAATATGCTACATTTATACTTTTCTTTTCATGGCCCTTCTATGATATAATATAGAACTACTCATATACAGGGAGGGGAGTTGTTTACAGCTGAGAATCCCATTGAAACGATCAACTGTTTCTGTGACTAATATTTAACTTACTGTATGAAAAAAAAAAATTGTTCGAATCGAACAAAATTAAAGTGTTATGTATCATTTCACTTATTTTTGAAGAACATTATTAGTAGTATGGCAGGATTATCAAAATACCGATTATGAATAACGCGAATGAATCAATTGAATTTGTGCGAATTGTCTGAATTTAAATCTCAGTAAAAATTCACAAACCAGAAATCTTGATAAATATTTCATTGTTTTATTTATAGAAAATATATTGAAAATACAATAAAGAAATGTGCTTCTATAATAAAACAATCGCATTACATTATGATTTTTTTAAATTGGTATTAACACTAACAAATTCAGTCATTTATTTATATTATTTTTTAAAATTAAATTCCTCTAATTTATACTGATATCAGTTATTTTAAATATGGCCTTTAAACTAGTCCTTACTCTAAATATTAGAATTTAACAGCCAGATATGTACATTCCTTAAAATTTCGAATGGGTCTGGCACAAGTGCTTCTGATTAGACAATTTCTATTTAATATTCTAAATTCTAAATCTATTTTTTCTAATTTACCTAGAACGTATTTTTAAAGAAATATGTACAGTTACTGAAATATTTGTCTGAATGTACACGATGTATAGATAAATAGATAGTGATGAGTTAAGAACATTATTAGTAGTATGGCAGGATTATCAAAATACCGATTATGAATAACGCGAATGAATCAATTGAATTTGTGCGAATTGTCTGAATTTAAATCTCAGTAAAAATGTGGATGAATCTTAAAAATATGACCCACATTTAAAAACGTAAATTCTCATTCGAAAAACAGTAGTGAAGAAATATTGTTTCAACTTTGTTTCTTTAAATAAAATTTTACTTTCATTCTTTCTTGAATTATTTCAGATTTTGCTTTTTTGAATATAAAACATGTTTTCCTAATGTTCTATCTTTTTATGAAGCTGATGGGAATTTTGTGAAATTTACAGTTTTTGTTTATTTGCCATTTTTTCTTTAAAAAATGTTAAAGATGGAAGAATATAGAGGCAAATAGTTTCGTTGAGTGGTATTTATAAACTCAATGTATATGTGATCTAAGTTTTAAAATGTAGATTTCGCTAAAGAATTTTTATATTTTAGCTTAAATATTTACACACACACACACACACACACACACATATATATATATATATATATATGCAACATTATAAACATTATTATGCATTAATATATATATATATATATATATATATATATATATATATATTAATGCAGAATAATGTTTTTTCTATTAATCAGAAATTTAATATTTGTTTAACCCTTTCAGGGGCAAAGTACTTTCTGTAGTAAAATGTTGAAATAAATAACTGGAACCGGCATTTACGAACAAATTTATTTGGAAATAAGAAAAGGGCTATACATTCATTTATCATACATGTATTTCACATATATGTTACATGGAAAAGATTTTAGCAAAACTCTGGTGCCATTGTGGCGTTTGGGAATTAAAATCAAGTGATTTCATAAACATACCACTGCCCCTGAAAGGGTTAAATAAAAATTTGTAATATATACGAATATAACAACTATAAAGTATTTTAGATATTTCATAGAATGCATAAAAAATAAGAAAAGAGGATACAGCTCGGCTCTATATAATATATTATAAGAACTTAGTAAATAGGCATTCATTGCTATTTTTATTTAATAATTTAGGTATGGAAACAAATTTATTTCCATTAATAATATCCATTATCCTTAATTCACTTATGTTATTCAAATAAACAATGCTAAAAATTTTTTTATAATTCATTTTTTATTTTGAAATACAAATTATTAAAAACGCTTTAAAAAATTTTACTACAAGTTTTCACATTATCGGACAGCTATTTTTATGGTAGCTACAGAAATATTTCTCTAAACATACATAAACAGATATGTAAACCAATGTTACTTGTAGCGCCCGAATTTGTATTTCGAAATTCCGAGTTTATCCCGGAATTTCCGAAAAAAAAATTTTTTTAAGTGATAACGAAATGTCTTCTGTTAAATAAAGCAATAAATACTATCTGGAATTTCTGGTATGAATCTGAAATTTCTGAATGAAAAGGTATGCCGATCAGGCAGCCTTGATATAAAATATGAAATTATCTTCATGTACATTTAAAATTATGCTCCACATTTTGAAATGCTGTTGGTCTTTTGAAAAAAAACCCCTAATGTTCATTAATACTAGAACCACCATGAGCCTTTATTTTGACGGTTAACGAGTGAATATATTGCGATTCAAACCAGAAATTTCTTTTTTAACAGGTTCGCTGCCAAGCTAAAAATGCCGGAATTTTCATTTTATTTAGAAAGTTCAAATTCACACCAGAAAAAACTAATAGCAATATTTACTTTGTTTTATTACAGACATTTCGTGATTACATAAATTAAAAATTCTTCTTTTGAAATTTCCTGTGCAAAGAACTAATTTTAGATTGAAGAAACGTAGATAGCACTACGAGTATACTCGTAGTTCGCAGCGAATGTGTTAAATCAATTAAACATATAACTCACATAAATACATTAAATGAACAAGTTAAGTAGTTTTATATAAAACTTTTGGTGTGAAGTAGTTTTAAAAAACTTGAATAAAATTTCCGGTAGTGTTAGTGTTAATATGTGTTTCAACACTGTTTTTTTTTTTTAAACAATTTAATTTCCATTTCTTCTTTAGGGATTTCATATTTTTCTTTTCTATATAAAACACACTTTTTCTACTGTTTGATTCTATTTATAAAATTATGGAATATTTTCTCAATTATCAAAAACAATTTCATGATTTTATCGCTTCTCCTTGAAAATAACCATCGGTTAAAAAGAAACAACTTAGGAAGTAAAATTTCGCTCCGGTTTGGGTCAATACTAAAGGAAATATATTTTATTTCTAATCTTTCAAACGTTGTACATTTTACATACGAAATTTTACATTTTAGTTTGAGAAAATTTGGTACCAAAATTTTAGCACAGTATCAAACTTTTAAATTTGAAAAAATACAGATTTGGAAAATGGAGATATATATTGGCATGTATAAATGTTTAAAGTGTAGCACTGCTTTTTCAAAATAATCTTGGAAAAATCGAGGTTTTGAAATCAAAAGACTGTATATTGATATATATAAATTTGTTTTTCTTTTTAGATATAGATATTACGCAGAATGAAAATAAAAGAAATTGAAGAAACCATGTGCATAAACTATATATTTAAGAATCTGACGGACTATATACTTTGGCAGTCAAGCTAACACAAAATTGCATTGCATTTGAAATTTATATATAAAAAAAAAAAAAAAAAAAAAAAAAAAAACCAATAATTATACAGAATTTCTTTGCAGTATTGGAATATTGCTGAAGCAAAATGTTATTTAAATTTTTGATACGATTTTTTATATTTTCGCTGGAGAAAACTTGGTATCAGAATATTGCTTTTCGGTTCATGAATGTTTTAAAGTTTGGTTAACAAATCTTTTAAAAAATAAGAAAGTTATTACATATATAAAATTGTTAATATTGTAGATATTCCATAAAATATATAAAAATTGGAAAGGCACAGCGTGCAGTGTTTCGAAACTTGTCGAAATTTTATTCAGCAATTTTGAATTCTGACCAGAAAGTTTGAACAGTTTTTATTTAAAAAAAAATCCCTAGTGATTTGACAACGTAAACTCTCTACTAAATAGTGAGCAAAGTGATCTTATCTTAACCCTTTCCGGCACAGTGGTCCCACTCCGGGTACACCTAATTTTAATTTCAAACTTGAATTCGGCACCCAGAAAATTTTAATAAAATTTTGCTTCTACAATGAAAGCTTAAAATAAGTAGTTCTTATTTTCTAAAAAAGTCGTTTGAAAATTCCGGTGTCAGTCAGCAATTTTGCACTTTACGAACAGAATTTGTCTGTGCCGGAAAGGGGTAAAGCGTGTGCACTACATGCAAATCTTATTCGCATGCATGAGCACCACTTTCCACTCCTGCACTCAGTCGTCACAAAACAGAAATTCGTCGCACAGAAGTTCATCTACTAGTAATTCATAGGTTTCATTATCCGTCATTTATCCAAAGCCCCATCCAGAACCTTTTCGCCGATCCCGCTGACTGTACAGAAGAGGAAGTTTTTAATCCAGAATGCACATTTGGCCCATTTACGAATTTCTGTTTCGGTTAATATTCTGAAATTTTTCTTTGTGAGTTTTGTGTTTTATAATATTTTTTCCAGGATGTAAAAACACAATCAGTAGTAAGAGGGCGCTATTTTCAACTCGCTATTTTTTTTCCTTCATCTGCGTCAAGCTTAATAAATATATAATGGCTCTGACAGTGAGTTATACTAACTGGGTTATTACTATCTGCGTATTTATCTCATATTTGTATTTGAAAATTTGAACATTGAAAATGCCTTTCTTTAGCCGCATTTATTTTTAATCCATACTTTTAAACACAATAACATAATAATAAGTGTGTTACCACTGAACATAGACAGAAAAACATACAAAGTATAAAATTCTCCAGATACATCTTTAAAAAATATTTTCCTTCTTTCAGAATGCTATTGCTCATACGAAAGACAGTTGGGAAGAAATATTTGTTTCAACATTGTTTCTTTGAATAAAATTTAAATTCCATCTTTTTTAGGGGATTTCGTATTTTGCTTCATGGATACAAAACATATTTTCTTTGTATATGCAATTTTATGTGTAAAATTCAAGGAAAATTTGGGAAATTATCAAAAACAAAATCTTGAACTGATAATTTGTTTTCGTGTAAATAACATTTCGTCAAGGAAAAACAAAACAGGAAGAAACATTTTGCCTTGTTGGTGAGTTTTTTAAAGGAAATTAATACATGAATATGTATATTATCTATTCATTCACATATGTTACATTTTCAAATAATCTTTTACATTTTAACTTGATAAAATTTGATATAAGAACATTCCTTTCGAAAAATATCTAGGTCCTTAAATTAGGAAAAATAAGGTTTAAAAAAACCCAAAAAGACTGGCTTGACGTGTGTAAAATTGTAATATGATTTAGATACTGTGCAGAATGAAAACAACAACAAAAGATTTCGAAACAAATATTATCTATAATGTTTCACAAGCAAAAACAGTTAGTTAAATTTACTTTCAAGAGGATGTTATTAAACAAAAAAAGATAAATACATTGGGTAGTACTTGGCTATTTCTAATGGAAATGTGTATCAGACTAAAATATTCAAATGTTGTAGATTTTGTACACGACTTTCTACATTGCAGCTTCAGAAAGTGTAATGTAGAAAAGATTTCGAAACAACGCATGTCTAGGATGTTTCACAAGCAAAATTGTTCACATTTATTTCCATGCAGACGTTATAAAGAAAGACAGATAAATACAAAATGTTTTCAGTTCTGTATTGGGGTATATCGAAAGAAAATGTGTTTGAGACCAAACCAATCGAACGTTGTAGATTTTCCACACGGATTTGTTGTGGATTGAAAAAAGTTAATGGCAGAAGGTTGCTTTTGTAGGATATCTATTTTTTTTTTAATTTCGAAAAATAAATTTAAAAGAAAGAAGACTCTTTTGACGTGTATAAAATTAAAGTTAGTTTTATATATTACACATAATGAATATAAAAAATATGATATAGAAACAAAACTTGCTAGAATGTTTCACAATCACATATGTTAGCTACTTCAGAGATAACAACTTTTACGCTTTATTCTAACCACTAAAATTTAATAGCAAATGTTGCCTTATTTAATCGCCAAAATCTGTAGGTTCGATAAGGCAAAAAGTTCTATTATTTTTTGTGGTTATGTGTATAAAAGTAAAAAACGTTTTAGATACTGCAGAGAATAAAAATAGAAATAGATGCTTAAAAAAATGTCTTGAATGTTTCACATGCACGTTTGTTAGTTGCATCAGTTGCCAAATTTTACGCATTATTCTAACCACTAAACGTTAACAGTAAATGTTGTCTTGTTTAATTACCAATCTTCACATACGATAAGGCACGAATTGTTATTAATTTTTAGTCGTATCAGAATAGCTTTAATTTTGGTAACTATGTTTACATTTTTACTTCCATGCAGATTTACTCCCATGCAGACGTTCCAAAGAAAATAAACGTAAGCACATCACGTTTGATTTCAATATTGGCGCATTTCTTAAGGGTATATATTTAAAATCAAATCATCCAAATGTTGTACATTTTCGACACGAACTTTTACGTATTAGCTTCAGAAAATATGATACTAGAACAGTGCTTTTGCAGAATATAAAGGTCATAAATTTGGAAAAAGACATATAATACTGACAAGTATAAAATGATAATAAATTTGAAAACTCGAAACAGAAGCTTTAGAAAAAAAATTACCAAATTTCACAAAAACCTTGTGAGCAGTCAAGAAAAGTGAATTAAGAAAAGTAACCCACTGGCAACACTGTTCTCACGCGTGGTTGCCAATAAAGTACTAAAATTTAATTTAAATACCACAATTTTAGCATAGAATTATTCACCTGATTTAACCGTATAATTTTTGTAATTAAATAAGGAGAAAATGAAAGAAAGAAGACAAGAAAATGATGGTGTTAAAAATAAAATATTGGTATTTTCCTGGCAATCGTGGTTCCAAGTCTCCCATACGTCCGATTTTTGAATATTTGTACAGTGACTCCTCACTTATACGCGATGTTCAGTAATTACTTTCTCATACCACTATTTTAAAACAGTAAAATTCGATTTATAAATTCTGAGGTTTAATGGGGCTTAAATTACTTTTTTTTTAAAAAGAAAAAAATACAGGTGCAGAAAAATATTTTTTATGTAACGCGTATAAGTGAGAGGTCACTATATTTCTGAAGATTTATTTTACAATATTTGCAACATAAATTACGTTCACGGCAAATATCTACAAAAACTGTACGAAAAATCTAATAAGATTTTACTTATAAAGTAGCATATTCAAAAAACGGACCGAGCGTGATGCCTAGCGGTTCGCATACTGTTTGCTGTCCGACAACGAACTTTTGTCGTATTTCAAAAGACTGACATGTAGTTGATTACACCAGGGGTGCAAAAATCTAGGCGCCAATGGGCCGATTCCCACCACTAAATTTTTAGTATTTTTTGCTTAATAAGAATACTGATAAAATTTAGCAGTTGGAATTAGACCACTGACGCCTAGATTTTTGCACCTCGGGATGAAACTATAGACTAAATATGTTAAGCTTATTAGTTTCTTACAACATATAAATATTTTTAACATATAAATATTACAATTATACTGAAAGAATAATGTTTTTCATCGTGTTTTGTTAATTCACAGCCCACTAAATACTAGGTCTACGCCCTGACACAAAATTGGAGGCTGTCGTAGGCAATTTGATTTTTGGTTTCTAGGGCCCCATGAATTTAAATACATTTATTTCCTAAAAGTGCGCACCGCATTATTAAATATCCGAAAAAGAAGACGAAGAATACTTTTTAAAAAATCCGCTATTTAGGGGCCGTATAAACTCTGAAAAAAATCCTCCTATGACCGCTACCATTTTCATGTCAACGCGTAAGCTATATATATTCAGAAAGCTATGATTAATCATTTGAAATCAAATATTTTATTCTATGAGAGAAAATTCTGAAATAAAACATCACCCCTCTGTTGCATTCTACAAACATTTTGTTTATTATTATTTATTATTATTATTATTTTTTTTTTTTACCGAAGAAAATCATTTATACTTTATAATTTAAAGTCTGCAGATTATTTTGTTTACGAACAGGAAATATTCCTCACCCCAAAATAATGCAAGCGATCAGTTGCACATAGTATTTTCTCTTCTGAAGTACTCAACACCTGAACTGTTTACTTATAGTTTAGAAAAACTTTTATGAAGGTAGTTCAATCCTGTAACATATCTTTCTCTGTTTAAAAATAAAATCTGATTTGTCATATTTTCAATTACTTCTTTTAAAGTATTGTATTTTGCAAAATTATATCGTCAAATATCACATAATCTACACGAAGAAATTTACGTGAAATTTCACCGAGTTATTTTTTCAGAAAAAAGTTACTATCCAAATGAATTATTATTTTATTTGATGTAGAGTTAAACTCAGAGTCTGTATTAGTTATGCACTCTACATGTTAGTTACTTTCTATTATACGTATGAATACGTTTTTGTTTTACGATATTGCATTTTTAGTGTAGAAGTTATTTTCTTTGAAGCATACATCTATAATGAATGACGATAAATGGTTAATTGAAAATTGTTAATTTCTGCATCGCTAATTTTAATGCAAATATGAATAAGCTGTTTCTCTTATTAAAAAAAAAGGAAGATGTAAGCTATTATACTGGTTACTAATTTTGTGTTACTAACAAATTTTAAGGTTATTTGTGATGCTATATTTAGAATGAAGAAGTACTAAAACTAATTATGGAAAATAAATCGTTATACCTACCAGTGTTGACAGTGGGCTACTTTTTAAATTCAGATTGCTAGATTGACAACACTGTTTGAAATGGCCTAATTCGCCTTGTTTTTGCATTATTTAGTCTGTTATTAAATAAGGCGATGCTTACTTTCTCAAAAAACTGGTGACAAACAAGAAAACTTAATTGAAAAAATGTAGCCCACTGGCAACACTGATCCCTACACTGCGAACTGATGCATATATGCATCAATTAAAATTATATCTTTGCTAAACAAATTAAGTTCCATGCAACCACTGTATTTAAATAAAAAGTATTCACCTTAAATGAACACAGTTCATAAATTGACGAATATTTCGTGCCCAGTCGTAAAACCTTTCAGGAGTAATTATTTTGCGAAAACGTTAAAAGGAATGCTTGACAGCAGGAATTACGAACAAATTTATTTATTTGAAAACAATTTTCCCCTTCACATACACTATAAAATCAAAAGGCACAAAAAATTCTACTGTCATTGGAACAGTTTGGTTTTAATATTAAGAGATATACATAATATACCACCGCCCTTCAAAGGGTTAAGGAAGATGTCTTGCAGCAAATGGAGCCAATAGTAGATATATATGCTATTAAATAAGGTAAAAAGGTACTGTTTAAAATTTCTGGTGCGATACCCTAAATATGAGTTTGAAAAGGAATACTTAAGAAAGACAAAATCGTGCAGTATAGGGTTAATTATATTTGCACTTAACAAATTAACTTCCAAAACTATGTGGGAAGAGTCTTCGATATTTTTACTGAAATTCGTTTCCCACCAAAGATTCTGAAAGATAAAATTTGGTAACTCTAATAGCAAAGTTTTTGTCCTTAAATAAATTATTTTTTATCATATTAAAATAGTGGTGACACAGCAATTTTTTTTGTCATACACTTTTATTTTGAATGTTGACATAAACGAGTATACTCGTAGTTGACAGCGAATGGGTTAAACGATACAGGGTTCGTACGGCTCCTGGAATTTTGAGACCAAGAAATTCTTCGGTACCAGTATTTTCTTACAGAAAAAAAAGTTGTTTGAAAAGTAACACTTATACTCCCGCATTTCAAGAGATTATTGTTTACAATAATAATATATTGATAGAAAATATTGTTTTCTTTTACATAATGTAGAGCAGGGGTGTCAAACTGTGGCCCGCCGGATACCACTAAAATTTTATTGTAAACTTTTATTTATCTAATAATTGAATATCTCCGATTGAAGAAATTCTCTATTTCAGCGTTTCTTAAACTGTGGTCCGCGGACCCTTGGGGGTCTGTGAGCTTACAGCCAGGGGTCCTCAAGTCCAATGTTGAATTTAGATTTTTTTTCTTCGGGAGAATTTTCTGTAGCTCCGGAGGAGGGGTATTTGCAAGACTAGAACTTTGCAAGTCTAGATCATTAATAAGCATAAAATTCCAAATGCTTTGGGGGAGACTTTTCAATTCTCCGGAGGTAGAAAATGTGTGAAAATATTAAGAACCGATTGATTCTACATGTACCGTAATTTCTGGTATATAAGCCGCAGCTCAAATAAATCTGTTTCGAACCAGAAATTGTATTTCATAGATAACATCAAATAAGTATCATGTAGAAAACGATCATATTTTACTTATTAAAATTTCGGGTCGGAAACAGATTTATTTTAGCCGCGGCTTATCTACCAGAAATTACAGTAAATAATCAGCCCTTATTACGCATTGCAACTAGATGAGCATTTAGACATTTCTAATGCTGTAAATTTGAGAGTTTTCTTTCATTATGAATTTGGTGGTAATATATAAGACGACTTTTTGTTTTGTAAATCCCTATCAACTTACACAACAAGTGCAGCACTATTCACATGTTTAAACAGTTTCATACAAGAAAATTATGAAGAACAACTGTAGAACTCACGGTATGTTCAGCCAGTCTTACTTAAACATTGATATAACAATACAAAACAGATACAAAATATAAGCAGCATACTTCTCATAGCATATAGTACTATGTATATTTTAACTGTTTGGAAATGTAAATTTTAATTATTTTTCTTGAATATATATTGCTACTAGCTGTTACCCGTGACTTCGTTCACGTAACATTAAAAGAAAAATAAATGTACTTATCAAGCAAAATATTTCACTCCCGATAATTAAAAACGTAAATAATTAACTAACTCTTTATCACATATCATAGAAAAAAATACGATATTTCTTTGTTATAGGGGCCTTGACATAAATCAGTTTAAAAAAGGTAAAATTTTGTGCCAAATAACCGTGAAAAGGAAACTGCAACCAATGGAAAAAGGACGGCCAAATAAAATCGTGTAAATCGACGAATTGGGTTGGGTTGATTTATGACGGCCAATTATCAACACGAGGGATATAGGCCCTATGGGGGAGTGCCCTCCGTGGGGGTCTTTTTAAGGGATCCTAACCCGTATTTACGAAAGGTTCGAAGAAAACCACGGAAAACTCCGAACGGTTAAGTCGACGAGCGGGACAGGGGTTCGACGAATTGGGTAAAAATAAATGTCAATTTTACCTGATAAACCATTTTACTTTTAATGACTTTGAGAAACGTTTTAACATCCATCATTTAAAAATAATTCATTGGAAATAGTATATGCTTTTACTTTAAATTCAATTCTTGTGAATAGGGAGGAATAATTCTACACCTAAATGCAAGGAGCTTCAATTGAAAAGCTTTTTGCAGCCCAAAATTACATGCAAATGTAACACTTAAATTGCAAAGCTTTTTGCTACCCAAAATTATATGTAAACATTACTTTTGCATGTAATTTTCATTGCAAATTAACATTTATTACGGTTCAAAGTAAAATTAATTTGGGTGCAAATTACATGTAAATGTTACGTTTGCATGTAATTTGGGGTTGCAAAAAGCTTTGCAATTGCAAGTGTTACGTTTGCATGTAACAGCAAATTTGTGTCCTTGGTTTAATCTATAGCTGAAACAATTTTTGATTTCAATATGCTGACTACAATATGCTGACAGGCGATTTTTGCTCTGCAGAATAAATTGATTCATAAAGTTTGAATATGTGGAAATATGTTTTTATTTTTCGGAAATTTTACTGTAATCAAGATTTTTTTTTCGCCAACTATTCAAATTGAAAATATTTTTTTTTTCATTTTTAATGAGAAAATGGCATAAAAATATATTAATCCGTTTTACTTCTCCTTTTTTATATACAAAAATGGAGTAATTTAAGTACCATTTTTAGAGAAATTTCGTTAAAATTTACAAAAAAAATATTAATATCTCGGAATCTAATTAAAAATTTTAAATTCTCAGAGCTTATATGACATCCTCGAATCAATGATAACCGGTGTTAAGTAAATCGCGTTACACTAAGAGGAGTAGTTGCGGAATACACACAGTCAGATTTTAACTTAATAGACTTGTGTTCAATTTTCTTTTCCTAATAATCTTACTGATTCTTGTATTATTAATCACAGAGTTCAGAGAATAAATAGAGATGAAATGTTCATGTTTGGCGTGATGCTGAAAATTCAACTCTACAGTCGGCCCAAAGAATTGGCAGCTTGCTTTGAAAACCTCTCCCCGTCCAATGAATCCAGTCATTGTTCCACGTGTAGCCTCTCTCCATCCAATGAAGTCAGCCCTTGGGCCTAATGATTTGAGCGATAACCGGCTTCATATTGCAAGCCGATTTTACGGTTCATTACCTCTCTATTCTTTCAAAGTACTCAGTGATTATTAATGTATGAAATTGATACACGCTCCATTTGAAACATACTTAAAAAATCCCGTTTTATTATGACGTCATTTTGATCCCAGAGAAATCTCTTTTGAATGATATAATTCTTGTTAATTTTCTTTTCCTGGCAATAATGACGTGAATTTTAGCAGAAAACTCACATCTGTTCGTAACAGTTATTCAAGCTTATTATTAATCAGTATCAAAAAATATTTCAGTTATTCATCTTAAATATGACGTCCATTATGTATATTTTTATTATACACTGATAGTCATGCTCTTTGTAATATTACGAATATTTGAAAATACATGTTTTATTTATGACGTCATATTTGTTCAAGCCAAGAAGGATCCTTTTTCATAGTTCCATGGTTCAAGGGAAATCTTTTTCTTAATAATATAATTATTGTTAATTTTTCTTTCTAATTATAACGCAGTTTTTGACAGAAAAAGATATTTTTAATGCAACCGATATTCATACTTCATGTATTATAACAAATACTCCATATTGTTGTTTCAAATATCACAGAAATTCATCTTCTTTTGAATTATTTTCATTTTTCACGTGAAAATCGCTCAATTGAAACTTAATTGTTGAGTAAAAATTATTTTTTCGCATTTTTATTTATTGGCAACGATTAAAGTCCTAGCAGCAATAAAGTAAAATGGTTAAGTTTTATCTAAAAATGTCCATTGATTCTCTATGAAAATAATCAAATTTTGAATTATTAAGAAAAGTATTTGAATAAAATAAACAAAAACCAGTCTATGTTCATTTCCGGGTGATAATCCACCTATATGCAAAGATACAGGGTCATTAATTTCTCCATTTTTACGCTGGCTTCAGCCTAACATTTGCACACAATCGGATTTATAATATTATTAGGATTATTGTTTTTCTTGTATTAATGTAACTGATTTTTCTAACACCATTAACTATACGTAGAATATGTGTAATGAAAAATAAATATGGTGTATACGTTAAAATAATTTCTTATTTTATATTAAGAAAAATATTATTGGGGGTCCCCGAAATGCATATCGCATCAAAAGGGGGTCCACGAGATCACAAAGTTTAAGAAACGCTGCTCTATTTCTTTTAAAATTTAGTAGTATCAGGCGGGCCAGAGTTTGACACCCCTGATGTAGAGGATCAGTTCCACAGAGTGATTTATATTAAAATATATATATATATTAAACGCCAGAAAAGTAGCTTTCCTTGTTCAAGTGTTTAAAAAAAAACTTTTTGAAAGAAAAAAATTATCAAAGATAAAATATTTTATAAAATAAAGGGGAATTGTTAGATTTACCTTGATTAGTCGCAGAAAATACAAGATAAAATAAGATAAGTTTTAATATTAACATTTAATGGTATAAGAAATAGTATTAGGTAGCAGCTGTGTTGATGGCATTGGTTATATAATAACTTAAAATACAAAAAAAAGACTTGCAGACAAGCTTATCAATTGTAAGAATCTTCTGTTTGTAAAACCTAAGTATCACACTTTTAAAAACAGAAAAAATGCTTTTGTCATGCTATCTGTGTACTTTGTAATTTGACGTCTTTTTCTAACAGAGAACTAGAGTTAGAATCATAAAAGCAACTCTTTGTTGCAGTCTGGAATCATGTTTTGGACATTTTTTAAAAATAAAATAACATTTATACTTCCACATTTCCAGTCTTTATACATTCTTGTTTACGAATAGAAAATATCGTTTTACTAATGCAAGAACCAGTTCCGCAGAGTGATTTATATTCAAAAATATTCAACACCAGAAAAATACCTTTCTGTGTTTGCTTGCTTTTTCAAAAGCATTTCAGAAACAGATTTTACTATGATAAAGTCACTGTCTGTTTGAAAATAAATGGGAATTTTAAGATTTTAAAACATTTTTCTAAATTGCGCAATTAGACATAATATATAATGAAAACTACCTGTTTGTTATTATCTTACCGCTAAATTTTTTATAGCGTTTGGAAACTGGAAAACCTTTTTTGAGACATGTTTATTCTTTTGAGAGGATTTTCTACCAGTAAAATCTTAATATCACAGTTTTATTGGGGAAAAATAAAGCGTTTTTGTTATGTTCTTTTTATCCTTTGAAATCGTGTCTTAAAATATCAGACATTGTATTCTAACAGAGAAAATGCAGTTGGAAATATAAAATCCCGCCATATGTGCAGTCTAGAAACATTTTTTAGATAAAATAAATGTATAAACATTCTTGCATTTTAAATCTTTAAATCTTGTTTACGAATCGAATATTCGTATTCCTTCACGAATTGCTTTCCTTCAAATAAATTAAAAGTTCCATTTCACAAAGTGATTTAAATTCAGAATTATTTAACACCATAGATTTTAACACTAGAACTACCGGACATTTTACTCAAGTTTTATAAAATTATTTCGCACCAGAATTTTTATTTAAAACTAATTAACTTATTCATTTATCATATCTCTGTGAATTTTCTATTTAATTTATTTTTTTAAATATTCCTGGTTCGAATCGGAATGTATGCATTTGTAAACGTCAAAATGACGGCTCATGGTAATTCTAGTGTTAAAATAATTCATTTAAAATAATAAAGTACCTGTTTGTTATTAGCTTGCCGCGAAATTATTTAATGCATTTGAAAACCTGATGTTTTTCTTCTTTTTGGCCTGTTTATTCTTTTGATAGGATTTTCTACCAATAAAATATAAATATCACGGTTTTATTGGAGAAAAGGCGTTTTCGTTATGTTCTGTTTATCCTTTAAAATAGGATCTTAAAATATCGGACATTGTGTTCTAACAGAGAAAATGCAGTTCGAAATATAAAATCCCCCATATGTGCATTCAAGAAACATGCTTTAGACAAAATAAATGTATAAAGAAACATTCTTGCTTGCATTTAAAATCTCTAGACTGTCTTGCTTACGAATTGAAAATAATGCTTCCATTTAAATAGTTTAAAAGATCAGTTTCACATGGTGATTTCAATTCAGAATTATTTAACACAAGAAAAATGCCTTACTTTGTTCACTTGATTTTTTAGAAAAATGTATTTTTGAAGAAAACTGTACACGGATACTAACCCTGACAATTTAAAAGAAAAAGAGGGAAATATTAGATTTTAAAATTATTCGGGAAAAAAAATTAAACAATGACAGGGTTCGTACGTTTTTACCACAGTTTTTAATAGAATTTTTCGGCTTATTTAAATGCAGTAAAGTATTACATATCCTACAATTAAAATAGGCGTTTACAAATTCTGCTATTTAAATATTAAATAGAAACATTCTATTAAAATAATGTGGCAACAGCGTACGAATCCTTAATAATCATATTTGTTGCCAAATTAATGACATCTAATTTATATAAAACAAAAAATGTACAATTCTTAATTTAGAAGGTGTTTGTAAAGAAGTAGCCCACAAATCTTCTAAAATATTCAATTATTTTAAAACTAAACACAAAATTAGCATAACGTAAACAATTAGACAAAATTCTGACTTTTTGGAAATGGACCAGAACAAATACAAATTATAAATGAATTGTGTCACACACTTCAGATACACACCGCTCTCTGAATAAGCTATATTAAGTGCTTCTCCCGTTCGCGGTTGCAGAAAAATGGCGGCCATCGTAGGCACATTTTATGGCATTTGCATGGTCGTTTAAATTTTAATAACAGAATTTTCTAATAGTATTATTCGTCATATTTCACCTCAGAAAAAAAGACGAAGAATTTATTTAGAAAATACTTGGTTTTGAATTCAAGGGACCATACAAACGTTGAAAAATATCAGCTTACGACAGCCGCATTTTTGTGTCAGCGTGTAGACCCAGTACAAAGCTCGTACATTTTTATCACATTTTTTTAAATATAATTTTTCACCTTATTTAAATGCAGAAAAGCATTACAAATCCTGCAATTAAACGAGACGGCTACAATATCTGCTATTTAAAGATTAAGTTAAAAAAAAAACTATTTAAAAAATGTGGTAAAACCGTACGAACCCTGTAGTATTCAGAAACCGGTGTATTTAATTTCACTTTGCCATAGCTTTATTTAATCTAGATGTCTTTCGCTAAAGAGATCTTGCCGAAAGCGTTAACTAGGATGTAGAAGTCACAATCAGAAGGTCGATGTGTTTCAATAGTTTTTGTACTCTTAAATTGTTCAAAGGGGTATTTTTGCCGACAAGGATTGCCAGTTTGGTCTCATCTTTTAATATATATTTTTTTAATCTTATGTAATCAAGAAGGGTTTGTCATTAAATAAAGGGAAAATTACGATTCGGGATTTCTGAATGAAAAGAGGATAAACCACCAACCTTGTTTCTTCCTACCACAACTTTTGAAGAGAAAAATATATATTGTTTATTTTGCGAAAATTTAGATTATTAAATCGGGCATTATTATCTGTTAAAAAATAGTTGTAAGAAAAAAGCGTAATAGTTGGCAACTATGATTTTCTCAATAAAATATTAGGATATCGTAGTATCATTTATCATTTGGACAAAAAGAAAAAAATAAAGCAATTAAAATATCTAAAAGAGAAAATATTAAGAATATCCGCAAATGCTTTATTTCGAAGTAGAGCTTATTACTAATCGGGCGACATCAGTATATTTTGTATACGATGATTAACACTAGTGTATGTGGGGTGGTTTTTTTTCTTTTATTCAACGACTGTTTAACTACGAACAACTGAATGCTTAACAGAAAACTAACGAGAAAGTGTAGAATCCTTAGAATGAAGAAGTATACATGCAGAGTAGTTAAACTTAGAGCTTATACAGTAACTGTTAAATATGTTATATCACACTAGCGCTAAGATTCTCTCCTGCGGCCGGTAGTCAAAAGAGAAGTGCGCTGCAGGCGCACAGCTTATAAATTTTGCTCGCTTATATGAGCACTACTTTCCTCTCTTGCGGCGAATTGTCAAAGAAAACGTTCAAGGGGTAAAAAATAGCTATTTGTAACTCATAGGATCCATAATTCGTCGTCTAAGCCTTCCAGTTCTAGTGGCTTTTCAGTTTTGTTACGTATGCAATATCTCTAGATAGGACTCTTCAACAAGGTTGCCAGTTTTGCCTCTTTTTTTATTCAGAATATCTGAATTGATTACAGAAAATCCGAGAAGTAAGTTTTGGTTTATTTAATAACAAACATATCGTGAAGTACTTAAATTTATATAAAGGGCGAATTCTTCTTTTGGAATTTTTGGTATGTAATCGGAATTTCAGATGAAAAAAGGAGGCCAGAACTGCAGAAATCCCTCCACGAGAAAAAAATAAATAAACTAAATTTAACCGTGATATATTCATATCTGTATTGAAGAATCTGAAACATCTGAATGTTTTTATATTGTAAGTTGGACTGGTTTAAAAAAAAAAACCTGTTCTAAATGCAATCATAACAACAGTGACAGAAATGTTACAGAATTCATACATAAAAAAGAAACTTGTGCTAATTTTACATAAAGAATAATCATTTTAAGTTAAGAAAACTAAAATCTACCCACTCAGAAAACAAAATATGAAATACATCACATATGCAATCCAGCAAAAATAAAACCATCATCTGCAATAAGAAAGCTTTATATAAAAATAAAAATATTTCATTTATTTATTAATCAATTCTTCTAAAAATAAGAACTGTCCTATACTGTGTCAAAATTCATGTGAAAATAAAAATCGTTCTCATGATATAGTTACACATTCCTTTCCATTACACACAAATTTAAAATTAAATTTCATAAAGATATCTCTTGTAAATATTATCGCACGCTACAGATAATGTTAAGCAGCGAACATGAAAATTAACACCTGCAAAGAATTCGAGACATAAAAAAATGAAAAAAAAAACCTTCCATTTCTTAACAGAAAGCCTCTAAAAATATAAATCAAACTATACAATATGAAATTTCAAACCACCATAAAAAGCTATTCATGATAAAGTTACATATTTATTTTCTTTAATCCCTAAGTTTAATATTAAACACCATAAAAATAGCTTTTCTAAGATCCTTTCACATCTTTTTTTGGATTAACGTAGAAACCGAATACCAAACTCATGGAATTATTCATATAGAATAACAGAAAGTGTCATTTTTAATACATTTTTTTCCTACTCACCCGGAAAAAGTAAGCCAGAGCTCTTTCTAATCACTTTTGATGTCTTGCATAAACGGCGAGAATGTTCGTTAAATTCCTCTTTAATGTTTTGTAGCGTCTTCTTGGAAGGGAAGAAAAATAGTATTTTTATCTATTGAAATCATATGTTAAGATTTGAAATGAAAAATATTTTAAAATTAAGCGGTATGTTTAATGCGTAGGTATTTTTTTTTTTTTTTTACATTTAAAAGCTGCCTTAAATTCAGGTGCAATTTCAACTACAGAGAATAATAAAAAAAAGGATTAAATTATTTTATTTTTAAACCCTTTCAGAGTCAAGTAATTGTTTTTTAGTAATGTTAAATTCACAACACATTTGAACCATTTAATTTGAAACATTTTACTTAAAACATAAAAATGCAATTTTACATCCTTTTTTATTCACCAAAGTTTTAAAAGTAATTAAAAAAATAATCTGGTACAAATCTTGATTAAAATAATATGAAATACAAATAGCACACTGCCCTTCAGAGGATTAGTCAAAGTATATAGAAATATAGATAAAACCATAGAATATGAAATTTCATTTCCTAAAAAAACATGCTTATACATATTTATTTTCATATTTATTTTCTTTATAATATTAAACACCATAAAATACTTCTTATAAGTCAGGGCAGACGAACCAGCATACCAGAAGGCTAATTGCCCCCACCATATCGGAAAAATACTCTTCTATTTATTTAATGAAAGAAATTCTAAGATTAAATATGGCGAAGATAACTTGAGCACTCTGAAAGGTGATAGCATTGCTGTCAATTGTATCATATCAAGGTTTCATGTGTGGCCTCCTTTTTTAATCGGAAATTCCTAATTCATACCGTAAATTCTATTTTTTTTTTAAATTTAATCTTGGCATGTCTGTTATTAACACGTTGACGGACACTTGCGTCTATAGCCGTCAAAGCCAAAGCCATTAAATAATAAGCCCAGTCAGATAAATGGGAAACTTTTCGCAAGTTGAAAATAGCGCCATCTAGCGGTTGGGAGTGCTGCATTCGGCACCAAGAATATTTTAATAAAATTTTGCCTCTAAAATTAAAGCTTAAAATAAGGAGTTCATATTTTCTAAGAAAGTCGTTTGTAAATTCCGGTGTCAGTCAGTAATTTCACATTTTACGAACAGAATTTGTCTGTGCCGGAAAGGGTTAATTGTATAGTGATGTAAATTTCCATCACTTTTTATTTAACTTTTAATAAATAAATCAACTTCTTCTCCACCACTGTATTTATATAGAAATATTAATCCAGTAAATTTCCACCATTTTTTTTTTCATTATAGTTTTAGCTTTAATGTAAAAGATCCCAATAATTAGCAAGCTTTTAAAGGAAGTGCAAAAATAAAAAATAGATAAAAATCGTATAAAATATCGATATAAATAAATCGTATCGTTTCTCTGCGACGCACTTCTGTTTTGTCCTCCTTCCGCAGCAGAGGTTTGGCGCTAGTGTGTCGCTAACAAATTTAACACTATCTGAGTGGGCTTATTATTTAATGGCTTTGGTCAAAGCGAAGTTCACTATGTGGCATGATGGCAATAGCCATCCAAAACGAAACGGTCGTTTTTAGACACTATGGCTATAGCAGCATAAACGTACATTTACCGCCGTACAATTAGAAGCCCAGTGTCATGTTTTGGAAACAATTTTTTAGGTTGAAGTTCGTTTTCCTCCTCTTATACGAGTTGCAGCTTCAGTATGCACGTGCAGGGTGGCTAGTGGTCACGGAAAAATACAGTAAAAAAAAAAGATAATTACCAGTATATTCTTATAGAAAAATTGAAATTGATTATTTGATCGAATAATCAAGATAAATTTTTCTATAAGAATATACTGGTGTTTATCACTTTTTTTACTGTATTTTTCCCTGACCACTAGCCACCCTAACGTGGTTGTGAAGTGAGTAGTGCAACCTAATTAAAGGTGCTGAATTAATCAAAATTAAGTTTATTTAAGCATAAAGAGTAAAACTATACTTCTAATATTCTAAAAATTAAAAAAATATATAGTGTCAATTTTCGAACTTCACTTATTCCTACTGTCCGTCAATATGTTAAATAAAGCAAAAATTACTACGCGGATTTTCTGAATAAAAGAAAGAAAAGAAACTGGCAACCGTAGATGGTAATTGAGCTTCTGGCTCGCGGTATCGCCGGATCTGTTCTAGATCATTTCACACCTCAGTTTTTGAAAAACCGAAGTATAAATGTATGGAAATCTTATCAGAAGAAAATAAAATGTTTTTAGTACTATATTCAATTTTAAAAAAAAAAAGGAATTCACAAAACATTTCTTCACGAACTATGCTATAATAATGTAGGGCAACGACATGAAAGCTGCAACGTATTCGGAAAAAAAATCATTTCTTAAACAAAGTTTTGAGAAAATAAAAATCTGACTGTATAACACAGAGGTGAAAAACCTCTCATTAATAGTCCGTAATATGCTGGTTAATTTAACCCAGGTTTAACACGTTTCGCACCGGAAATTTTCTTAAGAAATGAAATTAAATAAATCACGTAGAAACCTGAAATTAAATAAATAAAGATTCATCCAATAATTTTTCTGGTTTGAATCGTTGTTAAACTGGGTCAGATTAACTCGCATATTACGGAATATTAATGAGAGGTTGGCATCTCTGATAATATTGTATTAAATGTTAAGTGTCTGTATAATATTAAGTGTCTTAAGTATTCTTATTAGGCGAAGAATTCTAATTAAATTTAGTGGTGACAATCGGCCAATTTTTAAAAGTAATATAAAATGCACTTTTTCACATTCGATAGTTTGACATGGTAGCGGCGATATAATCATACCTTCCAACTTTCAACTAAACTTCCGTACAATATGCAGAAGTGCCAAGTTCCTACTATTATTCCGTAATATGCAGTTTAATCTGACCCAGTTTAACAACGTATCAAACCAGAAAAATTATTGGATGAATCTTTATTTATTTAATTTCAGACTTCTACGTGGAATTATTTAGTTTCATTAAAAAAAAAAAAAAAAAAAAAAAAAAAAAAAAAAAAAAAAAAATCTTGTACGAAACATGTTGAACCTGGGTCAAATTAACCCACATATTACGGAATATTAATGAGAGCTTGACACCTCTGAATATGAGTTAATTTGCTCCAGGTTAAAGACGTTTTCCACCAGAAAATATATCTGAAAACATAATATATATTTACTTTCATATTCTTACGTACTTTTATGCGATATTTTTGCATTTTTTTTGTTACTTTAAATTAAATATACTTTTTTTTTTCGCGACTCCTCATGATATGCTATACATTTACTCATCTACAGGGGTTGTTATCTCAAACAAGGAACCCCATTGAAGCTATAAACTGTTCATTGTTCACGTCGATCCTATTCGAGAGCATTTAAAAAAAATCTGGTCTGTAACGTGTTTAACCTCGGTTAAATTAACCTACTTTGTACGTAAGTTTAGTGCGATGTTGGCAGGTATGTATAATGTAAGGTAAGAAGAAATATAAAAACTGCAACGCATTCGAAAAATTTAAAAAATAAAATAAAAATCAGGCTATACAATATGAAGTTTTAAAACATCATAAAAATTACTCTCACTATATTTTCTTTTCTTTAATCCTTAAGAAGAACATTAAGCCCAATCAAAATAGTTGTTCTAGATCCTAAACAAAAAGTAAGCCACATAAAGTTTATGTACGTACTATATACGTATAATATAATATAACGAACATGAAAACGGCTACGTATTCGATAAATAGAAAAAAAACACATATATTTCCTAAACAAATTTTTAAAAAATAAAAATCTGATTATACTGTATTAAGTTTACGTATTTCTGTTCTTTAATCCTTAAGTTGAATACTAAGCAATTTCAAAATAGTCGTTCTAGAGCCATTCTAACATCCTTTTTGTATTAACGGAAAAACCGAAATATGCATGAAAAGTTTCATGTAGAACAAAATAATCTGTTATTTTAAATATTTTTTTTTTCAAATCAAGAGAGAAAATTTAAGTTACTAATAGGCTAAATGATATATTACTTAAACGACGGAAGAGTATCATTTAATTCCTTTTTAATGCTAATTACAGGGTTCGTACGTACTTCTTGAATTTTCAGGGTTTATACCAGTATTTTCTTATAGAAAATCTCGCCTTATGTATTCGCGCTATTATATAAGGCGAGTTTTTATATATGAAAATACTGGTTATTTCCTTAAAAATTTCAGGAGTTCGTAAAGGCCCTGTTAGTAGTGAGTTCTTATAAAGACAGATAGAAAAATATTATCGAGCATTTAATTTCAATCGAGAAATATTTTAAATTCTAATACGACCTAAAATTTTACCCAAATTTTATAAAAAGTATTTTACACGAAAATTTTCATTATAAGCTGTAATGACGTTCCTCATTACATATCCTCTTATTCTTTAAAATTTAATCCTCCCCCCGTTGTTGTTTCAAATTATTTAATTTATTTAACTTATCCTATTTTTTTATTAACAGTAAAATAACTTTATTCTACCCTTCTCCATTTGTGGTTATTAAATTTTAATATCCGTTTTATTCAGTGCGGTTTCACTTAATTTATATTACGCATTTTTCTTGTCATGTCAGTTTCATTTCTCAGCCTGCAGAATTAAAAGAAATATGTATTCACACCCCTACTGCATTTTTCTCCTCCTTTTCACACCAGCCGGCATTTGCGAATAAATAAAAAAAAAAGAAAGATAAAGTAACTGCTTTCTTTGTACTTCCTCCTACGCCATCATTTTCCTAACGAATTTTCAGTTCTCATATGCAACCAACATCTAAATTTAGCACTTAGTTTTGTCTAAATTCTAACGTTCATGCATTCTATGTTAATAATCCTCGCTCGATCGGGACTTCATATAATTACAAAAATTTGTACAACCTTCTCTTCCCACGAATCTTCTGCCGGTCTGTCATTTTCAAAATTACTCCTTTAACTCTCCAAAATGCTTTGTTCCTTTCCATGATTATCGCCAAATTCATTGTATATGTTGGCGACTGATAACGAAAACCGCACGCCAAAATAAAAAAAAGTGCAAATTATGTTTGAAACAATTTGTTTCACTCTTATTTCTACTGTCTCTGTGTTAACTTTAAATTGTAAGCCTCCTCTCCAGTGAACATTTGCCTGTGTAACAAAACCTGTCTCCGAGTCAACTCTGCAATAAAAGAATGTATCTTCAATAATATGGTAATCAAATCTTCTATTGTCCTGCCATGCATACGTTTTTTATTACAGCATTTCATTATTTCTGCTTATATACTTATCGTACTTCTGACGCTGCAGCTATGCATCCGTTTACCCAATAGATCTGGATTCCATAGCACATAAGCTATTTAACTTAATTATGCAATTAACAAAATTTATGTAGTCTTACCAAGATTTTATGGTTCAAGTTGACTTTATTATTGCTTTTTCAGTGCATTTCACTGTTGCTGGTCGTTCTGCTGTTAACTGAAATGTATACGGGTGTTTTTTTTTTTAGTTATTCACATTTATAAGTTTTAACGAATTCATCTGCAATTATCACGTGCAACGAATTCGAGAAATTAAAGAATAAAATAATTCTTTCATTTTATAACCATAGTTTCACAAAATAACATTCAGAATATACAATATAAACTTTCAAATCATTAAAGATATCCTTCCACGATTAACACATTTATTTTTTAATCCTGCAGTTAATTATTTTAAAAAAAGAATGTAAACATAGTTCTAGATCCATTCAAACATTTTAGTATTAACGAAAGCATCGATGCAAAAATGAATCTAAAGATTCTTGTAGAATAAAAGAAACTTGTCTTTTTAAAACTTTGTTAAATTCAAGAGAAAAAAAATGAGTCACATATTGTTCTAAATATTTTCATATCTTGCATAAGCGGCCAGAATGTCTCATTAAATTCGCCTTTAATATTAAGTAGTTGGTCCTTGTAAAGAGAGAAAAGGAATAATGTAGCATGTTTGAATAGTATATATAGAGATGTGTAATGAATAATACATACAAATATATCATAGATGCCAACTTTTATGCTTTTTTCCTACCATTAAAATTTTATAGTCTACTTTAGCTTATTAAATCGCCGAAATCATGTGATTCAATAAGGCAAAATTTTCTATTAATTTTTAGTGGTAACAAAAAAGCGTAAAAGTTGGCAGCTATGATATCGTCGCTACCATGTCGAACTATCGAATTTGCAAAAATGCATTTTTCAATATTTTTAAAAATGGGCCAATTGCCACCACTAAATTTGAATAATATTCTTCAGGAGGGTTGCTAGTTTGACCTCTTTTTTTTCATTCAGACATTCCGCAACGATACCAGAAAGTTCAAGCAGAAATTTTTGTTTTATTTAATGACAGACATTTCGTGATTATTTAAAGTAAAATGTTTTCTCCAAAATTTGTGGTATTAATTCGGTATCTCTCAATCAATAAGAAGGCGAAACTGGCAACCCTGTTCTTCACAGAAATTTTCTGGGCATTATTACTTGGCGAAGAATTCTAATAAAATTTAGTGGTGAAAATCGTCCCATTTTAAAATATTGGAAAATGCATTTTTTCACATTCGATAGTTTGACATGGTAGCGACGATATATATATATATATATATATATATATACAGGGTGTTCCGTTAAAGGGGTCCAATATTAATAGGGGTAATAGAGGAGATCACATGGAGCATAAATCAGTATATAAAGCCTGGTCGGATCTCAATAGTTTTCAAGTTACAGCAAATAGAATGAAAATTCGGAAAATTGTAAAAGAACCCTCATTGCTAAACTATCGATAATGCTACATAAAAACGAAGCACATATTTAGAAAGAGCAGAAAAAAACCTACAAAATGACATCAATTGTATTAAAATAGCAATATTTATTGACGAGTTACAAGCCCTGAAACAGTGAAAAAAGTACGAAATCCAATATACATCAAAATAGTTAATCGTTAATTCCAAAAAGACAACTCTAGCTACAACAAGGAAAATGTAGTAAAATTTGGTCCATTCCGAAAACTTTCGAAAAAGCTTACAATGAACCATATCGGTTTAATTGTGTGAGAGAAATTAATCAGTTTCTTAGTTACAACTCCGCTTCCTTTGACACTAGCAAAGGTTAAACTCCGCCCATCACGATTGGAAACACCGCCTTCTTCTGAGATGCAACATTTTTAATTATTCAAGAGTTGAATGAACCAAAATAACTTTACAATAATAGTCTACATTTTAAAGTGGTCTTTTATTGATATAAAGCTTAAGTTAAATTCCTTAAAATTAAACTGGTGGTGAAAATTCGGAAATAATTAAAAATATTGCGATTTGTAACTATGCAAGAAGTTTCAGTACATGCTTTACATGGACAATTATTGTATGTATAAGTGCATCATAATTTATGATAGGAAATAATAATAACAAATAGCATAATAATTTTATTAATTATAAATTTAAAAAAGACACTAAATTTTAAATTAATTCATACAAACTTTGTAATTTACAATTTGAGTACACCACAGTCTGTGACTTACAAAATACTGTGCCAAAAAGTGTTGAAAATAAAAGAAAAATGACAAATAAAGAATTACATTCCACGTACTTTATGACATATGTGAAGCATAGTCTTCTGGCCTGCGCTGCACAGTTCAATGTCGGAAGGCAGACGAACGGACATTATTATAATAGGTGTTCGAAGTTGCGCCCATTAACAGAATCGCACAGCCGACAGCGACGTCGTAAAGATTGGCGAACACGCCGAAAAACTCCGACGGAGTTGGGAATGTCTCCTGCAGCGACAACGATTCGCGCTAGTAAATCCTCCGGTGTATCCACAGGCGTTTCATACACCAGCGATTTAAGGTGTCCCCAAACAAAAAAGTCTAACGGATTGAGGTCTGGAGAGCGTGCAGGCCAAGCAACAGGTCCACTGCGTCCAATCCATTTCCCAGGATATGTTGAATTGAGGTGATTGCGAACACCTATGAAAAAATGTGCCGGTGCGCCATCGTGCATAAACCACATATTGTGGCGCAATGTTGCTGGCACATTTTGCAGTAACTGCGGTAAGATATCCCGTAGGAAAACCAAGTACGTACTGCCATTGAGTACATCTGGGAGTAAATATGGTCCTATGAGATAATCGCCGAGGACACCTGCCCATATGTTCACACTGAACTTTTGTTGTGCGTTCGACGGGAAAACAGTGTGCGGATTTGTATATGACCATGTGTGCATATTGTGCGTGTTTACCACGCCCTCTCTCGTAAATGTTGCTTCATCAGTAAATAAAATATTTTTCAGAAATTGTGGATTATTTTCTGTTACATTAAGCAACCAGCGTACGAATTCTGTCCGCTGAGCACAATCTGTTACTGATAACAGTTGTACCCGCTGCACATGAAAGGGGTGCATGTTTTCTGCACGCAGAACACGCCACACACTTTGGTGAGAAACACCGACTTCAGACGCAGCAGCTCGTGTACTCGTGGAGGGGTTATCTTTAAAAATATTCAGTACATCTTCTTCCATTGCAGGTGTTCGTATATGTCGAGGTTTCCCTGCATCAATGCTTGCTGTATTAAACGATCCAGTCTCCCGTAATCGTCTATCGATTTTTATGAAGAGTTTCGAACTTGGGCAACGTCTCCTTGGAAATTGCTCACGGTACATGCGCTGTGCTAGACATGCATTTCCATGAGCTTGCCCGTACATCAGATGCATGTCCGCATATTCTTCGTTAGAGTATTCCGGCATAATTATTATACATCAACTTACTACAATCCCACTTACAACAGCCTCCCTTTAACATAACGCCCACTGATGACTGCTGTTTTATTACACTTTTCTTCCTATACACATAGAAAATTTGCATAAAAAGTACTTCTTCTTCATCATCCTGAAAGTTCATGGAGGAAACGCAGCAGTCACGGAGTTTGCTTTAAGACAAGGCGAGAGCTGCACAATATGTCATTCACTTGACCAGACTGAATAATGAAAGGGTATTGATAGAGGTTGATCAGAAATGTATAATTGAAAGATATTAAAACGGGGTGTTTACAATCGTCATGGGTGGAGTTTCGCTCTTTCCGAGCGTGCAACAGTAGAGAGTTGTAACTAGGGAACTGCTTGATTTCTCCCATACAATTAAACTGATATGGTTTATTGTCAGCTTCTTCGAAAGCTTTCGGAATGGACCAAATTTTATAACATTTTCCTTGATGTAGGTAGAGTTGCATTTTTGGAATTAACGATTAACTATTTTGCTAAATATTTGATTTTGTATTTTTTCACTGTTTCAGAGCTTGTAACTCGCCATTAATTCTCAATATTCTAAAACAACTTATGTCATTTCGTAGGATTTTTTCTGCTCTTTCTAAATATGTGCTTCGTTTTTATGTAGCATTATCGATAGTTTAGCAATGAGGTTTTTTTTACAAATTTCCGATTTTTCATTCTATTTGCTGTAACTTGAAAATTATTGAGATCCGGCCAGGCATTATATACTGATTTATGCTCCGTGTGATCTCCTCTATTACCCCTATTAATATTGGACCCCTTTAACGGAACACCCTGTATATATATATATATATATAGGGTGTCCCAGGATTATTGGTACAAACTTTAAGGGGAGGTAGGTGACATAACAAGGATTCAGATTTGCATAGCAACCCATGGTCGGAAACGTCATGGGAAAGTAGTATGACAGGTACAAGAAACGAAGAAACACAAGGCTGAGATCATCTGAAATACCGTAATTTCCGGCGTATAATCCGCAGCTCAAAGAGTCGTTTTCCGACCCAGAAATATTATTTTATAAAATGTAACTTAAAAGATCGCTGTAAATATTTAACTACAATTATTAAATAAAATTTCTGGGTCGAAAAACGACTCTTTGAGCTGCGGATTATACGCCGGAAATTACGGTAATTTATTGGTCAAATATATTACGTGTGCGGTGGTAGATGATATGTGAAAATGTCACAAAAGGTGTTCAAAGTTTCCACCATTGCTAGTGATGGGTCCGACGGCGTAATGCATGCATTACGCCGTCGGACCATGGATTGGCGGACTCGCTCAAATACACCAGGATTTTGTTGGGTATCCGCAGCAGCACAGATGAGTCTCCCAGCCAGATCCATATCGGAATCCACAGGCGTTACGTACACAGCACTTTTCAGTACACCCCAAAGAAAGAAATTTATGCTGCTTAAATCAGGAGAGCGTGGACCAATCCATCGGTGACCAAACACCTGATTCAAATGTTCACGAACACATCTACCATAATGGGGAGATGCCCCATAATGTTGAAACGACATATGGCGTCTGACATATTTGGCATAGTGTCAAGTAAGCTTGGTAGCACCTCTTGCAAAAAATGAGATAATCTGCAGATGTTAGAGGTTCTGACAGTGAGTAAGATTTCCTCCAGTGCTCTCGTGAACACCACCACCTAACGGCGAACAAAGCCGTTTCTGACCATAGGTTGCTATGCAAATCTGAATCCTTGTGATGTCCTCTACCTCCCCTTAAAGTTTGTCCCAATAATCCTGGGACACCCTGTATATATATATATATATACAGGGTGTAACTGAAATGCTTCAACAAACTTTGAGGGATGATAGTACTCATGAAGATGAACAAAAAATGCAATAGAACACGGGATCGCAAATGACATTTAACCCTTTCAGGGACAGTGGTATGTCTAAAAAAACACTTAATTTTAATTCCAAAACGCCACAATGGCACCAGAATTTTGCTAAAATGTTTTCCATTTAATATTTATGTGAAATATAGCCTTTTACTTATTTACAAACAATTTTTTTTTGTAAATTCCGGAGCCAGTCCATTTTCAGACGCATTTTCTCTATTTGCATCTTTTAAGCCTTTTAGGGGCAAACTACTTTTAGTACTAAAATGTTGAAATAAATGACTGGCACCGGAATTTATAAAAAAATTTGTTTGTAAATAAGAAAAAGGCTATATTTCACATACATATTAAATGGAAAATATTTTAGCAAAATTCTGGTGCCATTATGGCGTTTTGGAATTAAAAAAAGCGCTTTCATAAACATACCACTGCCCCTGAAGGGGTTAAATGTCATTTGCGACCCCATGTTCCATTGCATTTTTGTTCGTCTTCATGAGTACTATCATCCCTCAAAGTTTGTTGAAGCATTTCAGTTACACCCTGTATAAATAAGCAGTCAATTTTGGAGTTTATTTTGAAGTTTTATTTATTCACATTTTTAAGCTGTAACAAATTAATATGCATTTATCCTTGCAACAAATTCGATAAATGAAAAAAAAATGAATTTTTCTATTTCTTAATCGTCTAATCCCCGAAATTTGTAAAAATATAAATAAAGGCTATACACTATGAAATTTCCAATGACAATAAATCCTGCAACATTAACATATTTTTGTTCTTTTTTTTATTCACTACGTTTAAAAATAAATAACTTAAAATAGTCCTTCTTGATCTTGGCTATTTCGCATTTTTTGTTTGGACAAACAGAAAAATTAAGGTAGAAATAAGTGAAAAAATTCACATAGAAGAAAGAAATATTGTTAAATTTAATAATTTATTGAATTCAAGATAAAAAATGAATTACAGATTTTTTAAAATAATTTTGATTAACTATTAAGTTACAAAAAAACTTTCTTGTAAAATACAAGGTGCGTACATTGTCCAAAACCATTATTTAAAATTAACCCCTTAATCGTCGTGCCCGAGACATTCACGGGCAGCGTAGGTTACGCGTGTTTTATTCAAATTGTTTGATTCCCACCAGTTTTTTAAAATAGTTTTATTGGCTTTATTCTTGCATTATCTTATCTGTCTATTAAATAAGACGAACATTTCTATTTAAAAAAACTGGTGGTAAACAAGCAATCTGAATTTTTAAAAAGTAGCCTACACTTAAAGTGCGCGACGATTAAGGGGTTAAAACAAAATCTATTTATCACTAAATGCACCAACAAACTGTCACTTGACCGGTACCAAATGAAAGAAAACACATTTTCTATCTGGCATTTTTTTCATAAAGTAAATAAAATATAAATCACGCAGATATATGTTGATTAAAACAAAAAAGTAGCTTTGATAAAAAAAAAAATCTAGGGTTAAATATTTTTATATCACCTGTGTAAAATTCCTGGTATGTATAGTGTTAATATTTCACTAGAAGAATTTTTCTTAGCCTCATTTAATCGTAGCAATTGTATAAGTTTTTTTCTGCCACTAAATAAAGCGAAAATATATGTTAATAAATTGCAGTGGAACTTTACGTATCCTGAATATAGCAACATTTTACTTTTTCTTTATCTCTATGTTTAAAATTAAACATCATAAATATATTTGTGCATACATTTAAATCCTTTCATACATCGTCTTGGAGTAACAGAAAAAAACGCTGTAAAGCGGTACGAATTATTGCAAACATTCTCACGAAAGAAAAGCAATAACTATTTTTAATACTTTGTTCAGTTCAAGATTCTTAAACAAATAAATCAAACAGTCACAGATTGTTTTAAATAAATTTCATATCTTGCTTCAGCGACGGGAATCTGTCATTAAATTCCTCGTTAAAACTTAGTAGCTGGTTCTTAATAAGAAAGAAAAGCAATATTACTCTACATTTGAATTCTTTGTTAGAATATGTATTGAATGGCATTTTTATTTTTTTTAAAGCGTTCAGTTTTGTACGTGTGGTTTTTAGTTTTTCATATTCATAAGCTAATTTTTTTTGTTACTCTGAGTATTATGTTTAAAAGTATAATACGTAAAGTTGTATATTTTCGAAATATTTGTCGGATGTTATAATTTGTTCCTTTTCTAGAACTTCCTTCAAGATTGTTTTAATTTCTCGAATGAATTACGTCATCACGAAAAATGAAAATACAAATAAAATTTGTTTGAAATAATTAAGTGAACATTTATCAGAGGATTTATTACTATTATTAGAAAAAGGTACAGCACTATCAAAATCGACATTTTATGTTCCAAGATGGCCAGGTTCGTTTTGATAAAAAAATAGTGTAAAGAATAATTCAATGTGGTATTATTTTCTAAACTAATTTTAATATTGTAATAATAAATATAAGCAATTAACATCATGTATAATTTATTTAAATTGTAATTATGGTCTCACGCTCTAAGTTCGCTAATAAATATCGTAGGTTTACCTGAATTTATTCATTAATTAAAGGACCAATAACAAATTTGCAACAAAATGAATCTAATTTCCCATTAACCATCCTCTTGAAGGGAGGTGGGATATTTTAATATATCCCATTTAATTTTAATTCCCAAATGCCACAATGCCACAGAATTTTGGAATATTTCTTTTATAATGTACGTGAAGAAAAGCATTTATTTATTTTTAAATAAATTTATTCGCAAACCCTGATGTGATTCTATAATCTGAACATTTTAGCAACAAAGTACATTGCCCCTGTAATGATTAAATTATGCTCCCCTTCCCCTCTTGTGCCTGTTAGCTACTCTTAGTTCTTGTAGGATCGCGAAATCTCCCAAGGTTATTGGCTGCAGGGGTGTCAAACTATGGCCCACCTGTACCACTAAAATCTGAAAGAAAAAGTCGACATTTTGAATCGCAGATATTCGATGATTAGATAAGAAAAAGTTTACTATAAAATTTTTGAGGTATCCGGTGGGCCACAGTTTGTCACCCCTAGGCTAATGCATCTTAGTCAATATATAATAAACTCAGCGTTAATTTTAATATATGCTGCATGGACAGCATTATTACTTAACTTTGTTCTGAAAAGTACGAAAAAATACGAACAAAATTAATTTTGAAAGTACCAAATACGTAATTCGGTGTTTATTGCATTCATTTTTCAATCGCATAAAAAAATCACCGATTCTTCGCAATAGTTACTTAACAAATATTACGTGAAAGACATGCTTTAAAGGAATTTTAGACGGATATCTCTGAAAACATGCTGTTTTAAGGAAAGGCAGTAGTGTAAAATAATAAGCGAAATTTTAATATATAAAATAAAATTTCATCTTGAGCTTAAACTATATCCTGATGCTACAGGGAATAAAAGTTGCTAACAGACACAAATAGAGCAGCAAATGCATTATTTATTTAAAAACTAGATTCTGCGATTTTCTGAGTTCCTCTTGATCAGGTTATCGTGCAACGTCTGGGGCTTCCACTGGTCCGTTTTTGAGTACCAGTAATTCTGAAGAAATATTTCCGTTCTAGATTTATACAATATTTGCGTTCCAGTTGGCGTCTGGAAAAATTGTGAGAAAAATCATAAAAGAAGATTTTTCTTCGAAAAAAGAGATAGATAAAAACGGACAGAGTAGGAGATCAGCTGATGCCCGTGTCACTATTATTCCCATGGAGCTATGAATAAAGAGGAATTGACACATCTTAAATATGATGAAGATACAACTGTAACAAATTTTGAAGGGCATGATTATCGCCGGGACAAACTTCCAGCAGTAAATGTGAATTAAAATGTCCTCCTCATTTAAATGCTTTATTTATGCAGAATTTCTGGAAAAAAAATATATATAAGGGTGTTTCTAAACTCATGGTACAAACTTTAAGGGTAGGTAGAGCACACATTAACAATCATTTATTGTATAGGAATGTATGGGATTAAGTGACCCGTTAAAGTAAAAATACCAGGGGGGGAGCAATTAGGTCCCTTTTGAAATTTTCAAAATTTCTCATTCATAACAGAAAATTTTTATGCTATCCTTTTCTTGACATTTCATAATTACTTAATAATAAAATTCTTCTTTGAAAATTTTTAGTATGAAATAGAATTTTTTTAATTGAAAATAGAAATATAAACAGAATTTTTTTTAAAAATAGAAATGGAGTTTTTTGTTGATTCCACTAGCGGTAGAAGGCAGTCAGTGACTGGTCGCCGTTCAATACCATGCATTCAAGTTGAAGAAATCGCCATTTTTAATTGTTCTATCGTTCGTCATGGAAGACTTTACATATGCCGAAAAAGCCGACATGCATTTCATGTATAGTCGTGCAAATGGCAACGCCAGGGCTGCCCTACGAATGTATCAGGAGCAGTTTCCTCGCAGAAGAATGCCTGATCATAGAATGTTTCAGCGCTTACACCGTCAGCTTTCTGAAACAGGTTCTTTCCACATCACCAGACATGAAACTGGGCGAGAAAGAGCTGTACGCAGTGCAAGCCTGGAAGAAATTATTTTGAATTTTGTGAGTGAAAGGCCCGAATCAAGTACAAGAGCTGTTGCACAGAATTTAGGTGTGAGTCATCCGACGGTTTGGAGAGTGTTAAATGAAAATCAATTTCATCCCTTCCGTTTTCAACGTGTACAAAATTTGAATCTGGAAGAATATCTTCTGCGGTTGAACTTTTGCAGCAACATGTATTACAGTCAGATTTTACTGCTCATATTCTATTTACAGATGAGGCAGTATTTACACGCGAGGGTGTGTTTAATGCGCACAATTTCTATCTTTGTGCAACCAATAATCCACATGCAACGCGGCTTATCAGCAACGATTTTCTGTGAATTTGTGGGCGGGTATTGTTAATAATTATTTGTTTGGCCCATACCTACTACCAAAGAGGCTGGATGGTCGCTGTTACCTTATTTTTTGCAACAGATTTTACCAGGACTGCTGCAAGATGTTCCGATTGCCATTCGTAACCGGATGTGGCTTCAACATGATGGAGCGCCCGCGTACTTCACCAATTATGTGCGCAGTTACCTGAATGCCACATTTGGGACGCGATGGATTGGGCGTGGTGGACCAGTTCCTTGGCCACCGCGATCTCCTGATTTATCGAGCCTTGATTTCTTTTTATGGGGACATCTGAAGAGTCTTGTTTTGAGACTCCAGTTGACTCAGACGAAAATCTAGTATCTCGCATATCCGAAGCTGCTGCACGTGTGCGGGAAATGCCTGACATCTTTAGAAGTGTACGCCAATCGTTCCACCGACGCTGCGAAGCATGTATCACAGTTGGTGGGCGCAATTTTAAACACTTATTGTAATATTATTGTATGCATTATTATTTACTTGTAAACTACATTGTAAATAAACCTTTTATCTTTTTTATTCATGTATTTCGTTTGATAAGTTTGCCAGTTTTGCGCTTTTCTTTTAAATTCAAAAATTTCGATTTCATACCAAAAATTTTCAAAGAAGAATTTTATTGTTAGGTAATTATGAAATATCAAGAAAAGGATAGCATAAAAAATTTCTGGTGTGAATGAGAAATTTTGAAAATTAAAAAAGGGGCCTAATTGTCCCCCTGGTGTTTTTACCTTAATGCGTCACTCGGTCCCATACATTCCTATACAACAAATGATTGTTACTGTGTGCTCTACCTACCCTTAAAGTTTATACCATGAGTTTAGAAATACCCTGTATATTCGAGTGCCGTTTCGCCGTTTTATGTTCGTTTTAGTGCCGTTTCGCCGTTTTATGTTTGTTTTAGTGTTAAAAGTACAGAAGAAGTTTATAAATGTGTTATTTTCTAAATAAAAAAGAATAAAATGCTTCGAGTGCAGGAGGCGTATAATTTTAAAAACAGTTTTGCAATAGAAGTTTTTGCCTTATTTAATTGCGGAAAATATACTACAAATTCTGTGTTTAATCTGTGAAAATATTTTTAATATGAAGAAAATTACACAGTCGAATGTTTCTGATTTAGTATAATCGAGCCATACTCATTCGAAATCCTATATGTTTACAATTGGGAAATGGAAGTGTTGTAAATTCAATTGCTTTGTTAAAGAATAAAGCTAAAACCAATCATATACCAAATTGGATAAAAGCATTCAGACTGTGCAAAAATTATATGATGTGAAAAAAATATAAGTACAAATAAAATTATTAATAGCTTTTCGAGGTAAACGTAACTGTATTTTTGAAATAGGACAATTAATTGTTAACGGAAGTACGGTTCAGAGGAAAATTGTAAACTTTTAATGGAAAAACATTAGGACACTCTCAGAAATCAAATTAAACACTTACAACAACAAAAAAAATATAGAAGAATATAGAAATTTTTATATGCTCCGTAACGGAATTTACATGAAATCCATTCCCTACCATTTAAAAAAAAATTAAATAATAAATGGGGCTTAGGGGCTTAATTGCCCCCCTGGTGTTTTTACCTTAATGCGTCACTTGGTCTCATACATTCCTATACAATAAGTGATTGTTACTGTGTGCTATACCTACACTTAAAGTTTGTAAAATGAGTTTAGAAACGCCCTGTATATTCGTTTGTAAAGGGAAAATTTTGTCCCAGCGTTAAATTAGGCTCTGATTCGATATAAACAAACAACAGCCGCCATCGTGTGAGTACATCCTCAGTTACTTCACTTGCAACCGTTAGACACTACACAATCTGTCTCCCCCCTTTCATTCACAGCTTCGTTGTAAATTATAGCAGCTATATCCAGAATGAACGTGCAGAAAAAACAGCTTTTGAAGCACCCATTGTAAACATTTTTCGTTTTCCCGAATAAAAATAAATGTTGTCTGATAAATATAATCTATCTATCTATCTATCTATCTATCTATATCTATATATATATATATATATATATATATATTCGTTTTTAAAGGGAAAATTTTGTCCCAGCGTTAAATTAGGCTCTGATTCGATATAAACAAACAACAGCCGCCATCGTGTGAATACATCCTCAGTTACTTCACTTGTAACCGTTAGACACTACACAATCTATCTCCCCCTTTTCATTCACAGCTTCATTGTAAATTATAGCAGCTATATTCAGAATGAAAGTGCAGAAAAAAAAAGCTTTTGAAGCAGCCATTGTAAATATTTTTCGTTTTCCCGAATAAAAATACATGTTCTCTGATGAATATAATCTGTATATTTAAAGCGAAAAGTGCATTCTGTCAAATGCACACTCTCTTTTCAACACGAAAATCGCCCCTTTGCGCATGCTTCAACTTTTTTTGAAGGCTCACCTGTTTGTCTAGGGGATTGAAAACGGATGTAGTAATATGGCCATTGCGTTGAAATCTTTTTTTTTTTTTTTTTTAAGAACTCAAGTTTTCACTACTAAATACGCATATTTTTTCGTAAAATTTTAAAGAGAGCTTGGATACATTTATATTTATAACGAATGAAATTTCAATGAGTTCGGAAGATGAGAACTGTTTTTTATTGTTATGTTAAAGGAAACGATGCGAAAACAAACAAACAAACAAAAAAGCGAGGAGAAAACATTTCTTTTATCATAACCAATAAAGATTGCAACGGGTTCGGACAAAAAGAACAAGAAAATGAGCGCTTTATCACTAAACATCAACATTTTTTAGCGAATTTGTCATTTTAATGGAATTCCATTAAAAATCTGGTTAAAGATATAAAATAACAGCTTTTTTAAATTATTAAAAAAAATATATTATTATTTTATTTTGTTATTATTAAATTTATTATCATGGGCCGGGCAACGCCGGGTGGGTCAGCAAATGTAACTTTTAATCTGAAAAGATCATTTGCGTGTTCAAATTAAGATCCGCAATAAATAAAAAACACAAATGAAATGAAGTTTGGATGCAATTGTAAAAATACTTAAATTTTTTGTATCAAACTATAATGGGCATTTAAAAATGACGTTTCTTTTCTTTAGTAAAAATAATTTGCGTTTCAAAAATCAGTGTCAATATTCCACAAAGTAAAATATTTATTTGCAACTCTTGAGGAATGAAATATTTAGTAAATCCTATGCCTTTATTTTGTATTTATTGCTTTTTTTTTCAATATTATGAATGAAAATTTAAATATATTAAGTTTTAACCCTTTCCGGTACAGTGGATCCATTCCGGGCACACCTAATTTTAATTCCAAACTTGCATTCGACACCAAGAATATTTAATAAAATTTTGATTCTACCATGAAAGCTTAAAATAAGGAGTTCTTATTTTCTAAAATAGTCGTTTGTAAATTCCGGTGTCAGTCCGTAATTTAACATTTTACGAACAGACCTTGTCTGTGCCGGAAAGGGTTAATATGAAGCTCGGGTATTTAGCAAATAATTGTATAAATTATATCGTAAAATGTAACAAATGATATGCGTTGTTCTGAAAGCACTGTAGAACATAACAGTAAATTTATACATCGAAATACGAGTAATGTAACCAAATATATACAATGTAACAGGTAACCTAATGTTTTATTAAATGTCGGATTCTTTAGTATATAAAGTATGAGTTTTATCTGTATATGTATATATATATATATATATATATATATATATATATATATATATATATATATATAACTTGAGATAAAAAATGAGTTATATACAGGGTGTTCCGTTAAAGGGGTCCAATATTAATAGGGGTAATAGAGGAGATCACACGGAGCATAAATCAGTATATAATGCCTGGCCGGATCTCAATAATTTTCAAGTTACAGCAAATAGAATGAAAATTCGGAAAATTGTAAAAGAACCCTCATTGCTAAACTATCGATAATGCTACATAAAAACGAAGCACATATTTAGAAAGAGCAGAAAAAAACCTACAAAATGACATCAATTGTATTAAAATAGCAATATTTATTGACGAGTTACAAGCCCTGAAACAGTGAAAAAAGTACGAAATCCAATATACATCAAAATAGTTAATCGTTAATTCCAAAAAGACAACTCTAGCTACAACAAGGAAAATGTAGTAAAATTTGGTCCATTCCGAAAACTTTCGAAAAAGCTTACAATGAACCATATCGGTTTAATTGTGTGAGAGAAATTAATCAGTTTCTTAGTTACAACTCCGCTTTCTTTGACACTAGCAAAGGTTAAACTCCGCCCATCACGATTGGAAACACCGCCTTTTTAATTACTCTCAACTATACATTTTCGATCATGCTTCTTCTGAGATGCAACATTTTTAATTATTCAAGAGTTGAATGAACCAAAATAACTTTACAATAATAGTCTACATTTTAAAGTGGTCTTTTATTGATATAAAGCTTAAGTTAAATTCCTTAAAATTAAACTGGTGGTGAAAATTCGGAAATAATTAAAAATATTGCGATTTGTAACTATGCAAGAAGTTTCAGTACATGTTTTACATGGACAATTATTGTATGTATATGTGCATCATAATTTATGATAGGAAATAATAATAACAAATAGCATAATAATTTTATTAATTATAAATTTAAAAAAAACACTAAATTTTAAATTAATTCATACAAACTTTGTAATTTACAATTTGAGTACACCACAGTCTGTGACTTACAAAATACTGTGCCAAAAATTGTTGAAAATAAAAGAAAAATGACAAATAAAGAATTACATTCCACGTACTTTATGACATATGTGAAGCATAGTCTTCTGGCCTGCGCTGCACAGTTCAATGTCGGAAGGCAGACGAACGGACATTATTATAATAGGTGTTCGAAGTTGCGCCCATTAACAGAATCGCACAGCCGACAGCGACGTCGTAAAGATTGGCGAACACGCCGAAAAACTCCGACGGAGTTGGGAATGTCTCCTGCAGCGACAACGATTCGCGCTAGTAAATCCTCCGGTGTATCCACAGGCGTTTCATACACCAGCGATTTAAGGTGTCCCCAAACAAAAAAGTCTAACGGATTGAGGTCTGGAGAGCGTGCAGGCCAAGCAACAGGTCCACTGTGTCCAATCCATTTCCCAGGTTATGTTGAATTGAGGTGATTGCGAACACCTATGAAAAAATGTGCCGGTGCGCCATCGTGCATAAACCACATATTGTGGCGCAATGTTGCTGGCACATTTTGCAGTAACTGCGGTAAGATATCCCGTAGGAAAACCAAGTACGTACTGCCATTGAGTACATCTGGGAGTAAATATGGTCCTATGAGATAATCGCCGAGGACACCTGCCCATATGTTCACACTGAACTTTTGTTGTGCGTTCGACGGGAAAACAGTGTGCGGATTTGTATATGACCATGTGTGCATATTGTGCGTGTTTACCACGCCCTCTCTCGTAAATGTTGCTTCATCAGTAAATAAAATATTTTCCAGAAATTGTGGATTATTTTCTGTTACATTAAGCAACCAGCGTACGAATTCTGTCCGCTGAGCACAATCTGTTACTGATAACAGTTGTACCCGCTGCACATGAAAGGGGTGCATGTTTTCTGCACGCAGAACACGCCACACACTTTGGTGAGAAACACCGACTTCAGACGCAGCAGCTCGTGTACTCGTGGAGGGGTTATCTTTAAAAATATTCAGTACATCTTCTTCCATTGCAGGTGTTCGTACATGTCGAGGTTTCCCTGCATCAATACTTGCTGTATTAAACGATCCAGTCTCCCGTAATCGTCTATCGATTTTTATGAAGAGTTTCGAACTTGGGCAACGTCTCCTTGGAAATTGCTCACGGTACATGCGCTGTGCTAGACATGCATTTCCATGAGCTTGCCCGTACATCAGATGCATGTCCGCATATTCTTCGTTAGAGTATTCCGGCATAATTATTATACATCAACTTACTACAATCCCACTTACAACAGCCTCCCTTTAACATAACGCCCACTGATGACTGCTGTTTTATTACACTTTTCTTCCTATACACATAGAAAATTTGCATAAAAAGTACTTCTTCTTCATCATCTTGAAAGTTCATGGAGGAAACGCAGCAGTCACGGAGTTTGCTTTAAGACAAGGCGAGAGCTGCACAATATGTCATTCACTTGACCAGACTGAATAATGAAAGGGTATTGATACAGGTTGATCAGAAATGTATAATTGAAAGATCTTAAAACGGGGTGTTTCCAATCGTCATGGGTGGAGTTTCGCTCTTTCCGAGCGTGCAACAGTACAGAGTTGTAACTATGGAACTGCTTGATTTCTCCCATACAATTAAACTGATATGGTTTATTGTCAGCTTCTTCGAAAGCTTTCGGAATGGACCAAATTTTATAACATTTTCCTTGATGTAGGTAGAGTTGCATTTTTGGAATTAACGATTAACTATTTTGCTAAATATTTGATTTTGTATTTTTTCACTGTTTCAGAGCTTGTAACTCGCCATTAATTCTCAATATTCTAAAACAACTGATGTCATTTCGTAGGATTTTTTCTGCTCTTTCTAAATATGTGCTTCGTTTTTATGTAGCATTATCGATAGTTTAGCAATGAGGGTTTTTTTACAAATTTCCGATTTTTCATTCTATTTGCTGTAACTTGAAAATTATTGAGATCCGGCCAGGCATTATATACTGATTTATGCTCCGTGTGATCTCCTCTATTACCCCTATTAATATTGGACCCCTTTAACGGAACACCCTGTATATATATGTGTGTGTATGTGTGTGTGTGTGTGAGCGCACGTGTGTTTGTTTATGTGTGCGTGCGTATGTTGTGTGTTTATTCCATTTTTTATTCAAATATATAGAAATTTAAAAATATTACCTATAGTATTTTCAAAATTTATCATAAAGGGAATTTTTTGTTTAATATTTTATTCACTTAAATATTAATAAAATATGCATATTTTGCTATGTCGTGTACACAACATTCAATAAAATGAGTATAAATATATTAATTACACTAATTTACATGACTTTTGTTCATGAAATGAAAGATACACGGTTACGTTACTTTGGGTATCTACATCTTGGAAAAAATATTGTAAAAATTCCAGCACGTCAGATTTTTGAAATTTTTAAAGAAGATTTTTACAAAAAAATATATCCAAATAAACAATAGGCACCAAGAATATTTTAATAAACTTTTGTTTCTACAATGAAAGCTTAAAATAATGAGCTCTTATTTACTAAAAAAAGTCGTTTGTAAATTCCGGTGTCAGTCAGTAATTTCTCATTTTACGAACAGAATTTGTCTGTGCCGGAAAGGGTTAAACAATTGGGGGTACACCTTCATATATCAGAATTGTAACGTGCTATAAAAAATAAAAATATATTTTGTTAACTACCGTCCATAGCCTACATAAATAATATATGTTTCATTTCATGAACAACCAAAAATTTTTTTTTGTTTACTAGTGTTATTGTAAAAAGTGTACTTACATATCATGACGTATTGCAAAATGTAACTACTGTAGTAAGGATTACAATCACTTACCTGCAAAAAAAAATATATTTATTTAAACAATCAATAAATAACTTTTTCTTTTTGTTTTATACAATTTACGATTATGGTTTACTGATGCAGTTTAATATATTTCTTTAAAAATTGTTAAAGAAATGTTACACATCTATTTACTGTTTAAACGATTATTTTATAAATAAGTGCCAAATGTGCTAAATTCCTTTCATAACAAGTAAAAGTTTACTTTCACGATTATTCCAGTTTCTAAAATATTTTCTGTTAAAAAAGAGAATATTTTATACTGTTTCGTGCTAAAAGAGAAAAAGCACTAGTGATGAAAATTGTCTTTTGTTCAATATTTTCACTTTTATTCTATGAGTAAGCACTTTTAGAAACAGCTCTTTATTCCCACGTTTCAAATCTATAAACATTAATTTTTGATCTGAAAAATATTTTATTGCGTAAGTCATGCAAAGAACATGTTTTAGAGAGCAATTTTTATAGGAAATTTAGAAATGTTAGAAATGTGAAATATTTTTTCTTTTCATTAAAATTTTAAACTTTATTTCTGAAATTGTATTAAACTATATTGAGTATAACTCAAAAATGTATACCATTACATATATAGAAAATATAAAATGGAAAAAATATAAAAACGCATCATCTTAAACTATATTGAGTTTACTATAGTCAATCTGAAACGATATTTCGAATAATTTATGTATAAATAATAATAATCATATATCAAACATTATCATATGTATGGGGATTTTTTATTAGAAATCATGAATGTATAATCAATTTAGGTATGCATATTAAAATATATGCAATGAAAAACCATATCAAAATATATCATAGTAAATATACGATATTATTAAAATATATTAATAAGTACATTCAACTTGATTTTCTCATTAAAATAATCTCTACAGTTGCAAAACAATTCGAGAAATCATAAATAAATGAAGTTGAGTAAAATCAACAGTAATTGACCAGGAACCCGTAATTGACGAATAGGACATAAAACAAAAATGTCAATTTCCGTGACTACTTACAAAAATAAACACATCAACCCTTTAATATTATTTTATACAGTTTTTTTGTGTCTCACTGATCAACTACGGATGCATTCACCCAATTTTATTTATTAATCAAAACTTCTAAAAATAGATTAAAGGCAATTGTGAAAATTCAAAAGTCACCATAAAAATCGTAATCTTGATACAGTCTCTTATTTTTTTTATATTTGACTTACAGAGAAAATAAAATAATCAATATCGTCAATACCATCATAAAAATACCATTATAAACATACTTCCTACAAACCCTTTCACATGTTATTTGCGAATGGGGGAAGAATATTGTTACAAAAGAGAAAAAAGTTCTATTTTTAATTTTTCAGCTCCTAAATCAAACCTTCTAAAAAAAATCAGAGCATGCGGTATGAAATTTGAAATCATCATAAAAATCCTACTAAAGATAAAATTACACATTTATTTTCTTGAATTCCTATGTTCAATATTAAGCTTTTAAGCACCATACAAAAATTCATCTTTGATCCTTTCACACGTCTTTTTCAGATTAACGGAAACATGTAAACTGCAAATGCATACGAAGCTTCTTATAAAAGAATAGAAATTGTGAAATTCAAAACAGAAGGATATTATACAATCCCTGTGAATCTTTTATTTTATATGATATTTCAGCATAACTGTACAACGGATTGTTGAATTCTGAGGCTTCATTTGTTAGAAATGAGTTTGTCCCGCTACAATATCAAACGGTACTCTATCAATAGTTTATTTTTTCTCTGTGTTTTCTTGTATTTTATTGAGATTTAACTTTTGTAAAAATTGTCCAATCCCTACGAAATGTTAATATGATGTTAAGGTACACAGTACTACTTAATGTTTTTAAAATAGTTGTCATATTTTTTTTTACAAGAACACGTCAAACCTTTAATATAACATCGCCTATTGCGCATCAAAATAAATCAGATTTTCAACGAAGGAAATTAAAATGAATGTGAATTGTAGTCATGCATCGTGTCATCAGCCCGTTTTTATCCAAACGCGACGTAATCAGCAAGTGGCATGGGATCGACGCTAATATTTTTCATTGAGGGTGGTGTTCGACTAAGATTGACTCTAATACTTTAAAGTTCGGGTTGGCATTTAGTTGTATTCTGACATTTCTATGCCGAGTTTGGTAACCCGTTTGTTAAAAGATAATTCGCAATATTTCTCCAGATTGAAAAACTATAAACTTGAATAGATGAGAATATATTTGTTCATTTTTCTACGTAAATAATAAATGTGATACTAGAGATATAGTTATTGAGGTTGTTTCCATAATTACATTAAAATATGGATTAAGTGGTCAGGTAACGTTCGAACTCACAAAAAAATGAAAAAGGGACCTCTATAAGAATTACCATAACCCCGTAACTATTTGACTTTGAATTATAAAATTTAAAATGTATATTAATAAAGGTTTACTTTATAAATTAAAATTCTCCAAAAATGTATACTCTCATATAAAGCTTTAAAAAATATTTTAAAATATAATACTTTTTTTTACGAAAGAATTATTCTTGCATGTACTGCGCGCATGATTTTTCACATTTGAATTGCTAAAGCCAGCCAAATTTTTTTTTAATGAGTACATATGTAATGTGTTCTCAAAATGACATACGATGAAACAAAATAAAATGTGTAGATCTTGAGATTTTGTTTTTTTTTAAAGAAATTCGAAATATCAAGTTTTTTTTACTACAAAAGTAGTCATAAATTCTAAACTTGTTAGTTGAGAAACATAATCGTAGGTCATTTTGTGCATGTGTCTGATTAAGAGATTCAGTCAAAATTTCATGAAATCCTAACCAACAATTTTTTTTAAATCGTGCGTGCAATGACTAAAATCGTCATTTTGAGAAAATTGACTTCAAAGATCAAACTGTCCCTTGATCATATAAAAAAAGCTCAGACTGCTTTAGACATAACTCCACTTCTAAAGTGAATTTTTGCATGGGGTTCATTTCAAATCGTAACTAAAGAATCATATTTAATTATAAGCTAATAATATTTTTTCGAATATCTGACACTTTAAAGGTTATCTGACACCTTAATTTCGGGTGGACAATTTAAAGAGTCCTTCAAGTTTATCTGATATACCTCATCTGGAATCTGCTGTTGGAAATGTTGAAGGATTATGTAAAGGACAACTGTTAGATAAATAGGCTACATAAGAAATCGCTAAAAATTTTCTTTTCTATGTGTGGCGCATATGCTGAACATTGTAATACCATGAAATATAAAATTTATACAGGAAACCATAAAACAACATCCATGGGCTGCCTTTTTATAATAAATTCAACGTACTAAACAAATTACAGAAATGGAAAAGAGTGGTATAAACGAAGAAACTTTAGCACCTTGGGATTATACCTTTTTATTATAAAAGAGAAAACATGCAACTACACAATTATGTGTATATTATAAGAGAAAATGCGTACATAACTAGTTTTGATTCATTGAAATTTGTAACCATTGGAGGAAAACGCATGTGCGCACATGAATTTATGTGAAAAACTCGAAGTTAATTTAGTTTTATTTTTTAATAAAAATATATTTAGCATTTCAGAATGTTGTTATTTATAATAAAACAAACCGATGATAAAATAAACAATGTATTCTTACTTGCTGAAAGAAAATTTAATTTTAAGAAATATTTCATTTATTTTCCCACGTATTTTTTTGAAGTGAAAATATATTTTGTGCAAAGCTGCTTACATATCTAAGAACTGTTGAAATAGTCTTTGTAGGATTACAAAGAAATATTTTCATTTTCTACTATCTATAAAACTTTTGTTTAATGAAAAATAAAATAAAATACATTTTCATGCAATGTAATTTAAAACAAAATTTTTCAAAGCTAATATATTTTTCATAAAATAATTTGTTATTTAGAATATGTTATCTAAACATTAATATTTTTTATAAACGGAAAAGTGCTTATGCTGTCGTACAATATTTTGAAAATTAAATTCAACAATGAACAGTTATTTATTGAAGTTTAATATGGAGTTTTTTACAAAAGTCATAAAAATAGCATTATTAATAACAAAGTAGTTTTATGTATTTGCAAAAAAATCAATTTCTTATTTTCTAATATTTGAGACAGTTGTATTGTCCATAAACACTTCTCATAGTTCATATGTAAAGACGAGACAATGAAAAAAGATTTTGTAAATCTAATATCAATAGATGAAGCTAAATGATTACATAGAAAACATGGGAAATTTTAAAACAAGCAAATTAAGCACTACGCTCTTATACAAGAACTTTGTTAACCGGAATTCGTCCATGCCAACATCCAGCTTTCTTTTTAAACATATTTAAACTAGTAATTTATTTACTTAATGCAATTAAGTAGATTACAGTTAATTGACTACCACATACCGTAATTTCCGGTGTATAAGCCGCGGGTAAAATAAGTCTGTTTCAAACCAGAATTATTTTTAAAGAAATAAATTCAAATAAGTGCCAGGATGTAACGCGTTACATTTCATAAAAAAACAATTTCCGGTCAGAAACAGATTTATTTGAGCCGCGGCTTATACACCGGAAAATACGGTAGAACCAATACACATGTAATTAAATATGTTTTTTGTTTAAAGTATTTTTTTTAAGTCAGAGATTGGCAAGTATGCAGGAATGAGTTTCTTATATTATCATGTAAGGTAGAAATACGATAGTCTTGGTACCGTAATTTTTGGAATATCACCCGCAGCTCAAAAACATTGGTTTCGAAAAACATATTTTATTTATTAAATACAGTCAAATCTTACTTGACAACCAAGTAGCAACGTGTTTTATTAAATAATATTTTATTAATATAAAATTTTATTAATAGTATTTATAACGTGTAATTATTGCTTAAAGTGATAAAAAAAAATAACACAAAAGGTTTAAAAATACATTTTAATATAGACTAGATATGTTTCCTTCGCTCAAACGGCGGCATCTTCAGATCAAAATGTTAAATAAAATATTCTCGCAAAGTTTTGAAACTGATAAACATACATCACGAGATCACATGCTCAATGTAAGCAGGTGCTTAAAATGGTCAAACTGGAAAACGTGAAAATTATTATTATATTTAAATTTTGATTGCTTTTTCAATCTGTAAAGCATCGCGTGCCAAATTTTAGGTAATTCCAAAGAAGCCGATTCGTTGCAAATGCTATCGTTTCGCAAATGTATTTATATTGATTCACGGATACTGGATGGGATTACAAAACAAATTACAGAAATGGAAGACAGTGGTATAAACGAAGAAACTTTAGGACCTTGGGCTTCTGCCATTTTATTATTTATAGAGGAAACATGGGAACTGCACAATTATGTGTATATTATAAGAGAAAAACGCGTATATCACTAGGTTTATTTCTTTGAAATTTGTAACCATTGGAGGAAAACGCTCGTGCGCACATGAATTTATGTGAAAAGCTCGAAGTTAATTTAGTTTTATTTTTTAATAAAAATATTTTTAGCATTTCACAATGTTGTTATTTATTATAAAACAAACCGATGATAAAATAAACAATGTATTCTTACTTGCAGAAAGAAAATTTAATTTCATTTTAATAACAAATATTTCATTTCTTTTTCCACGTATTTTTTGAAGTGAAAATATATTTTGTGCAAAGCTGCTTACATGTCTAAGAACTGTTGAAATAGTCTTTGTAGGATTACAAAGAAATATTTTCATTTTCTTCTATCTATAAAACTTTTGTTTAATGAAAAAAAAAATACATTTTCATGCAATGTAATTTAAAACAAAATTTTTCTAAGCTAATATATTTTTGATAAAATAATTTGTTATTTAGAATATGTTATCTAAACATTAATATTTTATTAACGGAAAAGTGATATGCTTTCCTTTGAATATTTTGAAAATTAAATTCTCCAATGAACAATTATTTATTGAAGTTTAATATGGAGTGTTTTAAAAAATCATAAAAATAGCATTATTAATAACAAAGTAGTTTTATGTATTTGCAAAAAATCAATTTCTTGTTTTCTATATTTGAGACAATTGTATTGTCCGTGAACACTTATCCTAGTAAATATGTAAAGATGAGACGATGAAAAAAGATTTTGTAAATCTAATATCAATAGATGAAGCTAAATGATTACATAGAAAACATGGGAAATTTTCAAACCGGCAAATTAAGCACTACGCTCTTATACAAGAACTTTGTTAACCGGAATTCATTCATGCCAACCTCCAGCTTTTTTTTAAAAACATATTTAAACTAGTAATTTATTTACTTAATGTAATTAAGTAGATTGCAGTTAATTGACTACCACATAGAACCAATACACATGTAATTAAATGTGTTAAGTCGGAGGTTGGCCTATATGCATAAATGAGTTACTTATAATATCATGTAAGGTAGAAACACGATAGTCTTGGTACCGTAATTTCTGGAATATCACCCGTAGCTCAAAAACATTGGTTTCGAAACACACATTTTATTTATTAAATACAGTCAAATCTTACTTGACTACCATAAGCAACGAGTTTTATTAAATAATATTTTATTAATATAAAGTTTTATTAATAGTATTTATAACGTGTAATTATAGCTTAAAGTGATAAAAAAATAACATAAAAAGTTTAAAAATACCTTTTAAGATAGACTACATATGTTTCCTTTGCTCAAATGGTGACATCTTCAGATCAAAATGATAAATAAAATATTCTCGCAAAGTTTTGAAACTGATAAATGTACATCACGAGATCACATGTTCAATGTAAGCAAGTGCTTAAAATGGTCAAACTGGAAAACGTGAAAATTATTATTATATTTTAATTTTTATTGCTTTTTCAATATTTAAAGCATCGCGTGCCAAATTTTAGGTAATTCAAAAGAATCCGATTCGTTGCAAATGATATCGTTTCACAAATATATTTCTATTGATTTACGGATAATGGAGGGAAATTAAACTCTTGATGGAAAAATTATTCTACTATTCTTGAAATCAATCTGCAACGGCTATATACTATGTATATATACTATACATTGAAAAAAGCTCTTTAATGTCCCCCAGTACTGCAAAGAATCTTTCAAGCACCAAGCCCAAGCCTTCACTTAGAGATTACACGCTGTTGTCAAATAACAAGTCGTCAAACTTAGCATCACTCTCTTCAAGAAATGATTTAAACTGACGATGCTTGAGAGATGATTTCGGCCGTAAGGAGTTCATTACTTATATCACCGTTTCCATTTTATTGAGCCTGGGATTCAGACTGCAACACAATAAATACACTTTGATGAATGATGCAATAGTAGGATATCAAAGTTTCATTGCATTTTGGATCACTACTGCGTCGCTAAACCAAGCCTTTCCTAAATCCAAGCATTGCTGGTGGCCGTTCTGTTTTTACGGATATAACATTTTGCATATCCAATCCAACTTGGTTGAAATACTCTGTGACAGCCTTGTACAAATCCCCTTCTGCGATTGTTGCTGACATAGACAAAATAGTCAGTAGTTCTTCAAACAATTGTTCACCAGTTCTGTCCAAATAGCGCACAGAAATAATCAGCTGTGCTGTATCTGCAATAACGCAAGATTTGCCAAAAACTAAAGCATAGTAATCTGTGGCAGCCAAAGTCTGTTTGAAAGTTTTATAGTTTTCCTCTTCCAAAATTCATGTATCACTTGTACATGAAATAAGCAGATAATGGAATACGTCCAATAGTGTCAACTATATCCTTTTTATTCTCAAATAACGCACTTCCGGCATCCAGCAAGAGTGACTTCCAGCATCCATGAGTTCTAGAAATACGTAAACCACGCCTTTCCTACACCCAAGCATTGCTGGTACCCCTTCTGTTTTTACCGATATAACATTAATCATGTCTAATCCAAGTTGGTTGAAATACTTTGTGACAGCCTTGTATAAATCCTCTTCCGTAATAGTTCATGACATAAACAAAATAGTCAGTAGTTCTTCATACAATTGTTCACGGTTTCTGTCTAGATAGCGCACAAAAATAATCAGCTGTACTGTATCTGTAATGGCACAAGATTTGCCCAAAACAAAAGCTTAGTAATATGTGGCAGCTAAAGTTTGTATAAAAGTTTTATAGTTTTCCCCTGTAAAAATTCCTGTACCACTTGTGAAGAAGCAGATAATGAAATACGTCGAATGGTGTCAACTATATCCTTTTTAATCTTAAATAACACACTTCCCGCATCCAGCAAAAGTGTCTTCCAGCAACCATGAGTCCTCGAGATACGTAAAGAAGACGCTGAACATTTTCGTTTAGTCTCATATTGGTGTTTAATATTGGAACTTTTAATGATATCTACAGTTTGCTCACATATAAGACAGACAGGTGCTGCTCCAACTCTGTTTGGAAACGTGGAGCAATATAATTCAGTCCATTCTGGTAGCAACTGTATATTTTTCCTATTCCACTTTTCTTTTCTTCTTTGCCATAATAATAAAAATCGAACACAATCGCCACAACAAACAAACTACCAAGAAATCTGAATAAGAATCTTATAAATAAACAACGCGTACACTGATACAAGTGTTGGATAAGACTAAAAAAGTTAGAGATGGATAAGAACGGAAGCAAGTGTTGTTCATATATCAAAGTCAAGGTAGTGACTGCGTTGGTTGCTGGAGAAAAGTTACCCGCGTTGAGTGGACTCCTACAGGGTTCGTACGGGTACCGTTATTTTCCAGGAGAAATACCAGTATATTTTTCTAAATAAATACATCAAGTTCAAACGTGCGAAATTTCACCTTATTTAAGAAGAGATTATCTATAACAAAATACTGGTACCGAAGAAATTCCTGGTCTTAAAATTCCAGGACACGTACGAACCCTGTCCTAATGAAACAAAATATTATTTTCTGTTATTCATAATTTCATGGCGGTCCGTAGAAAACTTGCCTGCGGTTCGGATGCGGACCTCGGTCCGCTAATTGGTGACCAGTGCTTTAAGATATGTTTCTCTGCTTTAATTTTTATAATTAATTTACGTTTATTATATGGATCCATTTAAGTATATTTCTTTTATTGATTTTTATAAGAAATTACGAATTCATTTCTTGTTAAAACGATTCTTGTATAAATAGGTGCTACATGTGCTAAATTCATTCCATAACCAATAAACGTTTTCTTTCATGGCTGTTCCAATTTTAAAAAATGTATTCTTCCAAAACGGAATATTTTATTCTATTCCGTGCTAAAATAGAATATGCTGTCATGATGAAAAGTGCTTTTGTACAAGTACGCTTTTACCACAAATTTTTTATTAGAATTTTCCGAGTTATTTAAATCTAGATACGTATTTCAAATCCAAATCCTGCCTTTAAACGAGGCGTCTGTAATTTCTGCTATTTAAATATTAAATAGAAAAATTTTATTAAAAGATTGTGGTACAAGTGTACGAACCCTGTTATTTTTTAACTGAAAAATATTTTATTGCATCAGACAAGAAAAGAACATATTTTTAAAAGGAATTTTTGCAGAATGTTAGAAATTTCATATAATTTAATTTAATTCATTCACGGTTAAAGTACTTACATGATTTTTCGTTCTGGTCTGTAATTGTGTTATATTTTATTTTCAGCATTTTTTTCACATAGCAATAACTTATTTCGTGTCAAGCATAATGGATTTTTATGTAACTAATAAATCATTATTTTTGTTTTGTAGTTTTTTATAAATAATTCACGCTTGTTATAATGATGCATTTAAATAATTCTGTTTAATCGATTTCTAAAAGGCATTACTCGTCTATTTTTTTGTTAAAACGATTATTTTACAAATAAGTGCAATTATGTGCTAAATTCATTCAACAACCAATAAACGATTTCTTTTACAACTGTTCCAATTTAAAAATAAAATGTATTATTTTAAACAAAATATTTTATTCCATTTCGTGCTAAAAGAGAATATGCGGTCATTATGAAAAGTGCTTTTGTACAAGATTTTTACTTTCATTTTGTGTGTAAGCACTTTTAGTAACGGCAATTTTCCCTCGTTTCAAATCTATCAACATTAATTTTTGAACTGAAAAAATATTTTATTGCATAAGGCAAGCAAAGAACATATTTTGGAAAGCAATTTTTGCAGAATGTCAGAAATTTGAGATAGCTTATTTTAATCCTTTCAGTTTAAAGTACTCGCATGATTTTTCGTCCGTGTTTGTAACTGTGTTACATTTTATTTTCAGCATTTTTTTTCAAACAACAATAACTTGTTGTTTGTCAAATATAATGAATGTTTATGTAATTAATAAATAGATCCTACCTTAGGGTATTTTGGTATTGTAAATATTCATAAATAATTTATGTTTATTCTACTTATGTATTTAAATATTTCTCTTTTATCGATTTTTATAAGAAATTACGAAAATATCTCTTATTAAAACGACTATTTTTAAATAAGTGCTACATGTGCTAAATTCATTCAATAACCAATGACCGATTTCTTTCACTTCAGTTCCAATTTAAAAAATGATACTCTTTAAAAACAGAATATTTTATTTCATTTCGTGCTAAAAGAGAATATGCGGTCATGATGAAAAGTGCTTTTGTACAAAATTTCAATTTTTATTTTGTGCGTAAGTTTTAGAAACATCTCTTTTCCCATGTTCCAAATCTATAAACATTAATTTTTGAACTGAAACGTATGTTATTGCATAAGGCAAGCAAAGAACATATTTTGGAAAGCAATTTTTGCAGAATGTCAGAAATTTGAGATAATTTACTTTTATCTTTTCAGGATTAAAGTACTTACATGATTTTTATTTCTTGTTTGTAATTGTGTTACATTTTATTTTCAACATTTTTTCAAACATTAACAGCTTGTTGCGTAACAAGCATAATACATTGGTATGTTATTAATAAATCATATCTTAGGGTATATTGGTATTATAATTTTTTATAAATAATTTGCTTTTATTATACTGATGTATTTAAATATATTTCTTTTATCTGTTTTTATAAGAAATTACGAATCTATATCGTGCTGAAACGATTATGTTAAAAATAAGTACGATGTGTGTTAAATTCATTCAATAATCCATAAACGTTTTCTTTTACAGCTGTACAAGTTTATAAAACATATTCTTGCAAAAGAGAATATTTTATTCCGTTTCGTGCTGAAAGAGAATATAATGTCTTGATGAAAAGTGCCTTTTGTACAAAATTTTTACTTTTATTCTGTGAGTAGGCACTTTTATAAACGTTTCTATTCCCACGTTTCAAATCTATAAAAAATAATTTTGAACTGTAAAATATGTTATTGCATGAGGCAAGCAAAGCACATTTCTTGGAAAGCAATTTTTGTAGACTGTCAGAAATTTGAGATACTTATTTTAATCCTTTCAAGTTAATCTTTTCTGTTTAAAGTACATGATTTTTCGTTCGTGTTTGTAACTATGTTACATTTTATTTTCAGCATTTTTCTTAAACAGCAATAGCTTGTTGAGTGTGAAGTAGAATGAATTTTTATGTAATTAATAAATTATCGTAATTTCCGGCGTATAATCCGCAGCTCAAAGAGTCGTTTTTCGACCCAGAAATTTTATTCAATAATTGTAGTTAAATATTTACAGCGATCTAATAAGTTTCATTTTATAAAATAATATTTCTGGGTCGAAAAACGACTCTTTGAGCTGCGGATTATACGCCGGAAATTACGGTAGTTATACCTTAGTGTATTTTGTTATTGCAATTTTTAATAAATAATTTACGTTTATTATACTTATGCATTTAAATATTTTTCAGTTTATCGATTTTTATAAGAAATTACGAATCTATATCTTGTTAAAACGACTGTTTTATAACTAATTGCTACATGTTCTAAATTCATTCAATAACCATTGAACGTTTTCTCTCGATTCAGTTCCAGTATAAAAAATATATTCTTTCAAAATAGAATATTTTATTTCATATCGTGCTAAAAGAAAATATGCGGTTCAAAATTATAAGCATAATGAAAAGTGCTTTTGTACAAGATTTTTACATTTATTTTGTGAGTAAGCAACTTTAGAAACAGCACTTTTCCCACTTTTAAAATATATAAACATTAATTTTTTGAACTGAAAATTATTTTATTGCATAAGGCTAAAAGAGAATATATGGTCATGGTGAAAATATCTTTTGTACAAGATTTTTAGGTTTATTTTGTGAGTAAGCACTTTTAGAAACGGTTCTTTTCCCACGTTTCAAATATATAAACATCAATTTTTGAATTGAAAAACTATTTATTGCATAAGATAAGCAAAGGACATATTTTGGAAATTTTTGCAGAATGTCAGAAATTTGAGATAATTTATTTTAATTCTTTCAGGGTTAAAGTACTTACATAATTTTTCGTTCTTGTTTGTAATTGTGTTTTATTTTTATTTCAGCATTTTTTCAAGCATTAACAGCTTGTTGCCCGTCAAACATATAAATTGTTATGTTATTAAAAATACATACCTTAAGGTAGGTTGGCATTATAATTTTTCATAAATAATTCGCGTTTATTATACTGATGTATTTAAATACATTTCTTTTATCGATTTTTAAAAGAAAATACGAATATATTTATTGTTAAAAAGATTATTTTATAAATAAGTGTTACATGTGCTAATTCATTCAATAACAGATAAACGTTTTCTTTTAATTCATTTCCAATTTAAAATATGTATTATTTCAAACCAGACTATTTTATTCCATAACGTGCTAAAATAGAGTATGCGGTTATGATGAAAAGTGCTTTTGTGCAAGATTTTTACTTTTATTTTGTGTGTAAGCACTTTTAGAAACAGCTCTTTTCCCACGTTTCAAATCTATAAACATTGATTTTTGAACTGGAAATTATTTTATTGCATAAGGCAATCAAAGAACATATTTAGGAAAGCAATATTTACAGAATGTCAGAAATTTGATATAATTTGCTTTAATCTTTTCAGAGTTAAATTACTTACATGATTTTTCGTTCTTGTTTGTAATTGTGTTGTATTTTATTTTCAGCATTTTTTTAAAGTTTAACAGCTTGTTGCGTGACAAGCATAATAAATTTTTAAGTTATTAATAAATCATACCTTAAGGTATGTTCGCATTGTAATTTATTTATAAATAATTTATGCTTATTATACTGATGCATTTAAATATACGTATTTCTTTTATCTACTTTTATAAGAAATTGAGAATATATCTGTTGTTAAAACGATTATTTTATAAATAAGTGCGACATCTGCTAAATTCATACAATAACCAATAAACGTTTTCTTTCACGTCTGTACCAATTTATAAAACATTTTTTTTCTTTCAAAACAGAATATTTTATTCCGTTTCGTGCGATAAAAAAATATAACGTCTTGATTAAAAGTACCTTTTCTACAAGATTTTTGCTTTTATTCTGTGAGTAGGCACTTTTAGAAACGGCTCTTTTCCCACGTTTCAAATCTATAAACATTAATTTTTGAACTGGAAAATATTTTATTTCATGAGGCAAACAAAGTACATATTTTGGAAAGCAATTTTTGCAGAATGACAGAAACTTGAGATAATTTATTTTAATCATTTCAGTGCTAACTACTTCAGTGCTAACTATGCTAAAGTACTTCTGTTTCTGAACTATTGAAATGATTGAGTGACATAAGAACGACACAGGAGGGAGACGAGAGATTGAATGCTACAGGATATGCAGACAATTTTTTGGTAATAGATAATTTTTTTTTCACATGCTTTATAAAATCACGTTTTGATTACAAACTTCTGGTGTCATTTTGACATTAAAATTAAGTGGGATATATAATATATCACACGCTTAACCTCTTAACCCTTTCCGGTACAGACAAATTTTGTTCGTAAAATGAGAAATTACTGACTGACACCGGAATTTACAGACGACTATTTTAGAAAATAAGAACTCCTTATTGTAAGCTTTTATTATAGAAACAAAATTTTATTAAAATATTCTTGGTGCTGAATGCAAGTTTGGAATTAAAATTAGGTGTGCCCGGAGTGGGACCACAGTGCCGGAAAGGGTTAAAGGAAAATGGGACATATCGTCGCTACCATGCCAAGCTATCGAATATGAAAAAATACATTTTTGATTACTTTTAAAAATGAGCAGAATGTCACCACTAATTTTATTAGAATTATTTGCCTAGAAGAATTATTAACAACAGATCTGTGAAAAACAGGTTTGCCAGTTTGGCCTTCTGTAATTTCAGAAATGCCGAATAAATACCGGAAAATATGAGGTTTTTTTTTTTTTGGTTTTTTTTTTACTTTAAGTAATGACGAAATGTCTGTAATAAAATAAAGCGAAAGTTTCTATTTGAAACTTATGGTAAGGATTCTTCGAAAATTCTAAATAAAATAGAAGGCCAAACTGGCAACACTTGTGACGAATACTATTAAAATTTAGTGGTGACAATCATCCCATTTTTAAAAGTAAAGAAAAATGCATTTTTTCGAATTCGATAGTTTCAAATGGTAGCGACAATATATATCCCACTTCATTTTAATTCCCAAATGCCAAAATGGCACCGGAAGTATGGAAAAAAACTTTGATTTTATATTGTACGTAAAGAAAAGCTTTTACTTATTTGCAAATACATTCGTTTGTAAATTCTGGTACAATTCAATAATTTCAACATTCTAGAAACACAAGCAATTTGCCCCTGGAAGTGTTAAAAGATTAAAAAGGAAATTAAACTAAAGTAACTAAATGCCACCACCATCGGAACACATGCAGAGTGCATGATGCATTGCTTCAGATGATGGACACATTTACACTCACTGCCAAAAGTTAAGATCTCAGAAGAAAATGTACATTTCTGGTAACCAATCTTAATTGGAGACGCTGCAATTTGCTGCGTAATTAGACGGAAGTATGTAAATATGTTATGTAATAGCCAATAACAGTTTCGTGTCGAGAAAGATACAAAAAAGGCAGTCGTATAAGAAGCCAGAATTGTGAAGTGTTACAGCAGTTGCATGCTGATAAAAGTATTTAGATATTTCGTACGTTTTATTTTCAAGACGATGTGCTACTATGGCTTCAAGGTGACGATTCTGAGCGTTGGCGTGCCTTCGAACGCATTGAAGCGGGACAATCTATCTCTGATGTTGCTATTTTCTTCAGCATTCATCATTCCGTAATTTCAAGATTATGGAAACAATTCGTAACCAGACAAGCAATTTTCTGAAGACTTCTGAACGATCTTCCAAAGGTTACCACCCCCGTGGATGATCGATATATTGCTGTTGTAGCCAAGCGGAATCGAAGAAGGATCTCTACACGTATAACACACATGGTTGTAGCGTCTATTGGTAACACTACATATGCCACTACTGTGTACCGAAGGCTACGCATAAATGGACTGTACGCCCGGGTACCAAGAGTTTGTGTTACTCTATCCGTCCAATCCATAGGGGCACGAATTAATGTATTGTCGGCAACATATTAACTTGACTGTGTCTCATTGGGGCAACGTTATGTTCACGGATGAGTAGAGATTTACCCTGCAACCAAATGACAAGCTTGTAACGGTGTGGTGAGAAGTAGACGCACGCAATCGGCCCCAGTACATCACAGAAAATGCCGTATTACAAATTGGAAGCAGCTTGGTGTGGGCAGGTATTTCGTTTGAATATCGTACCGACCTGCATATCTTTAAACAAGGTTCTATGAAGGGCTGTGCGGTATCAGAATGGAGTACTAGACCTCGCTGTGAGATTGTACGCTGAAGCAGTTCGTCTTGCTTTTGTTTTAACCCTCTGACTGCTCATTTTTTTTTCAAAATCCTTTCTACCAATATCTAATCAACCTTTATCTCCTATACTATTATATATTTCAAATTATCCTGTATATGAAATATGTAGTAAATTTATCTATAATTTTCAACCTTTGACTGTGAAATTTTTAATAAAAAATTGCTTCAAAAATTGTAAATTATATAAATTTTTCTACAAATGAAATCGCAGGATAAGCAGTCAGAGGGTTAATGGAGAATAATGCGCGTTCCTATAGAGCTGTCCTCGTCGACGACTACCTGCAGAATGAGGCAATTGCGCGTATGGAGTAACTGGTGTACTCGCTTAACATTAATCCCATTGAAAATATTTGGTATGCCCTCGGACGTTCTGTTTATGTACACGTTTCCCATCCCCAGCCTTTCTCACAGAGTTGAAAACTGTTCGACATGAGGAATGGCGATTACTTGACTCTACGTTGGTTGATAACCTCATGGAAAGCATGGTCACATGCTGTAAACTTTGTGTGCTGGTGAGGTGTGCCCACACACCCTATTAATGTCGGTTTTGTTTGCTTGTTTTCGCTTTAAGCATGTTTTTGCTAATGACTCCAATATGACTTTATTATAGAACTTAGGAAAATTCAATATTTTTTTCATCTTTGTGTGATTCCTTGTTTTGTATCATGCATACACGTATTCGTGACTTTCCTGCCGCATTTCGTGTCAATCCAAGCAGTACTTGTCGATTTTTCCGCATTTTACAGACGAGTGCTTAACTTTTGGCAGTGAGTGTAGTATACTTTACTTGATATTCTTATTAAAATAACTTTTAACCCTTTTCGGCACGGTGGTCCCACTGCGGGCACACCTAATTTTAATTCCAAACTTGCATTCGGCACCAAGATTATTTTAATAGAATTTTGTTTTTATAATGAAAGCCTAAAATAGAGTTCTTGTTTTCTAAAAAGGTCGTTTGTACATTCCGGTGTCAGTCAGTTATTTCTCATTTTACGAACAGAATTTGTCTGTTCCGGAAAGGGTTAACTTGCTTTCATGTGTTTTTTTATTAGTAAATGTGAATTTGTCTGATAATACCACAAGTCTTCATGCAGTTCATGGCGTATTTAAACTGATGAATTGATATAAAACATTTGATTTTGATGAACTATATAAATTATTATAAATACTAAATCGAGAAGTTTCTACAAACTTGTCTATTTCCCCATATCCCGTACCCAGTGACGTCGCCAGGGAGTGGGTCAAAATGCTCTGATCACCACTAATTATAAAGTTTAATTCTCCTTCATTATTGCAGAAAGTTTTCCGATTTGATAAGCCAAAGGTAACTTTACAATATTAGTGGTATCAAAAGCATCTGGACCCTCACCCTGACTACGCCGCTGCACGTATCATTTTCAAGACAGGAATGCTAACTACGCAGTTTGCAGCTAGGTGGCGCTGTAAACTATCTCATCGTAGAGATCTTACAATAGAGAGAGATTGGACATTGACGAAATGTCCGCCATGGAAGTTCCAAAGCAGGTGGAACTCAGTAGAACGAAATGTATTTTCATAACTCGCTGAAGGCATATAAAACGAATTTTCTATGATTTTAATACAATAAAAAGTGTTAGATGTTGCTGAAAATACATCGTGTCCTACTTCGTTCCACCTGATTTTGAACTTACATGGCGGATATTTCGTCAATGTCTAATCTTTCTCTAATGTAGGATCTCTATCTCATCGCAAATCTTATATCCACTTTACTATTATACTTGAGGACGTGACTTTCAACAGTCGCCTTATCCAAAAAATCATATTCGAGGAAATCGCGAAAAACCTCTGACTGCTTTCATTCGTTTTCATAGTAAACCAACATTTTCGAAGGCCGGAAAAACTAGTTTCAGCATGTATTAGCCAGAAATACATGCTGAAACTAGTTTTTCCGCAGATTATAGCGTTTTTTCGGTGAATATTTTCTAATAGAATAGATTGATAGAGAAGCCACGATTTTTTTAAAATTTTGATAAGGCGAGTTTTGAAACTCACATTCTAACTTAGATACACCGATCTGAAATTAATGAGGATTCAAAGGACGTTAATGAGCTCACTATATAATATTAAAATAATATTAATTATATGTAAATAATACCCATATCTCAAATATTCACTGTCCTATGATGATTTGGGTGTTTTAAATTGCTGACATCTGAGCATTTTGTGGGTTACTTAACATCAGTTTAAAAGTATGAAACTGGTTATTAAAAAAAATATAATAGCGGTGATACACAATCAATGTGTTACTAAATTTTTAACCAGCATACTTATACTATTAATATTATACCTGCGTAATAGTGACTCTGTTCAAAACTAAATGAACACAAATGAAATATATTTGTGTAGACACAAGTATGTGTGTTTCTTTCTTTTTCTTTTTTTCAGGTAACAATTCAGTTTATCCTTTAATTCTAAATAAATCGCAATCATTTCGTGATTCCTCAAATTATTTAAAAAAAAAATTTAGACCCATATTCCAATTTAGAAACATATTTCAGAACAACAATACAAAACAAATCGATACAGAGATAATTTGCTGAATCTACATCATAGAACTAGTTAAGACTGAGTTATAATATTCTTCTACAATAAAAAAAAAATCTATCTTTGAAAATTTTCTTGTTTTTACAAAATCGTATTGATTTTTTGGTGTACTTCTTTTATTTTTAAAATGTCTTCAAGCTGAACATTTTACATTTTCGAAAATTGGAAAGCAAAATTGTTAGCTGTTGTAAAAACTTTAAATTTTTCATACAAAAGGAAATCTGTTTTGGGTAAACAAAGGAAATCATGTACGGGAACCAAGTTTTCATTGTTTAACACCTTAATATCCAAATTTTGAATCAATAAATGGCGTACACTCCTTGGATATTCCTAGAAACGAGCAGGGAAGACCGAGCCATGCTCGGTCAAAATTAAATTTGAGTTCAAATATCATGACCCATGACCAAAATGACCCACTAATTGAATTTTCTCGAACATGTGTCCTAGCTCAATGATTTTCGCGTGCCCGAAACTCGTAGGATACAAAATTTAATCAAAATCGTTTGAGCCGTTTTTTCGATAAAATTAATTTGACCCGCTTTGACCCAAAAATGACCCACTAATCCAAAGTTTTCGAACATGTGACCTAGCCCAACAGTCTTCTCGTGCCCGAAAACCATTGGATGCAAAATTTAGTGTAAATTGAGCCGCTTTTTAAATCTTGACCCAAAATGACCCAAAATGACCCACTAATTGAATTTTCTCGAACATGTGACCTAGCCCAACAGTCTTCTCGTGCCCGAAAACCATTGGATGCAAAATTTAGTGTAAATTGAGCCGCTTTTTAAATCTTGACCCACAATGACCCAGAAATGACCCACTAATCGAATTTTCTCGGACATGTGACCTAGCCCTGTTATTTTATCGTGCTCGAAACTCGTAGGACACAAAATTTAATCAAAATCGTTAGAGCCGTTTTTTAGATAAAATTAATTTTACCCTCGTTGACCCAAAAATGAACCACTAATCGAAAGTTTCCGAACATGTGACCCAGCCCAAAAGTCTTCTCGTGCCCGAAAATGATCGGATACAAAATTTCGTCAAATCGTTTGAACCGCTTTTTAGATACAATTAGCTAGACCATGACCCAAAATGACCCAAAATGACCCACTAATAGAATTTTTTTGAACATGTGACCTAGCCCAATGGTTTTCTGGTGCCCCAAAACGGTAGGATACGAAATTTCGTCAAAATCGTTAGAGCTGTTTTCAAGATAAAATTTCCGTATATATATATATATAACCACACACAAGATTTGCTCGTATTAGAATATATGATATGATATATACAAGAATATATACCAAGAAAGTATACCAAATATATACCAAGAAATACATACAAGAAATGTATAAAAAATTAAAGTAAAAATTTAGGTATGAATACGGAGTTTTTTTTCGTTTTAGTTCCTTGTGAATACGTTAAATATTCTATATGAGTTAAAAATGAGATTCTAGGGGCTCAAATAAGTCTGAAATTGTGATATTCAACAAATTTTAAATATTTATTTAAGTTAAGAACTTCTGAGATTAAGTAAGATGAAGATTACGTGTTAGAAATAGCAGAATTGTTCATTGTTTAACACTGTTATTGTATTGTTTTGTTTGTAAACCCATGAGTTAGAATATTCAATAATTCATTTACTCTACTATTTAAAAAAATGCTGAAATAAAATGATGTCCCTGTTCTTCGACCGAAACTGCTCAACAATGATTAAATAGTTTCTGAATAATTTCTTTTATCCTCACTTTTAAAAGCTTTAAACTTCAAGTTTAGTCAGAAAGTATTTTCTCTCATAAATCATGAAGACTTATTGTGCAGAGTAGCTTGATCAGAAAATGTGCAATGCTTTATTGAAAAATTAATTTATCTCACTTTCTCTGAAATTAAAGCCTATTTTTTATATAATGCAATAAAATTTCAAATCTTATTAAATGTTTATCCTTTATAGATACATAATCAACAATTAATATTGAGCTATGTTGTTTTTGAAAATTACCGGATATTTCACGCTCAATAATTAATATTTAACTATGTTCCCTTAGACTAAATTTTAATATTTTACCTAATACTTTATGCTTAGTGATAAGAAGTTTAATTTCGAAACTTTTAATTTCTTAAAAATATACCACATTTTACTATAGATAATTTAAAAACATTTATGAAATTTTGAGACTTTGTTGCTTTTTTTAATGCTACAAACTGTATCTTTATTTTCTCATTTTGAATTTAAATTCATTTATAACATACACTCATGTTCAAAATTAAGAGAATTTTCAGATTTGGTCGATTATCTCCCGAACTACTGGACAGATTTTAATAAAATTAGCCACATACATCGGTTGATATAATACAAAAAATAACCATTCAACAATTATCTATGCTAATATTATAAAGAAGTAACGATTTGTTTGTTTGTTTGTAGGGGGTACTATTTGGAACTACCGAAGCGATTTCGAAAGTATTGGTGGCAAATTGATGATGACAATCCGTGCTCCAACATATGCTATGTTTTATGTTGGTGCCACTAACCCCAGGGGGTGCAGGAGCGAAAAACGTTCTAAAATTTCGATTTTTTTATACTGAAGGAGCTAGAAACATGAAATTTGGCATGGTAGTTACTTATAAGATGTAAATGCTCTCTAAGAACAAATTCTAAAAAAAATTCGAAATTTAAGAGGTTGAAACCTGCTGACTCGTCGAAAAGCAGCAGTCATGGTGACTGTTCAGTGGAGTGACCAAATGAGAGTAAAAATGAGACGAATGAAAGATATCACATTTCTGTTCATTGTAGTGACTGTGACAATTGTGACCATTTGTGATGTCAAGAAGACTTCACATCGACTGTCTGTGCTGTTAGAGTAGTACCTATTTTCTACACTTGCTGTTTATAGAATTTCCTTTTGAGTACTCACGTGTTCAGAAATTAGCATTTTGTGTTTATTGATTAAGTTTTGCACACTAGTGTATGATAAGTGTGTAATTCTCTGTTTTTTGCAGTTGTTAAAAAATTGTTGTTAAATTGTTAAAAATTTTGTCAATATTTTTTTTTTTTTTTATGTTCTAATTATTTGTATTATTTTTTACATACTTAAAATGATGTATTCTATCATCTGAGTATTTTTTTTTAAATCGCAGCTGTTGAGTCACAAAGGGTCAAAATTAAATGTAAATTATCATTATAATTGTCCCATCCTCTATTTTCCATATCTCATTTTCACAGCTGTTGTAGCCACTCTTAGCTCACTAATAGAGCTCAAGGATAAGTAGGACAGTTAATTATGTATAACTTAGGTAGACACTTGCATTATTTACCTCGGATATTATATGGGACAGCATTAGATTAGCAGCAAAATCTATATTTAGTCTACAATGAATGGTTAAAACTACATTTTCTCCCATAAATTAGTTTTATTTATATCATATAAAAATGTAGCAAATTATGTAGAACAGTCGCTAAATATTCTAAAAATTGTAAAGTAATTTATATTCAATGAATATTTTTTTACATAATTTAAAATCGCTTACGCAAATAAATGTCAACTTTAGCCCAGTACAAAATCTCTAAATCGATAATAAGTACTTTGCTAACTGAGTGATTTATAAAAGTAATTAGCCAATAATAATTAATGGTTATAACCTTTAGTCGACAAGTAGAGAAATGAAAAAGAAATTTAGTTCAATAGGAATGGTAATGTGGCTTACCTGATTTTTCTTTATTGTACAAATGGTTTCATCAATCAGCAATAGAAACCAGGTTTTAAACTCTAATTTATCCACTTGAAAGTTCCGAGGAAATTTAAATACTGTGCATAACAATGTATTCAGAATACAATATAGAGTATTTAAGTATATTTTATCAATTTTGATTGTATTTTACTATTCTAAATAGAACCGTACATTATGTTTTAAATCTTCTAATTTCTAAATAAAAAATGCACAATATTAGAGCATGTATATTCATAAAGAAAAATTTAAACCATATTGCCAACAACAGATATTTTATTGTATTTATAAAAAAATAAAATATAAGACTCCTATTATCAGAATATCTTTTACGATATAAAAGTGTTGTTAGCTGACAACTTTTAATTTTTTTTCAAGCCAAAGAAAATATATTTTAAACCAGAAATTTTACCTAGTAAATGAACTCAAACCCAAACAACATAAAATCATTACAGAGTTAGTTAATTTTATTTGCAAGCCAAAATTACTCTTTCAGAGGCAAAGTACTCCTGTTGCTAAAATGTTGAAGTGATTGAAAGACAACAGGGTTAACTTATGAATTTATATGAAAAAAACTAATATATTTTCTTCATGTACGTTAAAAAGCGAAAATTTTGTTCAAAAATTCTGGTGCCATTGTGTCATTTGGGGATTAAAATTAAGTAGTATACGGGTTTCCCCAACGCCCCCTAGTAGAGCCTCTAAAGTTACGGGCCGGAGCATCACCGCCATATCTAGGTACACTTTGGGTACACCCTTGCTTCTTGGCGACTTTAGCGCCTTATTGGCGATTTGAAGAAATTTGTTTATCATATATTATTTGAACTAAGTCGATGCATCATGCAAGTATGCACAAGAAGAAAAGTTTTCCCATTATAAAGATCGTACTGTTCTTGAAAATCTTTACATTTTTCAAAAAATATTTTTTCGTCCTTAAAAGTCCTTATTTTTATGAAAAATCTGCAAACAGTCTTTAATTTTAAACTCTTATTTCTTAATCAAATGTGAAACTCTTCTGCATTTCAGTGAATTTCCGATAAAAAAATAATCAGCTAAATCCCTCTCTTTTCGAAATTTCCTTCGCCCCTTTTTGCTTCCCCCCTGGTCAAACAGTACCCAAAGTATAAAAATTCTTAAAATTCCTTAATTTTTTAAACTTTTCAACTCTATTTATTATTTTATTGTAACAATATGATCATACAAATTTCGTTAAAATTTAATCTATATTCCTCTATCCCAAAATTTTGCTTCCCTCTCTACCCTCTCCCCCCTTCTCACAAAACCCAGTACAGTTTAACCCCTTGAGGGGCGGTGGTATATATTATATACCACCTAATTTTAATCCAATTCGAACCAGAAACTTTTAACTAAATTTTACTTTTTTAACTTTAAGGGAAAAAGTTGAAAAATTGCTTTTCCTTATTTAGAACTAAATTCTTTTGTAAATTCCGGTGGGAATTCAACGTTACAATAACACAATTGCTTGCCCCTGAAAGGGTTAAAATTTTTAAAACTGTAATTTTTTAAAACTTTGTTTTTGCTCTATCTGTCACTTTATTAAAACAATAAATAAATAACCGATCATATAATATTTTCCTCCCTCTCCACCAAAATTCACGTTTTCCCTCCCCTTCGCCGCCCCCCGATACCAAGCACACAAAATTTAAAATCTTTAAATATCTTACTTTTTTTGTTCTATGTGAAAATGTTTAGTAAAGTAAATAAATTTCAAGTCATCTAATTATCTCCCCCCCCCCCTTTCAAAAAAATATCTGCTTCTTCCCCTTTGCCCCTCCCTGTTCCTAAAGTTTAAAATATTTAAAAGTATTTTTTTCTGCTATTTTTCCTTTTATTGTAATAATAAGTAATTAATCACCTAAATTCCTTCCTCCATCTGTAACCGTTCGGAGTTTTCCGTGGTTTTCTTCGAAACTTCCTGTAAATACGGGTTAGGATCCCTTAAAAAGACCCCCAGGGAAGGCACCCCCCCAGGGCCTATATCCCGCGTGTTGATAATTGGTCGACATAAATCCACCCAACCCAACCCAACCCTCCCTCCATCTGATATGGCCGCTTCCCCTTTAGCCAACCCTCTTATTTCTAGCACACAAAAAATTAAATCTTTAAACTGTTTAATTATTTTTTTTCTGTATAATTTTAAATCTTTAGTAACTATAATTAATAAGTCATCTAATGAACTTACTACCCCCCCCCACACACACACACCCAGAAAATTCTGCTTCTCTCTTCATTTGGCACCCCCTACTCACAAAATTAAAATCTTCACACGTTTTTAATTTTTAAAACTTTCTTTGCTCTATTTATTACGTTATTGTAACAATAACATTAAATAATCATTTAACATCTTCCCACCACCTGAAATTACTTCTCCCCCGGTCTTTCCTACTATGCAAAACTTAGTCTTCAAAACTGTAATTTTTCTTTCTGAGTCGATAAATAACTAATCAACCTCTTTCTCCCCCCCCCGCTGTTAACTGAAATTTGCCATTTATATCTCTCCTTTATACATTAACTCGCTGTTTATATTAATAATTGATTAATTTATGAAACCCCCTAAAATATTTTAAATATAAAAAAAAGCAATATTCTGTATTATTATAAATTTCTAAATCTGTAAAATAATAGTAATACTAATAATATATATTGTTTAACCTATTTATGAATTTTTTAGAGAATTAAAAAGGTGCAGAAAGATTTAAAGTTATATAAGCATCACTTAAATAAAAGCAATTCTCATAAAATTCGGCTTCCAGATTTTCCCCTTCGACTCATTAAACAGTTTGATATTTAAAACTGTAATTTAAATAATATATGTCCTACATGTTTAATAGCAAGTTATCTAACCCCCCTCCCCCTCCCCCTACGCAAACAAAAGTAAGAAAAATCTGTTTCTCTCCAATACATGAAGTTCAGATTTTTTTTTCTCTATTTGGGACTTTGTAGTGACAATAAATAAATAATTAATGATATTAATAAGAAAATAAATAATTCAAAATCTCATAAATATTGACTAATAACTCTCAAAAGTTTGAAAAAAATTAAAAGAGTATAAATAATCGTTGTCTCTTATGCATATTTATACACTTATGCAAATATTATAAACATAAATAAATAATTAAATTTAAAAAGAATCATAATCTTCAATCATTTTTACACGTTTGAACAGACTTTTAAATTTGGCGCTTTCATAAATCCCGCCATTTATCTCGACGACAATTTGTTCCACTTTGTTCTTTTTGTGTTTTCTTCGGGAAATTTGAACTTTCTGTGTCCTTTTCTAAAATAGTGTGAACAATTCGTCGCTAAGCAATCTCCCATCATAAACTTCGTAACTAATTATAACGTGTAATTAATAAAAAATAACTGTCAAAATGTAGCGTCGTTGCTCTGAGTTTACATAGAAGCTATTGGGCGCTGGGTACATGTGGCAAACCCAAAGGCACATCAATGGCGGATGCTTCGGCTCGTATCTCTAGAGGCCCTACCCCCTAGATAATAAAGCCTTGACACTCGTCACGAAAACGTCATACCAAGCAAGCAAAACAAAGAAAAAAATTCGAACATCTTGCATGTTTCGATTTTATTGGCTCATAGAATTAATAATTATAGTTTACGACTAATAGTTAATAATTCCACGAGCCATCGAAATCGAAACATGTGAGTTGTTCGAATTTTTTTCTTTGTTTTGCCTGCTTGCAGCGGCTTAGCCAGGAAGAGGGGGTCCAAATGCTCTGAATACCAGTAATAATGTAAAGTTTTCTTTGTATTCATTATCGCAGAAAGTTCTCCAGTTAGACAAGTCAAAGAAATCTTTACAAAATTAGTGGTGTCCAGAGCATCTGGACCCCCACCCTGGATACGCCACTGCCTGCTTGGTATGACGTTTTCGTGATGAGTGTCAAGGCTTTATTATCTAGGAGGCGTTGGTTTCCCTCGCTTAAAAGTAAAGGTTCCAAAGTCCTTGGAGGCGAATTTAAATTTTTATAGCTCATTCGATTCGTCTTATTGACCTTAGTAATCTGATGCCTCATATATCTGCTGTTGAATTTTAATAATGACAGGGAGCCGGGTCAAAGTTCAAAATTCCGTTCTTTTAAAAACAGTTGCTGTCAAATAAATAAGTGTGATTTAGGTTTAATTTTGGTTTTTACACAGCCATACATTGGTGGTAATTACTATATGATTTTATTACCGTAATTTCCGGCGTATAATCCGCAGCTCAAAGAGTCGTTTTTCGACCCAGAAATTTTATTCAATAATTGTAGTTAAATATTTACAGCGATCTTTTAAGTTACATTTTATAAAATAATATTTCTGGGTCGAAAAACGACTCTCTGAGCTGCGGATTATACGCCGGAAATTACGGTATTACGGTATTATAATATATTGTAACTGGGGGTAAATCTGCATACGTCATCAATCTTCAATCATCGGCACACTATCAGTGTGTATCACTTACCGTAATTTCCGGCGTATAATCCGCAGCTCAAAGAGTCGTTTTTCGACCCAGAAATATTATTTCATAAAATGTAACTTAAAAGATAGCTGTAAATATTTAACTACAAATATTAAATAAAATTTCTGGGTCGAAAAACGACTCGTTGAGCTGCGGATTATACGCCGGAAATTACGGTAAGTTCTATCTTATGATCAAGTATGGAATATAGGCTTTTTCGTAGTCATTTCGAATTGCTTCTAAATTGTAAACTAAATGTTATTTCACAACATTTGTACATTACTTTCTTTCCCTTGCAATGTGAGTTTTTCCTTCTTTTTTTACGAATGTTTTTAATCATTAAGCATTATTACTTCCTAAACTAAACATGAGAGACTCAACTTTATTTTGAGGAGATAAATGAACTCAAACTGCACAAATATCACTCCCGTGGGTGTACCAAAGATCCCTTAATTTTATTCTGACATATCAGTCTATCTTATACACTATTTTTGTCCGACAAATCACACTGAGTTTGAGGCTACTTACTAACATAATGTAATATTAGAAAGATATTAACTTGTCTCAAGATACATTCTATGATGTGCGTGTCCAACAGTTTTGTTCTCAAATTTATTCTACAGTTTAAGCTTGCAGACAATGAGCGAAAAATGCATTTTCAGCCCACCAAAATATGTATATAAGTACTGATTGTTTACACCTAAAAATATCGCTCACATCATTAGCTCAAACTTTATCTCTCTAGTTGATAAAAATTTAAATATGTCTTCCAAATGGAGTCCGTTTTTGAGTTCGCACTCTCGTTTTATTTCCTTATCAGATCACGGATTACAAATAACTGATATTTAAAATAATTTTGCGTAGCAGGACGTGTTTCGATTGGTTATCTTAACTTACAAAGTCAAGTTACTGACAAAGCAACCGCATAGATTTTACCTGGGTACATAAACATGAATCTAATACCCAGGGCTATTTCTACAACAGGAGTGACTTAATATATTTCATATAAATATAACTATAACCAGTTATTTTATTTAGTAACATGTTATTTAGCTATTTTCTTTCATTTAATGTTACTTTACGCAAGTAAAATTTCAAGTTCAGAGCATTTTGTTTAAGCTAGTCTAGCAATAAAACGACTAGTCCGCTATATTTTAATTCAATTGTTTTTCTTTCCCATACTTTTTTCAGTATAATGTTTTTTATTATTTCAGGGGACTAAAAATATTATATGGACAATTATTATTTACAATTAGCAATTTTATGTTAATTTTACACAGAATATATTTTTCATGCAATATGTGCACAGAATCTTCAATTGTATCAAGCTCCTGTCGCCATTTTTGAGAATATTTAAATATTTAATGAATGAGTTCTGTGTTCCGTGCAGAACCGATTAATGCAGGGGCAAACCTGTATTTTGCAAGAGTATTTTTGCCTAATTTAAAAGAAAAATTATACGTTTCAAGACAGCGACATTTTCTGTACTAAAATATTGGTGTACGTGTAATCTCGCCCTAGTCGTGTAACCGTTGCACTTAGATGTTTGGCAAAGTTTTATAACTGTCTACATTCGTGAAATCGCAAGCTTTTCGCCAAAATCTTAATGAATTTCTTTTACTTGAAATTGCATGTTAGTAAAGAATGACCGATTGCACTTAATACAAAAGTATGCAACATTCTATTTCATTGACGTATAATCATTACAATAATACCCATAATTCTCAAAATTTCATCATAAATTTACTCTTACTCATAGTAATCATTAATTTAAGATTTAGTATTATTAAAACATGGTTTATCCTTACATAAATAATATTTCCTAGTATTAAATGAAAAATTAAAAAACACTTACGAAGACAAACAAGTAAGTATAATAGTATGGTCATATATATTAAGATCAAAAGGCTTAAGACATAACTTTAGTTGATATAAGAAATGCGTTCTTTCATGGCTTGTTTATCTTTTGAAATATATCCTGACAAGGTATAATATTGTATCCTCTTTTGTATTTGAGAAATACAATACCGTTAATAAAAAATAATAATTCTGTGTTCCGCATTTTTTAAAAAAAATATGGCTGCGAAATAAAGTGTTTTTCGAAATACGTATTATATTTCTTCTAATCATAGCTCTTGATTTGTTTTAAACTGAAAGACAAGTTTATATAAATTATTGGAAATTTTTTATTTTGGAGTACAATTTTTGGTTTAGAATGCATTATTTTTATATGTTTCTTTTTAATTTAAATAAAGCTATAGTTTTGTAGAAGTGTACAAAAATGCATAATTCTATTTAAAATAATAATAATAAAAATAAGATATTGTACACGAGAAATCTGAAATTACTCTATACATTCCCAATAGAAATATATCAAAAACTACTCATAAAAAATAATGAAATTTGAGAAGAGATGTGGATATAATTTCTTTCAAGAATAAAACAATGTTAGTTTAAAATTTCACAAGTAGGGGGCAGAGTTAAAGCTGTAATACCTGTATGTTATATAACAGTGACCCTTTATGCCTTTTTATACGAAAATTAAATTTCTGCTCTGTCAGAATCACAGTTTTTATGGATGATCACTATGACGAACGAAAGCGGATGGACTTCCTCCAAAGCCCCACCAGTGGCTGAGAGGTTCCGTTCTCAAAGCTGGTAGACGTGTGGTGCTGGCTTCAAACCCCTGTAGCGCTCGTTGACCTGACCGTTCGGAATATTCCGTGGTTTTCTTTGAACCTTGCCGTAAATACTTGTTAGGATCGCTTAGAAAGACCCCACGGAGGGCGCTCCCCCCCTAGGGCCTATATCCCAAGAGTAGATAATCGCTCGTCATAAATCAACCGACCAACCAACCAATAAAGCCTCTTAAGCAGTGTGCAGGAATTTAGCCAGCCTTTCCCTAATTGTGCAATGCCTTCAAAAACAAAATAACGGCCCTCGATTCCCGATGGTTTTTGTGTCAATGGTTTCGGCAGCGTTCAGAAAGACATGCAGACAGAGATTTCTAAGAATCACCTGGATCAGATTAGCATTAATAAGTCCTTCATACATATGATTTTGATACGTATAGTAATGATCTTGAATAATGATCTTGGATACGTATAACGGACGATCCCTTTTTTGAAAATCACTTACAGGTACTTGAAGAATAATTAGAAAGAATAAACTGGGACATCCTAAGATTATGTAAAGTAAAAAGAAAAGGTGAAGATAAGATTGATCTTGCTAGCAGATATGTACTATACTACAGAGACACAGAAGATGGAAAAACATGTGTTGTAGGATTTCTGATTCATAAAAGTTTGATAAATCACATCGTAGATTATGATAGTTCATCGGGCAAAGTTGCTTGGTTAGTTATACAAATGTAAAGAATATACAAGAATACAAATTATCCATGCTTATGCATCAAACGTAAGCTACACTTATGAAGAAGTTGATTATTACTAACTACTAAGAAGAAGTTTCAAAGAATTAGAAGGGAAAATCCTATATCAAATTAATAGTGGGGGACTGGAATGCAGTAATTGGAGAAAAAGAAAGCGAGTTATCAGTAGGAAATCATGAATATTGGATGCGAAACGAAGGAAGTAAGAGTAGTAACTTTTTTACTGCTGTCTAAGGAACTACTTTCATAAATCTGTATTGGGAAACAAAGTATTATAGTTACTGGTGAATACCTAAATCATCTTCGGTTTGCTGACAACATTTCAATTTTCACTAACAGCCCTGAAGATTTGGAAAACACGTTAAAAGATTTGGCAGAAGATATCATTAACGTGGGTTTAAAAATAAATTTGTTAAATACTAGCATGATGTTCAATTCATTTGCACAGAAAAGAAGATCGTCTACAAAAACAATAATGGGATTAAGGAAGTGCACAGTTATGTCCATCTTGGACAGGGAATAACATCTGACAACATCATCATAAATGAAAGCAATAGAAGATAAGGAAATGGATGGAGTGCTCTTGGGATGAACAGTATTATTCTGAAATGTAACATGTCTCTTTGTTTGAAAACACAAGTTTTTAACCAACGGAATTTGTTTGCACTCACATTTGCAGAGGAAGCATGCCAATAATAAAATGGATGGTACGAAGATTACAAATAACATAACGGAGCAGTAGCGTAGCCACAGAGGGGAGTCCAAAAGCTCTGGATACCAGTAAAATTGATACCAGTAAAGTTTTCTTCGCCTTTATTTTCGAAGAAAGATCTTCGATTACATAAGGCAAAGAAAACTGCACAAAATTAGTGGTATGAAGAGCAGCTGAATACCCCCCCTTGCTACACCACTGTAACGGAGAATGGAAAAATGCATGCTAGGAATAACTAGAAGAGACAGAAAAAGAATAACCTGGATAAAAAGTCAGACAAAACTTTTTGTCAGCATATAAATATTAATTAGTTAAAATGGAAATGGCTTAGCACTTTGCAAGAAGGCAGAACAGTACATGGAGTAAAAATACCTAAAGTGCTATTCCAGAGACGAAAAATGACAAAGAATAAGACTGACTGCATGTAAAATAAAGCAACGAAATTAGAAAATTGGCTTGAGTTATTTGCATTAACGAACCACTATACAGGAAACAATGCAAAAATCTGAGGAAGACTTACTTCCAGCACTGGATTGAAAACGGTTGTTGTTCATGGTTTATATATTTATATATGCAACATCCATGAATATATTAGGATTCTATGTTATCAGATAATAAATTATTTTACTATGATATGAATTTATATTAGGTAATGTATAATAACCATTACATATTGTATGATTAGCGTTTTTCAAATAGTTTGAATTGTTAGTTAACCATTGTTCTATGGCATACTTAATAATAAGATGAATGTCGTATTTGCCACTTTTTTAGACTTATCAAAGCTATGAAGAAACAATACAATATTAAAATCTATTATATTTTCTCTATATAACAATATATGTAAGTATTAAATAATCACTTTTAAACGAAACTTTAAGACATGACTTGGTAAAATTGTACATGTAAAGATCACAAATAATAAAGACATATAACTAACACAAATAAATCGATGCATTAAGTTTCATATCCAGAATTAACTTCACATCGATTCTCTAAAACATATATATATATATATTTCATAACTTACATTTTGATAGATTTTAATGCCCAAGATAAAACTCATAATAACTCATTTTATACATTTTATGATGAAAGGAAAACACATTCTCTAAATGAATATGTCAAGTGCAAACATAATTAGGTAATTTGAGAATGATATAAATAAATCTATCTTTAGAAATGTCATCAAAATATTTATTAACGAGGAACAGTTTTGGTTTTCGCAGCGAATATAAATTTAAACACGTCTAATAAAGCAATTGTTTTTATTTTGTCATAATGTTTATGTGAAACAAACTTTCGCTTTTGATAAAAGTATACACGAAATGAATAAATATAATCAATTCTTTAAATGAATAATGTATCATTTAGATTTTAATAAGTGTTAATGAAAATATCTCTCAAAGATCAAATTTAGTATCGAATAACATTTATTGAATTTGGTTTTATGTTTCCTATTTGAAGATTGTCACCCATGTCAAGAAAAGAGAACGTTGCAGTTCTTTATTTATGTATTTATTTGTTTGTTTCTCAGTAAAATTGTGAATGATTTTAATCGAGAAAAAAATTTTCCTCTACATTTTTTTTTGCATTTAAATAAAAAGATGTGATACTTTAATTCAGTAGCTAGCTTAAGAATATTTTCGTGATTAAATTGCAAATAATAACAATTTATTTAATGTCTTAATTTGGTTATTCATTATTTTCATGTAATTCATTATTCTCATGTGTTATTGTCTTTGTGATCACGGTTCGTACGATTTAACCACAATTTTTTGAAAGAATTTTTCTATTTAATATTTAAATAGCAGAAATTGCAGACACCTCATTTAATTGCAGGATTTGTAATACTTTTCTGCATTTCAATAAGGCTAAAAATTGTATTAAAAATTGTGGTAAAAGCGTACGAACCCTGTGCAATCCAACTAGATTTTTCGCACTTATATTTTATAAATGATTTAGAATGTTACAAAATGTTCTTAAACTTTATTTTTCACACTTTTCCTGATTTTGATTGGTTTGTCTATTGATGTGAAGTGTTAACTGAAATAGTTCAACTGACGACGAGTTAAAATGTGTCAATTAGTTCACGACTAAATATGCTGTTTTGTTAGTCCATTAGACGAGTTTCTGACAAAAATGTGTGTTCGGCAAAGTTTGCTTTTCACTGAAAATGTTACCGAATATTGTCAAATTATAAAAGGTTAATTGAAAATCGCTTGTGTTTATGAATCCCATAGCTGCCAACTGCTGCACACCAGGTTTTCAAAATAAAATACTTCATCTTATTTAATCGTAGATTGTGGCAGTTGAAAAAGGCAAATATAATTATACGCAAATAGTGGCCAACAAAAACTATATTAACTCATTAATGCCGGTTGGTACGAAAACTTACCATTTCTGTGATACGAAACTTTTAAATGTGAACACCAGTATCTTAGTAAAAAAAATCATATTATCTAATGGGAAACTATCAGAGATTCAATCAGTTAAAATGACAGTATGGGTAAACTGGTGTTAACTGGTATCTAAGTATTAAAATAAGTGTAAAATAAGTCGGCGATAATGGGTTAAGTGTAGAAGTTGTAATGACATGAAAATGTAAATGTGCCAAATCGTAGAAGCTATATAATTATTTCACGCTTACATTGGTGCCAATATTTTGTTATTACTCCGGAGTATGACTGAATTCAAGCATGTTTTAACCAATTTATGCCTAGCATCAATGTTTTAGTAAAATGGGAAAAAGTGCATTTCACACCACTTTATTTTTAATATAAATCTGGTGACTTATTTTATCGAGGACTTCTCCGTAATTATTTTCGACACCAAATTTCGATTAAAAAAAGTGGTATGAAATGCACTTTTTCCCATTTTAATAAAGCGTCCCAAAATTGGACGCTAGGCATAAATGGGTTAAACCACTTAAAAAATATGTATATCCCAATAACTCCAAATCAACAACAAAAGAGCAAGACAAATTTTCTTAAATCATTTTCTAGTTCAAAATATATTTGCCTCGGATGAGACTTCCGAAGAATGCTGAAATATTAATGATAATACGAAGCTTTTATTTAATTGATAGTAGCTTCGAATTTTTTTAAATATTGTTAAATTATTATTATTTTTTATTTTGATTTATCTGTCTTATTAAGTGTACCGTTCCATGAAAACCGTGAACGTACATAAATAAAATGCATTCCTTGAAGTAGACTAAAAAATTGGTTTCAGTGAAAATATTCTAATATATTAACTCTCACGATCAATTAATATTTTAATTACATTTAAACCATTTGCATCATTGGCGTGTATATGCGTTTATTGCGAAAATATTTTTTTTCTTAGGGAATTTCGATTCATACAGGAAATTCTAAATAGTTATGTTTGCTTTATTTAATAAAAGACGTATCGTGATTACGGAAAGTAAACATAACTGTTACGGAATTTCTCGTACATTTAATGTATTTCTGAATAAAAAATAAATTCTTGAAATGTAGACTGATGCAAATATAGGTTAATTTCGGAACATTTGATCGTGAAGTTTCTCAGTATTAATGCTTGAGAAGATATTTTATTTACATATATACATACCTACCAACTTTCAACTAAATTTCCGTACAATGTGAGTTAATTAGATATAGGTTAAAAAATATACATGTTTAGTTTCAAGTTCTTACGTGGAATCCATTTAAGTGTATTTCTTTAAAAAGTGTTTAACTTCGATTAAACTAATCTACATTGTACGGAAGTTTAGTACGATGTTGGCAGGTATGCATACATTAAAGCATAATAAAATTAATAATGAATTTAAATATCGTGATACATATTCCCTTTCAGCATAATTATAAAAAACAATTTTTCTGACTCAGCGACTTCTGCAAACTACAAAAGAAAAAAAAAATAATAATTTACAAAACTAGATTTTACGACGATATAGTTTATAATTTAAACGAAAAATATTCAAATGTATGATTTCTTCCTCATCTTATTTATCCTTTAAAACAATGCCTCGAAATATCGTATATCTTATTCTATAAAATAGAATGCAGCTAAAAAATATAACTTCGCCTTTTTGATAATCTGAAGTCTTTTTAGTGAAAAAGTAGTTTAACCCTTTAGCTGGCGGTGGTCACAAAAAAGGACACCTAATTTTAATTCCAAAACTGACAAACGGCACCAAGAATATTTAATTAAAATTTTCCTTTTATAAAGTAAGAGAAAATCAGCAAGTTATTCTTTTCTAAGGAAATCTTTTGTAAAATTTGGTGTCAGTCCATTATTTCATTATTTTACAAACAGATTTATTCCGCGCCGGAAAGGGTTAAAAGAAATTTTTAAACGTCCTAAATGTAAGTACTCTGGTTTCTAAATGTTTTGTTTACGTTCCAATATTGTTTTCAATGAAATTATGTAGAAGAATATGGCACTTCAATGCAACGGCAACAAATGAAAAATATGTTTTACAATTTACATCGTATGATAACAGTAAATTAAAAAAATAGCAAGATCGAAATTATCTAAACTAGATGGAACCCGTCAAAATTTGACGGCAAAAAACTTGATAGTACCATAAAAATAAAATTCATAGCTGCTTTAAAATGTTTGAAACTTTTGCAGAATAATTCAAATAAATAAAAAACCCACTTTGAATTAAAGCTAGGTTGAAGAACAGCAATTGGCTAAGTTTCACTGGCACATGCACTCGCGGAATTTCTTTCATCTGACACATTTAGCGCTGTTGTGCAAGTAAATGGTAAGTGCCCCCTTGGGGAGGGGGAAATGGTGGGATGGACCAAGGAGATGCATAACATGAATAAGCAGTCAAAGACCTTTCAAACGATATGTAACATGAGGGGTGTGTGCAAAATTAAAAAAAGTACCCCCTTGGGGGGGGGTAAAGTAGGGGATGGACACGGAACATGCATAATATGATTAAGTGGTCACAGACATTTCCAACGATATATAACATGACGGTTGTGTGCAAAATTTAGAAAAGTACCTCTTTGGGGGGGGGCAAAGTGGGGAAATGGACATTGGAGATATGCATATGATTAAGCAGTCACAGACCTTTCCAACGATATATGACATGAGGGTTGTCTGCAAAATTTAGAAAAGTACCCCCTTGGGGGAGGGGGGGGCAAAGTGGGGAGATGGACATTGGAGATGCATAATATGATTAAGCGGTCACAGACCTTTCCAACAATATATGACATGAGGGGTGTCAACAAAATTTAGAAAATTGACCCCTTGGGGGGGGACAATTGGGGAGATGGACATTAAAGATGCATAATATGATTAAGCGGTCACAGACCTTTCCAACAATATATGACATGAGGGTTGTTTGCAAAATTTAGAAAAGTACCCCCTTGGGGGAGGGGCAAAGTGGACATTGGAGATATGCATATGATTAAGCAGTCACAGACCTTTCCAACGATATATGACATGAGGGTTGTCTGCAAAATTTAGAAAAGTACCCCCTTGGGGGAGGGGGGGGGGCAAAGTGGGGAGATGGACATTGGAGATGCATAATATCCTTAAGCGGTCACAGACCTTTCCAACAATATATGACATGAGGGGTGTCAACAAAATTTAGAAAAGTGCCCCCTTAAGGGGGGGGGAAGTGGCGGGATGGACCCCCGAGATGCATAACATGAATAAGCAGGCAAAAACCTTTCCAACAATACGTAACATGAAGGGTTTGTGCAAAATTTACAAAAGTATCCCCTTGGGGGGGGGGCAAAGTGGGGGGATGGACACCGGAGATGCATAATATGATTAAGCGGTCACAGACCTTTTTAACGATATATAACATGAGTGGTATGTGCAAAATTTAGAAAAGCGCCCCAATTGGCGGGAAGGGGGGGGGGGGGATGGACCACACAGATGCATAACATGAAAAGGCAGTCGCAGGCCTTTCGAACGATATATCATATGAGTGGTGTCAGCAAAGAAAAGTCTCCACCCCGTGTGGGCAAAACATACTACCCCCGCCGCCATAATTATTGATGCGGACTCATTTTTTAAATTCGTTCGCACCCCTCTTCTCCCGCAAAATGTTGTGAATTTTTAAAAACTCCCCTTCCGAATTTTTTTATACCAAAAGCACTTATGTCCGTCGTCTGCATGCAGAGTTTTGTGCTTACAGACGCCTGACACAACAATACACACACAGACAGACATTTCACACACAGACAGACGTTTACCGACATTAATAGTATAGATGATACTCAGTGCCTACACATTTCACCCTTTATAACTCAGCCAATGAGTTGACGGTTGTTCATTTCCAGAAACGAAACAATAATTCTTTAGGATGAATTTTGTTTTTTTGATACACCGTGGCAGAATGCGTGCAATACAGCGACAGGCATCACAAACTTTTTAGGGCACCTGCAGACTAAAAACAAATAATCAATCTTCGCAGGAAAAAAATCCTAGATTTCGTCAAATGATCACGGGAAAAACACTAATTTCATCAAAGGATCATGTAAAACGTGAATTTTGTTAAAAGGCCACAGAAAAAAGCGATTTATGCAAAAGATGAGCAAATTTTGTCAAAGAATCGCAAAACAGGAAATTTCACCAAAAGATAGCGCTTTCTTGCCAAATTTCATCTAAAAATTGCGGAATAAAATGTATTTTATCAAAAAATCGCTGGAAAACGCACATTTCGTTAAAGTATCGAGAGAAAAATGCGAATTTCTTCAAAGATTGCTGAAAAAACGCGAATTTCATCGAAGGATTGCTGAAAATTCATGAATCTTATCAAAAGGCAGCAGAGAAAATGTGATTATTATCAAAGCATTGCGAAAAAAGAAAATTTCGTCTAAGGATCACAGAAAAACGCAAATTTCATAAAAGAATCATGGAAAATAACGCAAATTTCATGAGAAAAAAAAAATCGCAGAAAAAACACAAATTTCGTCAAATTATCGCTGAAAAAAACACAAATTACGTCATAGGATAGCTGAAAAAATTGTGAATCTCGACAAAAAAAAGATACAGAAAAAAATGCGAATTTCATTAAAGAATCACGAAAAAAATGCGAATTTTGTTAAAGGATTGCGCAAAGAATGTGAATTTTTTGAAAGGTTCGTGTGAAAAATGAAACTGTCTTTATTAAAAACAGCACACATACAAACATCTATACAAACCTCAATACACACAAACATATTATAGGCAGGGCTTGAAATTCAATTTTTCCAAGGACGGGAGTCTCCCTACCAACATTTTTAAATGGAGGGGAGTTGTAATGTTTGGGAGGGAGAAAAAAAATCTTTAAACCCCACTATTATTTTACGTGCTATTTAAAGAATTACATTAATGCAGACATGACAAAATACCATTGAAAAAATTAAGTCAACTGAGAATGATTATGTAAAATGTTTATTTTTATTATAAAAAAGGGAAGAAAGTTAAGTTTTATATATGCAGTGTATTTTTCAAGTTCCATTAAATGTGTTAGGGACCCTTAACAATTAGGTTGTTAAATAAATTTCTGACTTTAGATTTTACTTGATTGAGATTCACCGATCGATCGTGGAAAAGACACAAAGTTCATCGATCTGTCGCGGAAAAAACGCTAAGTTCGTCGATCTGTCATAAAAAACGCAAAGTTCGTCAATCAGTTGGGGGAAAAAAGCAAATTTCGTCGATCGATTGCAGAATAAACACAAAGTTCGTCGATCTGTCCCCAAAAAACGCAAGGTTCGTCGATCAGTCGCTTAAAAAAAGCAATGTTCGTCGATCTGTCGCAGAAAAAACTCAAAGTTCATTGATCTCTCACGGAAAAAACCACAAAGTTCGTCGATCAGTCGCGGAAAAAACACAAAGTCCGTCAATCGGTTGCGGGGAAAAAAAATCACGAAATTTATCGGTCGGTTGCAGGTAAATTAAATAATGCAAATTTCTCCAAAAATGCTGAAATTTTTTGGGCGGGAGGCTCCCACTCATTGTCTTTTTTTGGGCGGGATTTCAAAATTTTCGGCACGAATCACGCCCTGAAAGATATAGTTTTAATCTGAAATAATATACTGAACTTGAACTAACTTTTGAAAAATCGGGTTAACCCAAATCCAACTTGCAGAAATCTACACTCAGTCTGAAATCGACTCGAACCATAAAGACAGTTAACCCAACTTGCAACAAAAATAATTATTTTCTGTGAATTTTCTGATTTTTTCTTTTCTCAGAAATGCTGTAGTCATTTTGTCCCCCAATTTTGCCCTTTACAATTCAGCCAATGAGTGGAGGGGGCCAAAGGAGCGTTCCTTATCACAAACAAAAGATGAGATACGTTCGTTTGATGTCGTTGTTGAAAATTTATGGATTTCTATTATTAAAGTAATTTTTTCATTTTACCGTATTTATTTTCTTTTTGTGTTGTATGTATTTTGCTACTTTGAATTTTTTTAAACCCTTTTTTTTTTTTTTTTGGAGAGTGAGAGAGAGAGATTTAGTAATTTGGTGACACGAAGTTCCGCAAATTCTTAAAATCCACAAATCGTTTCCAATGTAAACAATGAAATTTACAATTAAGTTGCAAGTGCAAAATTTCAGTTTTTTAAAATTTTCATGTCATTCTGTACACATTTTAATATGTCATTCTGATCATTATACATATTTAGTTATGCATTATTAATTATTTACTTGACCTTTACTTTTAATATTTTAAATATTTCAAACTTACAGCTAAATGTAATTATTAAAACATTTGAAATACTGCATTCGAAAAATGAAATTTCAGCTTAGAAACGCGACAATTACTATTAGGTTAAAAAAATTTAAAGTAGAAAAGTACTTATGATATAAAAAGAAGAAAAAAAAATACACCAGAATTTATCTGTATTACGAAAGCGGGAGAAATGATTTTCTGTGCTATACGAAAAGATATCCAAATAACTCAATCATGAACATAAAAATAGGTATCGGTTTCTATGTTCATGTGCACTCAATCCAAACTTGAAACTTTTAAAAAGGTCATTGAATGAATGAAATTCATCTCCGCCTTTCACATCCAGAAAACTTGCTGTGTCGCCAATTATGTTTATATTTTATATATATATAAAAAAATAATAATTCAGGCACTTTTCCGTTATACGGACACCATTGTCGCCAAACATACATACATACATACATTTTGGCATAGTGTCCGTATAACAGAAAAGTACTAAAGTTCATGGTTTAAAATCACAATAAAATATCATGAAATTTATTGATTAGTTGTGGGAAAATATCGGGGAAATAATGTGTTTTTCGTGAATTTTTTGTTTTGTTAACAATGTGGTTAGAGAGCCAGGGAGAAATCCAGAAAACTTGCTGTGTCGCCAATTATGTTTATATTTTATATATATATAAAAAAATAATAATTCAGGCACTTTTCCGTTATACATACACCATTGTCGCCAAACATACATACATACATTTTGGCATAGTGTCCATATAACAAAAAAGTACTAAAGTTCATGGTTTAAAATCGCAATAAAATATCATGAAATTTATTGATTAGTTGTGGGAAAATATCGGGGAAATAATGTGTTTTTGTGAAATTTTTTGTTTTGTGTTGTTGTGTTTAATTGTAAGCATTCATTATAATTTTCAGTGCATTATTAAATTGAAATTTTTGTTTAAAATATGTAAACAAAACAGTGACCAGAAACCTGCACAATTTCTAATATAGATAGATAGATAGATGCATGCATGTAGTACTTTTAATTATTTGGTAAAAATACTGTGATCGTCACTGAGAAAACCTGAATTTAACCTAAAAGTAATTGTCGAGTGTTTAAGCTGAAATTTCATTTTACGAATACAGTATTTCAAATGTTTTAATAATTACATTCAGCTGTAAGTTTGAAATATTAAAAGTAAAGGCCAAGTAAATAATTAATAATGCATAACTAAAAGTAATTGTCGAGTGTTTAAGCTGAAATTTCATTTTACGAATACAGTATTTCAAATGTTTTAACAGTTACATTCAACTGCAAGTTTGAAATATTAAAAGTAAAGGCCAAGTAAATAATTAATAATGCATAACTAAAAGTAATTGTCGAGTGTTTAAGCTGAAATTTCATTTTACGAATACAGTATTTCAAATGTTTTAATAGTTACATTCAACTGTAAGTTTGAAATATTAAAAGTAAAGGCCAAGTAAATAATTAATAATGCATAACTAAAAGTAATTGTCGAGTGTTTAAGCTGAAATTTCATTTTACGAATACAGTATTTCAAATGTTTTAATAGTTACATTCAGCTGTAAGTTTGAAATATTAAAAGTAAAGGCCAAGTAAATAATTAATAATGCAAAACTAAATATGTATAATGATGAGATTTTTTTTTTCTTCAATTATTCAGTGAAACTCGCCTTATAAATGTACGCAAATAATTCACATCAAAATCTTAAAATAACAAAGTTTTCTTTCGTGTTTAGCTATGCTTAATAACCAAAAAAGCTTGATTAATACAAAAGTTATTTGGTAAAAATACCGTGATCGTCGCTGAGAAAACCTGAATTTAATCATATCACACACGAAATCTCTCTCTCTCTCAAAAAAAGGGTTAGTTATAAAAAAATTCAAAGAGGTAAAATACATACGACTTAAAAAGAAAATAAATACGGTAAAATGAAAAAATACCTTAATAAAAGAAATCCATAAAAATTTCAACAACCGAACAACCAAATGGAATCGTAATACACATACGCTTCTAGAGAGAGGAAAAAGCCTTCACCTCATTGGCTGAAACATCGCGTCTGAAGATAGTAAAAGCCTCTAGCTGATTAGCTGAATGCTCGCGCATGCGTATAAATAGCATTTTTGCACGAAAAACTAAAAAGCAGGTTAGCTTTAAGTATATGGATATTATAGGTATTGGAATTTGATTTTAATTACTTATTAATGTGTGAAATGTGCAAATTTACATATTACACCTTGTTGAAATACCTCCTAGAAAGAACAAAAATGTAGTTATTCTCTATCAAACTGTGCAGCAAAGAGTAACCTAACACAGGGTATAACTGCAATAGTGGTCAGGAGCTTAAGTGATAGTACTACATGTCAAGACATGTAAATTTTGTATAAGAAACTTGGGTAGCAATCCACTTTTTAAATCAATAATACAGGGTTTTTCACACCAAGCACAATCCACATTTTCGTTCATAACTGTAACAATAATGAAAACAATTTACCGATATCTTTAACAAAGTTACTTTGCTTACTATGAAACATGATAAAGACACATAAAGTAATAGAAACGGCAAACCTCCATCTCCATGAGCAAGTAACACTTAGATAGGCGCTTCAAAACTTGGAAGTAACTGACAATACAATCGAATTACTGTAAAATTCCAGCAATTCCCTTGGTGTCACGTCATTTCACAGCAGACAAAGTTACTGTGTTGAAGATTTCGCTAAAAATTATCATTATTGTCATAGTTATGAACGGAAATGTGGATTGGACATGGTGTGAGACAACTTGTATTATTGATTTAATAAGTGGATTGCGAACCGGTTCAAACGGTTAAATTAACCAATTACCCCGTTGAAACCCGTTTTGACTTAAATCAACATCAGTTCTTGAGTTTTTGTTTTTTATTAATATTTTAAAATGGCATTAAATCCTAATCAGTTATGAAATACAAATAAATATATATAACACAAATTTAACAAATATATAATCGAATTACACGCTTAAACATTGAAATAACTACAACGAAAAAGGCTGCTGTAACTATAGCTAAATCTTTGGCGATTTGATCAGTTGTTAATTCCTGACATACTGCTAATACGAAAGTATCACCTTTTAATTAGTTTCAAAATTTTAACTGAATACATAATCTAGGTTCCTAAAGATTTCTCGCTATGCTACCACTATTTTAAAGTGATAGTCTTTATTGTAGATTACTATTGCAGATGCTAAAATAACCTATACAGATTATTTTTTAATTATTTATTATTATTATTATTATTATTCTAATAGTGTTGGCAAAGGTAGAAATAATTAAGACCGCTGTGAGCACTGCTAATTTATATATTCCACATAAAATGCTTTTTAATGTTGTTAGCGGAGAATCTAAAAATATATATTAAACGTAAAAAATATATATAAGAGAGAATGTTTTGAATGAGAAAATAAAAAAGGAAAGCCCTAGTTGGACCCCTAGTTGCATTAACAGCATAATGATACTCTAACTCAGCCTCTTTCGTAGATATAAATAATAGATATAATCAACTATCGTAAACTGTCATAGATATAATAGTCTATCGTAATAGTCCGTAGATATAGTATTCGATTAGAGTTTCGAATAAAATAAAATATTTTTCACCTATGTTATGTAATAAAATGCATTATAATCAGAAAACAAATTAAAATAATGATTCATAATATATTTTGACAATATATACAGTAAAATTTGATGCGGTTGGGAAAGTTTTCAACGTCAAATGTAAGAAATTAATTTGAAATACTTCTAAAGCCAAAACTGATATCCGGAAAGTATGTATTAACCTGGTAAGCCCGGTATCATTGGAGAACAAATCACCGCCCCGTGAATTCTAGGCTTACGCGCAGGGATGATATTTCACCGCTTTTTTGCATACCAGTATAATCTTACAGAAAGTGATTTTTCTTTAATCGGAACATTCTGCGATTTAATAGAACAACGTTTTCTCTAAGATTATACTGGTATGATAAAAAGCGGAGAAATCTCATTCCTGCTTACGCGCTTACATAAAAATAGTGGCTGTCGTAGGCGTATTTTTTTTTCAGCGTTTGTATGGTCCTTTAAAATATGAATACCAATAATTTCTAAAAGTTTTCTCAGCCTTATTTTTCTGATGTTAAATAAGTTAAAGAAAACTTTTGAAATATACTGGTGTCAAAATTGAGGGAGGGGGAGATTTTTCAAACGCTTAAAAAAATCCGCATACGAAATATTTGTGTTAGTGCACAGGGGGCGGTGGCAGAAATACGTGTTTTCGTCATGCTATGTTTATCCTATAAAAGCATGTTCTAAAAAATCTTATTCTGCAAAACAAAATGCAGATAGAAGAAGAAAATTTTGCCTGTTTTATATTCAGAAAGACTCTTTCGGACAGAAAGATGTTTTAAAAGAAACACTTGAACTTCCAAATTCCGAGTATGCAGTTTCTTACCCTCTTGTTTACAGAAATAAAAATATTGTTTTTCGATGAAATAATGTTGAAGGATAATGGTACAGCAGGAGTTTCCAAAAGACGTAACTCATGAATAATATTTGTACTATTTCCTTTTGTCTCAGGTTAGCTGAAGAACGTTTAACATACATATAGATCCTTGATATGAATAAAAGTTTTATTAATCATTAATATAATCATGTAGTTATTATTCACTTGATTTAAATTTTATAAAATTACTCCTTTTGTCATATATCTGACGAATACCATGACAAAGTGTAGATTAAACTTAAAATGTTTGGGGAGATATGGAACTTATAATATTTTAATCATATATATTATTTCTCCTGTCAACATTCCTTTTTCTAAGAAAATATGAAACGCAGAAAGACGAATGAGATAGCATATGAAAGGATTTTGAATAGGCTTCTGACATAGCACACTTAACATTTCATTAAAACATGTTTTTGATTAAAATTTGCTGATAACTAAAATTTAAATCGGCATTGATTTCATGAAGAAATGAAAAGTTTTCCTGAAATTACTGTTACCACAAAAATAAAATACCACATTATATGATGCTCAGCAATGATTCTTAATAACACCGCATGGGTTTATTTTAAATTTATGATTAAAAAGCAAAGTTGAAATTGAAACGTTTAGGTTTACATTTCTATGTCCCATGTTTTTCCCGAGGCGGTTGACGTCATCCTCTAATGCAGTTAAATTATGATTGTTAATTTTTTTCTCGCGCGTGCCTCTTGCAATTTTGGATCTGTTTTTACTCGAACTTTAATGGAACAAATTAGATGATATTCTGGCTTGACTAACTAAATGTTGTTTGCAGATATTTTTATCCTCAATTTTTCTTTAGAAGTTTAAACCTGCATCTTATAAATATTACATATTGATAAAAAATATTAGATTGTAGTGCGAAATCCTCGCACGGGCCCACTTAATATTAGCTTAATATTTCACTGATTCAAAAGGAAGATTTATATACAAAATACTGACAATTGAACAAATAAATATATGAGCTCAGTGATAATATTTAAAAATGTTTATGTATAGTTTGATATCTTATTAATTGCGTAGATCTTTTGATTATTTCGATGTCTGATCCGAGACAAACATGTTTAAAACCGGTAAGTGTATACAAGGAAATGTGTCTTTTTCCGTAAGGTACTTATTAGATTTCATTTTTAAAGTTTTCATTAAACAAGATTTCTATTTGAATTGTAAGTCTCGGATCTTGGATCAGATTCCAGAATAATTAAAATATGTTGGCATCTATCTTAAATTTTATCTGTCTTGAACAGAATATTTTGTATAAAGTGGATTCTATCGAAACAGCGAAAACTTCCCATCGTAGACAGTATACCGCTTTATGCCTAGTTTACTGTATTTCTATTCATAAAATAGTTCAATATATAGTGACCTCTCATGGAAATTATTTTTCAGTATCAGTTTTATTTTTAAATAGTTTTCGCCTTATTAAATCGCAGAAATTATAAATCAAATTTCACTACATTAAAATAGTGGTGCGAAAAAGTAATTATTGAACATCGCGTATAAGTGAGAGGTCACTGTTTTTCTATGGATCCGACTAGACAAGAACATCTTTACGCGTTATACCAACGCCCCCTAGATAAGAAAGCCTTGACACTCATCACGAAAACGTCATACTAAGCAGGCAGTGGCGTATTCAGGGTGGGGGTCCAGATGCTCTGGATACCACTAACTTTGTAACGTTTTCTTTGGCTAATCTAACTGGATAACTTTCTGCGATAGTCAATACAAAGAAAACTTTACATTATTACTGGTATTCAGAGCATTTGGACCCCCCCCCCCTCTTCCTGGCTACGCCGCTGCAAGCAGGCAAAACAAAGAAAAAAATTCTAACAACTCGCATGTTTCGATTTCGATGGCTCGTGGAATTATTAACTATTAGTCGTAAACTATAATTATTAATTCTATGAGCCAATGAAATCGAAACATGCAAGTTGTTCGAATTTTTTCTTTGTTTTGCCTGCTTGGTATGACGTTTTCGTGACGAGTGTCAAGGCTTTCTTATCTAGGGGGCGTTGGTTATACAGATTACCGCTTTACACAGAACCCGCCTTAAATAGAGTTAATTGAAAATAACAATTGAGAATTGTTAATTGATTATATATTTATTAACAACTGTCAATGTTAATTTTGAATTTTCTGAAATATTTTTAAATTTATATTTCACATTTTTGAACATTATTGACATATTTCTCTTATTATGTAAACCAGGGGTGTCATACTGTGGACCGCCGGATACCACCAACATTTTATAGTACATTTTGCCCCATTTAATCATCGAATATCTGAGATTCTAGAAGTCGACTATTTCTTTTAAAATTTAGTAGTATCAGGCGGTCCACAGTTTGACACCCCTGATGTAAACCGTTTCATGAAAATGATAAACTCATATTTATCAAATTAAATGTATTCCTTAAAGTGTGCAGTATGTGTGGAAAGTAATAGTATTAATTTAAATAAATGTATTAGATATTTGGTTATATTTTTTTTCTGCCAAACACATGTAAAACTACTTTTACAATAATTAAGAAAACAAAATTTGGCAAAATGTGTCTGTTGTTGAAAATGCTTCTGAAAATTTTAAGAAAAATTATAATAAAATTGTTTAAAATAAGACAGGAATCAAGATCGTGTTACTGAAATAGGCATGCCATTAATTGACAAATGTAATAGTTTGTAATTTATATACGGTCCCTGGGTCTTATAAGTTAAATTTAGAAAATCATGTTTGCTGAGCAAAACCCTTATTACCCAAATTAAATGTGTTCTGTGAAGTCGGTTACAGTAGGACTATACAACCTTTTAGTAAGGGCGGGCATACCTTATCTAGTGGCAAACATTGAAGGGAGTCATCAATCACGTGAATGGAAACATACAAGGATAATGCTTCACTATAGTAGGGGGCAGGGGTGCCTGCTTGGCCTACTTTTTTATTCAGAAATCACGAAAGAAGAATTATCACTTTAAGTAATCTAGAAATGTAAGGTCAATAAATACAGAAAATAATACTATTCGGAATATCTGAATTAATAAAGAGACCAGACTGGCAGCCTGGTAGGGTATAACGATATGTAGACATAAGATAAACACCTCAGAGTTTGAACAAAAAGGTCCTTTAATATGCAGGGCTGGACATGAAAAATAATTGCCAAAAAATCACATCAAAATTAGAAGCCTATCTCAAATAAATAAATAAATAAATAAATAAAAATCACAGAAAGGAGACAAAAATTTAACTCCCACCGCCTATAATATATATATATATATATATATATATATATATATGATTTTAAAGCATTTTTATGTTTCAGCTGAAAAGTAAAATTAGCGTACAGTAATTTCGCGCGTATACGCCGCACCTTAGACAAATCGGTTACCTACCACAATTTATTTTAAATAAAATGTGACTTACATCTGCTTAGCACTTATTTGACTTCTTATTTTCAATAAAATAAAATTTCAATAAAATAAATTTTGAAATAGACTTAATTAACGCTATTACGCGCGAAATTACGGTAAATAAATATATCAGATGACCGGCTAACATTTTTTCAGTCATTCTAACACATAAAAATTCATTACTTGAACAATTAAAAAATATATGATACCTGCTTTAGACATGAAATGTGCTTCCGAATACTGTTAAGAACAATTTCACTCAAAATTGTTTGATATTAGGCAGGAACTAAAATCATGTTGCTTAAAGAATCCTGCCGCCCGATAATGTTTTAAAATGTTACTCTTTTTAATTTATATAGGGTTCTTGAGTTCTATCAATTATATTTACAAAAGAATGAAAACATATTACAAAGATTAAATGTGTTTCTTGAAGTAGTTTACAATAAACTTCCTTCAAAAAAATAATAATGACATTAATAATTATATCAGATGATTGGCAGAAAATTTTATAATGCATTATAACACGTGAAACCTTTCTGCTTCAACAGTTACTTACCCATCATATGTAATATATGGTAAGTCTTGTAATCGTTTTAAAAATCAAAAATAAAAATTGTCGGATTTACACGTTTCAGACACAGGATATTCCGAAAAACATATTTTTAGAAAAACCAAATTTGCCGTACCTCTGTCTGTGTGTCTGTAAACGCTCTATCTTCCAAACAAATTTAGATAGAGACTTGAAATTTGATATGTAGTTAGTATGTAATAATGGAAAGAAGTTTATTGAATTTTAGTAACTTCGATTATCCAGAGCTATTATTTTCGGTATACTCTCGAAAAATTCGTTCTGATAAAAGGTATATAAAATATTCCGAAATTGTTAATTTTAAGGAGTGCATATAAAAGGCAATATAAAAACATAAATTTTGCATAAAGAATGAAGTTGATCGGATAATTATTTGCCGAGATATTTGGAATCATATTTCCACACTCTTCGACTTTTTATGACCCTGTATTTCATTCAAATTTCAATTCAAAGATATGTTTTAAATGGAAATGAAACGCTTAATCGGACGCGGTAAACCGTTGGTTAATATGATTATCATTTTTGGAGTTATAAGAGTGTTTCTTTTACGCAATTCAGTAATAGAGCATTTAAAGTTTATGACGTCTTCAACGCAATTCAGTAATAGAGCATTTAAAGTTTATGACGTCTTCAACGCAATTCAGTAATAGAGCATTTAAAGTTTATGACGTCTTCAAGCCACGATTTTATTCGGTTGAAATGCATTTTATAAATAGTTTACGCATGTTTTATTTTCATATTTTATATTATGCATATCCAACCATGATAGGTAAGTATTACGGTGGCCCCCAACGACTAGTTTTTTATTAATTCTGAAATGTGTCAGATGCTGAATGTTCTTCTAAAATCTGTTTCGAAATATTTCGTGCAAAAGTGTTTAAAATAAGACAGAAATGAAGACCATGTTGTTGAAATAGTCCTCACACTAATTTTCATAATGTAACACTTTTAATTTTTACATACGGACCCGAGTCGTATAAGTTAAATTTATAAAATGATGATCTCATATTATTCAGATTAAATGTTTTCCTTGAAGAGCGTTAGAGTAACACTCAGATGAAAATTAACATTAACATTAAAACATATATCAGAAGAATAGATAATTTTTTTAATGTATTAAAATACATAAAAATTACTGTTTGACTAGTTTAAATACAATTTGTTTCTAAATGTGTAAGATGTATTTCTGAAAAATGCAAAGAAAAAGACATAATGTTTCTAATGTCTAATAGCGTTTTCTCCTAGTACGAAATACATAGCGACAATGTTGTCAGAGAACAAATATATATTTTCGTCATGGTTTGTTTGTCCTATAAAATAATGCCTTAAAATATCGGATGTTTTATTCTAGAAAACAAAATGCAGTTATAGCATCAAAACTTTCCCTGTCTTTTTCTCTGAACACATTTTTTGGAAAGAAAACAATTTTAACAACCGTATTCCATGTCTCTAGATTTTCTTGTTTACACCTTGGAAAAATATTGTATTGTTTGAAACAGAGTAATGGATATGTTATTCAGAGTATTTTATGTTTGGAAATGGACATTATATAAAAACATTGTTCTCTACATATTTTATATTGTAAAATCAGATGTGAAGAAATTAAAAAACGCATAAAATTGTTTTCAGTATTTAAAATTAGGATCATTAGATTTTTAAGAACATATTCTAAATTGTGCAATTTAGGTGACTAAAATAGAATTAAACAACTTTAAAAATTTTACCTGTTAGAGATACGTAAGACAATGTAAATAACGAAAGCGTTTAAAATAAATTTGGATTTAAAATCACTTTATCGAAATAGTCCTACTACTAATTTTAAAAATTTGCACTCTTTAATGTTATATACGGTCCCTTGGTCACATAAGCTATATTTAGAAAATCATGAACTAATATTATTCAAATTAAATGTGTTCCTTAAAGTGGATTATAGTACGTTTCAGATAAATAGTAATATTAACATTAATAAATATATCAGATGATTGGATGATTTTTTTTTCATGCATTAAACATGAAATAAATCAGCTAAAATAATTAAAATAAATTACTGAATGTACTTCTGAAAATTGATGAGGAAAGTGTAGAAATCTTTATTATTATTTCGGAATTAAGATGTTTATAGTAAGTCTGAAATAGTCCTAACACAAAATTTCAAAATATTACACTTCTTCATCTTATATATGGTTTCCCATAAGTTATATTTAGAAAATGATGAATTAGATTAATCAGAATAAATGTGTTCCTTGAAAGAGATTACATTACCCTTCAGATGAAAATTAATATTAAATTTCAATAATATGCCATATTATTGGCTAAATTTTTATGCATTATAACACATTGAAAATTACTGCTTAAATAGTTGAAAAACAAATTATCTTAAATGCGCCAGATTTTAAATGTACTTCTGAAAACCGTTGAGAAAAATAAAAGCAGAACATTTTAAACCTCATTCAGTTTTCTCTTAATATAAAATACATAGCAACAATGTTATCAGAAAACAAAGATAGATATAAGTCACGGTTTGTTTGTTCTATAAAATGATGTCTTAAATTATCGGATGTTTTATTCTAGAAAATAAAATGAAATTTGTCCTATAACACTGAAACATTCCCTGTCTTGTACTCTGAACACATTTTTTGGAAAGAAAACAATTTTAACAACTGTATTCCATGTCTCTAGGTTTTCTTGTTTACACTCTAGAAAAATATTATATTTTTTCAAACAGAGTAATGGATATGTTACAAAGAGCATTTTATGTGTCAAAATGGGCATTAAATAAAAACATCGCACACTTCATGTTTTTTTTTCTTTAAAAGGACATGTAAAGAAATTTAAAAGCACATAAAAGCGTTTTCAGGATTTAAAATTATGATCATTATATTTTAAATAACATATTCTAAACTGTGCAATTCCAGGTGTCTAAAACAGAATTAAACGAGTTTTAACATTATACCGTAATTTCCGGCGTATAATCCGCAGCTCAAAGAGTCGTTTTTCGACCCAGAAATTTTATTCAATAATTGTAGTTAAATATTTACAGCGATCTTTTAAGTTTCATTTTGTAAAATAATATTTCTGGGTCGGAAAACGACTCTTTGAGCTGCGGATTATACGCCAGAAACTACGGTACCTATTAACCCTTTCAGGGGCAAACAATTGTGTACCTGTAACGTTGAATTCTCACCGGTATTTACGAAAAAATGTAGTTTTCAATAAGGAAATGCAATTTTTAACTTTTCTCGTCAAATATAAAAAAGTAAAATTTAATTAAAAGTTTCTGGTTTGAGTCGGATTAAAATTAGGTGGTATATAATATATACCACCGCCCCTCAAAGGGTTAAATAGACGTAGACAATGTAAATTGCGATTGTGTTTAAAATAAATTAGTAACTAAGATTACGTTAACCCTACAGTGCATGATTTTTTTTTTTTTTAGAATTGTGTTTTTTTATACTTATATTAAGAATTCTACACCATAAATTTTAAGATAGATTTTTAAGTATATTTTGTAGTATATTTATGTTAGTTACTTTTACAGGATTAATATTTCTATATAAATATAGTGGTTGTAAAGATCTTGATCTATTTATTAAAAGTTAAACAGAAAGTGTTGCCAATTGGTTACGCTATGCACTGTAGGGTTAACGAAATCGCCTTACTGCAAACTTAAAAAAAATTCAATTTTTTATTTTATATATGGTCCCTAAGTTATATTTAGAAATTGATGAAATGATTTTTCTCAAATTAAAGCGTTCCTTGAAGTGGGTTACAACAATACCTTTAAGATGAATAGTAACATTAACATTAATAACTAGTATATCAGATGATTGGGCTAAATTTTTTTTGATGCATTATAACAAATGAAAATTACAACTTGAAAAATTAAAATAAACTGCAAAATGTGTCAGATGCTGAATGTGGTTCTGAAAACTGATAAGAAAGGTTAAGTGAAAAGAGTTTAATATTATGTAGGAATTAAGAGCAATGTGTTGAAATTGTCCTACCACAGATTTTCAAAATTTCACAACGTTGAATTTTATATACAGTCCCTGTGTCCTATAGGTTATATTTAGAAAATTATAAACTTATATTAATCAGATGAATGGCTAAACATTTTAGGCATTATAACACATTGAAAATTACTGCTTAAATACTTTATAAAAACAATTTTTTTCTAAATGTGTAAGACGTTCTTATGAAAAATGTTAAGAAAAAAATATAATGTTTTTAACCTCATAGAATTTTCTCCTAATGCGAAATAAATTCAGTGCGAAATAAAGTTATCAGAGAACAAATATGTTTTTTTTCTCATGGTTTGTTTATACTATAAAAAACGTTTTAAAAAATCAGATGGTTTATTCTGGGAAACGAAATTCAGTCAGAACATTGCAATCTCTACTGTCTTATTTTCTGAAGAACTTTACTCGAAAGAAAATGCAACCGTATACACGTCTCTATGTTTTCTTACGGTGTGTCCCACCGAAATAAAGCCACCATGATTTTGTGCTGTAACTGGACACGAAACAAACCAATGAGAATGAAACAAATATATTAAGAATCTCTATATACAAATACATATTTACAAGGAGTAACTCACTCCCTGCCCCACCTCGGAAGGAAAAAAAAATCAAATGTTAAAAAAGAGGAGGAAAAAGTGTCCCGCTGAAATAAAGCCACCATCACTATCAGTGTTCATGGGAACTCTCGACATTAGAGCTGCTACAGGTCAACAGGTTTATGATGTCAGGAAGTTGTCAAATACCTGTTCCATGCCAGTCGAACTTTGTGCAGACTGCAGAAGGTTGTATTTTCTATTTATCCTGCAGTATTGCAATGGGAAAGGGAACCCAACTATCAGAGTTAAAAAACGGCTAGATAACAACTTTTAAGGAACAAGGTCTTTCTCGTAGACAAATATCTAAGCTAATCAAAAGATCTGAAACCGTAATAGACAATTTTGTGAATCAGGCCAATGAGTACGGGAATAAAAAATGGAGGTGTACATGCAGAAAAATGATTTCCAGGCAGGAAAGATATGTTGTGCGTCGTCTTTCACGAGGTGGTATTTCTCTAAGACAATTGGCCAAAGAGGATAACATTCCTGTGACACAATCAACCCTGTCACGGATTGTAAAGCGTACAAGCAACTTGCGCTATGAAAAAAGGAAACAGCAGCCTATGTTGAAAGCTATCCACAAGCAAAGAAGAGTCGATTGGGCCAAATATCATCAAACGTGGAAGGCCCAGTGGCATCGTATTATATTCTCAGATGAGAAAAATATTAATTTGAATGGCTCATATGGTTTTGCCTTCTATTGGCATGACATGAGGAAGGAAGAGGAATTTTTCTCCAAAAGACAGCAAGATGGAGGCTCATTAACGGTGTGGGGAGGATTCGGCTATGGTGATAAACTTAACCTGGCTTTTCCCTCTGGCCGCATGAAGTCTACCAATTACCAAGAAATGCTACAAACCCATTTACTGGTATTTGCAGAGAGAATTGGTGACCTAAGTTGGATTTTCCAGCAGGACAACGGCCCCATTCACGTTACAAAACCCTCCTGGCAATAGTTTTTGCGTAATGGGGTGCATGTCATGGAATGAGCTGCACTTTCCTCTAATCTTAATCCCCAAGAAAATGTCTGGAGTATCCACAGTAGGGCTGTATATGCCAATGGCAGACAGTTTCAGTCTGTGGCAGAATTGAAGGCCGCCATCATTGAAGCCTTGGATAATATTGATGCTACTGCCTTCCAAGGACTGGTAAATAGTATGCCACATCGTTTATTCTAAGTCATATATAAGCATGGTGGATATATTGGCTATTAACAGTACTGGCTTTATTTCGGTGGGACACTTTTTCCCCCTCTTTTTTAAAAAACATTAATTTTTTCTGCTCAAATGGTGCAGTGAGTGAATTACTCCTTGTATATATGTATTTGTATATAGACTTTCTTCATATATTTGTTTCGTTCTTATTGGTTTGTTTCATGTCCAGTTACGACGCATAATCACAGTGGCTTTATTTCGGTGGGACACACCTTATTTACACTCTGTGGAAATATTGTATTTGCTGCAATATAGTAATGGATATGTTACTCAGAATATATTATATTAAAAAATATGCATATCCTAAAAAGATTTTTCTCTTTATACTTGATCTTGTAATAGCATATGTGAAAAAAATTTAATGCACATAAAATAGTTTTCAGTACATCCTACTCAGTCCGTATTCTGAATACCACTATTATGATAGAAATGTCTTCTTTTAAATAGATTTCGTAAGAAATACTACCTAGTATATTTTCCCATAAGTTGGAATTTTTGAAAAAAAATTGCAGATCTACGCCGATCATGACTCCCAAAACCCAAAACCACCCCCAGTTCAAAACTTTATCTATCTATCTATCTATCTATCTATCTATGTCACTTTTTTATGGACACGATAACTCCCATAACTCTGCACAAATCTCTTCCAAACGGATAAATAAAATCAAAGGGTATAAAATCTCGGTCAAGTTCGTTAATGGGCAAAATCGGACCAAGGGGGAGGAAATGGGTGGACTTTTTTTGAAAACGGAAAAAATCCATAATTTCTTAGTTATGATACGTATCGAATCCGTTTAAAGTTATTATTACTTCTAGGAAAAGGGCCAAACATTTATGCATTACAGATTTCTGATATTATTAAAAATGGCCTCAAGGGGGGGGGGGAATAAAGGGGTATTTTAGAAGAAAAAAATTCATAACTTCGTCAATTCAGAAGATATCAAATCCGCTTAAATCTTATATATTATTTCTGTTGTCAACATCCTTCTTTCTAAGCAAATAAAAAACGCAGGACGATAAATGAGATACCATGTGAAAGGATGTTGAAGCGGCTTCTGACATAATACACTTACATTTCGTTAAAACATGCATTTTGATTAAAAATTGCAATTAATTAAAAATTAAATCGGCATTATTTTCATAAATGAAATGAAAGGTTTTAAACAAATTTGTGTTGCCAAAAAAAAAAAAAAAAAACGCAAAAATGATTATAAAAAACATGTTCTATAAAGATAAAATGGGACATAGTTACTGCACAGGATAATTTTATATGTATGAGTAAAAAGCCAAATTTAAATTCAAATGCACAATTTAATTTTCTTTATCCTTTTTTTTTCTTGATAAAGATGATGTCACCCTCTAATGCAATTAAAGTACGATTGATATATATATATATATATATATATATATATACGTTTGCTATCTTTGATTTGTAACTAACTGTAACTTTGATAGAATAAATGAGATAATATTCTGGCTTGACTAAAGTTGTTTGCAGATATTACTGCAGTGCGAAATCTTCGCCCGGGTCAGCTGGTTTATTATAAATCATATTAATAATATCTAAAATTTTTATACTGACATGTTTTTTATAAGACCAATCCTTATAGCAAAAAAAAAAAAAAAAAAAAAAAAAACAATCCCTGCCGGCTTCGCCCGGAAACAAGTTAGGTTTCGAAGTGGGCGTTTCCAAAATGCCGCATCATGGCAAAACGGTCTTTTCTTCCGCAATTCCAAACAAACAGGAACCCCACGATTTGCGTCTTCGAAATCTACCTATGCCTGCATGCCGAGCCGTCAGGGATTTTTTAGATTTATTTTGCAAATTTTGTAGAAACCTGCCTCGAAGGGGTCTTTTGTTGCAATGGTTGCAGAAACCTAACACGAAACTTTTCCTTCAGAAATGCTGGTACACAAAAAACGGACTGGTGGATGTCCTGTATTTAAAATTAACTTGATTATTTTATTAATTACCTATTCTAAAGTGTGCAATACACTGTGTAACAAAAAAAATGCATTGTTAACAAGCGCACCCTGCGTTACCTGTTAGAATTACATAGGGAATGTAAATTACGAAAGTGTTTAAAGCAAGGTAGGATTTAAAATTATGTTGACGAAATAGTACTCTACTAATTTTTAAAATTTATACTTTTTAATTTTATATAAATGTCTCTGGATAATAAGTTATATTTAGAAGTTATAAGATATGTTTAGAAAAAGTTATATTTATATTTAGTTTATAAGTGGTATTTAGTAAATGCTGAACTAATATTTGCGTTTTAACTTTTTACCTGCTTGAAATACGTAGGCACTGCGCCAATGTATAAAATAAGTTAGATATTTTAATTATGTTGATGAAATAGTTCAGCCATTAATTTGCAAAAAGTTAACTTTTTTAAAGTTATATACATTCCTATTAGGCACATTTAGAAAAAAAAGGCTCTATGCTTTGACAAGTAAAACAGTTAAAATTCCATTCTTCTAAAACCAAAACTCACAGAATTTTGATACTCAGAATTTGATTAAATTTCGGAACGTTCTGGAACTAAAAAATCGTCCTGGGCTTAGATCCGTAAAGCTCCTAAAAAAAATGCATCGTATTTGGAGAGCTTTGATCGTAGAAGAATAGAACTTTTGCCATTTTGCTTGTGAGAACATGACGAAGCGTTTCTTAACGTATAAATTACTATTCCTAAATATAACTTATAGGACCCAGGGACCAAATATAAATTAAAATATTTTCTTTAAATATAATTACAGGACGATTTTATTTCTGGTACAGCAAGTGCGGGTCGGAACAAACTTACTTAAGGCCTAGGACCTGACTCCCTTTTGAGTGATCAGCGAGGAAGCTGTTGGAGAATCCGGCCCGTCCCCAAGTGTTTTCGCGATGGTCTCCTCTAATAATGGGGATCCACCGGGTATCACAACAACCTATGTCGTCAATACATGGGTTTCAATCGGGGTGATGCGCGGGTGGCGGTGCCCTGAGCGTTCGCATCGCATACGGGAGACAGATCCTGGTCGTGTGTGTTATATGTCCCTATATGCGTTATATGTCCAGGACATGAGTGCGACGGTTGAGACGCTGACGGGAGCCCTTCAGGCGCCTGGGCCTTTTCTTTTACATCACCATAATTGAACAATTTTATAATTTAAAAAGGCTCTGTATCTCCGACAGGTAAAAATTCAAACCGTGTTTGAATCATTTTCGGGCTCCCTGTATATGATATAAATTATTGTTAAGCAAAACTCTATAAAAATTATATAATTACGTTTCTTAAACATTAAACTGTATAGCGACATATCACTTTAAATAATATATTTATTAATATTTCGTTAATTCGAAAATAAGACATTATCAAAATAATATGAGAAAAAACAAACGTAAGTAAATACAGGGTACGTACAGTTCTGCCACAATTTTCGAATAGAAATGATCACCTTATTGAATTTCGCAAAATAAAATAAAATAAAATAAAATAAAAATAACATTTTGCGATTGATACCAGACAGATTTTTAATCTAAAGTTTAAAAGATATTAAGTAAATATTTTTAATCCGAAATTGTGGTGTTACATCGCCTGAAAATTCTAAGCAGTGTACACACGTTGAGTAAATGCATAAAAAACAACGTGCACAAATAATTTTGAGCAATAGTATATAAAATACCCAATGTGTATAAGTCAAAATGTATATAGTATATGGAATGTAGTACATGTACTACGTAAAATATGCAGAAACTATATGAAATTATAATCTGCAATGGAATTCTTTAAATCAGAAAATCCATTCTATTCTTTATTATTTTTAAAGCTTCTAAAATAAAATCGAATATAAATAATCTCAAATTTCTAATTACCGTGCAAATGCTACAGGAAATGCAGAATTCTTTATCTCAAAAAATTCGTTCAATTCTTTTATTATTGTTAAAGCTTCTGAAAATAGATTCTTGATTTCCTAATCACCATAAAAATCCTACTTAAAATACAGCTACATATTACTTTTCCTTAAAACCTTAAGTTTAAAAGTAAACATGATAAAAAGAGTCCTTCTAAATTCTTTCACGCATTCTTTCCAGATTAACAGAAAACCCGAAATACAAAGGCATGAAAAATTTCTCCCATAAGAAAATAAACAGTTATTTTAATACTTTATCCAAATGAATGACAAAAAAAAATGTTATTCGCAATTGCTCTGAATAAGCCTGATATCTCTGGTAAAGGATACAAATCTGTCATAATTTCCCGTTATACTCTTACGAGCTGCTTTCTGTAAATATAGAAAACATTATTTTTCTGCGTTTCGCTTGTTGGTTAATATATGTATAACATAGCATATTTGTAATTTAAAAAAAAAAGCACTTCGTTTAACCGCATAGGTTTTCATCTCTCTTTATTTATATAGTAAGCTGATCATTTTCAGTTCCCATTATTTTATTTAGGTATGTAAAATTTTTAAGTTAGAATCGTGTGTTAAACATTATTATCTTCGTATTTAAATATATTCTTTAAATTACTTATATTTTTTTCTAGTAAATTATTACCACAAATGGACGTAAGAGAATATTAAAACGTTATTTAAAAAAAATATATTAAAAATTTAATTAGACATTTTGTTATTATTTTGTAATTTTGTGTTTACAGTTAAAACACTGACTTTTTAGACGAAAGAAAATTTGATTTATTTAATGCTGCACATAAAACAGTACAAATGTTTCTTGATATAGATAAACATAATCTATCTACAAGCGAAAATATAGAATAAATTTCCCCATGCTACAAACGAGTCCGAAAAATGTTCTTCTGTTTAAGACACATCAGAAACTAATGTATTTATATAAACAAAGTTTTTTTTCTGCCACGGATTATCAGAAACATGGTATTAATCGCAAATATATAAAATTTTGCGATTGATCTCAGATAAAGTTTTAATCTAACGGAAAATAAATATTAAGATTTCTAAGCCGAAATTGTGGGGTTATATTCCTCGGAAATCATATGCAGGTTAAACGCCTTAAAATAAAACGACCGATACAAATACTTTAGAACACTAGTACATTAAATATTCAATGCGTATAAGTCAAAATGTGTATATATTGAATGTAGTACATGTACTGCATAAAATATACATAAAATATGAAAAATTATCATCTAACATGGATATATTTAAATCAGAAAATCCATCGAATTCCTTCATTATTTTTAAAGCTTCAAAAATAGAAGCGATATAAATAATCTCAAATTTCTAATATCCGTAGTAATCCTACTCAAAATACAAAATTCTTTAAATCGGAAAATCAATTCAATTCCTTTATTATTTTTTAAACTTCTAAAATATAGAAGCGAATATAAATAATCCCAAATTTCTAATCACCATAAAAATTCTACTCAAAATACAGCTACATATTCCTTTTCCATAAAACCTTAACTTTAAAATTAAACATCATAAAAATAGTCCTTCTAAATTCTTTCCGGATTAACAGAAAACACGAAATACAGAAGCGTGAGATTTTCCCAGAAGAAAAGGAACTTTTGTTTTAATATTTTATCCAATTCAGTGAGAAAATATTTTAGTCGCATATTGCTCTGAATAAGCCTGATATCTCTCAAAAAGGATGCAAATGTGCTATAAATTCCAGTTATATGCTAAGGAGTGGGTTTCTATAAAGATAAAAAGAAATATTTCTCTGCATTTATAAAATATATGTTTAAAATAGCATATGTATAATAAAAATAAGCACTCTGTTTAACCCTTAATTGCATAGTGATGTAAATTTCCATCACTTTTTATTTAACTTTTAATAAATAAATCAACTTCTTCGCCACCACTATATTTATGTAGAAATATTAATGCAGTAAATTTCCCGTGAGCCATGTTGCTGAACAAAGTTAAAAATCTCTCTTAAAAATTCTGGTGTCAAATATTTCATATATGTATAAAAAAACGCAATTGTAAAAGAAAAACTCATGCAAAGAAAGGTTAAAGCTTCAAAAATAGAAGGGAATATAAATAATCTCAAATTTCTAATCACCATAAAAATCCTACTCAAAATACAGCTACGTATTCCTTTTTCATAAAACCTTAAGTTTAAAATTAAACATCAGAAAAAGAGTCCTTCTAAATTCTTTCCGGATTATCAGAAAACCCGAAATACAAAAGCATGAGAAGATTTTCCCAGATGAAAATAAACTGTTATTTTAATATTTTATCCAATTCAGTGAGAAAAAAAAAATTAGTCGCATATTGCTCTGAATAAGCCTGATATCTCTCGAAAAGGTTGCAAATGTGTTATAAATTCCAGTTATACGCTAAGGAGTGGGTTTCTGTAAAGATAAAAAACATTATTTTTCTACATTTCGAAAGGATATGTTTAAAATAGCATATTTATAATAAAAATAAGCACTCTGTTTAACCGCATGAGTTTTCATCTCTCTTTATTTATACAGTAAACAGATAATTTTTAATTCCCATTATTTTATTTAAGCATGTAAAATGTATATTTTAGAATCGTATGCTACGCATGCTTTTCTACGTTTTTAATGTATTATTTAAATTACGTTTAAGTTTTTACAGTAAACTATAACCACAAATGGATTTATGAGAATATTAACCCATTCGCTGCGAACCACGATAATACTCGTAGCTTTTCAATCTAAAATTACGAATTCGTACCGAAAATTTCCGAAGAAGAGTTTTTGTTTTAAGTAATCACGAAATGTCTGTAATTATATAAAGTAAATATTGCTATTAGTCTATTAGTATTATCTGGTATGGATTCGAACTTTCTAAATAAAATAAAATTTCCGTAATTTTAACCCGGCAGTCAACGTGTTAAAAGGTTATTTGAAATGAATAATAAAAACTGTAGTCAGACATTTTGCTATTATTTCGTAAATTTATGTTTACAGTTGGAATATAAATAATTTCAAATATCTTATCACTACAAAAATCTTTCAATACAAAACAACCACTACGTAATTCTTTAATTCGGAAATTACATTCAATTCCGTAATTATTATTAAATCTTCTAAAAATAGAAGCAAATTATAACAATCTCGGATTTCTAATAACCATAAAAATCCTACTCAAAATTCAGCTACGTATTCATTTTCAATAAAACCTCAAGTTACATGAGAAAAAGAGTCATTCTAAATTCTTTCCGGATTTACAGAAAACCCGAAATACAAAAGTATGAGAAGGTTTTAAAAAGATTAAGAAAAGAAACTGTTATTTTAATATTTTATCCAATTCAGTGAGGAAAAAAATAATCACATATTGCTGGGAATAAGCCTGGTATCTCTCGAAAAGGGTACAAATGCGTTATAAATTCCTGTTATACGATTTGGTGTGGGTGTCTGTAAAGATAAACAGAATTATTCCTCTACGTTTCGATTGTTTGTTAGGATATGTTTAACATAGCATATTTATAATAAAAATAAGCACCCTGTTTAAACGCATGAGTTTTCATCTCTCTTTATTTATATAGTAAAGAGATAATTTTTAATTCACATTATTTTATTTAAGCATGTAAGATGTACAATTTAGAATCGTATGCTACGTATGCTTTTATACCTTTTTAATGTATTATTTTAATTACTTTTAAATTTTTACAGTAAATTATAACCAGTAACGTATTTATGAGAATATTAATCCATTCGCTGCCAACCACGAGTATACTCGTGGTTTTTCAATCTAAAATTATGAATTCGTACCGGAAATTTCGAAGGTAGAATTTTTATTTTATGTAATCACGAAATGTCTCTAATTATATAAACTAAATATTGCTATTAGTATTTTCTGGTGTGAATTCGAACTTTCTAAATCAAATAAAATTCCGGTAATTTTAACCCGGCAGTGAACGTGTTAAAAGGTTATTTTAAATGAATAATAAAAACTGAAGTCAGAAGTTTTGTTATTATTTCGTAAATTTATGTTTAGAGTTGAAAAACTGACTTTAAAGACCAAAAAAAAAAATTCGATTAATTTTAAGCTATACTGAAAAAAATAAGACAAATGTTTCTTAATATACGTAAATATAATCAACCTACAAGCGAAAATGTACAATAACGTCTTCCATGTTATCCACTATTCCGAAAAGCGTTCTTTGTTTTAAGTTACCTCAGAAACTAATATATTTTTTTAGATTTAAAGAAGCTTTTATATAAACAGTTCCTTTTTTGCCACTGATTATCGAAATCCTTGTATAAATCGCAAAAAGTAAATTTTTGCGATTGATCCCAGTGAAATTTTTAATCTAAATAGAAAAAAATTACATTAATAAAGTTTCTAATACGAAATTGTTGTGTTATATTCCTTGGAAATTTTAATTACGCACCATGAGTAAATAAAGAAACGACGTCCATAAACACTTTTGAGCACGAGTATATAAAATATCTAATGTCTATAAACCAAAATGCATACATATCGAATGCGGTACATGTAACTACATAAACAGAAAATATGATAAATCATGATCTAGAATGGAATTATATCAATCAAAAAATACAGTCAATCCCTTTATATATTTTAAAGCTTCTGGAAGTAGAAGGGAATATAAATAATCTCAAATATCTAATCACTATAAAAATCCTACTCGAAATGCAGAATTCTTTAATTCAGAAAATCCCTTCAATTCCGTAATTATTGATAAAACTTCAAAAAATTGGCGCAAATATAAACAATCTCGGATTTCTAATAGCCATAGAAATCCCACTCAAAATTCAGCTACGTATTCATTTTCCTTAAAACTTTAAGTTTAAAATTAAACAATATAAACACAGTCTTTCTAGATTCTTTCACACATTCTTTCAGTGTTAACAAAACACCCGAAATACAAATGCGTGAGAATAATCTCCCAGAAGAAAAGAAACCGTTATTTTAATACTTTATACAATTCAATGAGAAAAAAATGTTAGTCGCATATTGCTCGAAATAATTCTGATATCTCTCGCACAGGGTGGAAATGTGTCATAAATTTCAAATATGGTTAGGAGTGGTTTTCTGTAAAATAAAAAAGCATTATTTCTCTGCTTTTTAATTGTTTGTTAAGATATGTTTTTAATAGCATAAATTATGATCTGCAGTGGAATTCTATAAATCAGAAAATACAGTCAATCCCTTTATATCTTTTAAATAGAAGCGAATATAAATAATCTCAAATTTATAATCACTACAAAAATCTTACTCGAAATGCAGAATTCTCTAATTCATAAAATCCATTCAATTCCGTAAATATTGGTAAAACTTCTGCAAATCGAAGCAAATATAAACAATCTCACACTTCTAATAACCATAAAAATTCTACTCAAAAGTCAGGTACGCATTCCTTTTTCGTAAAACCTTAAGTTTAAAATTAAACACCATAAAAATAGTCCTTCTAGATTCTTTCACACATTCTTTCAGGATTAACAAAACACCCGAAATACAAATGCCTGAGAATATTCTCCCAAAAGAAAATAAACTGTTTTTTTTAATACTTTATCCAATTCAATGAGAAAAATATGTTAGTCGCATATTGCTCTGAATAATCCTGATATATCTCGTAAAGGGTTGAAATGTGTCATAAATTTCAAATATGGTTAGGAGTGGGTTTCTGTAAAAATAAAAAAGAATTATTTGTTTGCTTTTCGATTGTTTGTTAAAATATGTTTTAAATAGCCTAAATTGTGATCTGCATTGGAATTCTATAAATCAGAAAATACAGTCAATCCCTTTATATATTTTAAATAAAAGCGAATATAAATAATCTCGAATTCTTAATCACTACAAAAATGTTACTCGAAATGCAGAATTCTTTAATTCATAAAATCCACTCAATTCCGTAATAATTGGTAAAACTTCTAAAAATGGAAGCAAATATAAACAATCTCACACTTCTAATAACCATAAAGTTCTACTTAAAATTCAGCTACGTATTCCTTTTCCGTAAAACCGTAAGTTTAAAATTAAACACCATAAAAATAGTCCTTCTAGATTCTTTCACTCATTCTTTCAGTGTTAATAAAACACCCGAAATACAAATGCATAAGAATAATCTCCCAGAAGAAAAGAGACTGTTATTTTAATACTTTATCCAATTAAATAAGAAAAAAATGTTAGCTTCATATTGCTCTGAATAAGCCTGATATCTCTCGTAAAGGGTGGAAATGTGTCATAAATTCCAATTATATGTTTAGGAGTGGTTTTCTGTAAAGATAAAAAACATTATTTCCCTGCTTTTCGATTGTTTGTTAAGATATGTTTAAAATAGCATATTTATAATAAAAATTAAGCATTTGTTTTAACCGCATCGTTTTTCATCTTTCCTTATTTATATAGTAAGCTGGTCCATGTTAGTTCCCATAATTTTACTTATATATATAAAATGTATAATTTAGAATCGTATGCTACGCATGCTTTTCTACGTTTTTAATGTATTATTTAAATTACGTTTAAGTTTTTACAGTAAACTATAACCACAAATGGATTTATGAGAATATTAACCCATTCGCTGCGAACCACGATAATACTTTTAAATGTGTTCATGAAATCATTTACAGAACCTGTAACCACCAAAGATCCTGTAACCCCTCTATTATTTTACAGGATCTTTGTAATGTATTTAGCAATAGTTATAATATCAAGGAACTTAAAACCATTTTATTTGGTTTAAAACTTAAAATTCTTAAAATATTACAGCATAAGTTAAAAAGTTTTAAGTGTGATAATTCGCATTTTATAGATTTAGTTACTGATATTTTGCTGTATAAAGTTGGCGTATACAAACCTTCAAGCACTGATAAAGTTTATTTTGTATGTACATTTCAACAGAAAAGTTTTAATCATTTACAGTTGAGTAAAATTATTTCTCATTATAATAGCATATTTCCACTTAGAAATATTACAAATATTTCAACTTATAAATATACTAAAACGTTAGGCAGTACACTTCTTAATTACAGAAATGTTTCTCAAAATCTTGACTCTTACCTTAATTTAGATTGCCATTGTAAGGATTATGAAAATTTAACTTTCTTGGATAGCAATAGTCAGCACATTGTAACTGGAAATCTAAACATTATTGCTAACGTATACCTCCGTAATTTAATGAATTTTTGCACTAAGTATCATATTAATAAAATATTAAATCAAAAGAGATCATTGGAAATATTTAAAGCTGAATTGAACACTTTTATTTTAAATTTAAGTTACAAATATAATAAACCAATCCCCTTTTTACTGATTGGAAACTTCATATTTTAAATGATTTTAAATCTTTTCAAAACAGTTTTATTAATAATTCTGCATATACATATCATAATCTCAATACGGAAATTAGAAATGAAATAACAAAGTTGAAAGAAATTTTTGTTTTTTGTCCAGTCGATAAGGCTATTGGTAATTTTGCAATTATTTGTAAAAAATATTATGCTGAAATGCTCAATGCAGAGCTGAATAATAGTTTAACCTACAAAATGTATAACTCTTTAGTACAAACACTTATTAAAAAGCATCTGGCATTTTCTAAACAAACTAAAATTCCTTTTCCTTGCAATAAAAACTTATCATTTCCATTTTTATTTATTTCCCCCAAATTTCATAAAATACCGGTTAAATACAGGTTTATATGCAGTAGTGTCAAGAGTATTAGTAATAACTTCAATAAGAAATTCGAAGAGCTACTTAAAAAAGTTTGAAACATGTTAAAATACAAATACAAAGATACTAACTGCTTTTGGATAATTTCGAATAGTTATGATATAGCAAGGAAAATAAAAAGTGATAATATACATTCCATCCAAACTTATTATTTCGAAAATTTATTTACAAATATCCCTATTAATAGCTTAAAGGAAGCACTTTTAAAGACAGCTGAGTTGGTTTTAGATATCATGGATTTTAACTCTACTTTATTTTTCAAATTATGTCATTTCTGTCTTTATAACAATTATGTTTATACAGGTTCCAAAATGTACTCGCAAATCAATGGTATCGGGATGGGTACGAGTTATTCATCTACGGCCGCTAATTTATTTTTATTTTATTATGAGTTTCAATATAATATCAATACAGCTGATGTTCGATTTATTGCATACAGATACATAGATGATTTAATTGTTTTAAATTTCGATGGGGATTTTGGGTTGATTTCTCAAGAAATTTACCCTGACTCTTTAGTATTAAAGAAAACTAATGATGATAACAAGCTCGCTAATTATCTTGATCTAAAAATTTTGATTAAAAATGGTTTACAAATTTCAGTTTTTGATAAGCGTACCAGGTTTCCGTTTACTGTGAATCAATTAATTCATTGGTCTTCAAATATTCACGAACGTATATATATAAATATTATAATTGGTCAAATTTACCGTTTTTACAGAATTTGTTCAAATAAAAACCTGTTTAATAAGGAACTATTTTATTTTATCAGTCATTTATATTATAAAAACAATATCCCTCTAAATTTTATCAAAAAATATTCAGATTTTGCAGACTGCCTCCATTATTGATAGATTGCTTACATTCAACAGTAAATGACTCGTAATTCCTAAAGCCTGAAAAGGACGGTTTTATGATGATGGCTGTGTTTGTTGGCATCCGACGTGGAACGAATCTGGATTGTATACTGAATAACGGATTTAGTTTGTTTATCGTGTTTTACTTTTTTAATTGTGGCAACGTGGCTGAATTGGTGGTGTGTATTTCGAAGAGACATTTGTTTCAACTATGGTGATTCAGTATTGTGATTTTGGTACAGCATTCGCTTATATTGTGGCATAGGGTACGGTGGGGGGAGGCGTCTGTTAAGTAGTATTCAAATATGTTTCTGTACATTTTGAATTTTTGCTACGCAACGCTCTGGCCGAAACCCACTGCCACTAATTGTTAATCTTTTTGTTCGGATGCTTGGCTCCCTTTGAATTTACCCACTGCTAATGAGGCCGCAGCTTGTTTCTGTTTATTTTTACATATATTTTCTACAGTGTTTTTTTGTGTTGTCTTGTTTCTGGTGAGGAGGGTGGTGCTAGTTCAGGCCAAAATCATGTTTTTGCTGGATTATATATATATATATATATATATATATATATATATATATATATATATATATATATATATATATATATATATATATATATTTCGTGTGTGGTTACATTATATTTTTACAGATTAAGAAATATTTGTATTTTTCACAGTGTATGAATCAGCGATAAAATGACATTATCATGTTTTGTATAGATTCGAAATGTTCTCTCTGTTCATAATATAGGACGACATTTCATTAGAATAAAAAAATGTACACAAACTTCAAGCTATTATGCTGAAACCTGGGATAAGAATTTCATTTTAAGTAATTTACACATTTCATTGACAATTTTTCTACAGTTTCATTTTAAAAGAAAACAAAATTCTCCTTTTCTCATCAAAAGATGTGATGAAATACTTACTTCTGTTTTTCGTTGAAAAAATTGGGCCATATACTCTAAGTAAAAATGCTTTTTCTACGTCTATACGATTTTTCCAGGACCCAGTTTAATTTCTTTAAGGCTCTCTGCAAAGTTGACGTCAAATGGTTAATGATAGTTTCATGTTTTCATAATAAACATCTTAACAATGTTAAATGTCCATAAACATTTCTTTTTTTTCTTGTAACACATTTTTTTAGATGTTATTGTGTAAAGACAAATTTTTTGCATATTTGATATAATAGGAGCCCATGGAATATAATTACTTTTAAATAAATTTTTAACATTCCAAAATGTTATGATAATTTTCAAAATAATATGACTAATAAATAGATTTTTCGTTTCTGATGTTTTAAAAAAAATTATTTTCGCTTGTAAATATTTTCCTTTTATTCTTGTAAGTTCTCTGAGGCGATAGCCTATTTCATTACATATTCGTTAGGCTTTTTAAAAAAAGTGCTGAATTTTATTTTGATGTAGTTAAAAAAAAAACAATGTAACATCCTTTTATCTTTTCCTTAGTCTTTTAAATTATGAAAACGAAACGATGATTGTTAAGCTAATTATAAACGAAATGCCTGATATCTTATACTTTCGGCAAAGTCATTTTTTGTTTCGTATATGTTATTTAAACAAACATTTAAAAACTGTTGTACTAACTGTTAAGATAACAAACATGTTTTATTTACTGTTTCATTCACGAACAACGAACATCTAAAAATAAACCAAATATCTTACGCGTAACTTCGTGTGCCCTTTTAAAGTGAATAAAGTACATAAAACTGAATAAAAATGACTGAAACGTGATACAATGACAATTAATACAGTGATCTCTCACTTATACGCGATGTTCAGTAATTACTCTATTGTACCACTATATTAAAACAGTAAAATTCGATTTATAAATTCTTCGCTTAAATAAGGAGAAAATTACTTTAAAAGGAAACTGGTGCTGAAAATAAATACAGTGTATCGCGTATAAGTGCGAGGTCACTGTAAAATTATTACAGCAAAGTAATTAAAAATCCACTTTTCTACATTTTATCTAAAGTTTTAAAAATAAGTTAAATATTCATTCCCAATCAAAAAATTATATTTTATAGTTAAAGGTATTCATCAAAAAGCTTTCTGTACATTCCTAATAAAATATTGATGTATTTATCGTACATACCATACATACTCAAAAAATCTAAATTGGGAAATTTATAACTATATCAAAAATCAATATTTTATATATAACAGAATGCATGACATTCCAAAATCTATGTAACACAACACTGTGTTTTATAAAACTAAGTACGTTACAACAATAATCGTTGTAAAGAAATATGAACAGTATAGAAATAAATAATTCCACATGGAAATAAATTAAAATGCATATAGTTTAATAATTTATATTATGTCATTTTATGTCGTTTATGACTCTTTGTAAAAGTTTGTGATAAATTTGCTGAGATACAGAAATACAATGTATCTACAAATAAAATGTAATTGTAACTCTTAGTTTGAAACAGAAAACTTTGCCAAGAATGTCGGCATATAGTTTAGTATTACGCTGAGTCAAGTAAAACATAATTTAAAACACATTTAATTTAGGACGCCATTTTATGTATATATTCTTACCCTACAAAAACATTTATAGTAGGGTCAATGGACGCGATGTACCCTAATGTATTACACACTGAATTTATGAAGGCACATTATAAAAAAGCGAAATCTTTCTTGATCTAACAAAAAATTTTACGAAACTCTAATGAAACAATTTCTATATTCCCACGATTTAGTAAAGCGATACTTTATATTCTAAAAACAGGGGTTCCCAAACTATGGTACACGTACCAGTACTGGTACGCAACGCTCTGGCTACTGGTACGCAAAAGTCTTATACTGGTATGTGAAATGAAATACAGCATATTATTATGAAATCAAAAACGGCTTATGTTTATAACCCATGAAATTTTTTTAAGTTTTCGGATTCGATTTAAGGACTGTAAACGCTATTTTCTTTTTTTTTTTTGTTACTAGATTTTAGCTTAACATATCTATGTGAACTTTTTCTTCAATTCTTTATATGGAAAAACAAATACAAGAAGAAAACTAAACATCGAATCTGACTTACGACTATACCTAACAAAAATTGAACCATGCCTGAGAGAGATGTGCTTGATAGAGCAAGTCCGCTCTTCTCATTAACGATGCTAGGGTTTAACTGCAATAAAGCTACAAATAATTAATAAGTAGACCAATATGCCACTAAGCACTGTGGCTGTTTTTCAACCAAAACACTGTATTTTGATATGGAAAATATTATTAAAATGTAATGATAACACTTTTTATTTAAACGGCAATATAAGTATCTATTTAGTAATGTAATCATGCATTTTGAAGCACTGTAAAATCGGTTAAAACAAAAGCATAAAAGATCTAGGAAATACTGCGTTTTAAACAGGTTTTGTTGTTGCAGTGTTTTTATTATATTATCTTTATGCTTGTTCACTGATGGTACGCGGAAGTATGAACTTTGATTTAGTGGTGCGTCAGTATAAAAGTTTGGGAACCCCTGTTCTAAAACCTCAAAAAGTATATTTCCAAGATTTAACGAAGTGTTTCTGAAACAAAAGTTTCTTTTGCTGGCGATACTTTTCAGAGTAATTTCCGAATACATTTAAAAGTATATTAAAGAATTGTCTCAACCCAGTAACAACATGATATCTTCGTTTTTCGGATGCTATCATTTCTCAAGTAAATATTTTAATTAAATAAACATCCTATATTAGCAGCATGAAATGAACATTATTTCACTATTCTTCCATGTATATATGTTATTACGAAGCAGAAAATGGTCACTTGAAAGTTAGGAGCCCGGAAATTGTGTATTGCGAAAGATAATTTTTACACCTTAAAAATACTCGGAAACGTTTCCGAAAATTACGGGTAGCAAAAGAATTTTTTGTTTAGGAAGTATTTATTTTTTAATCCGGAAAATCTGTTAAATTCTGTTATGACGGAACACTTTTCGGAATTATGTGTAACCCGGAAAAGTTTATATTATATTTTCGTAAAAAGTCTTCCGAAATCCATGAACAATTGTCTTTTGTTACAACGCATTATATGTTCAACAGTCGAAAAGCAAGAACGTAAAACCATGCGTCTAGTATAGATTACGTAACACTTTCCAATACTTCCAAGATAATTTTACAAATCATTACCGTTTAATTAGCTGAAAGATAACTTGTAAGTAAACAATTTGGAAAATGCATAACATATTTAAAAACGTAATTTCCGGAATTACCAACAATATTCGGAAAAATACCGAAATACTTTTATTCCGCCCTGTATATGATCTATAGATTTCTATATATACTGCATAGGATGCTAAATTTTAGTTCAGTTAGGAAACGCGTAGCACAGTTTAAAATTCTCCTTCTGGAATTTGTGTCAATAAACGGAAATGATTTCACAAACTGCCCTGTACATGATCTACAGAATTTATACACACTAAGTAATAGACAAAAAATGAGTTAAATTTTAAAATCGCGTTCGGCAACTTAAAATGCACTTCCAGGAATTATTGTTAACATACAGTAGATAATTGCTATTTTGTGTGTTCCTGTAAAAGAACGATGACCGCTATACAAACATTATTCGGTAGTAAGCCTCTTGTCATGCACCTTAGTGATATATATAAATTTCAATAAGTTTAAAATAGTGAAACATTATTAAAATAACCGCAAACGATTTTTCTCTATAGTAATGTAACGGAATTCTTTTGACTGTCGCTGGACAATAAGTGCTATGCACACGATATTCCCTCGTAAGCCTTTTGTAATACACATTAGGGATATATATCAATTACAATGTGTTTGAAATTGTGTAACATCATTAAAATAAACAGCAAATAACTTTTCCCCATAGACCGTAATGTAACGGACTACTTTTGAGTGTCCCGGTAAAAAAATATAAGTGCTACAGACTTCATTTTCAATACCGAAAATGTCACAGTATACCTCAATAACATATATCAATCACATGTTAGTCAATTTATTTTAGCGCTTTAGAGCACGGACAGACAGACAGAGAAACCGAATTCATAAACACTTTTCAAGTATGTTGGAAAGTATTATAAAGAGACAGAAACCGGGACTATCATAATATTTTATCTCCAAATGGCCACAAAACGATCCGAGAGGTATTAATCGACTCGGCATTGTGTCTTGTATATCTCTGCATGAAAAAGTAAAGCTTAGAGGGGGTATGTTCAAACAGAGACAAACTTAATATTTTCAATACTAAAAATCTAATGTTGATATGATATTTCATTCTTCAATAAATGTTACCCCCGGATACCAAACGAGAAGTCCACCACCCCCTGAATACTAGGCCTGCGCGCTTATAAAGTTATGTAAATTTAATGTCTTGAACTACTAATGCTACATTTATTTATTATAGATAAAAAACAAACTACAATGGTCAACATTTCTTTTAACCCTTTCAAGGGCAAGCACTTGTACTCCGTTAACGTTGAATTCCCACCGGAATTAAGGAAATAATTTAGTTCAAAATAAGAATAAGCAATTTTTCAACTTTTTCTCGTCAAGGTTAAAAAAGTAACATTTAATTAAAAGTTTCTGGTTTAATCGGATTAAAATTAGGTTGTATATAATATATACCACCGCCCCTCAAAGGGTTAACACAACTCAAACACTACTTAGCGGAATAATCTGAAATTTGGTATTTGCATATTTTAGATTTATAAACATAAAGTTCTATTACAAATTTTATAGATTCAATACATATATTTCTTCGAATATACATTTGATAATATATAATTTACCAAACGAATTCATACATGCACAAAGTAGTTTTTTATGTTTTGCCTAAAAGACTATCTGTATTGCAGTTTGTTTCCAAATAAAAAAAGATGAATTTATCATTTGGTGCTCACAATTTTACATTTGCATAGTTCTTGAACTTCCCTTTTGGTTTCCTAAGGTAACACGTACCGCAGAATCTAAATATAACATCAAATATTGGTATTACTATTGGATGTTTCTTAATTTCTCTCTGTTTGAATGAGTTGACTTTCTAAGTTTTATTTATTTTTACAGAGTTATAGAAGATCCAATTCCTATTGTAGTCGTACCTGAAGAATTTCAGTTCATATAACTTGATGATAAAAAAGTACGGTGTACCCTTTTTCAGCAACTATACATATAGAGAATAGCATTATTCATCGAAAGTTAACCATGCATTTCATCTAAATAGTGCTTTCGTTTTAAGAATGTATTCTGGGTCATGAAACAAACTTAAATAATCATTTATAATTATTCTACATAATTCTGTAAATATTTCTTTTTTCATACGATAGCATAACTTTTTTACTGCAAACGTAATATTATTTTCATAAAAATTATTTTAACACTTTTATTAATCTGCTATTTTGGTTTAATATAAAATGTTTTGACAGATTTGATACAATGTTCGCTGATTATACTCATCCAATATTAAGTTTTAATTCAGCTTCAAGTCTGACGGTATGTATGCTTTCGAGCTAAAAAAAATATTAATGTGGATGATCAGTAAAAAAGCTTTAAAAATTCTATAAAATGCATTATTTATAGTATTTACAAAAATCTTGGAAAAAAATAAAGACAAAAATGATTGCGAGTTAATAGTTAAAATTATGAGTTTAACGATTTTTAATTAATCATTCGGATAATGATCCATTTTATTTACATTATATTCTTATTTAGCTGATAACATCAGATATTATGTAAAACATAGTTTTTAATTAATTTTCATTTAAAATAATTTCTAATAAAATATATTTTAAAAAGAATTGTTTAAATTTTATCATTTTGTGTAACATTTTCACATTAAATATACTTGAATGCCATTTATAAAAATATTTTCAACAGAATTTTAGATGTATTTTTTAACGATTATTTTAAACATAAGTCCTTTATGTGCTAAGGTTATTCAACAAGATGTAAATATTTTCTTTCACGGCTTTTCTAGTGCATGAAATATATTATCAAATGTCGGAATATTTTATTCTGCTTCGTGCTGAAAGGGAAAAATCAGTCATGATGAAAAGTACCTTTTGTGTGTTTGTTTGTTTTTTTACTTTTTCTTTCGTGAGTATATTCTTTTGAAAACCGTTCTTTTTTCTCGCATTTAAAATTTCTAAACATTAGTTTTTGGAATGAAAAATATTTTGCGAATAAATATTTACTGTAAAATGTGCATTTCTACGTTTATTATCGCTCTAGAAATGAATTAATGTACTTTAATTCATTTGGATGTATGCAAATGTGGAATAAAGAAAGTTAGATCGAGATAAAAAATAATGACATTAAATTTGACATATACATTTAATATTTAATATCAAAACATAATTTGAATAATTTTTCAGTTTAACATTGTAATTACTTAATGCTTTCTTGTTTCAAATTTATAGTGGTCATTAAATTTATTATATTTCTAATACAAAAATATTATTGCCACACAGTGTTTTGAATATTTATTTAAAATATATTTTGTACATCGAACAATGGCGCATGCACTCTTTAAGAATTTTCAAGAAATATTTCACCACTGTTTTATTTCAGAGATCTTTACCTAATATTGTTTCTTCAGAATATTTTTTTTCTGGTATTAATTGTGGAGATTGTAATATTTTCATTCATTTAAACACGACGAGAACTTTTATTCACAAATTCTTGAACACTGTTAAACACGGTAAATATTCTGAAATTTTAAAACAAAAATTTAGATTTATTTTTCTTGATACGATTATTTCAAAAATAAGCACTTCGTGTGCCAAGTTTTTCAAACAAGAAATAAATGTTTTCTTTCAACACTTTTCTAGTGCATGAAATATATTATTATATGATGGAATATTTTATTCTATTTCGTGCTGCAATGGAAAATTCATTCATGATGAAAAGTACCTTTGTATATTATTCTTACATTTGCTTCCAAGAGTTAACCATTTGTGAAAACAGTTCGTTTTTCCCATATTCCAAGTATATAAACAATATTTTTTTTTTAAGTTATTTTTTGTTATTAAATCAAGCAGAGAATTTTATTGGAAGTAAATTTAAAAGTAAAATCCGAAGTTTTAACAAATTTTAATCATCGGAATAGAAATACTTGAATTGCATAGTTATTCAATTCAAGAGGAGATAATTACAAATAAAAAGGTCGTAAAAAAGTATGTTTTAAGATTAAATTCACTATATATTTAATATTTAATATGGAACATCATTTCAATATCTGTTAATTTAAATACACATATTCATAAGTTCAACATTAAGAATTATGTAATGATTTTGTGTTTTAAATTGTGTAATTGTTATTAAAACTTCACTCAAACATTTAACTAAAAACCAAGTTACAATGGTTTACTATTCTATTATTTAGATCATTTTTGTACATTTAACAAAGTAGAGCGTATTTTATTATATAACAATACTTGGTAAACATACAAATTTATTCTAGACATTTTTTATTTACATATTTCTTCACAGACTTGTATCACGTACGCCGGAAACTACTTCTGAAATACAAGATGTCAGCATGATAAAATACAATTACGTTGAGAGAAAAAAAATCACTTCCGTAATCTGAGGCTTCATCAGTTATGCTGTTAGACAAATACTCTCAAGGCTTTTAATAAAGTTATTTTTACACATAAGACATGATGTCATACTTAATAAAGGTTGTTGTATAACTGTTTAATTAACTTTTACCCCGTATCTCGTACCAGTTTCTATAGTCTGTTCAGGGAAACGAGATAACGAAAGTAAACAAACGGGTTGCAGAAAAATCGCCAAGGAGCCACACATTTGGCACAAATCCCTAGGTTGGCGAATTTTATTTTTTATTTCGATTTGTTAATTTTTTAAACATTTATTTTGATAACTATATGAAAACAACACAAGTTGCTAACTGACTTACATCGAGATTTTAAACAAAAATGTAAAAGTTTAAGACGTAAAAATATAAATTATTCTCTATTTATTTTAAACAGCGTTAAATTCAGACATATTTTTCCCTGGTGGGATTTCTGTGCCTCCAGGCGAGACATTATACAGTTTCGAGGGGGGGGGGATTATACTTTTTGACCATTAAAAGTATAAAATCTGAAATATTCCGAGAGGGGACATTTTAATGCTCCGAACGGAATTTCCTCCCGGGGCAAACCTTCTGAATTCAACATTGTTATAAACCATCATCAGGAGTTAATTTTGTTAAATACAAAATAGTACAAAACTATTTATATCTTACATTATTGAAGCCCACTTACCTCATAAATCATTCAGAAGATGAAGTTAAAGTATCGGAACTATTAAAATCTAGATTGATTACCATGGAATCCACTATATTATCTATAGCATTATTTAAATCCCACATTTGTTTTTCCACTGTATTTGTTACATGTTGAATGCATCTTTTTCATTCTTCAGTGCCAATTTTGCTGATAGTTTGAGAGAATATATCTTTTACATGAGGCTCATTTTGAATGTTTTGTTTTCTTTCGCAACGAAGTTCTTTATTTGTGCCCAATTCAGTTCAATAGGATTAAGCTCGCAATGATAGGGGGGTAATCGTAAGACAGTTTTATTTTGTGCTTTTGCCCTTTCATCGACAGCGTACTTGTCATATTTATTTTTATTTTGCTTCACTAACTGCAACAGTTCCGCTTTTAACATTCCGTCCTCAAAAGGGATATTTTTTGTTAAAAGCCAATCAACAATCTGTTGTTTTCTCCACGAAGTATTCGGTATTTTTTCTGATTTTCGGGAATGATAAGGAGCATTGTCCATTACTATCACACAGTTATCTTCCAGTCGAAATAAGATATCACCAAACCACTTTTCAAAACGTTCTGAATTCATGTCTTCGTGATAATCTTTATTTTTATTTGATTCGAATAAGTCAAGCCCTCCATCCACGAAACCAGAATCGCTACCAATATGGGTAATTATCATCCGTTTTCCTTTTCCGGAAGGAGATTTTAATCCTGAAGAAAGACCAGATAAAAATGCTTGTTTTGATGATTTTACTGATGTATCTTTCCAAACTTTACTAACTGTATGGCCTGCATTCAACCAAGTTTCATCCATATAATATATTTTGCGCCCTTCTTCTCTGAAAGATTTGATTTGCCGTAAATATTTTCTTCGCCACACAATTATTTCGTTTTTATCAATGAGAGTACTGTCTCGTCCTCTCCGTGAATATCTAAAGTTTAATTCTTTCAGGAGATGATAAAATGTTGTCCTTTTAAAGGTTGGAAAATCAGGGTCATCATTTACAACTTCCAAAACTTTATTTATAGTGGGCAATTCATTCCTGAAAAAGAACTCGTGGATTTTTCTCCTAATATCATTCCTATCAAAATCATCTATATTTTCTAAAACACGTTTACGTAATTTTATTTTCTTCGGCGAGTTTAACACACCACATTTTTTATACTCTCTTAACACTCGAAAAACGGAAGCAGAATTATACGAGCAGCATTATCTCCTATATGAGAAATCGGAAGTTCAGGATTCGATTCAAGTTCCGTTTTATATACATTTAAAATCATATCTTTCTCCACCTTACTCAAAGCTTTTCTTTTTACTCTCTTCTTACGCGGGCTCAAAGAAGAATTTTCACACTCCATTTGTGTATACAAAATACCAAATCAATCGAAAAAAAACGTCAATTTTAAAAGTGAAAGACAAGCAACAAACAGACGTTTGGGAAAAAAGCAGAAGCAGCACTTCAAGAAATCTGTTTGGCGCTTTTGGCACAACGCCAGGTTTAAGCATCGCCAATCCGCACGCGCATTTGTTTACTTTCGTTATCTCGTTTCAGCGAACGGAGTATACATGGGAACGGGAACTCCGCAGTTTGCCTCTAGCAGGCGCTGCAATGTAACGCACCGTAAAACGTATATCGGTTTACTATGCCTAAACACAACTTTAATGAATGAAACTAACTCCTTACACTAGTTATTTGAGGCGAAATGGAATGAACGAAAAACTCTGTATAGCATAAGGAACATATAGTACTTAATGAATGAGTGGTATTGTGTATAACGAGGCTAACGAGAAAGACAGGCTACCGCGGTGCATTCCGCTTATCTTTTTTTACAGACTGCTAGCGTGACGTGATGCTCTTTTCGTATACCTCCATTGGTGCTTTCGAGCATCACATGATTCCCGCGGTCTGTAAAACAAAGATATGCGTAAAGCACCGCGGTAGCCTTTCTTTTTCGTTAGCCTCGGAGTATAATAACCTACGTAATATGCGCATCTTCATTTCTCTAGCACATATTTTGCTTATATAAAATGACAAATGTGTTACAGGGCCTGATTACCAACGGGGCACACTTCCACCGGTATAAAATAATAGAATTTTTTTCCTTATCCATGGCAGTAACTTTACATGAATAGAACGTTTCAATAAGAGGAAAATTTCCATTAAATTTTACTGGTGGAAGTGTGCCCCGTCGTTAATCAGGCCCCGTGTGAAACAAAAATGTGCTTCTTGCTTATACCGGGAGGAAAAAGTCGCTTCCCTTTTGTTGGTTTTAAGATTTTAAATAATTTTACTCAAAAACACGAAGGTGCTCGAATAGAGAAAATTCGTCAATATAGAAATTTAATAAGAATTGAGACAAATTAGTCATCTATAGTCAAGTTGGCTTCATTTATCTTGGCTTATTTTTGGTCCCGAAATTTGGCTATATTTCGCCAAGTGTCGCCCAGCTTGATGAGAATTTGACGCTAACGAATATGAATGTATAGTTTTATGGGTATCATTGGGAAAATGTTTACAACAATCAAAGGTAATTTGCGAGAAATAAAGTCTACTAAATCTCATAAATGAATCCCATATATTTTTTAATATGTTGTTTCAAAATGTCAGCCACACTTGAATTTCAAACTGCTATATTTCAGCCATTTTTTACGATAGAGGGAAAAATGCTCCAGAGTCCTTGTGTAAATACCGAACACTTAAGGAAAATTATTTAATATAATTTATTATTACATCTATATTATATTATATTTCTATAAATTATAAAAATTATATAATATAATATATACAATAAATTAGGATTTTAAACTTTTTTTGCATATTTTTTTTTGTATTTTAAATCTTTAAGTGGCTGTCATTTTGAAACAAGATTGTAGACCAAGCTGGCTAACGATGTCGGTTGCGATCTTGGTAAACCAAATACATATGTTTATTCAAATCGGATTTTAAATACGAGGGCAATCGCATGACAAAATCAGATAGGTATATAGATATATAAATCGACATTTGAACGGAGGATGGTTTTGGAGTATCAGTGTCATGATCGATGGAAATATACTGATATTTCTCTAAATTGCTTTCATCCGAATGGCTGCAATACGCAGCTTTTTACTTTTTGTAATGAAAGACACCTAAAAGTTATTTAAGTGAACATTTAATGAAATTAAATTAATATGAAGATCTAATTTGATATGTACCTATGATCAGAATACAATTTCCCCCTTATTAAAATGTAACACTAAAACAATTCAAGTCACAAATGTTACACTAAATGTTATGTATAAATCCGACTAGTTGGCAACATTGTTAGGTACTACACAGTACACTTCAAACATAAATAATAATTATGATAATAATTAATTTAATTGTAATCAAGGCAAATACTTAAAAATGTAACTATAAACTCAATTAATGCATCTTGTACTTAATAAAATTGCAAAACTAACAAATAAAGAAAATGAATTTGTGGACAATATTTAAAATAATTGTTTGTTTATTAAAGAAACGGATTTCACTAGATTATTTTGTCTGAATGAGTCTGATTAATTCACTAATGGTGCTATTAAATGGCAAAGATTTTTTTTAGTTTTCTTTAGCCTTCCACGAAATGTATTCTACTGCTATAATACGTATATAAATATACACATAAATATTGTTACAGATTTAACTGATTTGGGGAGTATATTCAGAGGAGGAAAGAGGGAAATCAGTTTAATGAGTTAGACGTAAGACGTTTTTAGCGATGAGAAGGGATCTTTTAGCGTGTTAATATCACCAGTATAATAGAAAGTGAAATATCATCAATGTAATGGTAAGTAAAATATCACCATTATAATAGTAAATGAAATATCACCAGTATAATAACAAGTGAAATAGTAAGTGAACTATCACGAGTATAATAGTAAGATCTCTACCATTTGTACAATACGGTGTGTTTAACGAACGCCCCCTAGATAAGAAAGCAGTGACACGCGTTATGAAAACGTCATACCAAGCAGGTAAAACAAATTAAAAAAATTGAACAACTTGCATTTTTCGATTTCGATGACTCGTGGAATTATTAACTATTAGTCGTAAACAATAATTATTAATTCTATGAGCCAATGAAATCGAAACATGCAAGTTGTTCGATTTTTTTCTTTGTTTTGCCTGATTGGTATGACATTTTTGTGATTCGTGTCAGGCTTTCTTATCTAGGGGCGTTAGTTTAACCCATTCGCTACCAACCACGAGTATACTCGTGGCTTTTCAATCTAAAATTACGAATTCGTACTTGAAATTTTAAAAGAAGAATTTTTATTTTATTTAATAACGAAATGTCTGTAATTAAATAAACTAAATATTGCTATTAGTATTTTCTGGTATGAATTCGAACTTTCTAAATAAAATTAAATTCTCGTAACTTTAACCCGGCAGTGAACGTGTTAAAAAACAAAGACTGATACAAGTGAGTGTAGTTAATATCAGTACTGGTAGCTGAAGAGCTATACCTTGATATCATTCTTCAGAAGTACCTTCGAGTGTTGTGAATGTTTTATTTTATTAATGAAGCAGATAGTTACGTAGAATATTGTAGAGAACATTCCACAATCATCTACTCTGAAATTTTTAATATAATTCATATGCCGAAGTAAGATTGTGAGAAGTCCATGCTTTAGAAATATGTATGTATTTATGATCAAAATTAAAATTATCTGCTGGAACACTCTATCAATGTAAAAAAATTAGTTTAACTGTATAACACTGTATACAAGGAAAACATACACGTATCGCATGGAAAAGTGATGATATTCGACTTTTGTCTTTAACTGTAACGTCACTTATAAGTTAAAGTAATAGAAAATATTGTTAGTAAAAGACAGATAAAGACGAAATACTTAACTACAAAATATTCTTCTAGTGAAAGTTTTCACGTCTAGAAAAATCCACTAGAAATATTTTGAAGAATCTGACAAAACTGTGATAAAATATTCCACTATTATATATTCAGAAAACATTTTCACCTTTCAAAAATGTAATTGTTTTTATATAAAAACATGTTGAAACATACATTTTCCTTCTGTTTCCGTGAATAAAATTTAAATTCGTTTTTATTTTTTTGAGAAATCCTTCGTGTGTTTTTACATATAGAATTTATTTTGTGGAATACTTCTGCACTGAATATTTCATATGTCTAAAATTTTCAGAAAAAAGAATGAGCAGAAAAACCTGCAACTTTTTCATGTGAAAATAAATTTAAGTAAATAAAGGAAGCAGTGTCTGGGAAAAAAGTGTTGATTGGTTAGAATTCTTTGAAAACGACATATATTAGATATCATATTTCAAAGGAAATATGTGGTTAGTCCTTTTTTCATCAGCCTTTTTTATCAACAATTTTCATCGATTATAATATTTTGAAATAAAATACATGATAGATATGATGTTGTCGAAAAATCAAATTTCAAAAGGCAAGAAAATAGTGAGTTTGATATTAAATTTCCCATCCAAATGTAGAATAGATAAGAAATGTGCGATAAAATATGTTTTATGAAGCCTAAAATACTTCAGCACTGTATATCTAATTCTTAAATGAAAACATATATATATATATATATATATATATATATATATATATATATATATACAATTTAATTTTTTTTTACGGTTGTAAAGATAAAGGTTATTCTACGATTGTAAGTAACCTGTATATAACAATGTAAATAAAAAATATTAGTGGGAAAACTAATAATCCAAATTGTCATTGTTTTAAAAACATGTATAATTAAGAAAATGTACGATATGCTCTACAATTTGTATATGTTACTATTATTAAAAATTTTTATTATTAAAATAATATCTAAAGAAATATCCTCAATAGATTTCGCCAATCTACGCTGTAAAAAAAAGGTACATATTTCTTAATCTAAGACGATATACTATAATTACAAACGAAAATATGCAATCACCTTTTCTGAGTTAGGCAGGATTCCAAAAAGCTTCCTTTATCTTTATAAGTCTCAGAAATATATATTTTCTCCAGATTTAAAGACTTATTTACAAAAACAAAGTTTCTTGTGCTGTGACTGATTTTCGGAAATGTTTCCGAGAAGATTTTATTGTGCATTAATTAGTTTTCTCAAACCGGAAATTCGATATTTAGGATGCTATCGATACTCAATTAAACGGTTTCAGCTGCGTAATGTAATTTATACATGAAAGAGTAGCAGCATAATATTAATTGTAATGTTAATATTAATGCTTTTACATTATCGTATGCGTCTGAAAAACATGTTTGTTGACAGTGAAAATGTTTACATGAGAATTGATAGCATTTTAAAAACCGATATTCTGGTTTGAGAAAACTGATTAATACACTATAGAAGCTACCCCGAATATTTTCCGAAAATAAGTGTTAGCAAAATAAACTTTGTTTTCTTTTAATTCTTCTTTAAATCTCGAATATGAATATATTTCTGAGGCTTCTAAAGGTAAATAACGCTCTTCTGAATTATGGCTGTATCAGAAGAGGTGATTGTATATTTTCGTTTGTGATTATAGTATATTTTTGTAGATGAATAAATATGTGCCTTTTTTCTAAAGAGTATATTAGTGAAGGCTATTGGGGAAATTTCTTTAGATATCATTTTAATATTACTTCACGGTTGGTACGATTGTACCATAATTTTTAATAGAATTTTTTAATTTAATATTTAAATAGCAGAAATTGATTACTCCTCATTTAGCGCGTTCACTGCCGGGTTGACATTAACGAAATTTTATTTTATTTAGAAATTTCGAATTCATACCGGAAAATACTAATAGCAATATTTAGTTTATATAATTACAGCCATTTCGCGATTACACAAGATAAAAATTCTTCTCTCTAAATTTCCGGTACGAATTCGTAATTTTAGGTTGCAAAACGACGAGTACACTCGTGGTTGGCAGCGAATGGGTTAATTGCAGGATTTCTAATACTTTTATGTATTTAAATAAGGTAAAAAATTCTATTAAAATTTGTGGCAAGGGAGAACGATTTGTAACATAAGCAAATCTCGAAAATATATTTGATTCTGAGGTATCTAAATATAAATATCGCTTTTCGGAATCGTGGGTAATTTAGAAATAGCTGTTGTATATTTTTTTCATGGTTATATTACACTTTCCTAGATTCAGAAACATTTGTCTTTTTTACAGTGTACCTTTTTGATACTATGTTCAGCCGAATAATTAAGTATAAATACCGAATAAGTAATATTGTGAAACCAGGTTTTTTTGGTTAAATCCTGCTCTAAAACGTTAATGAGAGCTACAATATATAATATAACTATTTTTCATTATAGTTTATATATTTTAGAATTGAAATCGTAGTCTCATTTATAAAACAGTAGTTTTAAAATTTTGTACTTTCGTGAAAAAAATAGCAGTATTTTTCTGTAGCATGTTAAATTATTGATTAATAAATTCTATTTTACTTTTGTTGTTGCTGTTATAGAAGTAGTCATAGCTAATTTAAGGCCATAGGTTTGCAGAAAACTACGAGGCGCATCCGGAAAGTAAGTACCGTTTCATTCTAGCGGCGCTGCAGCGCTGTGGTGGGCGTTCCGTGAATGCCCGCTAGTCTTCCTTGTTCACTGGCCCTCAACTGGCGCCTTTTCCGCTGCTTTACGTTGTGTTTTCAGTTTTACATGCATATTTAAGATATTTAAGACAGTTACCGATCTCGCCGACTGTGAGATCCATGCTGTAATTCGATTTTTGAACGCAAGGAATATGAAACCGGGCGAAATTTATCGTCCAGTTAAATACATTTACGGTGAAAACGGGATAACTGATGGAATGGTGCGAAAGTGGGTAAGAAAGTTTAATGAATGTGAATAAATGTTCACGATGAAGCTCGGAGTGGTCGGCCTTCTGTTGTAAACGATGATCTTGTAAGGGAATCCATGGGAACAGACGTTTCACAATGACAACTCTTTCAGACGAATTTCCGCAAATTTCAGGAACTGTTTGGAATGTTGGCTGTCGTCACTAGCGAGGGGTTTCTATGAAGAAGGTATAGATAATCTGATCATTCGCTACGACAAGTGTTTAAACACTGGCGGAAACTATGTAGAAAAATATTTTAAGGTATGCTCTTTGATGTAAAAATAAAATTAGCTTGAAAAAAAAATGTTTTACTATATTTTATTATTATTTTTTTTTCAAAACGGTACTTATTTTCCAAATACGCATAAATACGTATTAATACATTTTTTTCTTTTAACCCTTTCAGGGGCAAAGAACTTCTATTCGTAAAATGCTGAAATGACAGACGGACACCAGATTTTACAAACACATTTACTTGAAAATAAGTAAAAGCTTGTCTTCACGTACTTAAGAAAAGGGAAGTTTTCAATCCAAAATTCTGGTGCCAATGTGGCATCAAGGGATTAAACTTAGGTGGTCCAAAAATAAACCGCCGTCCTTGAAAGGGTTAAGAAAGTAAAAGACGGAACATAAAATTGAAAAATATTTATCAGGAAGAAAAGTTTCAAAAATATGAAGTATCAGCTATAGATATATTCTTATTTATACTCAATGCTAAATCGTTAATTATTTTTTTTAATTTAATTAAGTTTTTTTGTTGAACATAAATATAGTCATATCAACAGTAGTTATAATAAAAGTTTTATTATAAATAGTTTTCAAATGAATTACTAAATAGAAAAAGTGCTCTTTTTAGCGAAAACAATATTATAAATTTATAATTTGATCGCGATACAAAACGTTTTATAGACTGAGAGGTTCTGCTCTCGAAGCTGGTAGACGGGAGGTGCTGCGTTCGATCCCAATCGCGCCCGTCGGCCTAATCATTCGGAGTTTTCGTGGTTTTCTTCGAGCCGTAAATTTATCCATGCGTAAATACGGGTGGATAGAAAGACCCCTTTGAAAGACTCCCACGAAGGGCATTCCCCCCGGCCCTATATCCCAAGTGTAGATAATTGGTCGTCAATATTCAACCCAACCCAAAACGTTTTATAAAGTTGTATAAACATTCATTAGCAGAAGAATATATTTTTTATTTTTGCAGAAACAAATACAAGTATGAAAATATTTATAAACAAAAATAATGATAATAATAGTTACTTAAAAATTGTTTGTCATTCAGATCCATTGCAATTTCAACTTTTATTCAAGTATTTCAGCCATAAATTTATTTTATTTATAAGTTCTAAAGACAGAAACAAACATATTTATACAGCACTTCTCTAAATAGTATTTCTGAAAATTTTCAAGAAACAAAATAGCAATAGCAATATATTTTCCTGAATATGTTAATCATGTAATGCATTAATAATTTTTAAATGGATGCACTTAAATTAGATTTAAAATGAATTATTAAGAACAATCAATGTTGTTTTTAAAAAAAATCATGCATTTTTACAAAACAAACCTTATATAAAGTTTAAAAGCAATAAAAAATACTATTAATAGTTCTTAAACTTTTTTTTTTGTGTTAAATTAAATTACAGACACCTCAATACAAATTAAAATGTTTTAAAAATGCACATATCTTTGTATATATCGTCGCTACCATGTCAAACTATCGAATGTAAAAAAATACATTTTGCATTACTTTTAAAAATGGTGCGATTGGCAGCACTCAATTGTATTAGAATTTATCGTCTAGTATGAATACTAATAAAATATCTGGCGTTTTTTATTTATTTAGAGATGTCGAATTCACACCGGAAATTTTGAGATTTTTTTTTATTATTTTAAGTATTCGATAAATGTCTGTCATTAAATAAACCAAAAATTTCAGCTTAAAATTTCTGGTATGAATTCGGAGTTTCTGACTGAAAAAGGTTGCCAAACTCTCAAGCTTCGTAAAGAATACTATTAAAATTTACTGGTGACAATCGGCCAATTTTTAAAAGTTATGAAATATGCATTTTTTTACATTCGATAGTTTGACATGGTAGCGACGATATCTAAAGGAATGAATTCTTTGAGAAAACTATCTATTTCGCAGGAAAATAACAAAAATTGTCAGAAACGATTTTTCCAACTGAATTTCTGAAAACAAAATAGTTCTGCCGTCTACTACTGTGTTATAGAAACCTTATTAAGCTTCATATGAAATTTGCCTGTGACAAAAATTTAAAAGTAAAACATATACAGAAATACATTTTTTCTTTAAATGCAACTTCATGTGAGATTACATGCGAGAGTTAAAATATAACAGGGTTCGTAAGGGTAACGTTATTTTCCAGGTGAAATACCAGTATATTTTTCTAAACAAATACATCAAGTTCAAACGTGCGAAATTTCACCTTATTTAAGAAGAGATTATCTATAAGAAAATACTGGTACAGAAGAATTTCCTGGTCTTAAAATTCCAGGACCCGTACGAACCCTGTATAAGTTAATAAATGAGAAAATCTATATTTAGTTTCTTAACTTATTCTTGGTAAATTAACTAAACCATGTTCATGGAAACCATGAAATAAAAACTCACCTTAAGAAAGTAATCGAAAGAATATAATGAAAAAAATCGCTGATTGGTTTGAATAACTATATGAATTTAATGACATTTGACTAACACTAAGCAAACCGTGGATTTTACTGAAATTTTATAAAAATATTTCACATCAGAATTTTTCTTATTAATTAAAAAGAACTACTTAAAAAATATTTAATATTTCTATATAACACTAGAACCGCGATGACGGGTCATTTTCACCCGTACCAAATGGATAATGGTCGATTCGAACCGTAACTTTTTTCATAAAATAAGTTAAATATATACATTAAATAATTTTGAATAAAAATTCTGGTGTAAATTATTTTTATAAAATTTAAGTAAAATTTCCCGTGGTTCTAATGTTATCTTATTTCTGTGCTTTTATTTAAAAATTTATGGTTCGACACATTTTCATTTGGAACCTGTCAAATGATCGGTTGTTGGTATTTTTAGTGTTAAATAAAGTCCACTTGCGGAAAAAATTAAAGAAACATGTATAAATGCTCATGTAACTTCAAAAATGAAGCGACATGTAACTTGACATGGAACTTGAACAAGAACTTGAAAACATGGGACTTGAAAACATGTAACTTGAACAAGATCTTTATTTTGTGATGCCTGGAATATCTTCAAAATTTAGGGTATCTTATTTGGGGATAAAAATCAAATAATAATGTAAGAATTGTGATAAAGAGTGCAATAGAGAATGTTTAGCAGTAGAGGTTTTTATTACTTATTAAAACTTTTTAAGACACGTAGAACAAAATTATCAGGTATGTGGACACTACCGAACAAAATGCTCAAGCTGTCACTTCTTTACAGGATTACTGTCGTTCTTTCATTGTCCCCTTTAAATGTCATTTCTCACAATCCGTCAAATGCTTTCTGATTAGAATATTCCTCCTTTCACAAGTGAAAATGTTATCGAACTTGCATGTTTCTGTGGAGAGAAAGTAAATATCATTAGACTAGAGCCCTGCATGGGTCGGATCCCGAAAATTCCGCTTGAAGTCAACACGCAAACCGATCCGAATACCGAATGAAAGGACAGTAAATATTTTTTAATGAAATTATAAATAAATTTACAATTATGTATCTACACTAATAACAATTTTATTTTATATTTTATATAGAAAAATGGACATATTTATACATATATAAAATTTAAATATAATAAAGTCTCTAAATATAGCAGACAACTCGGGATCGTTGAATCGGGTTGGGTTGTTCCTATTTTTTTTCTGGTTGGTTCACACTAAAATAATTCTTGCAGGTCTGATTTTGTTTTTTTGCAAGTCGGGTTGTAAGAATTTTCATTAATACTTTCAGCAGAACTCTGTTTCAGATGAAACCAAATACGTCTTTGAATATGAATGAGTATATATTCAACTTGCTGCATGAGAAATAAAATGTTTAAAACAAATATGATCATATATTATTCTTTCTTTACGGCAGATTTAAGAACCATTTTTTCTTCTCTCGGAATATAAAATACATTACCAACATTTGTGATAGATTATGCACACATATGCATGATATGTGGGTATAGATTGGGAAGTGTCCGTTATTCAGAGGTAAATTCGTACAAATATATAAGCGTTAAGAATTGAAATAGTGTCCACTAATTATAGGTGTCCGCTTTTTGGCAGTGTCCGTCATGGATGTCTTATTGTGTATAAATTTTAACTTGCAAAATATTTTGGACATTCTTTTGAATAATCGGGTCAACTCGTACCCGAACCAACCCGCAAGAATTAAAACATAACAAGAAACCGACCCGAATCCGAAATGCAAGAAAAAGTAGAAGTCAACTTGACCCGAACTCAACTCGCCAACAAAAAATATAGCGTCAACCGAAATGCGAGTCAGGTCGGATGCGAGTAAAAGCGGGTAACCAGACACGATGCAGGACTCTACATAAATCTATATGATGACATTGATTTGAGCTACCAACCTATTTTTTTCCATTGGATTTCATTTGATAAAATACCTTTTTATTTTTCTTCCTTTAATTTTTTTCCACCAGTGTATTTCTGAAAGTGAAGTACATGCTTGATTAATTAGCATATTTTGAAAAATGTTAATTGTAACACGTTTCATACGATATTTAGAAAAAAAAACATTTTTGAATTTCAAGAAATGATCTAGCTAGCATATATATTATATTTTCGAACATACTTTATATTAGATAAAATATACTTGAAAAAAATATTCTTCAATAAGAATGTTATATTTTAGATACGCGCATTGTATTGCAATACAAAAAAAGATGTTTAAATGTATATTAATTGTGTCAAAATAATGAGATTTCGTCAAAATATCAATTAGCATATTTCGAAATGAAATACATTCCATACGATATTTTGGAAAAGCAATTTTAGTATTAAAAAATAGCTTATTAGCATATATATTATATTTTGGAACATAAGTTATATTAGATAAAATATGCTTTAGAAAATATTCTATAATAGGAATGTTGTATTTTAGAGATTCGGATTGTAAACAATCTTTTGTTCAATAACTGTCTTTGATTTAATAAACAATTTTTTGTTTAAATTTAGCTTATTTATCTTAAAATAATGAGATTTAGTCAGAATTCTTTATCAACAGTATTCTAAATCGTAAAATATTTAAATGACCCAGTATTCAAACCAATAAATCAGAGCAAGCAAAATATGTGTACTCTTTAATCGCAATATATATATATATATATATATATATATATATATTTTTTTTTTTTTTTTCAATTCCGCTGTAACATTATTAAATGTTATTTTATTTAGCACATCCAGGTGAACAAAGTCGCTCTTTTCTTAACATCATAAAATCTGTATTAATAAATTGGATCATCCTGCCAAAACAAACGTCAACAAAAACAAACAAATGAAAAAAAAATCATAAAATAGTGCAAAGATTGATTGGTATAACAATTTGTAATAGAATTCTATTGTGAATAATATTTGCTTAAAAAAGACATATTTGATGAAAGCAAAGTCTATTTCTGTTTAATTAGCATATTATTTATAATAATAATTAAAAAAACAACAAAAAAAAACGTGTTTCGTATGATATATTGCAAAGGGAAATGTTAAATTTCAAGAGAATAGCTGAATAGCATATAATACTCACCCTAAAAAAAAAAGTGACATAAATCAAAGATACTGCATTTCACAATGGTGGCAACAGCAGATTTACATTTGTTTTAATTTTTACTGTAACATAAAAATACATCACTTAGCTCTACATGCATCTGTAAAAACGTATATAAAAAAATAAAAGCGTGAAGGGTCATGACGTAAAAGGAATAGGGAAATTGAGTAAATTTTATGCCCCCCCTTCTATAGTGACAAAGTGATACACATAGCGTAAGCTAGCGGTCACCTGGAAAAATACATGTATGACACATTTCCTGTAGCAAGACACACCTAAGTCATACCTAATAGTGAAATAAAACGCAAAATAAATTTGTTGATGTTATGTCACATTTCTTGCGTTTGGGCGATATATTATGTTTTATAACAGAATTTATATTAAATCCCGTGGTACATAAAAAATAGTTTTGGATAAGGAATATCATATTTAGTAGTTGTCAATTTAATTTGAAAGAAAGTTCTTTTAACGAGATTTAGATTCTATAACTTATGTTAAAAGAATGTAATATCGTTAAACATATCCTTAATGTCGATGAATTATATACTCTTAAAATGGTGACATTTCGCTGTAGCTGCAAAGAAACTGGCAGTTTTCTAATGTAAAAACTCTGCAAATAAAATAAATAAATAAATAAATAATAATGATAAAAAATAAATTACAAAACAAAAACAGGCATACTAATAATAAAAGATAAGATAAGACATAACAATTGATGGAAGCGAAATATAGTACACTGAATCAATAAGTACATTTCAAAATGAAATACACTTTCATACTCTTCTTTAAAAAAGATAAAAAAACTTAAAAGAAACCATGAAAAAATTACTTTACCTTGATGAAGAAAATAATAATAATACTATGAATAGTAAAAATCAATTGATTGTCTAGACTAATTTGAAGTGGAATTGTATCGATCATAATATTTTATTAAAAAAGTTATTGGATGAAAGCAAAGTATTTTTTTTTTTTGAAAAATTAGCATATTTCAAATTGAAAAACATGTTGCGTATTTTATATTGAAAATGGCAATTTTTCAATTTCAAGATAATCACTGATAAATTTGTTAATTAAACGATGGTTGATCAAATACAGTGATCTCTCACTTATACGCGATACACGGAAATCATTTATCCGCACCAGTTTTTTTATAAGGTAATTTTCGACTTCGTAAGTTGCAGAATTTATAAATCGAATTTTACTGTTTTAAAATAGTGATATGAAAAAGTAATTACTGAACATCGCGTATAAGTGAGAGATCACTGTATAAAGGAGACTTTTAAGAAGAATAATTTTGAAAGAGTATTTCTAAAATTTTACCAACATTATTTTTATCGATAAATTTATTCAACATTTACACAGTTTCTTGAACATATTTCGAGTTTTTTTTCTTATACAATAACATACAATAACATTGAGGTTTACGGTCTTAAGACTATATCCGCATATTTCATTTCGTCCAAAAATTAACATTACTGCACTTCCTTTTATGTATGTAATAAAACGTGTATGAATCATACTGCTCAAAAATGTTTTGATTTATTTACCTGATGAGAATATTGTTACTTCGAATGTTTCTTTAAGGCGATCCAAACAGATGTTAGTCAGAAAGTGATAAGTTCAGACTATAAGGAAGGTGATCGGAAGATTTATAAATAAATGTCTATTTTGTTACACTTATTGTGTGAGATATTGCATTGTCCTGGAAAAAAAATAACATTTGATTCGAAATAGAATGCTTTTAAGACTATATATGCATATTTCATCTTCTCCAAAAATTAATATTAGTGAACTTCATTTTATGAACATCATTCGTGAAGAAATCGTCATTCAAAATACACTATAAACCCCAAAATTATTAGTGACAAATTTATCAGTTTTTGCTTCAATATATCATTTTCACTGTTTGCACAATATAGTGGAACGCCTTGTTTTACCTTCTTCGCAGCCATCTTTAAGCTACTTGTGCAATTTACATACTTGAGATCATAGGATATCATTTTTGAATTGTACATTCAAAATGTGCCAAATTTCTAAAAGACATCTGATATTTTTATCTGTTTATAGCTGTTCAATGATTTTTGTGCAACCGCACTAGGTACTTTCTGTTTATTCATGATTCTGTAACTAAATGAATGAATGTCTAATGCATAACACGATTTAAAACAAATTATTAGACGTGAACAACGAAATAAATCATAATTGTCATGACAAAAACGATTGAAAAATTCTATTCATATTATGAAAGTTTATTTTATATTTGATCCTCTCTTGTATTTCAAAACAAAATTTATATGATACAAGATATGCGTAATTTTTTTGTATCATTAAGTATGTCATATTTCAAATTGCGCATTTAATTTAAAAGTTGAAAATTTGAGAATTACAGAAATCGTTTATTGAAATTGAAATTTATTTTTTTTTTAAATTTTTAGACTATTTTAGACGTATCGTCACGCGAAAAATATGGCCTCTATTAATAAATTTCACAATATTAAAACAGCAGTGTTTTCTGAGAATTGCAAAGGCAAGATACTTTCCTTTAACACTTATTCGCGGATTGGAACATATTCTGGCCAATGAACTTTTGTTCTATTTGTATCACGCTTGGAAAAATAATCTCTGCCATACATTTATACGAACATGAGAAAAAGATTCACCCCGATTTTCATGAAACTTTTATCATGGAAAGTACTCATGATATCCTCGCTACCATTTCAAACTATCGAATATGAAAAAAGGCAATTTCCATTAGATTTTAAAATGTGCCGATTGTCACCACTAAATTTTATTCGAATTCTTCGCCGAGTAAAGAACTATGTGAATAAGATGGTCGCTAGTTTGGACTCCTTTTTTGTTCAGAGATGTCAATTTCATACCGGAAATATTGAGGAAAAAAATTGCTTTAATTTATCCTGAAATATCTGTCATAAAAAAAGCAAAAGTTCTAAATGAAATTTCTGGTAGAGACTTGAAATTTCTGAATGAAATAGGAGGTCAAATGGCAACTCTGATGACGAATACTATTAAAATTTAGTGGTAAAAATCTGCCCATTTTTAACACTTTCCAACCTAGTTGAAAAGTGTTTATCACTTCGGTTTATCTGCCGCAAGACTCCCTTATCATAGATCAGACTTGACAATCCGGAGAAAGTCTTTGGGAGAAAATGTCCGTGGTAATTGCCAACTTATTAATTGACTTTCTCCGGAAAGTATCGCCGCCTGGTGGATACTACCGCACAGTTGCCATGTTTCGGGCTTTTTGAACACCAGTATATTTTTAGAGAAAATGTTGTTCTTTTAACCCCTTAATCGTCGCGCCCGATAAGTGTAGGCTACTTTTAAAAAATTCAGATTGCTTGATTACCACCAGTAGTTTTTTTTTTTTTTTTTAAGTAGAAATATTCGCGTTATTTAATAAACAGATAAAATAATGCGAGAATAAAGCCAATTACACTATTTTAAAAAAACTGGTGGGAATCAAACAATTTGAATAAAACAGGCGTAACCTACGCTGCCCGTGAATGTCTCGGGTACGACGATTAAGGGGTTAAATAACAGAATTCTCCGATCAAACAAAACAAAATTGCCTCTACTAAAAAACTGGTATCCGAAAATATAATAGAAAAATCTATAGAAAAATCTAGCTGGTCTGCTACCGCATAGCTGCCAACTCTTACGCTTTTTTCTTACCACTAAAATTTAATAGAATTTTTTTCGTCATGTAATCACACGATCTTGTCAATTTAATAAGATAAAATTTACTATAAAATTTTAGTGGTAGGAAAACTACTAGTTCATAAGCAAATGCATAGAACAAATGGAGCTGTGAAAAAATTTCGTGTGATTTCGTGTCGTAAATACTATTACTGACGATTGATGGCGCTAGTAGCAGGACAAGTATAGCGGTCAAAGGCAACTTGCTGATTGAGAGGTCTGATACTATGATAAGGAGGTCTTGGTCTGCCGTATGGTCGTCTGACCGTCTTCTGTCTGTCCGTGTTCTAACTCCCGTAAATATGCTCGGATTGCTCTGCAATTTTTATGTTATTGTCGTTATCTATAGCATTTTCCCTATTTCAACTGAAGTGTTTAGCACTTATAGTTTTTTTACATGGACACTCAAAATAATTCTGTTACATAACGGTCTATGGGGAAAAATCATTTGCTGTTTATTTTAATGTTGTTACACAATTTCAAATACATTGTAATTGATATATATCACTAACGTGCATTACAAAAAGCTTAATATGGAATAGGGTGTGCATAGCACTTTTAGTTACTTTACAGGGACAGTCAAAAGAATTCCGTTACCGTACGTCTATGGAGAAAAATGGTTTGCGGTTTAATTAAATAATGTTTCACTATTTTAAATGCTTTGAAATTTATATATATCCCTAAGGTGCATTACAAGAGGCTTACTACAGAATATTGTGTGTATAGCAGTCATCGTTCACTTACAGGGACACACAAAAGAATTCTCTACTGTCTGTTAACAATAATTCCTGGAAGTGCGTTTTATGTTGATGAACGCGATTTTAAATTGAACTCACTTTTTGTCTATTACTGGGTGTGTATAAATTCTGTATTTCATATACAGGGCAGCACAAAAGTTCGCGAACACATTTCCGTTTATTGACAGAAACTCCAGAAGGAGAATTTTTTTAAACTGTGCTACGTGTTTCCTAACTAAACTAAACTTTAGCATCCTATGTAAGTATATATACAAATCTATAGATCCTATACAGGGCTGAATAAAAGTATTCGGATATTTTTCCGAATAATGTATATGTTGGAAATTTCTGAGATTACGTTTTTAAATATGTTATGCGTTTTCCAAATTGTTTACTTAGATGTTATCTTTCAGCTTTTTAAACGGTAATGATTTGTAAAATTATTTTGGAAGCGTTGGAAAGTGTTACATAATCTATGCTTGACGCAAGATTTTTCGTTCTTGTTTAAAAGTAATAAAAGATGCAATTTTCATACTGGATAGTTTGACATGGTAGCGATGAATTTTATTAACGGTGAATTTTATTGATGTTATAATACTCAGCCATGATGGAATTTAAAAGAATCACTAAGGTGCACTACAAAATGAATTCTATATGTTATGGAGTGCGTAGAATTAATTGGTCATTTACGGAGACGCAGAAGGTAATTTGATTAAAGAACTGATTGTGATTGACAATTTCTGGATGTGGGTTTTACGCTATGATATGCATTTTTTAACGTATCTAACTTTCAATGCATTACTTGATGTGTATACATTTTACAAATCATATATAGGACTGCTAAAAAAATTCGTGCGCGTTAAAGAATATGGACAGCAACTGCTGAAAATGGATTTTTACTGAATAATAATTTTTTATTTTAGTTGCTTATTTAGATATATAATTTCATTGTATGTAAAAATGAAATAACAATATTCTATTAATGTTGGAAAGTATTTCATAAACCACACATAATGCTTAATTTTTTTATCTTGATTTATCTAATTTTCAGAAAATTTGATTCTAATTATTCTTCAATTTACTATAAAATAAAACATTTATCTCTTAAGAAAACAAAGTGCAATTGGGGGTGACAAAAAATCATTGGTTAGAACAATTTGAAAGGGAATTATAATGGACATGGTTATTAATTAAAAAGATATTTCATGAAAATAAAATATATTTTTAACCAATGGCATATTGAAAAACGAAATACATGTTTAGTATTAATTTTTGGAAAGGAATTTTTTTTAAAAAAGAAAATAGCTTATTATCATACATATTACATTTTAAAACAGGTTATATTTGATAATATATTCGTGAGACAAAATCTTTTCATTAACAATATCAGAAAACTCTGGAAATTTATATTCAGATTGAAAAAAAATAAGTTTTTTTTCTTTTTTTTCAAATGCATTATCAAGTGAAAAATATCGACATGGACTGGCATTTTCTTAGAATTCCAAAGTCAATTGGCATTCTTTTAATGTAAGTATAATCTGTAAAGAAATAAGTAAAAGAAAACATAAACATAAACAAGATAAAAAAAAAGAAGATAATATATAATATGTGATTAAAAATATATTTGATAAAAGTGAAATAATATTTGATCAATTAGCATATATAAAAATGAAATACACGTTTCGTTTTTTATTAAATGTATGCAATGCAGCCATAGTTACACTTATAGTGCTAAGTGTTCTATGTACCGCCATATAAATGCAAGAATGGAGCCAACTTTTGTAGGATTATTAAACAATACAAGAGACGAAGGATCCCACGAAAAAAAAACTTATTTCCCAAAGTCACCGGTAAAGGAATATGCGGCGCTATTTATTTTAGTGGATCATTCGTCCCGCATCGTGTTTAGTCATACAACAAAATTTGCACCCATTCTCGCAATTAGATAGCGCTGCAGAGCAAGCTTGGTACTACGCCTACGCTGAGTCAATTAAAGACGCTTCAGAGGTCCATAATTAAACTGATAGTACTCAACATGATCTAAATGCGAGAATGGAGCCAAATTTTGTAGGATGATTAAACAATTTATGAGACGAGGGATCACACGAAAAAGAAAAAAAAAATCGTATTTCCCAAAGCCATAGCTAGAGTAATATGTGGCGCTATTTTTTATTTTCGTGGATCATTCGTCCCGCATCGTGTTTAATCATACTACAAAATTGGGATGCATTCTCGCAATTAGATCGCGCTACGGAGTACGCTTAGTACTACGCTGAGTCAATTAAAGCCCCTTCAAAATGGCCAAAATTAAACTGGTAGTACTCAGAATGATCTAATTGCGAGAATGTACCCAAATTTTGTAGGAGGATTAAAGAACACACGAGACGAAGGATCCCAGGAAAAAGAAAACCTTATTTCCCAAAGTAACCGCTAGAGGAATATTCGGCACTATTTTTTTTTATTACGTGGAATCATTCGTCCCGCATCGTGTTTAAACATACTACAAAATTTGAATCCATTCCGCAATTAGATCGCGCTACAGATCAAGCTTAGTACTACGCTGAGTTAATTACAACCACCTCAAAATCACCATAATTAAGCTGATGGTACGGAGCAGTGGCGTAGCGTCAGGGTGGGCACGATCATTTTACTACCAGTATAATTATATACTATATTTAGTCTTATTTAATCTTTGAACGGTATGAATTAATAAGGCCAAATATAGTGTATAAAAATACTGGTAGTAAAGTGATCTGTGCCCTCCTTGACGCTACGCCTCTGGTACGGAGCATGTTCTGTGGCTCAATCTAATTTGAGAATGGAGAAAATTTTTGTAGGATGATTAAACAAGACGGGGGTCGAAGGATTGCCGAGAAAAATGCAGCGCCATATATATATATATATATATATATATTCAAGATAATTGCTGAGTTGCATATATATCATATATTAGAGCAGGATTTTTATTTGACATAAAATGCGTGAGGAAAAAAAATTGGAAACAAAAATCTAAAATTTAGATTATTCGTGTTAAACACGGCGCACGCTCCCGTGTCACAAAAACAGACGTGCGAACACCCTGGTTAAAATACAGAGATTTCATAGAGTCATATGTACCATGAGGTAATAATAATCATCGATGAAGAATTCTTCACAGTTAAAACAGTTTCGTTTTCTTAGTGTTGCAATGACAACCAGTATTCATTTTATTAAAAAATCAGTTTGTAAATGGAAAATAAAGGATAATAATAAATAACAAAACAAAAGCATAAATATTAGCAAAGAAATATGAGATTAGACATCATAGTTGATCAAAAAATACTTGATGAAAATGAAATAAGTTTTTGATCAATAAGCATATTTAGAAATAAAGTACATATTTTATATTATATTTCATTAAAAAATTTTAAAATTGAAAGAAAATAAAATAGTTTATTCGAATACATATAAGATAAAATATACGTGAGAAAATATTTTTGATTAAGGATATCGAATTTTAGACTTACACATTTAAATTGAAAAAGAATTATTTTGCTGTAATTTTTATTCTTTGTGTTTAACCCTTCTTTGCATTGTGATGGAAATTTCCATCACTGTTTATTTAACTTTTAATAAATAAATCAAATTCTACGCCACCACTATATTTATATAGAAATATTAATTTAGTAAATTTCCCGTGAACTATGTTGCTGAATAAAGTTAAAAATCTGTCTTAAAATTTCTGGTGTCTAATATTTAATATATGTATAAAAAAACAATTGTAAAAGAAAAACTCATGCAAAGAAGGGTTAAAGAATGCGATTTCGACACACGTATGGTCAGGTCAAACGCAATCATTGTTGATGAATTGGGCACTTTACAAACGGTGAAAATTTCATCGAGGTCCAAGGATAACCGGCATTATTCTAAGGTAAAACTTCTGTAAATAAATAAATAATAAATAATAACCAATATTAAATAATAAATAACAATACAAAATATAAATAATAATAATAATAAAACATAAGATAAAAATATACGTAACAAGTAGAAAAAAATTATAAAGCAAATAACAGTTAAAAGAAAATTACATAATATAAAATAAAATATAATGACAGCGATTAACTAGTAAATACATTTTCACAATTGGCATAATGTCTGACGTTAAAGTTTTTAAATTTTCGTATCAGTGCACTTTTAAGGATTTAATGATCTACATACCAAAATTTTGCAATCCCGATGTTGGAGTTTACATGATGTCAAAAGATTTTTCACAAAAAGTTTTAAATATATGTTTTCCAATACGCTTTTACAACATGCAATTTAAAAATTATGTCTAGTTGTAAAAATTATTTACTCACTATCAAATTTTTCTTCGAGTTTTAAATATCTAAACTTAAAACTTAGTTCGAAAAATATTTTATCTCATAATTCCTGAAGAGACGGCAGACGAATTAAATCTGGAAATTTGCAATGTCTTACATATAATTTATTCTCCTCACTGTGATAACCTGAAAAATATACTACATAACATATAACAGGGTTCGTACGCTTTTACCACAATTTATAATAGAATTTTTCGCCTTATTTAAATGCAGAAAATAATCACAAATCCTGCAATTAAGCGAGGCTTTTGCAATTTCTGGTATAATAATATTAAAAAGAAAAAATATATTTAAATTTGTGGTACAATAGTTCGAAACCTGTATTAAATTTTTTAAAAGTGTTTTAACTGAACTATGTCGTATGAAAATACTTAATGGTGTGACTATTAAATCTGATTTCATTTCCGTCACAATGTATAATTATTAAAATTTGAACCTGTCAATTACTTACAAAAAACACATAAAATCACATGTATAAACTGTTTAACCTTACATTGCACCCAGTGCCATATATAGAGCAATATTGTTCACAATACTAATAACTCCTTTCAGAGGCAAAGACTTTCTGTTGCTAAAATGACGAAAGGATAAATCTATTTAATACTTGGAAATGTTTCCATAGAACATTTCTCACGCATAGATTCATAATATTTCAAATTTTAATTTCTTAAAAGGTGTATCGCCAACTTAGTGAAAAAGTATGCAAGCCGGGATTCGAACACGTGCCATCAGTATAGCGCACTGACGTTCTACCAACTAAACCACTTGGAACGATATCCAGCCTGGCACTTCTCGCTATCACATGTTGGCAAGGCCACAATCGCAGCACAAGCTGGAATATTTTTCCGTGAACCACCAACAATGGGGAAAACACGAAACTAAAGAGAATCCAGCATCAATGATTGCATAAATATATTTAATACGTGTAATTTTTTCTATAGAAAATTTCTCACTCCTTGCATTGATAATATTTCAAATTTTAATTGCTTAAAGGGAGTGTAGCCAACATAGTGAAAAAGTATCCAATCCGGTACTCGAACAAGGGTCATCAGTATAGCGCACTGACTTTCTACCAACTAAACCACTTGGAACGATACTCAGCCTGGCACTTCTTACTATCACATGTTGGCAAGTCTACAATCGCAGTACACGGAAAAATATTCCGTCTTGTGAGCTTAGAATCATTACCTATCATGGGATATCCAGACTTGCCAAGTCTCCGGCTTTTTGAACACCAGTATTATTTTAGAGATAATGTTGTTCTTTTAAATCGCAGAATGTTCCGATTACTTAAAGCAACATTCCCTGTATTCCAAAAAGCCGGAGACTTGGCAACTCTGGATATCATTGAACTAATTACGTATGATATGATTTAATTTAATGAAGAAAACTTTTATTAATATAATTTTAAGTTTTGACTCGATTTTCATAAAATTTGAAATTACTCGACACAAATTCTGCAACTACTATATATATTAAATTTTAAACCATTCGGATGGGTATTTTTTCGCTGTTATATGCGGACAGACGGACGTACCAGACGACGACTACAGGTACTCCATACTTATATAATTACGAATGCACCTAAAAAGACAGTAGACCGAAATAACAAACATACCATTTTTAGATTCAAATGAAATTGAAACATTACAATTACTAGAGCATGCCATTTACAGAGAATAAAAATAAAAATAAAAATAGAGTATCTGTTTAAAATGTTACGTGCGGACATACACACACGCACACACACACATATATACAGTGATCTCTCACTTATACGCGATACACGGTAATAATTTTTTCGCACCAGTTTTTTTATAAGGTAATTTTCGACTTATTAAATCGCAGAAGTTATAAATCGAATTTTACGGTTTTAAAATAGTGATATGAAAAAGTAATTACTGAACATCGCGTATAAGTGACAGATCACTGTATATAAGAGTTTGTACACCTCATAGGATTTCAATATTAGTAAGAAAATATTTCCCTATATAATGAAGAAAATTTGTTTTTAAATATGGCGACCATTACTTTACAAAATATGTGATATCCAAGTCCCCTGAATCCCCTGAAGCTTACGAGCCTAGCACACGAAAAAAAAACTTATTTCCCAAAATGATCGCTAAAAGAAAATGTGGCACTATTTTTTTTTCGTGGATCATTCGTCTCGCATTATGTTTAATCATACTACAAAATTTGAATCCATTCTCGCAATTAGATCACGCTACGGAGTACGCTTAGTACTACGCTGAGTCAATTAACCACATGGATTCATTTGTCATAATTCAGAAATTTCGAATTTACACCAGAAAATTCAAACAGTACTTCTCGCATCTTTTTAATCAGTGAATATCTGTCAACAAATACAGAAAAAAACACTATTACAAATTTCTGGTGAGTCTGCTCTGTATGTTTTTTATTTTTATTTTTTTTCAAAATAAATCCGTAACCAAATTGTTAAAGCCGCTTCAAAATGGCCAAAATTAAACAGATAGTACTCAATATAATCCAATTGCGAGAATGTAGGCAAATTTTGTAGTATGATTAAACAATACAAGAGACGAAGGATCCCAGAAAAAAAAGGTTATTTCCCAAAGTAACCGCTAGAGAAATATTTGGCGCTATTTTTTTCGTGGATTCATTCGTCCCGCATCGTGCACTGTTAAAAATCTTCAGCTTTTGCTGCATAGTCACTCCACCGCTTTTATAGAATATCTCTATTTTGACAAATGAAAATGCTCCATAATATAGTAAAGTAATTTTTTTCTGTAAAAGCGGTCGACATACATACATTGATATTCCCTAAATATATTGCGATTTTCTTGTATGTTTTATTTAATGAGATGCTTTTTATTAGATTTATTTTATTAAACTTAATTTGGTTCATGCATGTAAATATGTTATTATAAAGTGGATTTTTCACTCCCTTCTTGCTAGGCTAGAATTAGAAATATATATAGGAATTTATATATATATATACGCACATACATACATACATATAAAGGGTTAAAACTCTATACGAGTTATAAAAATATTCGATTCACTTATAAGTCAAACCCCGTCTACAAAAATATGGCAACTAGTTGTGAAACCTCAATAATAAAATAATTCAAACACTAAAAATTATACAATAAAATAAAAATAAAAAATAAAGATTGTAAGAGTGTAAGAGTGTAATATATATATACTATAACATGTAATGCAAAATGTAATTACAAGCCATCTTTAAATAACAGATTCGGTCATTTTTATTATAAGAATTTGTATGTTAATTACTTCTTATTTTTAACCCCTTGGGGACGAGCGACTCGTATACGTCGCGCATAAGACGCTCAGATTCTTCAATTATTCCCACCAGTAATATTTTATTGTAAAATTTGGCTTATTTAATCATAGAATTTCTGCGATTCGATTAGGAGAAAATTTCCTTTCTGGAAAACTGGGGATAAAAGATTACAAATTCGCTCCTCGCGAAGGGTTAAAGACATATTATATGAATGAACATGCATTGTCAAAGGTCGGTTAAGAATGCCGTATTATTAATGCAGGGATAATTAAATGTTTAAGGTTATGTACGTTTAATAATTAAAAAAAAGATCCGATAATTTTAATGTTAGGTAAATTGATTTAGCGCCAATTAAATCCAACGTAATTCGCACTGATTAACCCATTCACTACCAACCACGAGTATGCTCTTGTTTTTTTAATGTAAAATTACCTATTCGTACCGGAATTTTCGAAAGAAGAATTTTTATTTTATGTAATCACGAAATGTCTGTAAATAAATAAAATAAATATTGCTATTAGTATTTTCTGGTATCAAACTTTCTAAATAAAATTAAATTCTGTTAATTTTAACACGGCAGTGAACGTGTTAACTGAGACATCCATCTTCTGCCATTAAAATAAACAAAAATGTTTCAGGGGAAAAAAAAGCAAACTGAACATAAGCAAAAAAGAATATTTCCTTTAAGACACTTTCAATATGTTTAAATATCTTATTTTAAAATGAAAGCAATAAAATTGCAGACATCGGTGACACTCTTCAATCATACATTATATAAGCATCTGAAAATTAAAAAATAATAATTATCTTCTGGCAATATTAAAAAAGTAATAATTCTAAAGCAAATCATCTGTCCATAAAAAACAACTGTATATTATTAGAAAAAATATTTTAAAGTGTTTTAAAGATGGTTACATTCTTTACTGAATAAAAATATATTTCTCAAAAGATTCATACTTATATTTCTATATAAAACTGTACAATAAAAAGACTTAAATCGTGCTTAATGGTTTTCTTCCAGTCTTAAATGAACCAAAGGAATTGAAGTGAAGTGTTTTTTACGAAGTAGCTTAGATGAAAAAATTTACAAAGCTGTATTTTCTGAGTTTAATTGAAATGATAAAAATATTTTAGACACATAAATAATTTTAGACACATAGAATGTTTTTATTTTTTTTATTTGTTTCACGCGTACAGTTTTAAACTTAAAAGATTTTTTATATGCTCTAAACTAGGAAGAATAGTTAAAATAATAATAATAATAATAATAAAAATTATGTAAAATTTTTAATTACATAATTTATTAAAATTTAAACGTTATTAATACTTAATTATTTTAAGTTATTAATTTCAGGTTTAAAAATGATTTTAAGATGCATTCATATACAAAATGCTTATTGTTAATAAAAAAATATACATGTTTATTTTAGAATGCATGGTAAATCTAAACGCACATGATAGATAATACTAATTCTACAACTATTTGTTTTCTATGGAATCAATTTTAGCGGGAGTCTATTTCTCTTAAATGGCAGTGAAATCATAAACAAGTTCATATATGCAAAGAACAGTGTAAATATATACGATGTGTAAAATGAACTTACACAAAATAGCTTTTAAATCATATCTGTAACTGTTTCCTGGAGTATTTAAGAAATAGTATTTCGCATTTCAAAATACTATGGTCCTTTCAAAATTTTAATTTATACAGGTGAATGATGATGATGATGACGATGAATTAAAAGGATTAAAAGCATTCAAATGACTTAAATCCTATGAATGCCCTGAAGCGTAAGAACACTGAAACACTAGTATCTCTCGCGACTGACATCCCTGACCATACTTAGATTCCTGCCTCATGCCTGCCAACATCGCACTAAACTTCCGTACAATGTAGGTTAATTTAAGCGAGGTTAAACATGTTTTAAACCAGACACTTTTGCACCATACCTTCACTCATCACGTTCTCTCCGTAAGTTTCACTTAAACATTTCTTGCATTCAAAAACTTGATAAGGGCTCTTATTTCACCGTTGGCGGGACGATCGATTGTTTTAAACATGATTCCCGACAAACAATGACTTCAAACGTTCACGTAATCAAATAAAATGGCTAAGCTTATACGTTCTCGTGTTGAAAGATGTAACTACGCCTGCGTGACCCTTGTGGTGTCAGATGCGCCAAAGATATGCGGAAACGGTTTTAACATTCTGGATGAACGTTTTATATATATAAAGGTTTAGAAAAATTCAACACAGTTGAGTTTTTGTAAACCTCTTCGGGCCGTATAGTTAACACGATTTCAGAGTAATAAACTTTTCCCTATTTAATAGCAGAATTTCTATTAGATTATGTTACGAACATTAATGTTCGAAGATAGTAATATATTTTCTGCACATGGTTGAGACACTAGAAATCTGATGTAAATTTTGTTTCGATATATAAGGTTAGAATGAAACAAGTTGCCCACTTAAGCGATTACACGAACTCAACCATGGGCTGTATAAATAGGACAATTTCGGAATTTTATATATAATAATTTCCGTACTTACATTACGCGACTGTTCGTGAGTAACTGTTCGGGCCTAATATCCAAAAAACATAGCGACGAATGCTTCTTTTATAGCTGAACCGATAATTTATAGGATAATTTTTGTGCTACAATATTTATTTTAAGCAAATACCTAGCACATCGTACAAATACGCTTTCGCTGAAGGCTCAACAAATTCGGAGTAATGGAATAATCTCTAGAGACCTCTAAAGTGCGTAACTTATTTTTTGATGTTCCCTGTATATGCATATTTGTATACAGTTTCACGTTCAAAGGTTAATAAAGCTAAATCCCAACTATGAAACACAAAAATTAAGAAGCTATAAAATGTACAAATGCTACTTTTTTCCTGTGTAAGTGAAGTTATCAATGTCCTGTTCGGAATAAATTTTGTGTACTTAAAATAATACAGAACGAAATATCAACTTCAAATCAAAATCTGTATATATTATCGATGAGTATAAATTATATATATGTGTGAGTATAAATAGCACATGCACATACATTACGAAGGTGTAGATGACACATGCACACACATTACCAAAGTGTAAACGACAAGCGTCTGGAATAATTTTATCACCATATTCCTTTCAGCTGCATACATTACGAAGATGTAGATGACCATGACACATGCACACACATTACCAAAGTGTAAACGACAAGCGTCTGGAATAATTATATCACCATATTCCTTCCAGATGCAAGTTCAAACTATTATTCGAACGATTATTTTTAAAGTCAGAAAATGATTTATATTATTACGTTCCAAGACTTATTGCTGAATTATTATAAAACATGTGTCTGCTTTTGAAAAATAAGAAATGGTTTTGGAATAACTATTTTGTTATTCAAACATCTTAAAAAAAAGTTATTATCCGAAAAAAAACTCCAATCCAAATTTTTATTATCTGAATAACCATTGCAAATAGTTTATAAATTATAAATGCAACTTAAATTTTGCAGTAACGCACTTTAATAGATATTTCAATTTAATGAAAAAATCTGAACATATCCTTAATGAAGGTTCTTTTTTCCAGATAATCGTTTTTCTAGCCTTCATAGTATACTTTTATAACCATTACCTATATTACTGTAAAGCCGCACAAAATCGATATGGATTGTCTTTTATAAAAAGAAAAATGTTAAAAACAACGTATTTTATCGTATTAGTGAGTGATGATGATGCCTTTTATATGTAATTTGGGAGTATGACATTTAGCTGTCTTTCAGATAATTGAGAATTTACGAGACAAACCATTATATTTATAACTCATATTGCAAAAAGCCATTCAGGTTAGAAATATCAAGCTTTAAACAATCACTGGGAATTGCTTCCCACTATAACTTTCTTTTGATTTTATTATTCTTTATATTACCCAATATTGATATTTTGTTGATATCGACATAAAATTATATATGATACAATATTTTGTATAATATTACTTACATTTTATATTTTAGATATTTGAAGGAGATGATTTTTAACCAAGCATAAACTATCTTCCTCATTGAATTATTCAATAAGTTATAGTAATATTTATTTTAATCACCATTACTATGATATTCATAACGATATTAATTAAATTAATAGAAAATATTTTTGATAGTTTGTCTGGGTGATATAACTTTTGAGTCAAATGAATTTTATAAACTAAAAACACATTATTATTATTATTACAGTTGATAAATATTCGACAGTCATTTATTCACTTGGATTACGGAATAATTACTTTCAAATATTTCATATTACAAAACTGTCAAGCACATAATAGACACATTCTTGAAAGCTTTTAAATGTAATTTGTTTGATATTGGAGTCATGACCTTTAAATGGTTTTAAGTTTATTGAGCATTTAATAGATGAGAAAGCATTATTTTTATAACTCATATTTCTAAAAGGCCTTCCCGGTTACAAATAAGAATCTTTAGTTAAGGAATTGATATTGCTTATCAATAACATATTTTCTTCGATATTATTATTAATGTCAATATTACCTAATATTGACTTTAATTGATATATATATAATATATATGTATATAATACTTTATATATATATAAATGTATGTATGTATGTATATAATACTTTATATAGGTTATATATACATATATATATATATATATATATATAATACTTTATATATATAAATGTATGTATGTATATAATACTTTATATATGTTATATATATATATATATATATATATATATACTTTATATACGGTTGAGATGAAATAATTGAACAAACAGAATGCCTCTACTATGTGTAGTTATACAGACAAACATTAGAATACACCTTCTTATAAAACTGGGAAACACACGACGTTCACTTCTTTTCTTACATATGTTCGATAAGGCTTCTTTACTCCGTAAGTCAGGGCTGTCCAACCTGGCATTCGATATTCACCAGAACAGTCTTAAAGAAATATTTGCCCTATTTAATGGGAGATATTCGGAGATTAAATAAAGCAAATATTTCTGTAAGAATTTTCCGGTGAATAACGGACGCCATGTTGGACATCCCTGCCATAATTGTTACAGTGGCAAATCATTCCCGAAAGTGACTTACGGAACGAATGATTTTGAAAGGATTAATACCGCTATTGTTGTTAAGCGAAGGCAACATTTTAAAGCAAAAGTAGCTTAGACGTGTTTTGGATTTTTCGTATTTCGATTTCGATAGGCGCTGCCGATTTTTAAACACTGCACATTAAAATGAAATTTGCGTGGAAACAAATTTTATTCAATAGATTATTATTCATATTTTTCGAAACAAATAGCAGATTTCGAAAAGAAAAGTAACGTCTGGTAATTTTAGTGTTTTTGTATCTTGATCAAAAGCGCAGATGCAGATTTTTAAATATTGCAGAAATCGCGAAAATCGTAAAAATAATTTACGGAAATGAACGATTTTGAAAGGGTTCATCTTAATATTTTTTTAAAACGGAATCCCAGAAAACAAAATTTGCTATATTAGGCTAAAAGTTCGAAACACATTTCCCCTATCGCAAATGCCAAAAATCGACGCAAATTGCATATATATATACAGGGTGACAATAAATAACTTGGACACACATGATCCATTATAACTTTAATGCTAATGAAAGTATTACGACCAAACTTCAATGAATACATTATTTCGTCTAATATATTTACAAATTTAAAAGTGGCTACCTTTAGCCTTAATACAGAGCTTTAAACGTGTCACAAAATTCTCGGTTATGGGCCGCAACTCACTTATTGATATTTTATCCCATTCCTTGCATAAGGATTTCTTTAGGGATGCCAAAGTTTTATGAGGTTTAGCACACACCCTTGTCTCAAAGATGGACCAAACAGAATAATACATTGGGATCAAATCTGGGGAATACGATGGCCATTCTTGAGCTCCAATGAAATCAGGAAAATGTGTCTTGCTCCAATCTTGAGTGCCTTTAGCTCTGTGTGCAGGAGCGGAATCCTGTTGGAAGGTCCATCTTTTGTTTCCAAAGAACTTTTGTGACTAAGGTAAGACAACATCTTCCAAAATGAGTTTGCGATATGTTTGTGGATTAATCTTTATCCCTTGATCAACAAAAACCAGTAGGGTTTTCCCACTAGCACATATCCCACCTCAAACCATTACAGATTGGGGTCGTTGACGCCGTTCAACAATGCAAGGTGCTTCTGCTGACCAAACTGTATCATTATTGCTGTTGTGAGTTTGTTCAATCGAAAACAGTATCTCATCTTTGAAGACTAATGTTAGCCATCGATCACCTGCAGCCCGCTTTAACAGTTCTTTATAACTTTGAAGTCTTGTGCGTTTGTTCTCTGCTGTTAGCTTTTGAGCCTCTTTCATTTTGTAAGGGTGGATACGAAGCTCTACTCTTGCCATCAAATGTGCGGTTTCTCTGTTGATTTTCATCTCTCTAGCAACCTTTCTCATTGAAATCCTAGGATTTCGTTGAACTCGCTTATTGATAACTACCCGGTTTCTTGATGTGTTAACTGTGCACTTTCTTCCTCTTCCTGGCGTGTCACCATCATGTCCGAGTTCTTTAAACCTTTTGATTGTGTAGGAAACCGTCTGCTTAGGCACTTTCAATCGTTGAACAATTTCACATTGTTTCATTCCTTGCTTATGTAATTCAAGTATGGCAGATCGTTTGTTAACCGTAATGGTTATCACAACAAATTTACTTACAGCTGTTTACTTGCTCTGTAGAATCAATTGGTTTAAAACAATAACTTTATAACTTTAGTGGTAGTTACAGGTTTTTAGTTTGAAACTTCGTCCAAGTTATTTCTTGTCACCCTGTATATATATATATCTGAACATCGCATACAAAATCGCGAAAAATTCAAAAATCATTGTACGAATTCATAATTAACTTTATTGAAAATAGGACAAAATTTTCTATGTTGGGCTAAAAGATTGTAACCGGATTATTTTTACTTATGTAGAAGATTCTCCTCTAAACGTGAAAAAGTGCTAAAAATCGCATAAAAATAATCTAATCAAAAAATCAAAAATCGGGCTTTGAATCGGGTTCAGAATCTGGCTGCTCTGCGTGCAGTGGTCTCTTCAGAATATAACACACATGCACAGACAATTTTTTTTTCTTTTTATTATAGACTAGCTGATCTTTCCGGCGTTGCTCGGGCACAATAAGCTTAAAGAAAACTCAAATGTTATGATATTTCATTCGGATTTGTATGAATTTATATTTTTAAATGAAAATTTTGCGAATAAACGGGATTCGTATTCTGTAACCACTAATTTTAATAGTATTTTTCAGCTTGTAAAGGTGCGTACATACCTTGGAATATCCAAATGGTCTGGCACCACCTTTTCGGATTAGAAATAATGTTTTTAATACTTAAATAGAAAAAAATGCAGCTGTCACGTTTAATTGCAGTATTTGTAATACTTTTCTGCATTTAAATAAGGTGAAATAATCTATTAAAGAATTGTAGTAAAAGCGTACAAACCCTGAAAAATGTTGATATTTAGTGGTGAAAGCGCTCTTGGAGACCTTGTTTTTTCACGTAGAATTGTTTCATAGTTTTTATTAAGCTATTTCATAATTTCCGACCACTTTGAAAAATATGCAGATTTAGTAGTAAAAACATGATCCGCAGACGGCCGAAACAGCCTGTGCTTTGCCGTTTTCTTTGAAAATTTCTCAGATTTTATTATTTTAAAAATACACTTCTACTTGTCCGAACGCTTCGAATATTTACAGGTGATGCAGATCTGGTCTCTAGAGAAATCCTAAAAAGACTGTCGAAATACGGACGTTTATTTACTTTTAGGGTAAAAAAACATTCGTTTTCAGTAGACATGAAGTGACCTGCGGTCTAGAATTTTTTGAAAGGGTTAAAATTCTTAGTTTTTAATATCAATTCCACCGTCGAAAAAAAGAAAGTTTCAGATTTAAATAAGAATGTTTTGTGAATTTGCACCTCTGAAATCGCGTCCTAGAGGAGAGTTTCCAATACGGAAAAAAAATCAGTCGCGAAAATGACCAATTTTGAAAACAAAAATTAAAGGACTAACAATTTGTTTTTGAATTGATTGCGGAATTTAAGACTTAAAAGTACAAAATTTAGGAATATGTTTTCATTTTTCCGTATCACGAAATGTTCAGCCGATGAACGTTAAGGCGAACGGCTAAATAAGACAGCTTTGGTGCTTCCCTTCTATTTATTCGGAACAGCATGGACTTAGTATTCGCGGACGCGCAATCTACCAATTTTCAAAAAGACCGTTTTTCAATGGGTTTTAATTAATATCTCGGCTAATTATCAAAAATTTAAAATACTGAGCTTCAGGTTCATCGGCAGGAATTACCTTGGAGTATACACATGCAAATTTTCATACCTCTGAGCGCGGTAGATTTTCCTAGCCATCACCAACAAACACACCCACAGAGCGATACTTTCTTTTATTAGTACAGATATCGAACTGGAAATGCGAGAATACGGATCACCATAGTTCGTATAATCGGTGTTTTATTGTATTTGTAGTAAAATATTTTATTTTCCTTAAATATACTCACCTCAAATATCAAATAACTTATTTTGGTAAACAAACTTAGGGATAACATCAATTATTTTTATACGTTTATTACAGTGAGATTCTAACAATCGGTTTAGGTTTCATTTTATAATTAAATCAGTGTTCTAAAAATCTACAGGTGTAGTGAAATATCAACCACGAACACAAAAGTATACACACCCCATTTTCATCGCTTACTGCCTTATCAGTTTTGTTTCAAAGACTTACTCGTGGGACTAATCAATCATATTTATCTGTAGTGACCTTTTGCTACTCGACCTGCGTGTCATTTCGACAGACAACTTCTCATAATTATTAACGCAGTTTCTGGCTGCAATGCTTCATTAAAAACATACTTTGGCAGTACAAGCTTTTCATATTTTTCCTTATGTTAATAAATATAAATACAAATTTCTGTTATTCTCTCATTTTCCTCTCACCTTATAGAGATAAATGTGACTAAAACCTATTTGACGTATTACTAAATATTTTCCCGAATAAAGTTAAGCTTCATATTCTTATCATATAATCCTGATATTAACGCGTAAATCTGTTAGATGAGTAATTTATAGAAGGTAATAATGAATGACAATTATCCTTTATGCATTATATTAGGCGATGTTAGTGAATGAAAGAAGATTTGTGCAATTTATCAGCAGAAAAGAAACGTGATGTCTCGCTATTTATTTTGTATCTGTTATCGTGCTAAAAGTCGCTAATGATTATATCCATCATCAAAAGAAGTTGTTTTAAAAAATACATTGTTGTGTTAGAAAAGACTGAAGTTTTAATTTTATGCATAATAATCTACTGAAAATAAAATACAGATGAGAGACAGATTGTGTTATAAATTTTGATATAATTTATTTTTCTCAGAAAACAACAATACATTAAGCCAAAGAATTTAAATATACGAAGGTTGTACGAATCTCGTTTTCATGGTCATTTCTTTAAAGTTATACTCATTTGGCTAATCAACCATGTTTATTGGTAGTGATCTTTCGCTATTCAACTGAAAATCATTTTGACCGAGAACTGCTCATAATTATTTCTGGCTGCAATTCTTCATTAAAAACATATTTTTTAATGTAAGTTTTTCATATTTTCTCTAACAATAATAAACATAAAAATAATTTTCTGTAGTTCTCTCATTTTACTCGCACCGCAGAGATAAATGTGACTAAAACCTATTTGGCGTCTTACTAAATCCTTTTTCCGAATTAAGTTAAGCTTCATATACGTTTGTAAGGATATTAACACGTATATCCGTTAGATGAGTAATTTATGGAAGGTAATAATCAATGGAATTTATCTTTTGTGCATTGTATTAGACTATTTAGTGAATGAAAGAAAATTTCTGCAACGTATAAGCAGAAAAGAAACATGATTTCTTGCTATTTATTTTGTGTCTATTATGTAAAATGTTGCTAATGGTTATATTCATTAACAAAAGAGGCTGTTTTAAAAGAAGTGTTCAAAACATTTGATCTAAAAATGTAGTAAAAATATCAGTTACGATCCAAGAATTATACACATCCCATTTTTATCGCTTACTAATGCCTTATCAGCTTTCTTTCAAAGACTTACTCAGGGGACTAATCAATCATATTTATCTGTATTGACCTTTTGATATTCGACCTCAGTATTATTTTGACCGAGAACTGCCCATAATTATTAATGCAGTTTCTGTCTGCAATGTTTCATTAAAACGTACTTATGTAGTATAAGCATATCATATTTTACTAATGTTAATACATATCATATAAGTACAAATTTCTGTGCTCTCACCTCAGAGATAATTGTGACTAAAACCTATTTGCCGTATTACTAAATCTTTTCCCGAATAAAGTTAAGTTTCATAGATTTTCATATAGTACTGATATTAACGAGTATATCTGTTGGATGACTAATATATAGAATGTGATAATTAATGACAATTAGTCATTATGATTTTATTAGACTAGTAAATGGAAGAAGATTTGTGTGATTTATCAGCAGAAAAGAAACGTGATGTCTCGTTCTCATTTTGTGTCTGTTAAGTAAAAGGTCGCTAATGATTATATCCAACACTAAAAGAAGCCGTTTTAAGCAATACATTATTCTTTTAGAGTGAATGCGTATCTTGTTAGTTTTAATTTTATGTTACTGAAAATAGAATACAGAGTAGAGACAGATTGTGTTATAAATGTTGATATAATTTATGCTCTTTATTAGACGAGTATTCAGTCAATGATACGATATTCATGCAATTGATCAGCAGATATGAAATGTGATACCGCACTAGTTATTTTGTGTCTGTTATGTAAAAGATCACTAATGATTATATACATCAGTTAAAGAAGTTATTTTAAACAATATATTATACTGCTAAAAATATTGAAGTTTTTATTTTACGTGCACTAATCTACTGAAAATAAAATACAAATGAGAGCCAGATTGTGTTCTAAATTTTAATATAGTTTATTTTTCTAAAAATACAACAGTACATTGTTTATAGTTGTAAACTAAAGAATATAAATATAGGGAGGCTGTACAAATCCCATTTTCATGTCCGGCATTCTTTCAACGATATACTCACTTGGCCGATGAATCACGTTTATTGGTAGGTATATTTTGCTATTCTGACTGATAACTACTCAAAATTATTAACCCAGTTTCTCTCTATGGCAATTCATTAAAATGTACGCAGTTAACACAACGTTTTAATATTTCAATTAACATTATGAAAATAGAAATAACTTTCTATGATCACCGCATTGTGACACTCTTCTCAAAAGTCCAAAAAATATTTTACTTTAATGTCAATCTTTTTGCCAAATAAAGTTAATTCTCACAGTGGTACATATAATCTTGATGTTAATGCGTATATTTACTGTCAGAGAAATTTATAGAAGTTCATTAGCCAGCGGCAATTAGCCTTTGCGTCTTGAAAGAGACAATGTGGTGAATGAAAGAAGATTTGTAAAATTTATTAGCACAAGAGAAACATGGTAATGGCTTGTTATTTGTTAAGTCTCTATTCTGTAAATAATAGCAGATTGTTGCATGCATTAGCGAAATAAGATGTTTTAAGAAATCTGATTTTCTTCTAGAATGAATGAAATTTAAATTTTTTGCGCAATAGTCTATTGAAAATAAAATACAGATGAGAAACAGATTGTATTATAGTTTTGATATAATTTATTTTGCACAGAATATTATTCTTTATAGATTTATTCCAAATAACGTAAATATACGAAGGTCACACATATCCCATTTTCATGGTCAGCATTCTTTCAATGAAATAATCAGTAGGTCAATCAATCACGTTTATCTTTAAAAATCTTCTGCTATTCTACTGATAATTCATAAAAATGTACATACTGAGTGTAACATTTCAATGTTTAGACTTATATTTAAAACATTAATAGCAAATTTCTCTAATCATCATACTATCACACTCATCTCAAACATAAAAAAATACTTTTTAATCAATCATTTTTCCAAATACAGTAAAGATTCATAACGATCTTGATGTTAATGCGTATATTTACTGCTTGAGTAATTTATAGAAGTTCATTAGCCAATGGTAATTAGCCTTTGCGCTTTGCAGCAGACAAATGTTTGAATGAAAGAAGATTTGTAAAATTTATTACCACAAGATAAATGTGGTAATGCCTCTCTATTTCTTATGTCTCTATTATGTAAAGAATAGCAGATTGTTACATTCATTAGCAGTAGAACATGTTTTAAGAAATCTGCTTATATTCTAGAGAATGACTTTTTTTTGTATTATGCTTACGTTTTATTGAAAAAGAAAACATATAAATGAACAAAATTATGTGTTTAGAACTTACGTTGTTTTATGTATAAGTCTTTTTTGAAATATGAATACTTAGCTAAAGAGTTAAATATAACTGTCTAATATACTAGTAAATCTACAGATCAGGAGCCTCAATGTCAGCTCTGAAAATCATTAAAATCATTGTTTTTTAATATCACTTTTCATATTTAGCATCTTACAATCCGCAATTTAATTTTTTATAATATATACATAGTATTTATAGATATATAAAACACTTCGAAGGTTTTCAAAAATTAGAACCGTTAAATTAAACACGGTTTATGCAATGAAATTCTGAAATTCTTATGAACTTTTTTTTCATGAAAGGTTTTTGATAAATGTTCTTGATAAATTTTAACCTTCATAACTTACCGTTTAAATACATGAACCAATGCGCCATTTTATTTTCAACAAACGAAAAATTTCAAAATCGTCTGAATTCCCATAGGAAAGCATTATGACCTAAAAAGAATTGTTCTATATTTTCCGAACGAATGAACCAAATGTAACTAAAAACTATACATCTAATTCCGGGTACCTCACCAACACACCTACCAAAAATCAACCTAATCGGATCATTTTTGCGGCAGTTATCGCGGAACAGACAGACAGACAGAAACCAAAAACTTTTCGGGTCTCCACAGTGAGCCTCGAGTGACGTTTCGGCAATTAAATATGAATAAACAAAATTCTAATTACCATAATTTCCGGCGTATAATCCGCAGCTCAAAGAGTCGTTTTTTGACCCAGAAATATTATTTTATAAAATGTAACTGAAAAGATCGCTGTAAATATTTAACTACAATTATTGAATACAATTTCCGGGTCAAAAAACGACTCTTTGAGCTGCGGCTTATACGCCTGAAATTACGGTACGTAAAACAAATTTCCCTTTACTGCCACTTTGCTTTACATAATAGCAAATTTCTGCAATTAAAAAAAAAAAAATTCTTATTTTCAATTTCTGGTTGGAAAAAATTGGGAGACTTGGCAATGTTCTTTCTTGGCTTGTTAATATGTATTAATTTTGAAGAAAGTGGCATAATAATAGTCAGGTATCATCTTTGTTTTATGGTTAAGAAATTTCTCATTCTTTTAAAGGGTTACTGTATGTTCCAGTGTATAAGGCACTCCGACGCATAACGCTTATATACGATTTGATACTATATTTCTCTGTTTTTAGGTATATTCACGTAACATGGATGAGATTTCTCCGACTTTTTGCTTACCAGTATAATCTTAGAGAAAATGTATTTTTATCTAATCGGAACATTCTAAGATTTAACAGAACAACATTTTCTGAAAGATTATACTGGTGAAATATATTCTGAATAGATAGAAATTTTTATCCAAATTCGTATTTGTGTAAGCGCAATGCAGTTAAGAAAATAAAATAAACCTCCGCTCTGCATTTTTAAGCTATTCCTTAGAAACTAAATTCTTTTAGAAGCACTTCTTACATTTTCTGTTTTCATCTCTCTTGATTTGTATTTTTTTAACTCAAAGGTAATTTTATATAAATAATTCAAATAATTTATCTTGTAGTGCATTGTGTGCTTTAAAATATTTGAATACGACCCTTCTTCTTTTGATTCAAATCGAAACTGTACGTTTGAAGAAGTTTAAAATGTACTGCCTTCTTTTTTTGTGAAATAAGAAAACTCACGCCATTTGACAAGTGAAATTAACATATTACATCAACGTTAGTTTCTATAAACTATTTTTTGTTTTGATGTTATATATCTAGATCTAGATAGATCGATTAAAATATATAGTTTTAGTATATTTAAAAAAAAAAAACAAGGTTGGTGCATTTTTACTACAATTTTCACAGATAGTTTTCACCTTAAGTAATCTAAAAAAATTACAAATTCTGATTAAATGTAAAATATAAATTTAATATACTTTTTTATATAATAAATAAAATAAAATATCTAACATTGCTCACCAAACCCCCTGGAATTTGAAAGGAGTATATGCACCTAGTAATTCCGACGCATCCGAAAACATGCACGGTATGTATTCCACTATAAGTAGAGTTGGTTAGAGAGGTAAAACAATCGACAGCAAAAATCTATCTTCGATAGAAAGTTTAATAGATCTTTCTGATGCGTTTTATCATAATATGGCAAAGAAAAATTAAGTATTTTGTATAATTATGTTTTATTCTTAAACAATTCTTTAAATATTTTCTATAAAAATGTCATGATTAATTTTGTTAAAAGTAGTCACTTCCCGTAAATTGATAAAATACTTTATAGTACCACATTACCTATGTATTAGTAATGAAATACAGAATGAAGTTTAAACCAAGACTCCCTGATCATAGATCAGACTTGACAATCCGGAGAAAGTCTATGGGAGAAAATGTCCGCGGTAATTGCCAACTTATTGATTGACTTTCTCCGGAAAGTATCGCCGCCTGGTGGATACTACCGCACAGTTGCCATGTTTCGGGCTTTTTGAACACCAGTATATTTTTAGAGAAAATGTTGTTCTTTTAAATCCCAGAATTCTCCGATCAAACAAAACAAAATTGTCTCTACTAAAAAACTGGTATCCAAAAATATAATTGAAAAATCTACAGAAAAATCTAGCTGGTCTGCTACCGCATAGCTGCCAACTCTTACGCTTTTTTCTTACCACTAAAATTTAATAGAATTTTTTTCCTCATGTAATCACACGATCTTGTCAATTTAATAAGATAAAATTTACTATAAAATTTTAGTGGTAGGAAAACTACTAGTTCATAAGCAAATGCATAGAACAAATGGAGCTGTGAAAAAATTTCGTGTGATTTCGTGTCGTAAATACTATTACTGACGATTGATGGCGCTAGTAGCAGGACAAGTATAGCGGTCAAAGGCAACTTGCTGATTGAGAGGTCTGATACTATGGTCTTGGTTTAAACATTGATTGAAATTTGAACCATTTTTATTCGTTAGATTTGGCCTTCTAAAAGTATGAGATGGCGCAGTGCCATCTATCTGTGATATTTAAAATTAAACAAAGAAGCCTTGGAAGCAAATTCCCAACTTCACACCTTAATCTTTACCAGTATAACCTGCCAGTGGCGTAGCCAGGGTGTGGTCCGGATGCTCTGGATACCACTAATATTAAAGAGTTATCTTTGCCTTTCCTAATAGGAAAACTTTATACGATACTCAAGGAGAAGAAAACTTTATAATATTACTGATATCCAGAGCATTTGGACCCCATCCCTAATATTGACACTGATAACCTCACTATCTGTGTAATTTTATGTCAAGTAATCTACAGTATGCTAATAATTAAACAATTATTATCTGATAATTTCAAATAAAATGTGTGCCTGTGTGTGTGTTTTTTTTCTGACTGGTTATTTAAACATTTTAACACTAAACATACTAGCAACCCGTCATTTGACCAGTGTTGCCAGTGGGCTACTTTTTTAAAATTCAGATTGCTTCATTGGCACCACTTTTTTGAAGTAGTTTTAATTCGCCTTGTTTTTGCCTTATTTAATCTGTCATTAAATAAGGCGAATTTTACTTTCTCAAAATACTGATGGGAATCAAGAAAACGGCCCACTGCATTTGACCTGTAACAGATAAAAATATGTCGATTAAAACCTTTTTTTTTTTTTTTTTTTTTTTTTTTTTTTTTTTTACAAAATAAAGTATATATAAAGAAACAGTTTAGCCGCAGTCTATGCTGGCACGGTGATTCAAATTAAACTTTCACCCTTCTCTTTTACTTTTCTTTCTACTTTTAGTCATCGACTTCAAAATTTTTTAAAATATACAAGAACATTAAAATTTTAATAAAGTATACATAAACGTTAATTTTTTTTATATAACATACAAAAACATTATATTTTTTATAAAATATATTATATATATATATATATATTGCTATTGTAATGCTGTCCTTAATCTTTTCTTTTATAATATTTGTTTTTTCCTTTTTTTCTATGAGTTCCAAATTATCTTTTATTTGTGCTTGTTTTTATGCTTAAGTCCCTCCCTCCGCCAAGTCATTCGACCAAAAAAAAAAATTACAGGTTGAATAGTTTTAAATAAAAATTCTGGTGTGAAATAAAAATATTAAAGAAAATAATTAATATATGTTCTATATACGAGGAGCAGTCGGAAAATAAGTTTCCCTTCGCGACTGTGGACGGAGGTGTCTATGAAAGACAAAAAATGTAATGAGACATTAAAGATAAAACGTAACTTTATTTTCCCACATAAGTACGAAGTACATTGAGACATATGTCATACCGCTTTATAAGCTTCATAAATCCCTCCATGAAAAAAATCAGGGCTTTGCATACGGACGAAGCGTTGAACGGCCATGGGCGAAAGATGACACAGCAAGTGAACGCGAACGTGCAAGACACCGATACCATTGGGTAGATGTCGACCGCGATCAAGCACATGGTGCTGTTGCAGTGCCTGCGCAGATGGCGCTGTTTGCAGTCCACAGTCTTTCATACACAACTCCGTCGACAGTCGCCAGGGGAAACTTATTTTCCGACTGCCCCTCGTACATTTAAAAAATGGGTGGAACTTAAAAATCAGTACTAAATCTACAATTTAATATTTCATTCTTAAATGAAAAATCATATATTTTTATAGATAATCCATACCTGCCAACTGCTATGCTTTTTTGTCACTACTAATTCTTTATATAAATCTGACATTAAATAAGGCGAATATTTCCATTTGAAAATAGTGGTGACCAAAAAATCGCAGTAGTTGGGAACTATAAAAATATCATTAAAACATTTTTTTTATCTGAAAAAAAATCAATTTAACCTATAATAAATAAATAGTATATATTTTTCAATATAAGAAAGATTACGCACAAAATCGCATTCGAAGAAAACGCTAACGCACAGATGAAAATTCGCTTTTTAATCGAATGATCTATGATAAATACATAATTTTAAGAAACGGAAGTATTATTTCACCAACTTCTTGTTGGAGTAAGATTATGATTTTAATCTTTGATTAACGCATTAAATTTGCAAAAGTATATGCCAGGAGTGCAAAAATCTAGGCGTCAATGGGCCGATTCTCACGACTAAAGTTTTAATATTCTTCGCCCAATAAGAATACTGATAAAATTTAGGCGAAGTATACTAATAAAATTTGACGAAGAATACTAATAAAATTTAGTGGTGGGAATCAATCCATTGGCGCCAAGATTTACTACTATACTACTTTAACACTAGAACTACCATGAGCCGTTATTTTGACGGTAACTAAATGATTATATTCCGATTAAAACCAGAAATTTCTTTTTTAAAATAAATAAAATATAAAACTCACAGAAATATGTTAAATGAATAGGTTAAGTAGTTTTAAGTAAAACTTCTGGTGTGAAATAATTTTAAAAAACTTGAGTAAAATTTCCGGTAGAAATAGTGTTAATCAATAAAAAGTATTAATATTCTACTATACTACTATAGTAGTTTAATCAATAAAGGGTACTAATATCGAAACAAACAAAAAACAAGTTGGAAATTGTACGTTAAACGTGACAAATGAGGTGCGTTCGTATTATAACTAGTTTTACAATGTCCAAAAAATCATCCTTTATTTTAGTGAAATGAATTGTATCGTCTGCTATGAGCGAAATGATGATTTTTTTTTCTAATTACGTATGCCACGTTTACAGATGCGAATTTTTTTCGACACCAGAGAGCATTGCAAACTGCACCACGAAGATCTTACTTTGCGAATTATTACCTCCATGGTTTAATATTTTTGTGACTTATAATGAACGAATATCTTGTGTTTATTTTCTTTAATAGATTGACGAGATATTCGGCTTTTAACCTAATTTCAACTGAAGTTATCTCATAATATATGCAAATTTGAATGTAACTCATCTCTGAAAGAAACAATTTTTTTTTAGCGATCTTTCTAAAAATGTAACTTTTATGTAATTTTATTCGAAAAAATAATGTTTAATAAAATTGGGAAGAAATGGCATATTAAAAAAAATAGTCTTCCCGTATTTGCTTTTCTCAGTCACATGATTTGAGTTTTTATTATTATATAGATTACGTATCATAGGATTTAATAGACTAATGAAAACTCTTATTAATATCTTTTTGTGTTTTGATTCGATTTTCATAAAATTTTAAAGGAATCGACAAAATTCTGCAACGATTATACATATTAAATATCAAACCATTCGGTTGGGTAGTTTTTGCGCTGTTGTATGCGGACAGACGGACGGACGGATAGACCAAACAACGACTGTATGTGCTACGTATTTATATAATTACGATTACCTCAAAAACATAATTATCTCTAATAAAACTAATATCGACAATGTGGGAATGTGGGAATGCTTCAAATGGACGGTTTCTGATTCCTAGTAGCGTAAATAAGAAGTTTTATTTTAATAAAATCGTTTCGTAATTATATTAACAAATATTAAGCTTCGAAAATATTCTGCTAATGTCTTGTATATCTGTTGCAAGTGCGTGCATTTCAACCACAGTTCTTTCTTATGTTTTTTCAGAACTAGCTGACCCTCCCGGCATTGCCCGAGCCCGTGATAATAACTTTAAAGTACCCGCAAATTTGTATTATTTTATATCTTTAATCCCTTGAGGGGCACCGGTATATAAAATATACCATTTTTTAATATATAACTTTGCCACCAGTATTATTATATAAAAATATTTAGTATAGGGGTTTTTTGCAGATTGAGAAGGTAAAAATTAATTATTTAAAATTACTGGTGTAAAACCATCACAAAATGTAGCATTTTTACACCACGTGCTTGCCCTCCAAGGGGTTAACCCGAATTTGTATGAAATTATATTTTTAATGACAAAATCACGCAATAATACTGATAATTATAGATAAAAATGCTCGTAAGAAAACACATTTTTTTCTTTTTTCACATACATTCGTTTCATAGTTTAATTTTTTCCACCAAATTCTTGAAATTTTTAATAGTTATAAGTATAACTGTTTTAATGCCCGTGTAAAAATTTCGTGTAAAGATATTGTTATCTAGTTGTAAAAGTAATATGCTTACTTCTCACTATTTCGTTTGTTTCTTCGTTTTCGCGTCGGTTCCTTTACCATAACAATGAAATATAGTTCTCATCTTCCGAACTCAAGGAATTTTAATAGGTTATAAATATAACTGTATCCAGGCTTTTTTTTTCTATTTCGTGAAAAAATATCCAAATTTAGTAGTGAACACCTGAGTCGAAGTAGAGCGACGGCACGCCGATACACTCCACTTTTTAGCTTTTTTTTTTTTTTTTAATTTATCAGATTTTATTTATTTTTGAAATATTTTTACACGACCTAATGTTTCGAAAATGCTGTAGGCGATGTAAATGTGGTCTACCGAGATGCTCCAAAAAGTTTGCATCGAAATACGGACGTTGAGTTACTTTTAGTGTAGAAAATATATCGTCTCCGAGAGGCGCAAAGCGACCTGCGTTCGCGGTGTTTCTGAAAGGGTTAAAATTCGTATTTTTTAAAACCGATTGCACCGTCTATTGAAAGAAGCTTTAAGTGCATATTTATGTTTTGTAAGGACCTCTAAAATTGCTCCCTGTAGAGAAGTTGCCATACGGGGGAAAACGTCCTTTGGAAAACGACCCTTTTTGTTTGTTTTTCAAAAGTTAATTGCGGCATTTGAGACGTAAGAGTACGACAATTCGGAATATGTCTTCCAATTTTAACTGTACGGAGTGGTTTGGTTGAGTTAAGCCGATTTAAAACTTCGAAATAACACAAACAAAACTGCCCGTTTGGTTCTTCCATTTCCTCCCGATGTATAAATCAGGTTCTGGGCATGCGCGAGTGCTGAAACCCGGCTCGCAAGGAAAGAGATGAGTTTTTAATTATGTTTTTGGCTAATTATAACAATATTAAAATTATGAGTCTCAGGTGCATCAGGACAGACCTTGGACTACCATCACCTAAATTTCCATTTTTCTAGGTTCCACTAGCTATCGCACACACACACACACACACACACACAGTCAGACACACAGAAACACACACAGAGCGAAACTTTCTTTTATTAGTATGGATAATGTAATAAATTCTGCAGTTAATCTAGGCCATTAAAAATTCAGCTATTTAAATATTAACAAGAAATTTTTAATAAGATATTCTAGTGTCGGATTTTTTGGCAATTCAAATAATTGTAAATACCTTGCTCTAAGTCTTACTGTTTAGAAAAAAGTAACTAATGAAGAAATTCGATTTTGATTCGATATAAAAATGCAGCTTTTGAAAGATCTTTTAAGTATTATACCCAGAAAGTTTAGCCCTCGTTTTCAATACTAAATGCACTGCCCAATCGACAATCTTACTTAAAACGTTTTATTAATTTAACATAAGCAACAGATTAATTGGTTATTTTACGTTTTATTATATTATTTTTTATACGTAATGCTTGGCTTCCGTATTAAAAAAATATATATTAACCCATTCAGGGGCAGTGGTATGTGTTATGAAATTACTTGATTTTAATTCCCAAACGCCACAAAGGCACCAGAAATTTACTAAAATCTTTTCTATTTAATATGATTGGTTTTTTTTGTTTTTTTTTTGCCCTTTTTCCTATTATCAAATAAATTTCTACATTAATTCCGGTGCCAGTCATTTATTTCAACATTTTAGTACTGAAAGTACTTTGCCCCTGAAAAGGTTAAATATGATTTTATCAAATTTTATTGTTTATAAAGACTTTCTTTAATGAAAAAAAAAGTTAACTTACGGCGAAAGGTTTCATATCCACAAAGTAAAGAAAAATGCAATCTGTAGAATGAAATACTATATCATATTTGTTTGATAATTTACTTTTTGATAGATTGTAACACTAGAACGACGGTGAGGGGCCATTTTGGCCCCTGCCAAAAGAAAAAAAATGTCGATTCGAAGCGAATATTTTTTCATATAATAAGTTCAATACATACCGTACAAAAATACGTTAAATAAATAGGTTAAAAGTCCTAAATAAAAATTCTGGTGTGAAATATTTTTATGAAACTTGTGTAAAAATTTCCCGTCGTTCTAGTATTCACTCTCGAAATGTAGTATAATAACACATTTTAAGCATTTGATTATGAAAGGAAAACACATTTTCCAAATGATTATGTAAAGTAAATTTATAATTAAACCATCTGAGTATGAAATATAACGAGACTCTGTCTTTAGAAATGTCATGAAAGTATTTTCTAACAATAAGCAGATCCAACAGATTCAATTTTCAAAGCGAATATAAATTTCCAGGCGTTAATAAAGCATTTCATTTTATTTTATCATAACGTTTCATTGAAGCTAACTTTCACTTTTGACAGTTGTATACACGAATGAATAAGTCGAGTTATTTATTTAATTGAATACGCTATTATTTAATTTCTGACAGATATTAAAGAGAATAATTTTAAAAGTTCAAACTCATAATTTAGTAACATTTATTCAATCGAGTTTAGTGTCACAGGTTAAGTAAACTAAAAAGTTATTTAAGCGCTATAAAGAAACTGCTGCAGGCATTAAACTGCGATTTTATTCAGAAGCATTTGATTTGAAAAAAAAAAGCACTGGTTTTTCACTTAATTCAATTTTTATTGTAAATTTTTAAAATTAAAAGGAATAAGATTTTATTAGAGTCATTAATAACATAAACTTGGAAAATTATATTGTATGATTGGAAATATTATCAATATTTCATCTAACGTTCTCTAGTGACGATACATCAAACTGTTATTTGACAAATTGATAATTTACTAGATTAATCATTTAACGACCAGTTGTCATCACACGATATTTTAAAAGATAAATCAAGTGAAGAATTAAATTAGCTTGTAGCTCATAGATGTACAGTGACCTCTCACTTATACACGGTAATTATATTTAGGCACCAGTTTCTTTTTAAAGTAATTTTCTCCTTAATTAATCGCAGAATTTATAAATCAAATTTTATTGTTTTAAAATAGTGCTACGAAAACGTAATTACTGAACATCGCGTATAAGTGAGAGGTCACTGTATTTATTTTAAATTGGAATGTTGATGTGATTTTCGCAAGTTTCTTAACCTTCTCTGTAAAGGACAATACTGGAAACTATTTGTATTAAATAGTACAGCATTTTATAAAAAGTTTTCCTGGGGGTAGATGTTTCTTGAAATTATATTGCAGGGATTAGATAACAAAAAGTGGTACAAAAACAAATATAACAAAAAGTGATCGACTGGTACACGTTTGTGCCAACCCGTAAAAAATGGGTTAATTTAGTCTTAAATACTTCAATTTGTCGAAATAATACTTCGAAATAATACTAGGATAGATACTTGTAAGATTATGCTTTCAGAATTGTACATCAAAAATGTATAAAATAAAATAATTTCAAATTTATATATCATTTTGATTTGAAATATATACTGAGGCTAGTGCCTTATACTGAACTTTAAAAAGTTATAATTATAATCTAACTAAGTGAATTATCAGCAAGAATTTAAAAACATCTGTCAAGCATAGATTATGCAACACTTTCCAACATATCCAAAATAATTTTACAATTCTGTACCGCTTAATAAGGTGAAAGATGATATCGAAGTAAACAATTTGGAAAACGCATAACACATTTGAAAACCCAATTTCTGGAATTTCCAACATTATTAAAAAAATATCGGAACTCTTTATATCGTGCAGCTCTGTATATGATCTACAGATTTGTATATATACTACATAGAATGTTTAATTTCAGTTCGATTAGAAAACGCGTAAGACAGTTTAAAATTTTCTATCTTGTATTTCCGTCAATAAACGGAAATGTACTCGAGATTTTTGTGCTGCCTTGTATATGATCTATAGAATTTACACACACTAAGTAATAAACAGAAAATGAGTTAAATTTAAAAATGCATCAGCAACTGAAAACGCAGTTCAAGCAATTATTGTTAACAGACAGTATTGAATTCTATTGTGTGTCCCTGTAAATAAACGATGAATGCTATACACACAATATTCTTTAGTAAACCTCTGGTAAGGCCCCTTACTGATATATCTCAATTTCAATATGTTTGAAATAGGGAAACATTATTCAAATAAACCGCAAACGATTTTTCTCCATATACCGTAATGTAACGCAATTTCTTTGAGTGTTCCTGTAACGGAACTATAAGTTTTTTGCACACCATATTCTATAGTAAGCCTCTTGTAGTGCACTTCAGTGAGATATATCAATTTCATTATATTTGTAATAATGCAACATCCTTAACATAAATCGCAAATGGGATTTCCCCATAGACCGTAATGTAACGGAGTGTCCTTGTAAAAAAACTATAAATGCTACACACTTCATTTGCACTACCGAGCATGCCATAGTAAACCTCCATAACATATATCAATTGCATTACAATCTGAATATATTTATATGAGTTAGAGCGCGGACAGACATACAGACAGAAAATACCGAATTCATAGACACTTTTCAAATATGTTGGAAAGTGTTAGAAAGAGCTTTTTGCTTCCGAACAACATCTATATTCACGTCTGCACATACATATTTTAACGTTTAAAAAATAGTCATTGTAATTGACTTCTTATTAATGTACTCTTTGACTTACTCTGTGTACTGTTAGTGGTAGTTTATGTAATATTGTCAGACAGTTTCACGCTGTTGAACAGGGAAAATATTGTTCTGAAAATATTGTTCTGCTTAAAAAATTAATAAAAACAGAAAATATTCTCCAAGTGATATGGTTTATATGTAAATATAAATGCAATATTAATTTCTAATTTGAAAAGAGAAAAACTAATTTCTCTTTCATGGCTTAAAAATCTTTGAATATATCTTTAGCAGTCAGAATATTTTATGTCTTTTAAAATTTAAAAATCTAAAATGCAACGAAGAAAAATTTATATCTCCCACAATTCTCTTTTAAATTTATCCTCAATGATTAAATACTGTTTGAATAAATTATTTTGCTCTCAGTTTTTAAAATCTTAAAACTTTAAAGTTAATCTGAAAAATATTTTCTCTCATGAGTCATGAAAACGTACTTCGGAGAAGAAACTAATCTGAAAAATTTCAATGTCTAATAGAACAATTAACTTTTCTCTCTATTTCAAATTGAGACTGAAAGTTAAAAAAAAAACTTTAAAGCCAGTTAAAATTTAATTACTTTATCATACACCTGCACCATATAATTTTATGCCCAGTTCAGTCGTTAATCACTCAGGCTCTTTGGACACTATTGATTTTCAGGCGTCCTTTACAGTTTTATTCACATTAAAATTTATTTATTTTACTTTCTGAACTTACTCAGTACTAGAAAATTATACCGATTTATTATGTAACTATGGAATAGAAATTGTTGATGCTCATATTTCACATCGATATTCCATACGTCGAAATTATCACCAAGTACACAATTTTTAGTAGTAGCATAATTAATATTATTTTTTAAATAATTTTGAGCATAATAAGAAAAAAATATTTTTTCAGTTATTCCGTCTCTTTAAAAGGTTTCAGTGTGGCTTTCCGTATTCTAAGTATTTATTTTGAAATTAAAAGAAAAAATACTGAAAAGAAAAAAAAATCTGCTGATATAGGGCCCTTATATAAATTCGGATACTATTCGCAGACTACGCTGATCAACCCGTAAATATTTTATAACTGTACTCTTTAAAGTTTTAAAAAAATGTAGAGGCAAATTATTAGCATGATATTGTAATTTCATAGTTATCTGTCATATTTCAAAGTTCATTATTTTACTAAATTTCTAAACTATAATTTTGCCGCGAAAAGCTGATTCAGAAATCATAATTAAATTTTTCGTGTTTGCAAGTCCAATAATCTATCATAAAATATTTTGTAAAAACATTTAGATTCAAAATAAATTCAATGAAAATTATCTTTGGTTTATAAGGATGTCAATCCTCCAAATATTACAAACATTAAGGTATATTAGAATAGATTCAAATTTTACTAATTCCAATATTTGTTTTCTAATGTTTTTCATATTACTGTTCCTTGAATTAACACTCTGATTACAGGTCGGAACATATATGTCCTAGCGGATTATTCTTTCAGCCCATTTGTGCCATGTTTTTGCAAAATACCCGTATACTCTGATAATCTTGAAAGAACGAATAACAAACCAGAAAGAAAAACATTTTTTTAAAATTGTGGTGCGATGTAATATAAAAATAGTCACATGTCCTGGCTCATAGTCTAAGGGTTAAATGATTAATGTGATACATCATAAAATCTATTTTAATATTTTTCAATTTTCGTGAATGGATATTTTTTACCCGACTGCCAAGAAGGGTTATGTGTTTGACGCGTATCTGGGTATGTATGTATGTTGATTTCTTTATACCCTCGAAACATTCCAACGGCTGGATGGATTTTAATGAATGAGGTCTCTTCGATTCGTCTTAACCGTTCGATGGTTATGGGTAAAGGTTTTGCTTGCATAAATTCAAAATGGCACCCGTAAAATACAAAATGGCGGTAGAGACAAAAAAAAAATACGCATCATATTGAGTGGCATATCATCGGATAGGTCTTTTAAAATGAAGACGATGTTTCGTAGACTACTTTACAGTCAGAAGCCCCGTTTAAATATTACACAACCTGAAAGTTGTACATTTAGGATCTCAAGCCTAACTGTAACTCTAACCTTCAAAGACATCTATAGGTCTCATCAAAACAGTGTTTATAGATAGGAGCCAACAATTAAACACAACTTAAAAGTCAACAATTCCAAAAATTAAAAAAATAGGTAAGTAATATAAAAAAATAGTTTCACATTTATGAGAAATAATTAATTGATAAGTACCTAATTAAAGTACATCTATGTATCTGGATTTTTAGTTCGCTTTTTACACAGTCGGGTTTTTTTACTTTTTTAATTTAATCTCTGCGGTTCTTGTTTTAGTCATGCGTGCTAAACGTTGTTCTGTATATAAAAGTAAATTCTTAATCAAATTATAAGATTTTACTACACCATTTTTAATTTTAAACTAATACAAAAATTATTTTCGCTTAGAAAACATGATTTATAATTTCAGTTTTCCTATAAATAAATAATAAATCTTCTTAAACTGTAAATTGTAAAAAAAAAATATTGCAGTTAACAAAATATAAAACAATGTTCCTGCCTGCTTAGAGACTTTGTGTACTTAAATATTTTAAAAAGATAATAAAGAAAATCTTACGTTATTTTTAAAATGGTGAATAGTTGTTTAATTTATTTAATTAGTTCCTTTTAACTCCTATTACTTAACTATATTTAATTAACGTATCTTCATTTAATTATAATGGCATTCAGTTTGTTTTGTACTTTTTTCACGTTTCACGCTTTTCATCTTTTTAATGTGATTTGCATAGTATATAATTACGAGATATTTGAAAGGTTTTTTAATGCCCCATGGGCATTTTTACTTTGTAATTATAGTTAAATGTCACCTCTTTATTATTCTGGAGTACACTGTATTTGGATGGTTTTGTTCATTTACAATAACCTCTTTCATTTTCTAATGTGCATATAATTATTTTTGCAGTGCAATATGAAAGACATATCATATCTTTTAACGAACATAGTACTTAATTCTGATTATATCTACGAAGGTATTTTAAATTGTTGTTAAAAAATATAGAAAGACTGTTTCTTACTAAACACAAATTTTATTTGTGTATGTGTTTTATAAAGTTTAGTGCTTTAAAAATATGTTTTATTTCGTTACACTACAAGATCCTCTATTATACGTATATTTCCACTAATTACGATTGTTTATTATTAAACACGGAACTTTCTTTTTCAGCGTTGTTTATAATGTTTGGTAATTTAAAAATATGTTTTGTTGAGTTACAGAAAAGTAAACCATACGGATCATTCGTTCTTTTTCTATCTATTTTTTATTATTTTTTATATAAATATTTCATTTTTTTGTTTGGTTTTGTTCCGCCGGAAAGGAGCTAGTGGTCGTCTCTGTAGACACATCTGCTATAGGCTATCAACGATACGAGTGCGTGGTCGAGTAATTGTCAGATGGGGCATCTCCATTGTGTTGCTCGCTCCTGTGGGCTGCCACAGGCCATTTAGGAGCGATGATGCGACGGGCCTAGTTTGGGGATCGGACCTGCTACGGCACCCCTCGGTCTATTGAGTGGGGTTTTACCGCAGGATTCAGAGTCAGTTGACAAATCAGGTAATGTCAAGTATTGGCAACATATACCGCAGACGCACCGGGATTGGCGCCATTATGGTGAGAAAACACGCCGTGTTAGAATACATGTTAGACTTAGCCAGTGAAAACAGCATGATAGTTTTGTTTTATTATGAAACAATTTATTTTATTATAAAGTGCACATAATTAATTATAAAATACACACATTTTTTTTATGAACACACACAGATTACTTTATTACAAAACGCACGCAACATTTCATTTATTATAAAGAACACACATTGTCAAGAATACAACTGACTCAGATATTAATATCAGAAGGCTTTGATTAATTCGTACAATCTGGTCTGCCAGACAAAATCGCCGGATTGCCATAATAGGTAAAAAAGCGCCATTTTGGCGCCAAAGAGACTTTGGTGAGTTTGCGCTTATCTGTACCAAGTATTGGATGGGTGTCTTTAAGTAACTGGTCTTACACTACAAGCACTTATATCATAAGCTTATTTAAAAAAAATACGATCACGCAAGCAATAATCTTGATTGTATCCTTAAATTATGCAATGAAATGAATCATAAGTGTAGGTGCAATATACTTGAAAAAAAGTGCGATAAAAATGTTTAAAGTAAATTAAGCATTAAATTTGTTATCTCAATATATTTAAAAAATTGTGTCTATATATTATTTTATTATAACTTGAAAAAACCCTTCTGTTATTAATTCATTAATTTAGTTTTATTCCTGTATAATTTTTATTGAACATTTATTATGTTCATACTCATTGCTTTGCTTATAACAGTCATTAATATACATTTATTTTCGAAAGAAAGGCTTATGGGAATTTAGACTACTTTCTTTAATAATTTGTAATAAACAGAACGAAATTATTGATTTAATAGTCGAAACATTTCAGAATAGCCACATATATTAAACTTTCGCTATTAAATTTATATACAAAAATATACAGTGATTTATATTCTTATATGCATATAAATAATCAGAAACACTGAAAATATTTTAAAAACATTTACTATGCATTGTCCAAAAATATATTCATGAATGATTTAGATCTGAATATAGAGATTTCTGATACATAACTATAGATGAATAAAAAATACATAACTGTATAAAAAATACATCACATTTATTATTCTCCTATGTTCATCATTAGCACTTATAAGCGTGCTTTTCAAGAACTTCTTTTTTGCTTAGAAATTGCAAATTCATGCCAGAAATTCATAAGAAATCTCTCTTATCCTGCACTTTACTTTTTGGAATATTTAGTGTGTGTGATAGCTCCTGAACTATGTTACTTGGATTTTCAGCGACAGCTGATAATTTATATCTGAATATGCTGATTTCTGATACATAACTATAGATGAATAAAATATGCATAACTGTCAACATTTATTATTCACCTATGTTCATCATTAGCGCATATAGGTGTGCATTTCAGGAATTTCTTTCTTGCTCAGAAATTCCAAATTAATGAAAAAAAATCATAAAAAAACTCTCAAATGATCATGCAATGTACTTTTTGGAATATTTAGTACGTGTGATAGCTCCTGAACTATGCAACTTGGATTTTCAGCGATCACCCTTTACCAGAGGGGCCAAGCTCTCACTTATCTTCCGTAATAAGTGTTTTAATTTGATCCAGTTTAACAACTTTTCGAACCAGAAAAAATATTTGATGAATCTTTATTTAGCTAATTTCAGATTTCTATATGAATTATATTTATTTTCATTTCTTAAAAAAAAATTCTGGTGCAAAACACATTAAACCTGGGATAAATTAACCCACATATTACGAAAGATTAGTGAGAGCTTGGCACCTCTGCCCTTTACAGATGATGGCCTTTACAGATCTTGAATTAAAAGAGACGAAAAATATGACGAAAATGAACTTTTAGGTTCCCCATTCTTAGCAATATACTGATACATAAATTATGCCCCAACACAAGCCACAATTATGCAGCGCAAACAAAAAAGACCGAATATATATATCTGGTTCAGTCACGCTCAATCCTTATCATCAGTAGTGAAATAACTAAACGAAACCGTGAACTTTCCGGATGGAATTTTAAACATCTTTCCTCAATAAATTTTAATTTGCTGTATCAAATTAAGCACATTAAAAATTCAAAGATTACTAACAGAGATGCCAAGCTCCCACTAATCTTCCGTAATATGTGGATTAATTTGACCCAGTTTAACAATGTTTCGAACCATAAAATTTGTTTGGTGAATTTTTATTTATTTAATTTCAGATTTCTACGTCGAATGTAACTAATTTCATTTTCTTAAAAAAATTTCTGGTGCGAAACGTATTAAACCTGAGTTAAATTAGCTCACATATTACAGAAGATTAGCATGGCACCTCTGTTACTAACGTTCTTAAATCCTTCTTAACATAAAAATATTCTACAAAAACGTCTAAAGAAAAACGTTTCTCCATATTAAAAAGAAATATATATATATATATATATATAACTGAAATAATAGGAAAAAAACTGAATTAAAACGATATTTTGGTACAAATTTTCAATACCTTATGTAACTCGAAATATTATTATTATTTATTTATTTATTTAAGAAGAATTTCATACTTTTATTTCTTCATTCAACACAAAATTAAAAAAATAAATATGTCGCGATAAATTATTATCTTGCAGTTTAAATAAACAAAAAAAAATCCAATGAAGTATTTTTAAAGCAACAGATTATCTAAAGAAATTGTAAGATTATCAGAAGAGTAATTCTGAAAAATATATTATTTGTGTTAAAATTAATATGAAGTAATATAGTTTTTTTAAAGCGAAAATATTTTTTGAAATGCTTATTTTCATCTGTTTGTTCTACGTTATTATATTTTACAAGAATTTTTTTTGTGTTTAATATTGATTTTTCATTTTGTTGTAAAATATGGCGCTTGATTTTAAAGGAAAAAAAATATTTTTGTTTACTGTAGTTTCAAAATATTACATCATAAATAAACTATATATAACTATTTATGTTTTTTTAATTATGTAATTTATGCAATTTTACATCGTATTGAAAACGGAAGCTTCTATATGAAACATTTGTGCTTTTAAATTATCAATACTATTAATGTCGGTAAACGTCTGTGTGTGTTACTTTCTGTCTGTCTGTGCACTCCCCGCTGTACACGCAAAGGCTCCGGGACGAATCGAGGCACCGGCGGCGGACGCGGACCGAAAAATTCGGAAAAATAGCGCGACGCTCAAGTTTCGATCGGGTCGGGATTCCGACCCGGACCCGGGGAGTTATTAATGAACGAAAGTGTTTTAATTACCGACCGAAACCGAACTGGAAAAAGAATCAAAAAAAAAAATTCCGTTTTGATAATCGCAGACATCCAAATCGTCGCTTTTTAACGCATCATAGAATAAAAAAAAATGTAGTGGAGGTATCGATCCGAAAATCGGGGTACACACGCGGTCGATTTTTGTCGTTCCAAAATGTCAAATTTTTTGAAATTCGGACCGTAACTTTTCTTTATTTCGGCCAAAAAATGACCAGACATCCAACATCGACCCCAGACGTAAAAAAAGGTTGCCGTAAAGAATGCAGGGTCGACAGATCCGAGATCAAATCGCCCCATTCCTTTTTGAAACAAGTGGAAATAATGACTCTACATTCGCGAAAATTTGCTAACACGTGTATAAAAAAATCGCGAATTCAACAAAAAAAAAAATCGTAAAAATCGACCAGTAATTTTTAAAGATATCACTTAAAACTCATTAATAACACGGCAAATGAATTTATTTCTATTCCGAAGAGACAGCTTCTTTTTTTATTTCAACATTCAACGCAGACAAATCGTCTGTGGATAAGTAATTTCTGAAAGAGTTAAAATAGTCACGTGACTTTCAACTGCGTTTTTTCAGAGGGGGGGGGGGGCATTTCCGAATCTAAGGGGCGCATTAATTCCAAACTTTGACAGGGCGACTCAAAATGGATTCTGCTTTCAGAATATCTAAAAATTATTCTCATATCTTCATTAGGAGCCGATATATTATTTTATTCTGTAATTAATCATCGTTATTTGTATAATTAAAGCAAAAGAAAGATTTCTATTACAGTGCCGGCTAGATATTACGATTTTAAGAAGTAGGCCGCGTCTAAAAACTGCCATAACGAGTATCTTAAGTTTTTGTTTTAGAGTGGCAACCAGATATTATGATAGGGTAAAGCGGGCTTCGCCCGTTATCGATTTTTTTTTTCAGTTTTAAGTTTTCCTACAGGTCCCTGTCTTTGAACAAGAAGTCCGGTAGTCTAAATAAGTTGTTTGACATCAGATTTTTTTTCCGGCAGTCTAATTCAGTTGTTTAAGGAAAAGCAGTGTCCTCCCCCCCCCCTTTCAAGTTTTTTTATCTTAACTGTGGGGTTCTAGAGGTTCGTTCAGTTCGAGGTTTATCTTATTCGAGGTTTATTTTTTTATTTGCGCCACCTAGTGGCGGAAGGTGGAACTAACGTATACTGCAGCGCGTGCGCAGCACGACTACTATACGGTGCCGCAGGCAGCGGGGACCGAAATCATCCACTCGTGGACCGCCACCCGTGAGGTATAGGAACAATAAGTTCACGAGGGGAAAAATAAACGCTACCCGACACCGATAGCACCCATCCGTTCCAACCCCCACCGCAGGAGGCGCCTGTTTATTAGATTTGAAACAATGAATATAATTACATAACAATAATAAAATATAAAAGGTAAAAAATAACAATTTTTTTGCAAATTGAAAGTTAAATATAAACCCAAGCCGGAGGTTCGTTCAGTTAGAGGTTTATACTATTCTATGTGCAATTTAAGGGATTATCCGGACGCGGACCGAAGCACGACCGGTATACGGTGCCGAAGGCAGTGGGGACCAGGGTCGGAACAACTGCTATACGGTGCCGCAGGCAGCGGGGACCCGAGCCGGAGGTTCGTTCAGTGACAGGTTTATACTATTCTATGTGCAATTTAAGGGATTATCCGGTGCCGAAGGCAGCGGGGACCAGGGTCGGAACGACTGCTATACGGTGCCGCAGGCAGCGGGGACCCGAGCCGGAGGTTCGTTCAGTTAGAGGTTTATACTATTCTATGTGCAATTTAAGGGATTATCCGGTGCGTGCGTAGCACGACCGGTTTACGGTGCCGAAGGCAGCGGGGACCAGGGTCGGAGATTAGTTCAGTTAGAGGTTTATATTATTCGATGTGCAAATTAAGGGATTATGCAAATTATGGGATTATCCGGTGCGTGCGTAGCACTACCGGTGTACGGTGCCGAAGGCAGCGGGGACCGAAATCACCCACTCGTGGACAGCCCCCCGTGAGGTATAGGAACAATAAGTCCACGAGGGGAAAAATAAACGCTACCCGGCACCGATAGCACCCATCCGTTCCAACCCCCACCGCAGGAGGAGCCTGTTTATTAGATTTGAAACAATGAATATAATTACATAACAATAATAAAATATAAAAGGTAAAAAATAACAATTTTTTGCAAATTGAAAGTTAAATATAAAATATTTTCGAAGTACTATAAGTTCATAATGTCCAAAATTTATGGTATTTTAGTTCAGAAAGTCAATGGTCAGTTCAGTCATTTTTTTTTTTAAATTCTTTCGTAATGAAAGAGAAATTTTTATTGAGAATATTATAATTCTCTTTTAACTTTTGAGAGTTTGAAGGATTGAAAATGATATTACGAAGGTTATATCTGAGAGTTTCGTTCTTATCAAAAGGGAAGTGATGGATCATAAGAGGGCAGCATCCGAATATGTAGTGAACTGCATCTCCTTCTGCTTTATCGCATGGACATCTAGGTGAGGCTCTTTTTCTTATTTTATGTAAGTATTGTGGGAAACTGCCATGGTTACTCAGATAATACGGCAGTGTTGGCTGTTTGCAGAGATAATTTGGATCGACTTTATTTATAATTTTATAGGTATCTCTGCCCTTATTACATGAGTCCCAAATGGCTTGCCAGTCAGAGATGGTTTTCTTTTTAAAATACAATTTTGCTATTGAAATGGGGAACAACAGATCTTTTCTTGATTGATATTGGTCTTGTAAGATGGCTTGCTTTGCTAGGAGATCAGATCTTTCGTTGCCAGTATCACCCACATGAGATTTAGTCCATGTTATTATAATGGATTTATCAGGAATTTGAAGTAATTGATTGTAAATGTTTTTGATAATGTAGTTTCTAGGAAAAGCAACTTTTAATACTTCCATAGAAGAGTAACTATCTGTAATAATTAGTAGTTTATTGTAGTCGGAGGTAGAGAACCATTTTATTGCTTTATAAATTGCCATTAATTCTGCTTGATATATGTTATTCAGTGGATGATGTCGTATTGCTTCATCATGTATATTATTTCCATCTTTATATATGGTGAAAGCACTGGCTACACCCCTGGCATGACAGAACCATCTGTGTAGGCTTCCACATCGTATTCTTTTGGATGGATGGATTTTCTATCTTCTATAATTCTAATATTTTGGACTCTGTAGTAATTGAGGAATCGATACGATTTTTCTTTCTGCATTATATTGTTAATGTTTAGCTGTGTGTTATTGATTAACAAATTTCTATTACCTATTTTCAGTTGGTAGTACTGAAATTCATTCTGTATTTTTATTAGGATTGGTGGAGTTCCTGTAAGAAGATACAGAGCTTCGTGAGAGATAGTCATATAGGTCCGTATTAAGTTTAATAATGCCAAACGCTGAGTTGAACGTAGTAATTTGCGGCCATCAGTATTCAAGTTTGGATACCAAATTTCGTAAGCATATAGTATTTGGCGTTCTATGACTGTTTGATACCATATTTTCAGGATGTCTGGTTTGATACCTTTATTAAAGAATCGAAATCCTCTAAATCCGTTTACAAAGTTTGCAATCTTTGTTCGAAGGTCTTTCATGTGATCTGTAAAATGGAATTTAGAATCTAACAATACGCCAAGATATTTAATATTTTTTACTACTTTTATTTTTATATTTTCTAATTTATATCTCGGAAGTCTTCTTTCGAGGAGATTGCTACCGAAAAGCATTGATTGCGTTTTCTGAGTTGATATTTTTAAACCGAGTTCATCACAGATATTCTTAAAATGGACTATTTTGTTGTTGGTTGTAACTTCCAGGTCTATTACGGTATTTCCCTCTATTGGAATCAAAAAATCATCTGCGTAAACAATAATATCTTCATATAGATTTTTATAATTTTTTATTATGTAGTTAGCTATAAGAAGCCATAAGAGTGGTCCAAGACAGGATCCCTGAGGGCATCCTTTAAATACCCTGAACCACTCTATATATTCATATTGATTTAAGCCTATACTTCTTTTGCTTATATAACTTTTTAATAAGGTTTTGAGGTATCTGGGTAACGGTGAGTCATCAATTATTTCTGATAATTGGTGCCAGTTTATTGAATCGAAAGCACCTGTAATATCAAATGATATGATGCCCACATAAGTATGTTTTTGTAATAATTGTGCAATTTTCTCTTTAAGTCTCTCCAGAGCTGATATAGTGCTTCTGTTTTCACGGAAGCCGAACTGTTCATCTTTTAGATAGTTTATTGCTTCAAGATAAGTTAAAGTTCTATTTTTTATTAATCTTTCTAGGATTTTACCAATCATGGGTAGTAGTGTAATTGGACGGTATGAATCAGGTTTTGATGGATCTTTGTTTTTCTTTCTAAAATAGATGACTACTCCTTTCTTCCACGTTTCTGGAAAGTGTCCAAGGTAGAGACATTTGTTATATAATAACTTTATAAGCTTCATATTATTTTTTATCAAATTTTCTAAAATTCTGCCATCTACCCGATCATATCCTGGGGCTTTCTTTTTATTTTGTTGGTTAATTGCATATTGAATTTCTCTATGGGTAAATTTAAAATTGTTATATTCTTTTATTGATAGTGTGTTTGTGTTTTGAAATGATGATTCGAATTCTGGGCTTGTATTGTAATGGTAATGAAGTAACGTTTCTTGAATCTCTTTGTATGTATCATTTTGAGTTGAAGATTCCATGACAGAGTGGATGAGATCTGTATTTTTTAAATATTTCTGCTTCAGAATTTTAAAAGCAGTACCATACTTACTGTTTGTTTCCGAACAAAATGTTATCCAAGAATCAATTTTAGCTTTTTTAATATCTAATTTGTATTTTGCTTTGGCTTTTTTATATTTAATCTTGAGTTCTACAGAATCTGGATTTCTTTTATGTAGTTTATATATAGCATTTAGGTGGCTTCGCTGTACTTTAAGTTTGTCAGTATACCAGGATACATTAATTTCATGAGACAACTTTTTCTTTTTAAGTGATTTTTGCATGATGTTTAAAAGGATAACATTAAATTCCTCTGTCCACTTCTCTAACTCTGGAACAGAATTGACTGCTTTAAGTGTTGAAAGTAATGTTTCTTCATGTTTTTGAAACAGTTTATTGAATTTTTTAAACGTTTCATATTTGGTTTTGAAACGGTATAAATTTCTTATTGTGGGTGTGACATTCAGAGTAAAAGTAATATATTGATGGTCACTTAGTGATTTAAATGTCGAGTCTATTTTCCATGAATCTATAATATTTTTTGAATGTTCACCGCAGAGGGTCAAATCTGGTTTGCCTTTAAACTTGTCTCGCGCAAAAGAACATTCTGAATCAGGATCATTAATAATAGTTAATCTGCTCATTGCTAGATAGTCAAGTAGGATATATCCTCTAGCATTATTTCTTTTATAACCCCACGCCTGGAGGTGTGCATTGAAATCACCCCCAAGGATAAGGTTCGATGTATCTTCTATGACTCTGGTCCATTCTCGGAAGTCTTCATCAAGATTTCCATTCGGTTTTGAATATTGTGATCCGACTTTAATGAATTTTGATGACAGTGATAGGTTTATAAATACACTGTTATTTGTTTGTAGAGTCTGAATATGAATTAATAAGGGATTGGATACGAGTATTCCCGACGTCTGATTTATTGAATGGTAGAAAGAACATGAAATTGGGATTCCCGTGAAGGTGTTATTACTTTTGTGATAATCCTGAACTAAAGCTAAATCTACTTTATTTTCATGTATGTACTTCAGCAATTGGAGATTTGCAGCCTTACAATTATTAAGGTTTATTTGAACTATTTTTAAATGATTTGGTGTGGTCTTGGATTCTCCGAAATAATATCTATTGTCCAATGGGATAGTCTGATTTATTATATATGTAGCATTGGTTGGAGGTTCTACAGTTGAATCTTCTATAGAGTCATCAGAGATATTGAGTGATTTTAGTTCTGAGAACATACTTTTGAAGGATCATAGGAGATAGTAATATTTTGTTTTCGTTGCAACAATCTTTGAAAAATTGGGCAGAATCTAGAATTTGCACTATGCCTTTCAATCTTTTCAGGTTTTACTGCGGTTTTATATTCTCTTTCACAGTTGATGCAAAGATGACGTTCATAATTTTCTTTTATTTTGCATGTGTCTGTTTTGTGGTTACCTGTGCAATATGCGCATGTTAAGTAATAACTTCTACAATTATCAACTGTATGGCCATAACGTTGACATTTATTACACCTAACCACTGGATTGTAATATTCTATACGGCATAAATTAAAATGAATAGGTAATTTTCTTCTTGAAAATAATGCTTTCGCGTAATGTTCTTCTGCATCAAGTACTATTTGGTATGTTTTCATTTTTTGTTTTTTTGAGAACTTTTGCTATTCCTAGAGGAAAATTCTGTCCCAGTTCTTGATGTATCTTATCAATTACTTCAGTCTCAGTCACATCTACTGGAATTCCCAGTATAATGACTTTTTTTCTTTTAGCATCTCTAAGATCTGCTTCGGCCAAGTCTCTGAAACCTTCTATTTGATTTATAAAATCAATTAAAACCGCTGTTTTTTCGTCCGATTCTGTTTGGACTATGAGCGAGTTTTTATCTCTTCCTAACGAACATGAGATGTATTTAAATTTTTTATTCCTTTTTATTTTGTCATTTAACATGTTTCGTATTACATTAATGGGAATATTCGTTGATTGACTTCTTCTTATTATTATTGCTGATTTAGAGTACTTAAAGCAAGGTGTTTTTATAGGTTGATCGGATGTAATTGCAGCAGCATAACTCTTGAGTTGTGCTCTTTTCGATATTTCGGAATCGATTCCATCTTCCAGATGGTCTTGTTTATTAACTAAGTTTAGTTGATTTTTTATGGTATGAAACATTTCTTCTATAAGTGATGTTTGTTTAATTTTTTCGGTTATTTCAATCTCTTTGCTCTGAAGTTCTTTTTCCATTTTGTCAATTATTTTTGATTGTTGAGTGATTTGAGTTTTCATTTCCTTTATTTGATGCTCTTGTTCGTTTGTCGTAGTTTTCAGGACATTATTTTCTTCTTGTTCAAAGTATAGATATTCTTTTATCTGCTGTATTGAGTTCGCTATTTGTGTTCGGATGTCTTCATCATAAATTTTTGAATTACTTTCAATTTGATTTTGGATATCTTCCAATTGATGTAGTGGAGATTTCTCTTGTGTTAAGCTCGTTAGTTCTTGCAATGTCATTAGTATACTAAGAGTGGAACTCTCTCCAGAAAGTACCTGTAAATTCAGATGGGCTGTTTCCAACTCTTCCTGAATCATTTCTTTTCCACAGTCTTCCTTACTTAAAACACTTTTATCACCACCTTCATTTCCTTTGTCTTTATCTTGTATGGATTTTCCACTGTGTATCAGTTTTTCATCTTCAATATGTGTTAGACTGTAAGAGGCATTTTGTAATTCAGTTATATTTAATGCCATTTTGGGGGATATCTCTGAGGATGGTGCCTTTAGTATATAGATATTGGTGAAATCTGTCTGTATTAGTTTAAGTCGTCTTTTTAATTCGTCTAAGTATAGGTGGACTATTGCAGATGTTCCTTTAGTGCGTTTTCTTACACCCCTTGTCAACTGCGTAATTAGATCGATTACATCTTGTGAACAACTTGCCTCTTGGCTGTCATATTCTTGAAATTCTCCTTTGTCGGTAATTTCATCGATTATCATGTTGACTATACCTTTTGACAGATGGTCGTCCTCTGTGGCATAATGTTTTGAAATTGATTTTACGTCTATTTCTAGGCATGAGAGTTTGTTTTTGATTCCTTTTGAGTTGGTGTAGTAGCTTATATAGCTTGTATATTTTTCTAGTTTTACTATAAACCATTCCAAAAATGCCATTGGTTGGATAGCACCTTTCTTGCTTTTCTTTATATGAATATAGTATTGTTGTGCTATATCGCTAAGATTTAAATTCTTCGTGAATGCATCATTGAAAGTCAACTTTTCAGTCTGATTTTTGTCTACAGTTCTAGAGATTGAACTGATTGGGACGACGTCAACATATGCATAAGTATGAGAGGTGTCGACATATGAGTTCATTTTTATCTCAGCATGGGATTGTTGTCTATCTGAATCCACCATTCTAACTTTTATTTGCAAACTGATTAATATACCTCTTTTTATGATTATAAAACTATGACTATCTTATAACTATTTTTATTTCCCTTTTAACTACTTATGCCTCTAATCAATCTAGAACCAGGAATACGGGCACCCCACATATGAGGAAGAATTTTGAATTTTGAAGAAAATTTTGTAGAAGAAAGATCAAAATAAAAGCCAAAAGAATAAGCCAAAGAAAAATGGTACCCCCACGTCCAAACCGGAAAGAACTCCCCGTGCTCATACCAGGAATTTTCATGCCAGAAATAATATTCAATAATTTACAATAATAAGGAAGGACAATGCTATAGGTGTATGTACAATTTTTTTTTCTTCTATACATGAATTACAAATTGCTATGATATGCAAAACTGTATAATAAGAATTACCCCTATAACAATAATTGAGAAATTGAGATGTATTATTGTTGTTATAATGTTGGACTTTTTATATATAATTATTTACATTATTTGTTATGAAGAGTTATCAAAATGCCCTAAACTAAAAGTAAAAATGATTGCTCCAGACCAAAGAATCACACAGGGTCACAACTTACCTATGTGGGCCTATGCTATAGATACTCCTCGCTGCGCTTGAACTACATAGAGCTATAAAATAGAGTATGGCAATAACACCCCCTCCCCCCCACCCCCCCCCCCAAAAAAAAAAACCACGCCCGCCTAAGCCGGAAGTGAAAATATCAGTATAGTGCTTACAACCGAACCTACGAAATATGGTATTACTATTTTGCAATATGTTTACTATTGAATGAGTTCAGTGATGGGCTACCGGTGCCACAAGGGTTAAAACTTTAATAAAACCAAATGGCTAATAAACAACTGGTAGGACTAATTCTAAACATTATGACTAGAGGAATGATATATTACAACACTAGGACAGAAATTAAAGTAAAAAAGCTGTTAATGTTAGAGGGAAATAAAAATGGGGGGAGGGAACTGCTGCCGGCGCCGGGTCGGAGGTTCGTTCGGTTCGAGGGGGGATGCGAGCCGGAGAATACAAAAGTTTCGAGGCACCGATGTAAATTAGGGGCCCGCTGGCGGGCGAAGCCAGCTAGTCACTAATATTAAGCACGGTAAACGTCTGTGTGTGTGTGTGTGTCTGTGCACTCCACCTTTGTACCCGCAAAGGCTCCGGGACCAGGCGACGCACGGACGGCGGACGCGGACCGAAAAATTCGCAAAAAAGGCGCGACGCTCAAGTTTCGATCGGGTCGGGATTCCGACCCGGACACGGGGAGTTATTAATGAGCGAAAGTGTTTTAATTACCGACCGAAACCGAAGTCGGAAGAGAAGTCAAAACAGCGAAAAGTTCGCCTCCGCCGAGGGTTGCTGGTACACGTCCGGTCCGGGAAGGAAAAGGCAGGGGGTTCCCAGGGAGCGATTTAAGCCCCAAACCGCAGCGCAGGTCCGACCCCTATCTCCGGAAGTCGGGGGGCCAGAAATTCGTAAGTCGCACGTACGCAACCGGGACGTCGTCAGGTCTCATAAAATCGAAAAATCGTTTCCGTGCGACGATTAGGACCGTAAAAATCCTTTAAAAATCGATCGATAAAAAATTATTTTTCTATTCTTTCCGAGCTGCGATTCCCAGATCGGAGACGCACGGCCAGACGATTGTCTGGATCGGCATTTTCTTTGACGGAGGTGAGGTCACATGACGTTCAACTGGGGTTTTACAGAGGGGGGGGGGCATCTCTGATTCTAAGAGGCGCAGAAATTCCAAACTTTGACAGGGCGACGCTAAATGGATTCTGCTTTCAGAATATCTAAAAATTATTGTCATATCTTCATTACGAGCCGATATATTATTTTATTGTATAATTAATCATCGTTATTTGTATAATTAAAGCAAAAGAAAGATTTCTATTACAGTGCCGGCTAGATATTACGATTTTAAGAAGTAGGCCGCGTCTAAAAACTGCATTACGAGTATTTTCAGTTTTTGTTTTAGAGTGGCAACCAGATATTATGATAGGAAAAAGCGGGCACAGCCCGTTATCGATTTTTTTTTTTTTTTTTTTTTTTTAGTTTTAAGTTTTTCTACAGCTCACTGTCTTTGAACTAGAACACAGGTAGTCTACATAAGTTGTTTGAGGAAAAGCAGTGTCATCGCCAACCCCCCCCCCCCCCCCCCGCTTTTTTCTTTTAACTGAGGTCCGTTTCTATAACTAAGAAACTATTTTACGGATGTCCACCAAACTGATTCCAAACATCATAATTAAAGTAATAAGGACCCCCTATGCAGATATTATGATAGGGAAAAGCGGGCTTCGCCCGTTATCGATTTTTTTTTTTTTAAGTTTTAAGTTTTTCTACAGGTCCCTGTCTTTGAACTAGAACTCAGGTAGTCTAAATCAATTCGACTCGACATCGATAGAGCTTACCGATTTTATTTCGATTTTTCACCACTAGGGGGCGCTTTCCTATCTTCGGTTCTACGGGCATGAAAACGACGGGGTATGGCTCATTCGACTCGACATCGAAAGTCTTAACGATTTCAGCTATGATCATATAAACAGATTGCGCCACCTGGTGGCGGAAGGTGGAACAACCGTATACTGCAGCGCGTGCGCAGCACGACTGCTATACGGTGCCGCAGGCAGCGGGGACCCGAGCGCAGGTTCGTTCAGTTAGAGGTTTATACTATTTCATGTGCAATTTAAGGGATTATCCGGTGCATGCGTAGCACGACCGTCATACGGTGCCGAAGGCAGCGGGGACCAGGGTCGGAACGACTGCTATACGGTGCCGCAGGCAGCGGGGACCCGAGCCGGAGGTTCGTTCAGTTAGAGGTTTATACTATTCTATGTGCAATTTAAGGGATTATCCAGTGCGTTCCGGTAGAGGTTTGTACAATTCAATGTGCTAATTAAGGGATTACCCGGTGCGTGCGTAGCACGACCGGTATACCGTGCCGAAGGCAGCGGGTACCCGGGTCGGCGGTTCGTCCGGTTTGAGGTTTTACAAGATTCGATATTTTCTACAATTCGAGGCACCGATGTAAATTAGGGGCCCGCTGGCGGGCGAAGCCGGCTAGTCAATATATATATCCCCAGCCCGACACGGCCTGGGGCTTGTTTTTTATATCAGCCTTCCGGCTCGGGATCACATTCTGAAAATAACAATTATTTATTCTCGTATATATAAAAAATAGCTTTTATTATTTTTTTAAATTACTTATTGCAGTTGAAGTCATTTTAATGCTATTTTGATCAGAATGAAGGGAAACAGACATCTTGTTTTTTTTCTAGCATTGGGATGCTATTTCAAAAGAAAAAAATTCATATTAGAGATTTATGTCTGGCATTGACGGCGACTGTAGATATGGCGCCAATCCGAAGAGCGCGAATAATTTGTTGTTCAATTTTCATTTGTGACAGTAGGAACGACAGTAGGAAATGTTTTAATTGGGACGTTTATTTACTATTATTTTTTTTAGAGATCTATTGCAAAATGAATATTTTATTTCGTCTTTAGTCAGCCAGCATTAACTTAAGGTTTGCAAATTATTTAGTATTTCATAGTGGGCGAGTCATAATCGCTCTTGATGTGAACATAACGTTAGTGATTCTTATATTGATTTTTCATCATGAACTCTGATCATGCTTCAGCTCTGTGCTCTGCACATGGTCGAAGTCACTTTCTTTATTATTAATATGTACATAATTATTACATTATTATTAATATAGACATAATTATTACATTATTATTAATATAGACATAATTATTAACCTGTACTGTTATTCCGATAGAAAGCAAACAAGCAGTGTTTCCTCTTTTCCTACAACAGCACTGGATCATTCAGATAACGGTGTCAATTACGGTGTTAATACTTAACCTGATTTTCGGGTGCACTTGAATCACAAAAGATTGTTTTGAGGAAGGAATCTATTATAATTTAAGATGTACACATTTTATAGGAAATAGAAAAACGCTGTTCGATTCTTCCACATATAAATGGTAATTTCTACAAATATCACGCATTTATTCATAAAACGCACTTCGTTAATGTGTCCTTCAGATTTACGTTTTGGGGGATGAAAAATATGAGAATCCTTTTAAGGAAGTAAAATTTTAATTGGTACCAAACTTCTCTTTTGATAAGATTGAATGTAAATTTCCCCAAAAAATAATTATGTTCTTGGGATTAACAGTCATTTTCATGTAAGAACGATGTTTAAAAATGATATACTATTATTTAAAACAAATTTTAAATAATTGATAGCAGTTAAATAATTTTAAAGAAAACGCATATCAATGTCGGTAAAAATTCACCCTAAATGTACATTTCCGAGATGAAAAATTCAGTTTCCTCTTCAGAGAAATGAATATATTCATATGAACAGGGTGTTTCACAAAGGTTAAATTGCAAAAATCCTGAAAATAACGTACAGAATAAGATTATGTTAATGAAATAGTCCTAACAATCATTTTCAAAAAGTTACACTTTTTAAAATTTTATACAGATCCACACCCCATGACAAAATAGGTCAGTAGAGTAATGGTTTTCTTTTAATGATATTGAACTTTAATTTTCGTGAAAATGTTTTATTTTCATCTCTTGCGTTTTCACATACGATACGGTAAGATATTTTGCTACTACTTTTCTTTACAAAGCTGGACTTTTGCGAAAATTGGAAAATGAACTTTCGAAAAAGTAGTAATGAAAACACTAAGTTACTTACCTACAATGAACTATATTCGATAGTACATCAGTAGTGAAAGTTTATTGACTATATGTCGGAAATTGATTTGAAGCCTGTTTCAGATTACAATTGAAATTCTGATACTTTTAAATTCTGTTTGAGTTATATTAGAACAAGCAATCTACAGATTGATTGTAAGAAATACAAGTATTTTTTATATGGGTATATATCGTGGCTACCATGTCAAACTATCGAATGTGAAAAAATGCATTTTCCATTACTTTTAACCCCTTCAGGGGCAAAGCACTCTTGTAGCTAAAATTTTGAAATGATTGATTGACACCAGGATTCACGAACGAATTTTTTTTAAATAATTAACAGCTTTTCACCATGTACCTTATAAATTCAAAATTTGATTATAAAATTCTGGTGTCATTGTGACATTTTGGGATTAAAATTAAGTGGTATATATAATATACCGGTGCCATTCAAGGGGTTAAAAATTGACCGATTGTCACAAGTACAGTTTAATAAAATTGTTCTCCAGGGTTGCCCATTTGGCCTTATTTTCTATTCAGAAATTTCGAATACTTACCAGAAATTTCACATACAAATTTTTGCTTTATTTAATGACAGATAATTCGTGATTACTTAAAGTAAAAATTAATTTTTCAAAATTTCTGGTTTGAACTTGGCATCTCTGAAAAAAAAGAACACTAAACTGGCAATCCTGTTCTTCACAGAAATTGTATTAGTATTCGTACTAGTCGAAGAAATCTAATAAAATTTAGTGGTGACAGTCGGTCCATTTTTAAAAGTGACGAAATTGCATTTGTTCATATTCGATAGTTTGACATGGTAGCGACGATATTATGAAAGTGTATACAGGTATATTTATTACGAAGTAAATTAGAACTTACGCGAGTACCCAAATAGCGTTATTTTTAAGCTGTAAAATCGATTTACAGCAAATGTTATGTAAAAATGAAACTTATATTTGTTAGGATTCTGTTTGCCTCACATTATTTTTTGCAACGAGCTTTTTCGTTGTAAGGAAATGTTTAACTTTTTTTTTTTTTAAATTCGGCATATTCTTTATTGATTTTGGATACTTGTTTTTAAGATTGTGAAGAATTATGGTACATTTACAATTTTATAAGTTTTTTTTTCCTTATTTAACACATTGACGGACAGTAGGAACAAGTGAAGTTCGAAAATTGACACTATATGTTTTTTTTTGTAATTTTTAGAATATTAGAAGTATAGTTTTACTCTTTCTGCTTAAATAAACTTAATTTTGATTAATTCAGCACCTTTAATTAGGTTGCACTACTCCCTTCACAACCACGTCAGGGTGGCTAGTGGTCTGGGAAAAATACAGTATAAAAAGTGATAAACACCAGTATATTCTTATAGAAAAATTTATGTTGAACAGTCCGGAACAGCTGATGCCAGTTGGGGCTACCTATTATTCGATCAAATAATCAATTTGAATTTTTCTATAAGAATATACTGGTAAATATCATTTTTTACTGTATTTTCCCCTGACCACTAGCCCCCCTGCACGTGCATACTGAAGCTGCAACTCGTATAACATGTGGAAAATGAACTTCAACCTAAAAATTTGTTTCCAAAACATGACACTGGGCTTCTACTTGTACGCCGGTAAATGCACATTTGTGCTGCTATAGCCGTAGTGTCTAAAAACGACCATTTCGTTTTGAGCGGCTATAGCCGTCATTCCACATTGTGAATTTCGTTTGGCGGCTATAGCCGCAACTGTCCGTCAACGTGTTAAACAGAACTGTTTGTCTTGGATCGACGCACACAGGATGTTCAAAAATGGACTAGTTCAAGTAAATGGTTAACATGAAACTAGCTATAACAACTATTGAAGTTATTTTTGCAGGGTGTAATGTATGAAGTCAAAACTTCATTTACCACGCTTCCTTATTTTAGGTTCCAACATTATAAACATATCATATGGAATAGGACTGCCACATACTGTATTCCTACTATTCAAAAACTTGAAATTTAAAAACACACAAGAATTTGGCGTTGCTGCAGCTAAATACATTGAATAGAAAATACTTAAATAACTTTTATCCACGTTTATGCATTAACTTGAGTGTTCAATTTGTGCACCATAAATGCTGTCTATCTGTTAGTGGCCTCTCGTGACTTACTATTTTTGGGACACTAAATACATACCTGAAAGATTTATTCTTTCCTTACCACTATTTTTTAAAAGAAATTTAATGCTTGTTTAATTTCAGAATTTACTACCAATAAGTAACCCAAAAATTTTTTATCAAAAATAGTGGTAAGAAATGAATAAATTTGGCAAACCTGCGTCTAGTGCTCCAATTAAAACCAGTCACGATCCGCTACTGCTATCAGTTATATTTGGAGCTAAAACAGGAAAGTTAGAAATTCTCGACTCCACACAGTACTCTTCAACAAGAATATCTCGAATAGCTATCACTGTGTAATATTTATTGAATTTTGAATAATTTTATTTTATTTTACGCCGCCCTGTAATTTCCGCCTTGTACTTTTTTTTATTTAACCCCTTAATTCTCGCTCCCGTCAATATCACGGGCTGAGGTGTCGTTCGTTCCCGTCATATTTCCGGGCTCAAGATTTAACTGCTGGAAAAAACTTCTGAAACCAGAAAAATTTAATCCCTTAATTCTCGCGCCCGTGATTTTCACGGGCGGTGTAAACTACTTTTTTTAAATTCGGATAGTTTGACTCCCACCAGTTTTTTTAAAATAGTGTAATTGGCTTTATTTTCGCATCATTTTATCTGCCGTAAACTACGGTGAATATTTCCACATAAAAAAGGGGGTGGGAATCAAATAATCTGATTTATAAAAAAACGTATTAACACTTATCGGGGGCGGCGCTTAAGGTGTTAAGACACAGAATTCTCGGATGATGGCTTTTCTACAAATGTGAATTTGTTCTATAACATAATGTTTTTTTTTTTTGCCTTAAAAAAATAATTGCATATTTTATTTAGAAATCTTATAATTATTCAATTTCTGTAATAAAAAAAAATGGTACTTTTTTGGTGTTTTTTTCAAATATTAAGCGACACTGAAGGGGTTAATCTCACGTATTCCTTTAGGGGTCTCCATCATATAAACGACGGATTGCACAATGCAGCACTCAAAGCCAAACGTTTTGGCTTAACCCTCTGAGCGTTCTGAAAAAGGGTAAAATTGTAATGTTGTTTTCTCTTCATTTTTTTTAAATGCTAAAAAAATATGATTCTTTCAGCATTATAAATAAAACTTAATTACAAATATGAATCTAACCCTTGACGGTATTAATCATTCTTCAATGTTTTGAAAATTCATTAAATCTATAGAATTATATTATCTTAAACATTGCATATATTGCAGCGAAACCTGGAGCTTAGTATACGGAATATTACGTTCTACACGCTTAGAGGGTTAAATAGAAACTATTACAATTGAATTATCGAGCATTGGCAATTAAAACCACAGGTTCTGGGTTCGAGTTCCAGGCTGAGCACATTTTCACTTTGTGGAAAAATTTAGAACTCGTAACAAGATTTATTTATCAATCAGTAAAATACAGTTAACCCTTTAACGGATAAAGCACTTCAATTGCTAAAATGTTGAAATAAATTATTGACACTGGAAATTATGAACAAATTTATTTGTATATAACAAAAAAGCGATATTTCACATACATAATAAATGGAAAACATTTCTATTAAAGTTCTGCTGTCAATGTTGAATTTCGTAATTAAAATTTTGTGGTTTCATAGGGAAACCAATGTCCGTTAAAGGGTTAACACGTGTTTATGTATCATTGAGTATAAGTGACTTAATATAATAAAAGTGTAATTGCGTATTTATCGTTTATTCGAGTTGCTTTACCCGAAACGTTTTCTGTCGAACTTTTATCAAAATCAGACCTTATATCATTAACAAATGGTTGTCTGGAATGTTGCCCAAATAGCTCAATTGGAAGATTATTGTCAATTAAACTTCGGGGATGAGATTTCTCCGCTTTTTTGCATACCAGTATAATCTTACAGAAAATGATTTTTTATTGAATCGGAATATTCTGCGATTTAAGAGAACAAATTTCATTCTAAGATTATACTGGTACGTAAAAAAACGGAGAAATCTCATCCCTGAATTAAACCCACCATTTTCTTGTAAACTGAAACAGGATATTAAACCCATGTTTAGTTCACACTTATATAGATAAGATTTGACACCTGGACAAAATACAAAGATAGTCAACGTAGCTGGTTTTGATGTATATTTTTCTTCAGAAGTCATTGCAAAAGGATTCAGAGACTGTATGAATGTTAAGCTACGGCAAGTGTAAAAAGAGTGTACGTGTACAACATGTGAAACAGCACGAGTTTAAAACCTCATCCGAGTAACCAGTTCAAAATAGATGTGGCACATTAATTCTTAAATAAATAATAATATTTATTTTTAACATGCAAGAAGTTTTACGTAAATAATTTTAAAACTACGTAAAAATTCTGAAAAAAGGGAATAAAATAATTATTAATTGCAAATGGAAATATATAGAGATATTTCTAATCTCCGTAAACGATGAGATATTATACGAAACATTTATCATGCAAATTAAAATATAATATTTTGACGAAATAGTACAGATATTTCTATTTTTGGAGAAACCTAATTAATTATTTATGAAAGATTTTATTTCTTAGCATTTTCTTAACGTTTAGATAGTGCTATCATACTCATTCTCTATATTAATATATAGCCTCATAAAATGAAAACGTGGATGATCTAAAATATATATGAAAAAACGTTATGTTATGAAATTAGAGAGGCAACGTAATGTGATGTATTTAGTTTGTGACTCGTGACCTTTATCACGATTGGTTTAGTTGTGGTTAAAATAATTGAGCATCTGCAAGAGGAGACCATTATGGTGTAACTCATATTGCTAAAAGGCTATTAAGCCTTGAAATATCGAAGTGTAATCAATCACTACACTTTGTTTATCCGTTCAATATATTTCTTTATTTTTTAACACAAATATTACAAATGAATATTACGGAAAATTAAATTCCAATTAAATTCCAATAAATAAATTAAATGTGAAGTTATTTAAGGATCGTATTAAGATTCAAGGATGGGGGGGGGACAGGGGTTCAATCCAAAAATGTAATAGGCCCCATTATTTACGAAAACAATCCAAAATCATCATCAAACTACAAAACCACATATATCTATAAACACTCTAAACCGAATTCTGAGATTTATGGATAAGCAACTGAAGTTTATTCCTTGCTCAAGCAATTATGTTAGTCTATTAGTAAAATTTCTCACTAATTTCAAAATTTCTTTAATATGTTACAAAAGGTTCATTTTCCGAAATCATTTCACTGTCAAGGATTAGAGACAAACATCGACAAATCTAACAACAGTGTGATTTAAAGTAAATTAATATTTTATTGGAAGGATCAGCAACTCGCTTTAAAAATTTTAGGATGACATTTATTGTATTATTCTATTAGTAATAGCATTTCCCGCTAATATCGAAAATTCTTAAATTAATTAAGATTATAATAAAAGGTTTAATGTTGCATAACAGAAATAAATCACATATGTAAAATGAAATAAGCAGTTATGTGTTACTTTATTTACACATTTTTATTAATAATTTGATTTTCTTATTAATCAGCAAAACCTTTATTCACAATCATTAAAAGTAATTATCTCTACAATAGTACGTATATAGAAACGTGCATTAAACTTTTGAAAATTTATTTATGCTGTGACATGTATAAATATATATAATGTCTTTGTTTAGAGCACATATATTTTATTATACAACAGTACACTAATACTGATTTTGATGTGTATAGTAACAAAACTACTACGAATGAAATGGAAATAGTCACAGAAATATAATTTTGATTGTCTATTTTATTTTAATACTGCCCTAAGGTATAATCCCCAGACACCTATTTTACATTTACCGTAATTTCCGGCGTATAAGCCGCAGCTCAAAGAGTCGTTTTTCGACCCAGAAATTTTATTCAATAATTGTAGTTAAATATTTACAGCGATCTTTTAAGTTACATTTTATAAAATAATATTTCTGGGTCGAAAAACGACTCTTTGAGCTGCGGCTTATACGCCGGAAATTACGGTATTAATAAAAAAATTACATTTATTAGTACAGGTATAGTACTGTTGTACCACAAATTCTTAAATAAAATAAGTTTAAATTAAAAGGTTGAATGTTACATAACAGAAATAAATCACATATGTTAAATGAAATAAACAGTTAAGTGATATTTTATTTATACATTTTCATAAAAAATTGGAGGTACTTATTAATCAGCAAAACCTTTCTTCACAATCATTAAAAGTAATGCTTTCTACAGCAGTACGTGTATATAAGCGTGCATTAAATTTCCGAAAATTAATTTAGGGTCAATATATATAAAATAATTGTAGATCCTTCACAGATGTATATAAAATTTAACATTTTTTTCAATCATCATGTTGATTATTTCCAAAATAAAATCAGTGGTATCAATGTACAATATTATGGATACATCATCTACACACGTTATTTTAGATAAATACCATGTCTTCTGTAAAAATATATTTCGATTGTTCGATTAAACGGATTTGATTATCATATTTCAAATTAGATTACAGTAACAATTCCTTCAAATATCTTTGTTTAGAGCACATATATTTTATTATTTAACAGTACGCTAACACTGATTTTGATGTGTACTGTAATAAAACTACTACGAAGGAAACGGAAATAGTCACAGCACGGAAATAGACAAGCAAATTACAAATATGATTTTGCTTGTCTATTTTATTTTAATACTGCACTAAGGTATAATCTCCAAACACCTATTTTATATTTATTAATAAATAAATTACATTTATTAGTACATGTATAGTACCTTTCTACCACACACTTTTAATAAAATTTTTTACTTTATTTAGATGCAAAAAAGTATTACAAATCCTGTGATTAAACCAGGAGTCTATGATTTCTGCTATTTAAATATTAAATAACAAATTCTATTAAAAAATTGTGGTAAAAGCTTTCGAATCCAATAGTATGTCTACTACATGCTTGATATAAAAATGCTCATTATTTCTGAATGTATTATTATATTTCTTTTACAGAAAATTCAATTATTATCATCATTTTTGTCTGTATTTTTACGTCAATTAAAATTATTTAAGTACAAAAAATAATAATATTGAAATTCGGAATTTAATATTTCTGCGGAAAATGTCCAAAAACCGTTATAAAATATATGTTTACGTAAAATAAAAAAATTCCGATTACATTTCACATTAAATTGGAAAAGTTTACTAGAGATATTAATTATAATTATCATTCGATTTTACATGAGGAAATTATTCACATCGTACGCTCATTACTTACTACTGTCTTAATAGGTTTACTTAGGAAAATTTCTCCTGAGACCAATCCATCATGCTTAACTATAGAGACCTTTTATTATTTGTTCTTTGTGATATTTTGACCAAGAACAGGTTAAGTCAGCCATACTCAATCTGCGACCGGCTGACCTTTTATGAGCGGCCCGGGACACACTATAATTAACCCAAAACTTGATTTTTTTTTCTTTTATGCTCATAAAAGTTTTTAAGATCTTCACTATTGTTTTGTAAACTTTTATGGGAAGACAAAATCTCCTCTTTTATTTATAATCAACTTATAAGCAGCTTAAAATGATATTAAAATATTCTATGTCATTTGCTTTTGGCGAAAGTTCTTTATAGTACATTTTTTATCTGCTTAACTGTAGCCTTTATACAGGTTGTTCAGATATTATTTTCGGTGTTTCCGTATTTCATAGATTTTTATTTATGGTAGGGTTCGCACGCTTTTACCACAATTTTTAATAGAATTTTTCAATTTAACCCTTAAATGCATAGAGTATCAAATTTGCAACACTTTTTATTTAACTTTTAAGAAATAAATCAAGTTCTTTGCAACCACTATATTTATACGGAAGTATTAATCCGGTAAAAATCACATGAATATGTTACTAAATAAAGTTAAAAATATTTAAAATTTCTGGTGTTTAATCACCCTTTACACTTCAATGTAAGACTTTTTCTTATATATATATATATATATAACACTTATAAAATGTATTTTATATTATAAGCTTCATTGATGCAATGCTGTTGAACAACTGTGTCAGTGATTTTAAAGAAACATCATATATATACGACATTTATATATATTATTTATATACGACATTATACTTCCGCGACATTTTATATATATATATATATATATATATATATATATATATACAGTAATCCCTTAACAGTCGCGAGGGTTAGGTTCGCGGAAATCTCCGCGAATGTCAAAATCGCGAACGTTGAGACTACCCTCCCGTGCATAGAAGGGGGTTAGGTTTTACGATTTTTTTAATGGAAAAAACAATTGAATTGTAAATAGTATATTTATTAAATATTAAAAATACATACTCTAAATACGTTTGAACAATTATACACATATTGTAAAAAGATTATTTGCTGGTTGATCGCTGAAAAAAACTAGTAATATGCGATTGTTTGGCAGAAGAGATCTTTTTTTTATGGATTTCCATGTAAGGAAAAGTTGCAGCCTCAATATCTCTTTTAAATTTTGGCGAGGGAGCACATTCTATCACTTTATCAACAATTTGTTGTAATTTTAAAATTTCCGCGACATTTTTTGCAAAAAATATTTCACTTGCAATCCAAAACTTTAATTTTAGAAAATTTAGTTAAAAAAAAAAAAAAAAAAAAAAAAAAACATAAAAAGACGCTTACCTCCAGTTTCACAAATCCTTCTCTCATCGTCTGTGTCATTGTCTCGTTCTGTAATTATTTCTTCAAGGATTTATTGAAGTTCTTCTTCAGTAAGTCCATCATCATGGCATATTATCAGATCTTCCACATCTTCTCACCTCATGTCGTCGAAACCATCACCTCCAACCTGATGAGCCAGTTCCACAATTTCTTCAAGAGGTTTGGAAATTGAAGGCATTTGATTTTGTTTTTGTACCACTTGTCGCCAAATATTTCGCCAACAAGAATTGATTGAACTTTCATTAAATTCCATCCATGCTGCCTCAATTTCGGCAATGCAATCTGGTATGTTGAAATTTTTCCAACTCGATGTGACCGTGGATTCTGAATTTACTTCAATCGATTCTAAAATTCTTTTCAAAGATCTTCTTGGGTAGTAAGTTTTGAACGCAGCTATGATTCCTTGGCCTAACGGTTGGATCATGGAAGTCGTATTAGGGGGGGGGGGGTAAAAAAACCACTTCGACGTCGAAATGGGCATCTTTTAAACTAAATGGATGTCCAGGAGCATTGTCACTGAGGAGTCGAACTTTAGATGACAGATTTTTAGATGTAAGGTATTTCTTCACCTCATGAATAAAACAGTCATTAAACCAATCCAGAAACAAAATCCCTGGTTACCCATGCTTTGGTATTTACAGGCAACTTGCTTTTAGGTAGCTTTCAATACAAAAAAGTATAAAGCTACCTATTGCAGCCGTTCGGAGGAAAGCAGTTCCGGAAAATTTCGATATATTTTCACCGATCATGACCCCCAGACCCCAAAACCACCCTCCGTTCAAATGTTGATATATATATACAGGGGTGCAAAAATCTAGGCGCCAATGGGGCGATTCCCACCACTAAATGTTTAGTATTCTTCGCCTAATAAGAATACTGATAAAATTTAAGTGAAGAATACTAATAAAATTTGACGAAGTATACTAATAAAATTTAGTGGTGGGAATTAGCCCATTGGCGCCTAGCTTTTTGCACCCCTGTATATATATATATATATATATATATCTGACCTATGTCATACGATAACGCCCGTATTTATAAATCGATTTTGATGAAACTAATTGTGTGTATTAAGGTCACTAATGTCTCGACCGAGTTCGTTGGCCAGCTTGGTCCTCCATTTTGTTTCAAGATGGCGGCCATTTCAAAATTTAAAACTAAAATAGATGTACAAAAAAGTTAAAAATTCTAATTTATTTTTTAATTACGTGTTAGGCCTTGATACGAGGATTCCAGAGCATTTTTTGGTTTACCTCTATCTTAAAAAATGGCTGAAATAGAGAAGTTTGAAATTCTAGGGTGGGTGACATTTTGAAACAAAACAGCACATTGACGGGATTATTTTCTTTCATCTATATAATAAAACCGTATGTCATGTGACTGTCCTCAACAGTTCCGGGATGCCGCTTCACTTTTTCATATGCCAGGCAGCCATTTTTATTCAAAATTATTTTTTCTAATAAAACTGCATAAAAGTTACATTTTTAGAAAGATCGTTCAAAATAAATTAATATTTGAGAGATGACTTACGTTCAATTATGTATACATTTTGCAATAACTTCAGTTTCAATTAGGTTCGCTGTTCACATTCTCTATCCATGAAAGTAAACAACAACAAAAAAAAAAGATTCATTCGTTGTGAACATTTAAAATATTAAACCATGAATTTTTGGACCGCTGCCTGGTGTAAAAAAAAAAATAATCAGCACCAGTGAGACAGTCAAAGTTTACCATAATTCTGTTCCATACAACTCAACTTCCTTCGGATCTTTTCTTGATGTAAGTTGAACTCCGTGGTTGAACTCATGTAATAATATTTAATGGATCAAATTTCGAAACAAATTGTCAGCTTTTATTTTTCGTGTGTATTAATTAGAAACGATATTTTAATTTTGAAATCAAATGTTTTGATTTATGATAATATTTCTTATTTATCTATTTTCTATTTTAAAGAAAAATGTGAACGTCATGTATTTTAAATTGGAACAGCTGTCACGGACGCACCAGGGTTGGCGGAATTTTTGTTTTGCGCCATTTTGGCGAGAAAATCCCATTTTCAGGTACCTATTAGAGATTACTAAAACAGCATATACTTTTATTTTATTATGAAATAGTTTATTTTATATTAAAAACACACACACAATGATTAATTTATTATAAAGTGGGTTAAGCGGTTTTTGTCAAGAAAGATGAAATACATAACAACAAAAAATATGCGAAATGCTACCACGAGCGCAAAAGTTCTTGATTTGTCTATTAGATTTTTCCGGTTTGGCGAAGGATTAAGGAAAAAAATAAATTATGAATAAAAATAATTTGTTACAATGCTTAACATACATTTAAGGGCGACCAAACTGGTCGCCAGTGGCGGCTAGTTGTTGTAATAATTTTCCCAATCATACGCATAAAACTATATATTCATATCCGTTAGCGCCAAATTCTTGCCAAAATTGGCGACATTTGGCGAAATATCGCCAAATTTGGCGACCAAAATAAGTCTTCATAAATGAAGCCAATTTGGCTATTGCTCAATAATTTGGCGTATTTCTTATTCAAATTCAGTATTAAGGAATCTGTTGTAAACGTTTCTTTGCATTTTAACTTGCTGTTTTCGTGTAACATTAGCTAAAATTTTAAAACGAAGATATAGGAAAGCTACCTTTTCCTCCCGGTACAGGCCGGAAGGACTTTTTTCTTTACCTTTGAGAGCACGAGGATTTTGTAATCGATAAATTAACATCGGCTTTAGTTTAAAATCGCCTCTAGCATTGGTACACAACAGAAGACTTACCCTATCTTTTGCTGCCTTAAACCCTGGAGCTGTGCTTTCTGTTTTGGCAAGAAAAGTTGTCTTCGACATTTTCTTCCAGACCAAGCCTGTCTCGTCGGCATTAAACACCTGTTCTGGAGCATATCCGCCTCTTTCAATAATTTTTGTAAGTTCATCAGACATCAGGAAATGTTTAAGTACTTACATGATCCGCAGAAGCCGATTCGCTAACTAACTTTATGTTCTGTAAATTATGCCTTTGTTTGAAATTTTCAAACCACCTTTTACTTGCCTGGAAGTCAAATAAAGTTTCATCATTAACTTTTGTCGCGTCAAATATTTTTTTAGCCTTGGTTCGTATTAATGCTGAACTTAGCGGCACTTGCTTCTGGTTCATATCTTCTATCCAAATACTTAAGACATTTTCAGTTTCTTCCAATGACTTGCGATACGGTTTTTGAACTAGTCGGTGCACTTGCTGAGACGTTGTCTCTCATAGCCTTTTCGTTTTTTTAGTTGATCGAACCGTAGATTCATTAATATTAAAATCACGACTGACCGCGCACGCTCTTTCTCCCACTCGCAACTTATCTAAAACTTTAACTTTTTCGGAAAGGTTCAAAATTTTCTCACTCTTTTAGCTGTAGGCGACATGATGAAGTTTCTCTTTCTTTAGGTTTGCTAAACACTGAGAAGTAAAAATAGACAGGCGAATAGAAAGAACAAATGTATTCTACGGAGACTTATGTAATTCAAACGATAAACAAATCTTAGAAGGAGCATACTTCGAAGAAAAAAATTGAGTTTTGGTCTTTCAATATAAATTGGAGAAATGCCAAGCTCTAACAAACAAAGGGGGATAATCTATTTTTAGCATAAAAGCATGTTTCGGGTAAAACAAATGAAGTTTACTTTTAAAGAAAACATTCTTTATAAAAAGAAATCCGCGAATAACAAAGTTAATTATTCGCGAATGTTGAAATGTTCTTCATTTTATATTTCGCGAATAATCAAAACTCGTGAATGTTAAATCCGCGAATGTTAAGGGATTACTGTATATATATTGCTTTAACAAAGGAAGTCAGTGCGATGATAATACTACTCTGTTTTTAACTCTTTTCGGCGCGGAATAAACCTGTTTGTAAAATAATGAAATAATGGACTGACACCAGATTTTACAAACGATTTCCCTAGAAAAGATAACTTGCTGATTTTCTCTTATTTGATGAAGGGAAAATTTTAATTAAATATTCTTGGTGCCGTTTGTCAGTTTTGGAATTAAAATTAGGTGTCCTTTTTTGTGGACACCGCCTGCTAAAGGGTTAGTAAGAAGCATAATTATATTACAAATTAGCATAAGAATTAAATTACAACATATTTTTTTTGCATATTAAATATTGTAACTTATATGATGTTATTAATAAAATAAGGTATGATTTCGTAACGCTTTTGGAATTTTTACTAGTTAATAATAAATACATTTAAAAAAAAATACTCTTTAATTGATGAAAAATGTTTAATAATGGTTTAAAAATCAAAAATGCTACATAAATATTTTAAATATGTTCACATTATAATTAATGTGCGATATTAAAAATTTTAATTGTGAGATTATTAAATTATAATTACAAGTATATTTATAAAACAAAAAATAGAAAAACAAAGGTAGCGCATTTCGGTCTCGAACCCGGGCCCATGGTTCAACGAGCAGACGCCATAACAACTGAACTACGACAAACGCAGCAAAATCATTACAATGTACCTATTTAAGTTGTGTTATAATATTAGACCCCCTATTTCTCGATAACTAAGGGGCGTTGTATAAAATCCGTTGAACCTAAGACTAAGGGGCTTCTACCTTACAACGTATCTAAAAATAATCAAAATGGATGATTACCATGCTTGGCCCTCTCCAGTGGCGTAGCCAGGGTGGGGGTCCAGATGCTCTTCATACCACTAATTTTGTAATGTTTTCTTTGTCTTATGTAATTGAAGAAGTTTCTGCGATGTTAAAGGCAAAGAAATCTTTACAATTTTACTGGTATCCAGAGTGTTTGGACCCCCTCCCTGGCTACGCCACTGGTCCTCTCCTTGTGAGATTAAATAGGTCAATGAAAACTTTTAGAAAATACTGCTGTCAAAATTCAGCAGACCGAACAAACGCCTAAAACAATTTGCCTACGATATTCCGTGTTGCAGTGCGTAGGCTATGTAATCAGGGGACGGTGACCCTGGGGAAAACTTCCACCGGTATATTATGGAAGTATTTTATTTTCCTTTATTTAATAAAAAAATCTGCGTTTGAGAATGATGAATTTTTTTATGCTGATATATTTGTGGAGGTTTGTCTCTACGTAAATCAAGCCCTAATCACCAACGTAATAATACTCATTACCAAAATTAACTTTTTGTAAAAATTGTTACTTCATAAATCACACTTTATACATTTCAGTGGCAAGTATGTCCGTTTCTTAAATGTTAAATCACATCAGAATTAAAAAAATAATTCTTTAAACGTAAGAAATTGCAGATTTAAGGAATTTTTTTGATGAAAGTAAAGTTTTTATCAAAAATTCTTGTACAAATCTTGATTAAAATTATATGGAATATTATATATTCCTCTGCCCTTCGAAGGCTAAAAGAAGTATTTGAAAAATAAACAAACACCTTCCTAAATGAATAACCTGTGTGTTATTTTTTAACAATCAAAATCTTCACATACAAGATTATTTGAGAAAAAAATAATGCGTTCTTTCATGACATGTTTATCTTTAGAAATAAATTTTGAATACGTAGAATTTTTTATTCTCTTCCGTATTTGAAAAAACACAATGCAGTTAAGAAAATAAAATAATCCTCTTTTTGAATTTTTAGACTATTGCTTAGAAAATAAGTGCTTTTTGAGGAATTCCTTATATATATATATATATATATATATATATATTTCTTTTCTCAAGTCTCTTGATTTACAGTTTTTTATTCTGTTAGGTGAAGTTAAATTATTCAAAGGATTTATCTTGTTGTGTAATTTGTACTTGTTATTTGAATACATTCCTTTTACGTACATTTTAAATTGGAATTGTACGTTTGAAGAAATTTAAATTGTATTGAATGCCTTTCTTTCGGAAATAAGGAAATCCCTGCCATTTGACAATTCAGTACTTAAAATTCTACTTCAACGTTAGTTTTTCCAAACAGTGCTTGATTTTGATGCTGTAGAAATTTCGAGGAGGTATTTTCGCATAAATTGTAAAGGTCACATCTATGCTGTATGATATAAAATTGCAAAATAAATATTTTTCACGATTATGTGTCACTATTCAAAGCAAAATTTTAATTTTTAAATAAAAGTTTAAATAATTAATATTTCAGAGTTAATTTGAAATAAATCTGATAAATCAGATTCACCAGCTTGTTTTCTGGTTAGGGCACTAGCGACTAGTTAACGCTCGAATTAAAAAACTACCTTAACCTTTAAAGATACGTCGACGTACTCAGAGCGCAACTAAGTGGAGAAACAGTTGTGAATTAAAAAAGGATTACGTGATTCACATTTATGTTACATTTATCCTCTTTCCAAAGTACCTTTAATGTTCAACCATTATTTAAAGTTGGAGTTCGCAATTTTTCTGCTCAGTTTCATTATTTTTATTTGTAAGTCACCTCTAGATTTAGTGACTGGACATTAGACACTATTCGTCTTTAGCAGTAAAAGTTGATATTTAGGCTCTAACCCTTTCCGGCACAGACAAAGTCTGTTCGTAAAATAAAAAAATTCTGACTGGCACCTGAATTTATAAACGACTTTTTTAGAAAATAAGAACTCCTTATTTTAAGCTTTTATTCTAGAAACAAAATTTTATTAAATATTCTTGGTGTCGCATGCAAGTTTGGAATTAAACTTAGGTGTGCCCGGAGTGGGACCACTGTGCCGGAAAGGGTTAAAAGGAGTTGACGCATGGAATACGCGACGCATTTCTATATGTTGCTACAAACCGTCCGTGTCACATTAATGCTAATTAAATTATATTTTTAGCAATTTTGTGTTTATTACTTTTATACTAGTACTGGAAATTGTATTAAGCAAGAATATTATTAAAAGTTGTTATTTAGAATTTAAAAACTGATGGCGCATAGAGTGCGATACCTGTGTCCTTATGTTACTACAAACCGCCCACGTCTTTAACCCCTTCGCGAAGAGCGTCCTTTACAGAATTTTTAATCTTTTACCACTGGTTTTTCAAAACAGAAATTTTCGCCTAATTGAATCGCAGAAACGCTAAGATTTAATAAGGCAAATCTTACAATAAAAAATATCTGGTGGGAAAAATCGAGGATTCTGAGCATCTTATGCGTCACGTATACGTGTCGCTCGTCCCCAATGGGTTAAAAGTTTACTCCTGGTAAAGCGCCAAACTGCCCGTGTCTTTATAGGTTCACTGCCGGTTAAGCGCCAAACTGCGCGTGTCTTTAAAAGCTAACTGCCAGTAGAGCGCTAAACAGTCCGTGTCTTTAAAAGTTAACTGCCAGTAAACCGCAAAAACCTCAAATTTTATTCACGATTAATCCAGCACTCAAATTATATTCATGATTAATGTTATCAGACTTAATCGCATCAGAAATCCACAGAGACGAATACCATTTGAGCGTTCAACTGTGTTTTTTGTGTTTAAAGGACACATGAGGTAGATGATAAATACGAACGCTAGAAATACAAAGTTTAATTCCATAGTCAGACTTGAATGCCCATAGATATTTGTAGTGTTTTGAAGTTAATGTCTATGATTGTTTAGATCACGAGTAACACCACATCGTCCCTAAACAAATTGATAAATTTCATATTTAAAAAAAGAAAAGAAAAATTTGCTTTTTTATATTGTAGTGTATTGTAGAATTTACACAAAATCTACAAGTATATCACATCCCATGTAAAGAATCCCTAGTCGAAAATTAGTCTGACTCCTTGTTCCCACTGTCGGGAGATATAAAAAAGGTATAACTAACACAAACGATAGTAAAGTGACATTACGAGAAAATAGACTTAACTTTGGAGAATATAGTGTCGCCTCTAAACTACCCAGGTAAAAGTTTTGCCCTCGAGAAACTTCCAGAAAATATATCTACTGATCGGATGATAAAATATCTCTTCAGAAAATGAAGACAATACAAGAGTAAATGCGATTGTCAAAATACAACATAACAATTTTTTTATATGCAAAAAATATAATTTTCTATACATAAGCTGTTTGTATTTCTTTTTTTTTTTTTTAGGAACTCATTTTTCACAGTGTTCTATGTACTTGTTATTTATCACCCATCCACCTAATGCTACCAGCTAGGTAATTATTAACCCTGTTAATACCACTATTTATTATTCTACCTGGGGTGCGTGACATTGGTCACAGGATGCACGGATTAAATTATCGAATGCTGAATTAATTTAGATAAATGACGTTCATAATGCGGTCATCAACTCGTCGCATAAATTGTAAAAGCTCAGAAGTGTACCCCATGTTTATTGTTTCTGTTAAATTTCAGTTAAAGTTTTCTTCAGTTAAAGTTCTAATTCTGGTTAAATCTTCCTGAAAACGTAGTATGAACAGAATGTTTAAAAAAGTTGCGAGTTGCAGTAATTTCTAATAAAATATAAATTGGTAATCAAAGGTTTAAAATCGCACATATTGTTTTATGCATTCTGAAATACAGCTCATTGTTACTTGAAAACTATAGACATTTCGGGCTCATATGGTGATGTTATAACATGTATCCTTAGTGCAAGATGGGAACATTTTTGAAACTTTCTACTCAATATTATGAATGGATATTAAGATTTGACATAATGATTTGACATATCTTGTGTTTTTTTTATTAAATAGTTGAATCTAAAACCTTATTTTTATTTGTTTCTACATACCAAATTTTCCTATTTATCTTTTCCACATATTTTTATACCATCTTGTATAAGAGTTATTAGAATGTTATTTTAAATATACAATATTTAATTTGAGCTTTTAAAACATGTTATATAAAGATCTTCTGTAACAAATAATTATCAGTGTTCGTAAGCTTTTATCACAATTTTTTATAGTATTTTTCGCGTTATTTAATTGCAGAAAAGTATTATAAATCCAGCAATTAAACGAAGCTTCCGCAATTTGTGCAATTTAAATATTAAATAGAAAAATTCTATTAAAAACGTTACGAACAATGATTAAATAACTAACACATATGAAAAAATTTACTTTACTTTCTAAAGCTTCATTTTTATTAAACTTACAATTTCTACGCTTTCGCACTATATTACGTGTATTAAAAACATACTTTTAGATATGTTTATACTATTTGGATAAAATATATGTTCGTGATAGTGTAATTTGTGTATAATATAATTCATGATTACGAAACGATAAAAAAATTATAATTAATTAAAATAAAAATAATAATTCGAATATTTGGGAATGAGATATATTAAAAATATATTTTTAGGAATGTCAAAAATTGCTTACTTTGCATAATCAATTTTAACGTTTCAATATGAAATAACAGACGTTAATAAAACATTAATTTTTGTTTACGATAATGTTTCATTCAAGCTAACTTTCACTTTCGACAGTTACATACAGAATAAATACATGGACTGAGTTATTCATTTGAATATGATATTATTTAGTTACTGAGAAATATGGAAGGAAAACTCCACAAATTTAGTATCGAATAACATTTATCGAATCCATGTTTAATGTCACTGTTATAAGTATTTTAAAAGACATTTCAACACTACAAAGGAATTTGCTTCAGGCATTAAAGTTCTAATTCTTAAACAACCTTCAATTAGAAATTAGTAACATTGATAATTCAGTTAGACTTTAAAGTAGTAACGATTCTTGAAATTCAAAAGAAAAATCGAGTTTGTGTTCAATTAATGAGTTACAAGTAACAAAAGTAATCATAAAATTAAAGTTATAACTAAAATTATCATTACATTATGTAAAATTTCGTTATCAGGAAAATGTCGTTAAAAGTTCCTCTATTTGTTTCATTTTGTAATTACACAGCCTGTGCATGGTGCTTGAATTTTAATACCACAATTTCTGAATAGTAATATTAGCCTAATTTAATCGAGAATTTTAGAATGCATTTAAATATTGTTTTAAATTTTTTGTCATTAAAAAAAACATTAATACGTGATATTATTCTGAAATGCGTCATTAAAATTTAAGAACTTTACGAACCTATGTATCTACCCATTGAAACATCCGGTATAAGAAAATAGTAAAAAAAAATTCCATTTTCCGTCATTTTACTGTATTATTTCGCGTAAAGACAAGTCAAGAAACGCAAAATTCAGTTCTAAATGTTTGGATGTTTGCAGTTATTTGAAATCATTTTCACACATTAGCTGCCAGACACCGCTGCCTGCTAAATGTACTCTTTATTGATAGCTCGACACTTTTTTTTATAATAATCGACTGGAGATATGAATTAAGAGGAGGAGAAATGTAGTATACCATCTACTGGTTGCGAGTGAACAACTGAGGATGTAGTCATAAGATTGTAACTGTTGTTTGTTTGCATCGGATCAGGGCCTCATTAACGCCGGAGCAAACTGCCCCCAGGAAAAACAAATATACATTTTTCTCTTTTTTATGATAGAAATTTTGAATGAATAAGGCGTTTAACCCCTTAATCGTCGATCCCGATAAGTGTAGGCTACTTTTTAAAAAATCAGATTGCTTGATTACCACCAGTTTTTTTTAATAGAAATATTCATCTTATTTAATAGGCAGATAAAATAATGCGAGATTAAAGCCAATTAGACTATTTTAAAAAACCGATGGGAATGAAACAATCTGAATAAAACAGGCATAACATACGCTGCCCGTGAATGTCTCGGGCACGACGATTAAGGGGTTAAATTATCAGAAAAGATTTATTAAAATTTGTTGCTGGAAGTGTGTGCCCCGGCGATAATCAAATTCACTTACATTGACAGAAGGATTTTTTATGTTGACACAATATGGCCAAACCGCAAGGCATTACTACGACCGGTGCAAACTGCCATAAATAAAACGAATAGATATTTTTTGCCTTAGTTATGACAGAAATAGTGCATGAATAATGCATTTATGTAAGGAGGTAAAATCTATTCAAATTTACTGGTGGAAGTTTGCCCCAGCGGTATGCAGGCCATGTTGAACAGATTACAGTTGAAGTTTCGTCATTTTGAGGCTATGTTTAATTCCTCTGTATTTAGACTTCCATGAATATTAGCTTAAAAGTCGAACTAACCTGATGCTGATAAATTGAGTTACCTAAGAGACAGATGGAAAGTCGTCGACCAAGTGAAAATGGTTTGAAATGACAGGTGGTGGTACAACTACGTAATGTGAAAAACGAACAAGTTGCCGCAAGCGGAGCATGCGGCGGCAAATATATTCATGTATTTTGACCATTTAAACTTCGTTTGAAAATGAAAAAACCTCGAAATTAATGTACCGACCTCATTAGCCATAAGTTTACCCTTATATGACGTAACTAACGTAAATATAAAAAATAATAAAAAACAGTGTTTGAAAATGGATTTTCGGCTATATTTTATTTTCAGTGATTTTCTCTTAAATATCTTGTCTCAATATGTGGCATAAATATTTATATCTTTTAATATCTAGAATAGTATTCTATTTTTGCAGATTCTAAGAATATTTTTGAAATTGATTTTTAATTTCAAAATTCGTGAAAAACAGGATTATTCCTTTTCTTTTTTATTTCAGATTAACAGTTGAAAAAATAGTGATTAACTGTACTGGAATTTCTGAACACTTTATAAAAAAATTGCATTAAGAAACCAGTTAATCCAAAAATAAGTAGAAGAAATATGTAACGGAATATATACAATTTATTGTACTAAAATTCTTCAATTATTTACGCAATCTTTTATAATCGGATTCAAAGTCAAAGTTGGCGTCAACCCTGTACAATTCTGGCAACAATTAATTTCATGTATATGAGAATTACAACCCTAATTTCGCCAAACAGTGACAATTTAGCATGTTTTAGCATATCTTTCAAAAAAAAATTTTTATTATTATTATTCTTCAACAGAATTAATAAATAAATTTCTATATGTTTTTATTTGGTGAAATACTTTTTCCTCACAGTATTTTTTCCCTCACAGTAAAAATATTTTCCTGTAAGTAAAAAAATAAAAAATAAAAAAATATATTAAATTAAATCACGTTCTGGTGAGAAAAAAATATTGTAACAAAATAAGATTAACGTGGACAAAATAATTTATTTGAACTAATAAGAGAAAATGTTTATCAGTTATAGTCACTGAATGGTGGCACATTTTTACCACAAGTTTTTTAATAGAATTTTCTATTTAATATTTAAATGGCAGAAATTGTAGAAAGGCCCTGATTACCGACGGGGCACACTTCCACCAGTAAAATTTAATAGACATTTTCGTCTTATTAAATGTAAAATTCGTCTTATTTTCATGCAAAATTACTGCCATGAATAAATGAAAAATTTCTGTTATTATTTGCTGGTGTAAGTGTGCCCCGTTGGTAATCAGGCTCTGATTGTAGACGCCTCGTTTAATAGTAAAATTTGTAATACTTATCAGCATATGAGACGAAAAATTCTATAGAAGATTTGTGGTACAAGCGTACGAACCCTGATAATAGGGAATATGGATAAAAATAACAAAAACGGATTTAGGGAACCTCAAAATGTTAAAGTATGCCAATATCTCAATAATACGGTTTTATCATGTTTACAATACTTTCCTGATACTGTACGCGCACGGAAAATAAATGTATAGTTTTCATTTACTCTATTTACATTGCACTATACATCTATAAACAATATTAACATTCTCTTATAAATAAATTAACAATGTATGGATTTATGATAATTTCATATTTACTGTTCTGCTCTAACAGGGAGCACAGATGAGTATATTTTTAAGTACAAGTGTTTATGAACAGCAATCTTCGCCTTATATAATCTCAGAATTCTCTGATAAATAAGTCGAAGATTAGTATTCGAAAATCATTGAATTCAAATGTAAGCGCTTCTGTGCGCCCGTTTTCAAATTAATAAATAAATAAATAACAAAAATAGATCACGTGATATTACTATGCAATGTTTCATCCTTACCGTGAAATAAATTTACTATAACTATTGTGAAATGCTGTATCTAATGTATTTCATAACATTCTGTTTCATAGCCTTTAATTTTCGAAATACAATACAAAGTAACTCATTTTACACATTTCATAATGAAAGGCTAATACATTTTCTAATATATTATGTGCCCTAAAATTCATAAACAGAGCACTGAATAATGAAATATAATTAAAATGCATCTTTAGAAATGTCATGAAAATACTTACTAACAATGAGCAGTTTCAATTTTCGTTGCGAATTTGTTCTAGCCATTAATAATGCATTTATTTTTAATTTATTATAATGTTTCATTCAAGGCAACTTTCACTTTTGACAGTTATATGCACAAATGAATAAGTTCAATAAGTTATTTAATTGAATACGATATTATTTAGTTTGTGACAAATATGTTAGGGAATAAATCTTAAAATTCAAACTCAGAATCGAATAACTTTTATTGAATCCTTATTAATATCACCTATGTCTTGTTATTAAAAAGGTATTTAGGAACTATAAAGGGATTTGCTGCAGGCATTAAATCGCTACTTTTCAAAAGCATTTGGTTGTAAATAAGACGCTGCATACTGATTATTTCTATTCATTTAATTCAAGTAATTCATCAGTTAATTGATACTTGAATTGAAATTGATGTTTTTAGTTCATTTAATATTAACTAAGAACTATTTGCTTTAAAAGGGAATAGACTTTTAATGTAATTAATGAGGAAAAAAGTAAAAAGTAAGATTAAATGAAAATCCCTGTACCGGAAAACTTACGTATTACATAAAATAAAGTGATCATTTATTCATGCAAAATAAGTTGTTTGAGTTGTTTATTAGGTATGATGTGAAGGAGAGGGGAGATACTTCGCCAGTAAGATGTACGAATTCAATGAAAATGCAAGTATATATATATAAATTTTTTTAACACATTTGCATAATTATCATATGCATCCGTCCATTTCAGAAATTTTGTTTTTATTCAAAATTCCAGAAGATGATTTTTTACTTTAACCCATTCCCTGCTACTGGTGCGTTTTCGCAACATTCAAAATAAAATGGTATGAAAAAAAAAACTACCAAGCTACCACAATTTTAACATGTTAAAATATACTTTATTTAATGACAAAAACTTTGCTATTAAAGATACCGAATATTATCTTTCAGAATTTTTGGTGGGAAACGAGTTTCAGATAAAAAAAAACACTGAAGACTCCGCCCATATAGTTTTGGCAGTTAACACCAGAACTACCATGAGCCGTCATTTTTACGATAACCAAATGAATATATTCCGATTCAAACCAGAATTTTAAAATAAATAAAACATAAAACTCACAGAAATACGTTAAATGAAAAAGTTAAGTAGTTCTAAATGAAATTTCTTGGGTGAAATAGTTTCAAAAACTTGAGTAAAATTTCCGGTAGTTAATGGGTTAAGAAATCGCGAAACGATGTCTGTCATTCAATACAAAAAAATGATAATAACTATTCATAATTTCTTGTATGAATTCATAATTACGGAATAAAAAATAATTTTCCGAAATGCACGTTAATGATGCAAATACATTAAGACATGTTTGGGAACGGTAATTTTAGATCAAAGAAGCGTGAAATGTTAGGAATATTAACTTTAGTTTTAATTTTGTGGGAAATCATTTATATAACATACATTTTTTTTCTAATTTCTGAAAAATTTGTATAATAGACAATTATGTTAATCTTCATTATTAAAAGACTGTTCGTTTTCCTTTTTTATAAATTGCACAAATTGTTTTTCAATTACATCAAGCAAAAACTAATTTTTAATTGCATAGACATGTAAGGACACGAATATTTGCTACGTCGCGCTGCACTGCGAAAATTACATACATAGTGCAGCATGGTGCACCAAGGTACACACCAAGGTAGCAATTCAAAACATGTAATTAAAAGATAACTTTTGGTTATCGTTTTTTTTCCTAACATTAAAAATATATATAATATATATTTTTTTAATGTTAGGAAAAAATGATAACCAAAAGTTATCATTTAATTACATGTTTTGAAGTATTTTGTACCTTAGTGCACCATGCTGTATTTGAAACACCACTTTACTATACTTTACTATACTTTTACTAAATTTTTACTACTATTAAAAGATGAGAATATTAAATACTTTTATTACACTTTTATTACACTTTTATTACACTTTTATTAATATTAAACACTTTTATTACACTTTTATCATGTCATGATATTAAATAAATGTGCCAACTAAAAAATAAAGCTAGCACTAATAATAAAAGCGTTTAATATTCTCATCATTTAATAGTAGTAAAAATATAGTAAAAATGTTATTGGTGTTTCAAATACAGCATGGTGCACTAAGGTAGACAACAATTCAAAATATGTAATTAAAAGAAAACTTGTGGTTACCCTTTTTTCCTAACATTGAAAATATGTATGTGATATTAAATAAATATGCTGACTAAAAAATGAAGCTCGCACTAATAATAAAAGTATTTAATATTCTCATCAATTAATAGTAGTAAAAATATAGTAAAAATGTTATTGGTGTTTCAAATGCAGCATGGTGCACTAAAATTACACAGCATTTTAAAATATTTAATTAAAAGATAACTTTTGATTATCATTCTTTTCTTTCAATAAAAAGTACATGTATGATATTAAATAAATGTGCCAACTAAAAAATAAAGCTGGCACTAATAAAAAAAAAAGTCTAATATTCTCATCATTTAATAGTAGTAAAAATATAGTAAAAATGTTATTGGTGATTCAAATACAGAATGGTGTACCAAGGTACACAACAATTCAAACCATGTTATTGAATAATAACTTTTGATTATAATTTTTTCTAACATTAAAAAAATATACATGATATTAAATAAATTGTGCCAATTAAAAAATAAAGCTGGCACTAATAATAAAAGTGTTTAATATTCTCATCCTTTAAAAATAGTAAAAGTATAATAAAAATTTTATTGGAGATCTAAAAACAGCCTGGTGAACCTAGGTACACAGCAATTCAAAATATATAAGTAAAAGATAAATTTTTGGTTATCCTTTTTTCTAACATTAAAAAAATATACATATGATATTAAGTAAATGTGCCAACTAAAAAATAAAGCTTTCACTAATAATAAAAGTCTTTAATATTCTCATCATTTAATAGTAGTAAAACTATACTAAAAATGTTATTGGTGTTTCAAATACAGCATGGTGTACCAAGGTACACAACAATGCAAAACATGTAATTGAATAATAACTTTTGGTTATAATTTTTTTCTAACATTAAAAATATATATATAATATTAAATAAATTGTGTCAACTAAAAAATAAAGCTGGCACTAATAATAAAAGTGCAATATTCTCATCCTTTAAAAATAGTAAAAGTATAGTAAAAATTTTATTGGAGATCTAAAAACAGCCTGGTGCACCTAGGTACACAGCAATTCAATATATATAATTAAAAAATAACTTTTGGTTATCCCTTTTTTCTAACATTAAAAAAATATACCGTAATTTCCGGCGTATAATCCGCAGCTCAAAGAGTCGTTTTTCGAGCCAGAAATTTTATTCAATAATTGTAGTTAAATATTTACAGCGATCTTTTAAGTTACATTTTATAAAATAATATTTCTGGGTCGAAAAACGACTGTTTGAGCTGCGGATTATACGCCGGAAATTACGGTATATGATAGTAAATAAATATGCCAACTACAAAATAAAGCTGGCACTAATAATAAAAGTGTTTAATACTCTCATCCTTTAATAGTAGTAAACAGGGCCTGATTACCAACGGGGCACACTTCCACCAGTAAAAAAGAATAGATTTTTTTCACTTATTCATAGCAGTAATTTTGCATGATAATAAGACGAATTTTGCATTTAACAAGACGAAAATTTCTATTAAATTTTACTGGTGGAAGTGTGCCCCGTCGGTAATCAGGCCCTGGTAGTAAATATATAGTAAAAAATGTTATTTGTGCTTCAAATACAGCCTCGTGCAGAAATTTACACAAAACTTCAAAATATGTAATCAAATGATTACTTTTGGTTATATTTTTCAAAAAACTAAAAACTAAATGCGCTACTAAACAAATGGGGCAGTTAAAAATAAATTTGGCATTAATAATAAAAGTGGTACACATTGTCATATTTTATTGTTAGTAAATTTTATGCTAAAAATGTTATTGGTGTTTCAAACACAGCCTGGTACATAAATGAAACCAAAAGTCAAAATATGTAAGCAAAATATTAATTTTGTTATACGTTTCCTAACATTAAAAAATTACTTTCTTGACGTATAGAGGTAATTTATGACTTTTTGTAAATATAACATCTTTTGTACCATAATTAGGATTAACTGGAATTCATTAAAATCTATGTTTTCTATATAATTACTCCAGAAAGGAATTTCCAGCCATTATACCGTGACAACTAGTTTTACCTTAAAAAAATATAAATAAATAAAGACACAAATAAAAATTATAATATAATTGTCCGCAAAAAAATATATGTACTTTCAAATGTACCGTGAGAAAATAAAGCTTGCATGTCATAAGAAGCTCTTTCTATTCAGCTCTAGAAGAAGCTGAAAAATACCTGAGAGATAATCAATAAACAAGATCCTGATTTATCAATAACAAACTGAGATATATCCTGGCAATAAATAACTCTTAGGAAGATAAATTTGCTATTGATTATAAAAGTACCTACCACAAATCATGGGTGATTCCATTTAATTTATCTGATATATTTATGATTATGGAACTGAAATTTAACACAAAGGATAATATTATATTTATATCATAATGCATTTAATTACCTGTGCTCAAAAGATATGGTATGCAAGTAAAGATAATTTTGTGAATTAGTTACATAGATGATCATACTACATATTAGATCATACCTACATATTTTTACTTACCCATCATGCGTAGTATCAGGTAAGTTTTGCAATCGTTTTAAAAATTGATTTCTTTTTGACGGATTTACACGTTTCAGACACTAGTGATGCCGGAAAACATACCGCAATTTCCGGCGTATAGTCCGCAGCTCAAAGAGTCGTTTTTCGACCCAGAAATATTATTTTATAAAATGTAACTTAAAAGATCGCTGTAAATATTTAACTACAATTATTGAATAAAATTTCTGGGTCGAAAAACGACTCTTTGAGCTGCGGATTATACGCCGGAAATTACGGTATTTTTAGGAAATAAGAATGTGCCGTCCGTCTGTTTGTGTGTCTGTGAGTCTGTAAATGCTCTATCTCCTGAACAAATTGTGATAGAGACTTGAATTTTTTTTTATGTACTTAGTACGTAATAATGAGAAGAAGCCTGTTGAATTTCAGTAACCTCGATTATCCGGATCTATTTTTTTCGGACTCTCGAAATATTCGTTCTGATAAAAGATATATACAAATTTTCGAAAATGTTTATTTTAAGTAGTGAATATAAAAGACAATAAAAAAAACATAAATTTTGCATAAATAATGAAGTCGATCGGATAATTACTTGCCGAGAAATTCGTAATCATATTTTCCACATTCTTTGATTTAGCGTAATACTGTATTTCATTCAAATTGCAATTCAAAGATATATTTTAATTGGAAATGAGACGCTTAATCCGACGCAGTAAACCCTTAGTTCATATAATTATCAATTTTGAAGTTATAAGGATGTTTCGTTTACGCAATTCAGTAATACAGCATTTGAAGTTTACAACGTCATCAAGCCAGGATTTTATTCGAATTGTAAAAGCCTTTTATAAGTAGTTTACACATGTTTTATTTTCATATTTTAAATTATGCATATCCATGATGAGTAAGTATTACGGTGATCCCCAACAACTAGTTTTATTAGTTATCATCGTATCATTTATATAATAGAAGTGTCATCAAATAAAACAACGATTACTATTAAAGACTAGTCGTTGGGGGCCACAGTAATACTTACCCATCATGGAAATGCAGAATATAAAATATGAAAATGAAACATGTGTAAACTATTTATAAAATGCATTGCAATTCGAATAAAATTTGGCTTGATGACGTCATAAACTTTAAATGCTCTATTACTCCAAAATTGATAATCATTTTAACTAACGGTTTACTGCGTCGGATTAAGCGTCTCATTTCCAATTAAAATATATATTTGAATTGAAATTTTAAAGAAATACAGGGTCCGGAAATATCGAAGAGTGTGAAAAATAAGATTACAAATATCTCGGCAACTCATTATCCGATCGATGTCATCCTTTATGCAAAATGTATGTTTTTTTTATTGTCTTTTATATTCCCTCCTTAAAATAAACAATTTCGAAATTTTTTATATACCTTTTATCAGAATGAATGTTTCGAGAGTCCAAAAAAAAATTGTCCCGGATAATCGAGGTTACTGAAATTCAATAAGCTTCTTTCCATTATTACATTCTGTGTACACACCAAATTTCATGTCTCTATTTTGATTTGTTCGGGAGATAAAGCGTTTGCAGACACACAGACACACAGACAGACGGCAAATTTATTTTTCTAAAAATATGTTTTTCGAAATCTCCAGTGTCTGAAACGTGTAAATCCGACAAAAAAAAATTTCCGATTTTCAAAACGATTACAAGACTTACCCAATACTACGTATGATGGGTAAATAATAGTGGTACGAGTATAGGCAACGATGAAACTCACTCACAAAATTATCTCCATGTGCGCAGTGAGTATTCTACTTTTTAAAAATTCAGATTACTTGATTGCCGACCCTTTTTGAAGTGTAAAATTTCCCTTTGTTTAATGCTACAATTAATAAGGTGAGAAAAAGGTTTTTAACCCCTTAACTGTGTATCCCGAACTTAGTTCGGGCAAGAAGAGTTTGCTTGTTTTGTTACTAAAAGCTTTTGCCCACCAGTAATTTTTAAAAGTAATTTTCAAACGCAATCTTCCCTTAATTAATCGGCAGACATTATGGATTACATTAAGCAAATATTTTAGTACGGAAAAACTGGTACAACGTGCCTATTTTTAGTTTATGGTGTCAAAAAAGCTCCAACAGTTAAGGGGTTAAAAAAGTGGTGGTATAAAAACAATCAGAATAAAAAGAAAATAACCTACTGACAACACTAGATGTGTGGTGCATAGCTTTCGAGTGCAGTTAATGAAATGATTAAATGTGGGTTTCCTATGTTGCATAATGTTAATAAGATAATAATATATATTGGCATATCCTGTTAAATGCGTTACAAATATTCACATTAATGATGCAGTATACGACTTTTTTTCAATATTTCAAAGACAGTTTGAAGTACAAGCTTCTGATGAAATTTAATTCGTTAATGTACTTATATATTAAAAGTACAAGTATCTTGAAACTAGTTAATGAAAGAAATAGAGCATCATTAATAACTGACTAAGATAAATTTCTGCAATAAATAATGCTTATGAAGATAAATTTGATATTGATTATAAAAGTATCTAACAGAAATCATGACAGATTTCATTTAGTTGCTTCGAGAGATTGATGATTATTAACTGCATTCTTAGGAATAAAGAAAAAGACGCTGAACAAGCAATTTTTGTAACAATACATCAGACTAGTGGCTAGATTAATAATCAAATTTGAATAAAAGACTAATGTGATAAGAGTACTGTAAATATTGCACTGTTCAATTATTTTTCAACAATAATATTTAATTAACGGGGAATTTTGAAAATTAAAATGTTTAATGGTTTTTACAGGCACAAATTTGTTTAAATATAAAAATATATGTTTAATTAAAATCAGGGGAATATTTTTTGAAATCTTAAACAAACCCACAACAATCCAAATTATTAATCTTATGAAAATATAATTAATTACGAAAGGAGACAGTTAAACTTTTCTGTCATTTATGATGATATCAATACATAGATTATATTTTGATGAGGGAGAAGAATTTTTGTCAGTAGTTTATAGCTATTGTTGGAATTTTCATATTTTCTGCCGTTAAAATAAGAAAAATAACTAAAAAATATCTTATTTGGAGAATTAGAGAATTATTTTTATGTGGCTATGAGAATAGTAGAATGTATATATATATATATATATATATATATATATATATAATACACTTATTTTAAAGTTACTTTTAGATGGATTAACTTAGTTATTAGATGGATTATTTTAAGTTCTATACAATTAATAAACTATCGTAAATTCCAGATGTTACGCCTTTTTGTTACACATATTTTAAATAGAAATTTTCGCCTTATTTAATCGCAGAAATTCCGCGATTAAAAATATAAATAATAAAAATTATATTAATAATATAATAGAGGGCATGGGTGGCCAACCTTTTCCCACTGAAAATTGCTCGACACCAGTTTTTTCTAAACAGAAATTTTAACCTCATTTTATCACATAATTTCACTCTTTATTTAATGCGAATAGTTCTGTTAAATAAAAGTGGTAGCTCTGTGGCACGCGTAATAAAAATAAGGTAACAAAAAGCAGAAATTTAGCAATTATATCATATATCACTGACTTTCGCATATGATGATATACGTACTTATTTGGTGGGTCGCGCACCTGTTATTGGCGCATCGAGTATGGGAGACTTCAAGAGCGAAAATATTCGCAAAATTCTTCTACTGTCATAATTTGATGGAGTGCTGCACTGTAAAAAAATTTCGGAACGTTTCAGGAAATTATCCTGAAACATTTCGCATATTTTACCGGAATTTCTAATTTCTTTATGTCCCACTTTATGTAATATTTTTGAGAGGTTTCAACTTTTCCGGAAACTACATTCTGCACATGTGTGCTTCATGTTTTATGTTCCATTAGCCATTTTGAAGAATAAAAGACAGCTGCCTAGGTACTCAGAGACAAATGCAATCTGAACAAATGCCATTCTTTGTTTAGATATCAACCGATAAACTAAGTAGCTAATTTAAATCTTTTTATGCTTCAGTATTTAAATTTTCATTTTATCTGTAATAGAAAACATTAAAATTTAATTGCTTAAATAAGACACTGAATAAAAAAAGTATATTGATTATGGAAAAACGGAATGTTTCACTACTTTGTTGTGAAACGTAACAGCAAAAAGCCGTGGCATCTTAATGCCACCACGTTTTTCCGGAACCTGCCGGAATTTTTATTTACAGTGTAATATCTACGATAATATCTATTTTCCCACCATGTTAAATGTTGTAAATGTAATGTATCTCAGATATTGTGGCAGGATGCCTGGCTACTCTTTAATATGTGTACCCTGATGGACGAGAGAAATTTACAATTTAGTGTACGATCGTGTTTTCCTGAATCTCTAACATATGTGCGTGAAGGAGACATCGGTCTTTCTTTATGTTTCAGAAAGTGCGTATTAATCTACAGCAGGGTTGTTCAACCTGGCACCCGCTATTCACCAGAAAATTCTTACAAAAACATTTTCCTTATATATTCGGAGATTGAATAAGGCAAATATTTCTATAAGAATTGTCTGGTGAATAGAGGGCGCCAGGTTGGACAGCCCTGATCTACAGGCTTGTTTGACACTGTTATTTTGCAAAGACATGTAAATTAGATTACTGTTGTTGCGTATTGGCTACATGTAGTGAGGATGTTTGCTGGAAAATTAGGATTCACCGGAAATTTCACAGATAAGGTTAAGATACTCTAGTTGCGGCAGTGCAGTTTTCCTGGGATCGAAGTGCTGGAGATTTTGCGCAGCACGTGGATAGTGGATTTTTTGCAAAACTGCTGGTTTATTGGCAAGAAATAGTGTATTCTTCTACTGAGAATGAAAAGTTTTTTAAATCTCACGGAGCCTAATTAATTGTTTAACATTAAGCAGTGTACCTCTTTATGAGAGTGCCAAAACATACGATGCTCAAACTCTGCTTAGACAAAAGCGCTTGTCCACATTATGGTAAATCTGTTCTTTTTCTGTTCGAGAACATGCCGATACTCGCCTGGACGCCGTCGATTATACGAATGAGACAAGTTGAAAAGCATTAGGTGGGCGAGAAGGGGCCAAGATGTTTGGCGATTCACTTTTGTCCAGAATCGTCTCAACCAATCAAATGTTATATACCGCATGTCTCTTCCCTCATATCTAGTCTTCCGAACATTAGCAAACCTGCCAACATCGCACTAAACTGCCATACAATGTAAGTTAATTTAACCGAGGTTAAACATGTTTAACGCCAGAATTTTGTTTTAAGAAATGCATTCAAACTGGTTACACGTAAGAACATGAAACTAAATATATATTATTTCTTCAAATATATTTTCTGGTTAGAAACGTCTCTAACCTGGATCAAATTAACTCACAATGTACGGAAGTTTAGTTGAAAGTTGGCAGGTATGCATTAGCTAAGGTTTTTTTTTTTTTTTTTTTTTTTTTTTTTTTTTGTAAGAAATAGAAGTGTTACAAAGAAATTGTGAATACTAGTGAAGGGATTGATCTTTAACGAATCGACAAGGAATCGTATTCTGTTTAAAATCATATTTCAATGACATTGCTCTTCCTCCTTTTAAAGTTATTTTAAAAACTGTTTATTGTTAAATTATCATCATTCAATTGAAGCTCATTTCAATTTATTAAGATACTTATTTTTAAGAATACAATAGATATGAAAATGGTTAATCAACGTGATAAATCTTTATTACTTTCTAAATATAAAGACGGTTTGTGGTAACATAAAGATATAGCCGTCGTACTGTATACACCAAGGTATTTTAAAGAATAAATAATATGCAGGCTATGAAAAGAATATCATTAAAATTTGGTATTTAGTAAATATCAACTTTTGATGAATAAACATCACATTCATAAAATAAAGAATAATGTAATTTGAATAAATGTAACACGGGCGGTTTACAATTACATAAAATCTCGGGCACCGTGTTCTATACTGCAACGCTTTTTAAAACCTAAATATAAACTGTAAATGATAATAATCTTTAATGGAATTTGTAGTGATAATATAAAAGCAATAAACATTAAACATCTACTGAAGTGAAAATGAGTGATTTTGACAACAATGTAATTTTAAGTGAATGCTGCTCAAGGTTCATAAAACATTGCTAACATTGCTAACAATAAATCGGTGACTACTTCTTAAAACATTCTCACTAAAATTCGCCAAATAGCGCACAATAAGTAAATATTAGATCAGTATTTTAAGATACAATGCTTTATTATTATTTTTTTATTTTTTTTTAACTTAACTTTCTTTATGCATGCAAACATGGATTTTGTAATCGATTTCTTCCTCACTTCTTGATGTGATAATGTTTTAGAAATTACGCACATTGATATATTCTCGATTATAATATAGTATTTTGATAGTTTCAAAACTTTGTAACAATTTTATAAATTAATTTTTGTTAATTTTTTAGTATACATTTAAAAAAAAGAACAATTAAGGAATCCTAGATCGCGTAACTAATTTTCAGGCACGTTTTTCTAATCTATTAGCATATGATTTAACAATAAATTAATTGTTTGTTACAAAAATGTGAAATAACATTTGCAGCAATTTACAAAGGCCATTTTCGATTTCCCTTTATTATATTTTTAAAATAAACTGAGCGAAAATTAAACATTTTTAATGAAAATCTATTAATTGCAACTTTTAATGTATTAAGAATTTTCGTTAATGCTTCCCGCTTATGACGTATCACCGTTAATGAGGACAATTTCATTTTTCCCCATCATTACCTATTTGCAATTAATGTTAAAGACATTGCTTAAAACGTACGGCTCATCGGATAATTCGGGTATTTCTTTCAGAAACTGATCGAGCAGAATCGAAATTGTTTTTGTACATAATTTTTCTTTAAAGCGATTTTGTTATAACATGATCATTTCGAAACTGACAATAACAACAAGGGTGAGAAAGAAAACTTTCTACTAGCAAAATCGCAAAAGTGATAATACACGATGCGTCAAAATTTCAGCACTTTTTGGAGACATAATTTTAACGTATGGGTTCAAAAGAGAAAACCTACTCGAAAAACAAGCAACTTTTTTTTTTGTTTTTAGAAACTTTCTCGGCTATATTGATCTTGTAAAGTAAAGGAATAAAGGGCAATGTCGAGTTGAACGACCAATAAAATACTTGGAAAACTGACGGAGTATCCTTGATCATTGTGTCGCGGCAATTCTTGTCTCTTCAAATTATACCATGCATTAAGTCTCAAAGAGTTTAAAATTTGCTAGTGGCTGTTCACCTATATTACTAATCAAAATGCGCTATTTCAGACTAATTTTTTTAATGTTACACAAAATTGGAAAATGATGATCTTAAAAGATCATTTGTTCATGTAACTCAGAGTAAGGTAAGAGATTACCTTAAACATATGAGTACGGCAATTTCTGTGCATGTTTTGTTTGCGCTCAGTAAATTATTATTTTGTATTAACAAACTGTCACTAACTTGTTCTTTAAATAAAATTGCTAAATTAACACTAAACATACCTCGGATTTTATTCAAGTTTTATCAAATTATTTCACACCATAATTTTTATTTAAAACTATTTAACTTGTTTCTATGTAATATACAGTGAAATCATCGTTACACTTAAAATCTTCGTTAAGAAGAAAATTCGTTAAATAGAAATAAGCTTAATTTCATGACATTTTCCCCTCTGGTATGACACACAGGTAATGGATTCAGAAGCATTTGATTCAGTTTCAATTTTGAAGCCGTCTTTTACGAAACACTTGTGTACGGTCGATAAAATCACGTCATATTCCTAAACTTTCATCAGCTCTGATACACAGATTCTCAAACTAATGTTTTCATTACATTGTCTTGTTACTGTCTTTTTTTCGATAATGCACTTCAAGATTTTGTATTATTCCTCAGACTAATGACTGAAGTTTAGAAACTTGTATTAACAGGAACAAAAATAACTTTGATATTCTTCTATTTGCATTTTGAAGCACTTTCTTGTGGATGTACAAAGCAATTGTCTATCAGTAATGGAAGGTGAGAATGGCGAATGCCTGACTCTAATTGATATTTTTTGGTCCAATGCATCTGGTGCCATTGCGTTACTGAATCTTCTATATCACTGAATGTAAAAAGGGGATTTTGGATTCCTCCAACTGTCAGCGCTGGAGTCTCGATGTGGGGGAGTGGTGATAACAAGCGTTTGTCTTAAAGAGAAAATAATTCGTTTTGTTTAGTACCAAGCAGAATGGAAATAATTTAAATGTGCTCAATTTCATACAATCATACATTACATAAAAGGGGCGTATTTGTAAAGTTATATAATTTTACACGGTTTCGCCGACTGGATAAGTTTGAAGTGTATTTTAACAGTAATTGCCTGATTAAGAACGCTCCCGTTATACATTTCAATATAGAATAAGCCGTTGCTTCCGTAAAAACGATGGAAACAATACTTCTCTCTTGTTGTATCCGACACTAAAAATATCCAACTCAAACTGACAGTGCTCGGACATTAATTTTTATTTTGAAGTATTTTTAATTAATTTAAATTTTGTTCTAAACCACAGAATAGGATCGTTAATTTTCTTTATATATACATCTCAATGTATATGAAAAAACTGTAGTTATAAAAGTGTATTTATCACAATCAAATTTTAATTGCTTAATAGGCGTAAAGCCAATGTAGTGAAAAAGTACCCAAACCGGGACTCGAACCCGGGTCATCAGTATAGTGCATCGATTTTCGATGCTGGAATTTTCTTTCATTTCGTGTTTTCCCCAGGATTGGGAGTTAACATAGATGATATTAAAAGAGTATTTATCATAAAAGCGTATTTTGTTTATGTCACCAACCAGCAATAAATCGCCAAAAACATGAAATTTATATATATATATATATATTTTACGTACGTTATAAACAGGTTCCGCAGCAATTTTTTAATAAACGTATATAGCATCATGAGAAGAATATTCTGTAATATTTTTCAAAATTTTCTGAGTATGCTCTTACCAAGTCTCTCCTTGTCAGATCCATTGTATTCAAATAAAAACAATAGCATCAATTTAAAAAAAAATTCAAATATATAAAGTCTCCTTATAAGCATTTTATTTATTTAAAAGACATTTTCATGCAAGTTACTTAATTTATCTTTAATGGTATCATCTCACTTAATGCTATTATAATATTTCAGAAAAACATTATATTGATGTAATTAAAACTTCAAAGAAAATGAAATTGCATACAGACATTAAAAGACACGCATTTAAAAAAAAATAATACATGAAAAATTTGAATTACTACTAAAAAAAATGTAAGTAAAACATTTTATGCTTCGACCAATGATTATTTATTTATATTCCCATTCATTGAAATAAATACTGAAAGAAAGTTAATCTGAACTATAGGCTATCAACCACAAATTCATTGAGCGTTTTTGATTTGATATGGATATGCAAAGTATATATTCTCATTTCATTCTGAAATCAATGAAATATTGGAAAATACTTAATCTTTTGGGAACAAAATGAAGTTCCAAACAATAAAAAATGCATTCATAGCTTATAAAAGTCAAATAAATATATAGATGACCTAGATAAATAGGTTACTTGAGAATGATTTAAGGGAAAGATATGGAGAAGGCGGTCATTCTTCATGTCTAATATTCTTAAAAGACTGAAATAATGTATTGGTATATGGGTCTAGGAAACATTATTATCTATAAAAAGAAGAAATAAATAAAGGCCACGGATATATTTCGGATTTTCTTCAGAAATTTAAGTAGAAATATCAGTTAAATTTAAGCTAAGATTTTAAAAATTCTTTTTTTTTTTTACAAAGATTTCACCCACAACATTTGTTTGCATCTTCTTACAAAGTGAATAAAAAAAATAAAAAATAAAAAATACACCGCTGTTGCCATTTCGGTATTTTTTTTAATTCATATTGCTACATTTGACTTTGAAATAGTAATATTTCGAATTACACTATTTCAAAAAAGTGGTAGCGATGAAATTTTCTGAAATGTGTTTTAAAGTAGTGGTCTATTAATACTGCATTAACTCTCTATCTAAACAGACGGATCCAATGGAACCAACATATACTGTCAAATGTACTTTTCGAACCAGAATTTTTTAAATAAAATAAGTTAAGTATAAACCACACAAACAGAAAGCGTTGATTGTTCCAATGAGATTCCTAGTTGTAAAACAACTCCACTCCCTGTATATGAGAAGTTGTATATCACATCTTAGAGGAGTCATGAAAAGAAACTATAAATGTAGCACATTTGCACAACAATATCAATGAAAATTAAGCGATTTCACTGAAAGATTAACCCCTTCAAGGGCAAAGTACTCTTGTAGCTAAAATATTGAAATGATTGATTGACACCAGGATTCACGAACGAATTTATTTTAAAATAAGTTTCCTCATGTGTCTTATAAATTCAAAATTTGATTATAAAATTTTGGCGTCATTGTGGGATTAAAATTAAGTGGTATATATAATATACCGGTGCCCTTCAAGGGGTTAATCAGTCAATCAGGAGAGAGATAGACAGCCAACCAAATTTAACTAGCCTAAAGCGGCCAATCAAACTTAACCTCTTGGAGGCCAAGTACGTGGTCTAAAAGTGCTACATTTTGCAATATTTCGACACCAGTAATTTTTAATATTGGATTTTTACCTTCTCAAGCTGCAAAAAACAATACTAAATATTAGCGTACTGGTAGCAAAAATATACTGGTGGCAAAGTTATATATTAAAAAGTGGTATAAATTATATACCGGTGCCCCTCAAGGGGTTAACAGAACTAAAGTAAATAAATATGTTAAATGTTTTTAAATAAAAATTCTGAAGTGAAATGATTTTATCAAGTTTCAGAAAAAATTCCGGTTGTTCAAGGGTTAAACATTAAATCTAAATAAATTTACCAACAAGCAGCAGTCATTTGATTCGTACTGAATAAAACTATTTCGATTCGGACAAGAAATTTCTTCATAAAATAAATATAATATAAACAACACATATATAAGTTAAACAATAAAGTTAAATAGTTTTAAATACAAATTGCGGTGTGAAATATTTTTATAAAATTTGATTAAAATACTCGGTATGTTTTAGTATTAATAAAATGTTCAGTTAGTGATAAACATATTGCAGTAATTAAGTTTTCTGATTTATAAATAATAACAACAAATATATATAATAATATATAATATATATATATATTAATTATTAATATATAATATATATATATATTAATTATTAATATATATTATATATTATATATTAATATATATATATTAATATATAATACATATAATAATACTTTATAACAACAAATTGTTAGAAAATACCCTCTCGTATTATTTTCTGAAAATTCTTCACTAAATACTATATATTCCGGTAGAAAAATTAAATAATATACAATTTCATATTAAACAGTTTACTTAAATCAAGCTTATGCCGAGGGAAACCTACTACAATTCTCTGTTACACTGATTCTCTGTAACACCTATGTGTTATCAGAATAATTTCTTATAAAATTTTTGTACAGGCGTGTTCAGATACAGCTATACACGAGGGTGTTCCAATAAACTGTCCACATGAAAAAAATATATTTTAATAAAATGTCATATGAGATTGATTTTGCACCATAAGACTTACCGAATAGCCGATTTTATCTGACAGTAGCAAAAACTGTTCAGATCAGTGTTGCCAAGAGGCTACTTTTTTAAAATTCAGGTTTCTTGATTGCCACCAGACTTTTGAAGTAGAAATATTCGCCTTATTTTATGACAGATTCGAGAATGCGAGAATAAAGCCACTTACACTATTTTAAACAACTTGTTAAGTCAAACAATCTGAATTAAAAAAAGTGTAGCCCACTGGCATCACTGGTTCAAAGAGTTCAACATAAGTTCAATAATGGTTCAAAGATTCCTATAGGGAATGGCCTTGAAATTTCCAATGTGTGTGGCACCATTATTTCAATTTGGAAAATTTCTGTTTAAAATGTCTGTCACAGAATTTGTAATCGTGGAATTTGAAACATTTTTCTTCGAATACATAAAATGAAAAATTGGGATAAAATTGTGATTAATTGTACGCAGCCTGTTCATAGGTAAGTTAAAAATTTTAAATTATTATATTAAAAATGAAAAAAAAATTAATAATATTGGATTGCAACTTCATGTCTTTGAAAAGTTTTTTTTTTTTTTTTTTTTTTTGTGACATTGCTATTTTTTTTTTCCGTACTAGTTTACTACAACAATTGCAAAATAAAGTGTGAGTTTCTGTGACGTTTCAAGGTTAATCTAAAAAAAATTTCTTGTAAGAAAATTGCGGTGGTGAAAATTTTGATTTGGTTTCTTAACCGCTCCGACACCTCCGAAATATTAACGACGTACGTATACACCTTAGAATTTCCAAGATGTCAGCCACGCTATTTAAGGTAAGAAAATATCTATTTCATATTTAAATTGAAGAATTCGTAACATCCTTGTTTATTTACAGAATTCTTAGTATTTTCCCGCTGTAAATAAGTTCAAAAATGATATTAAAAGTTTGGTAAAAATGTACGCAACGTACTTATACCATAAGACTTGTCAAAAAGGCACAGTTTTCGAGGTTGGTTGATTTTATGACGGCCGATTATTTACACGAGAGATATAGGCCTTTAGGGGGAGTGCCCTCCGTGGGGTCTATCTAAGGGAGCCTAACCCGTCAGTTTTCGTGGCAAAAGAAAGCAAATTATTCAAAGAAATCCATAAGCTCGTTTACATTTCTAAAACTCATCTATATTATTATATAAAGAGGAAACGGTGACTGACTGACTGACTCATCAACGCCCAGCCGAAACTACTAAAGTCAGGGTCACGAAATTTGAACTGTAGATTGCTGTTATGGCCTAGGCAAGTAATAAGAAGGAGTTTTTGAAAATTCCCCACAGAAGGGGGTTAAAGGGAATTTCCAAAGTTTTAGGTCATTTTGCCATATATCAGCAGCAGTTATAGGTAGGAGCGTAAAATTCTAGTAAATAAACCTACTAAAAATGATTTAACAACTATTTCAGCGACTTTAGAAATCCCCCCCCCCCCCCGAAGGTGGTCGAATGTTTTAGGTCATTTTGCCATATCTCAGCAGCAGTTATAGGTAGCAGCGTAAAATTCCAGAAAATAAATCTACTAAAAAAATGATTAAACACCTATTTCAGCGATTTTAGAAATTCCTCTCAGAAGGGGTTTAAAGGGGGTGGTGGAATGTTTTAAGTCATTTCGCCATATCTGAGCAGTAGTTATAGGTAGGAGCGCGAAAATCAGGAAAACAAATCTACTAAAAAAATTACTATAAATGTATTTCTGTGATTTTATAAATTCCCTTCCCGGAGGCGGTTAAAGGAGGAGGGTCGAATGTTTTAGGTCATTTCGCCATATCTCAGCAACAGTTATAGGTAGAAGCGCGAAAATCAGGAAAACAAATCTACTAAAAAATGAATTAACACCTATTTCAGCGATTTTAGAAATTCCCCCCAGAAGGGGGTTAAAGGGGGGTGGTCGAATGTTTTAGGTCATTTTGCCATGTCTCAGCAGCAGTTATAGGAAGAAGCGCGAAAATCAGGAAAACAAATTTACGAAAAAAATTATTAAACATGTATTTCAGCGATTTTAGAAATTAACCCTCCTGGAGGAGTTAAAGGAGGGGAGGGGTCGAATGTTTTAGGTCATTTCGCCATATCTCAGCAGCAGTTTTATGTAGTATTCCACTAATTGAAACCCTGACTGAAAACCAGGGCCGTACAGTAAGACCGCGGGCTCCGGTAATAATTCCAATGCGGGCCCCCACCATAAACCTGATAGAATAAAACCTGCTTAGACGAAAACGTATAGGAAATTCCGTTTTAAATTGGTTTTTTCGTCTTAAAAGGTATAAATACATGGAATTTGTTTGGCTAGACCATGATTTTTCTCCATATACAGCAGAATTCCGTTATAAACAGCCTTTACTGTATTAAAAAATAAATATGTTGGATAGTACTTTTTTTGAAAATGTATGTAGTATTTTCTTACAATTTTATTATTTCTCTTATACAGTATTTTATAGTAGTATTACAGTTTAATATGCTTTTGTAACACGTTTTCATATAAGGATTTTAAATAGAAATTTAAAATATTGAAAATATAAATAAATTTTAATTTGATTCATCAGTTATATTCGATTATATTTGATTCATCAGATATTGATTGCCTGACGCTATTGCAACTTTTGTTATTGTGTTTTACAATTCCGAAAATATTTGATCTATAAAAAAATTAAATAAAGGTCTGCACCTTTTCTATGTGCGTTCTGCTGATTTTTAATAAAACCTGTATTTTGTTTCGAACGTAAAATGCCTCTTGAGCACTCTCCCCCCCCCCCCCACCCTCTTAGCCAGTCTATAAAAACGTTCAAGTAACTTCTGATTTTTGAATTTCACTATTTGTTAGTTTTATTAATTATTTTTTTTACATAAAAAAATACCAGTTTACTTCATCTGGTATTTATTTAAAAACCAGTACCGAAGCCGGGCCCCCTAGAAGACCCGGGCCCTGGTAATTTGTACCGGCTCTACCCCCCCTCTCTACGGGCCTGCGTGAAAACACATCTTTCCACATGCATCTTGATTTAAATACACGTCAGTCAGATACAGTCATAGTTTAAAAATCGTATCAAAGTATTTTCGCCAGGTATTGTAATTCTAGTAAATTAAAGAACTACATTGTAGTCAACACATTGTCCACATGTGCAAAGCCGGAACGGGCCACTAGTAATGTAATAAATGGACGTTTCTGAATGTTGTTTACACTATAAACCTGGCAAATTGTCGGCATTTTTAAAAAAATAGAAGATTTAACTTTAATTTGCAAAGCAAAATTCACTGAAAACGATTTTACAGTCGTATCCATTTTACAAGCTGAATTCCTGTACGAAAATGTGTTATTTGTTTTATAACTACAAGTAATTTGTATTCTTAAACTAATTATTTTAAAAAGAAAAATATAATAATTTTCTGATCACTGACATTTTAACAAATTTCCTTGAAAAACACATATTATATTAAATGTAAAGTAACTTCAATCAGTATACATAAAATCTTAAAAGCAGCTCAACCAAACAAGAAAGAGATTGATAAAAGTTTCTATTATAGAGAATAAATATAAAGATAAAAATTAATAGATTATATGATATTAAAGATTCTTTTTTTTAATACTTACAAATGGTTATTATATAGCGAAAAATAATTAAAGCGATAAACTGTAATTGTACTTATAGAATTAAATGTAGATTCTTTTAAGTGACAATTACACTTGACTCATTAAATGTAAATGTACTTTAGCGCTTAATATTTTCTCTCAAACTTGGATCTCATTCAAGTCATCAACTCACTTGAATAGTTTTTCTTATATTCTTATCAATTTATTTAAATGTTTTTTTTCGCTTGTTAATTAGATTTTCTCCTATATTTTTCTTATTAAATAAATATGTGTACGCATGAATTATCTAACAGACAACATTTTGTGGAATCTGCTTTTTCCCTTTCTGAAGATAAGTAAATCGATTTACATTCTGTAATTTTATTATAGTATATCCTTTTTTTCGTTTCTGAAAATTAAATAAGAATTAATATTCATGTAATTAAAGTTCTTATTTTATTATTTTTGGTATAATTAGTATGCATTGTTAGAAATGAATGGTGTTGATTGTTTGATAGTTTTTGTCGAATTAATGTTACCATAACGTAATATGTTTTATTCGATTGTAGTTATATGTTTTCATAGCATCATTCATGAAATAATAATGCTTAAAATTTAGTGTATGATTTTATAATGTATAAATTTTATATTATACAGTTATTATACACATAAATAATCATGTCAATTTTATGAGTATTTTTACTAGACGAAGAATTATAATAAAATTTAGTGGTGACAATCGGTCTATTTTTAAAAGTTATGAACACTATTTTTTTTTTTCATATTCGATAATTTGACGTGATATTGACGACATAATCACAAAATGGTGAAGCTGAACAGCTGTGGCTTTTAGCAGTAAATTTAAATAGAAATGTGTAAAAATTCACTGGATCACGGAGTTTAAAAAATAATCAAATAAAAATATCTATAGAGAAAACAGCATTTCGCAAGCAACTAATGTATATCGGCCAACATCAAAACTAATTGCACACGGAAAAAAAAAAAAAAAAACCTTTGAAATTGTGAAAATTTGTATATAGTGTGAAAAAATCACAACATCCTACTAGCTCTGCAGGAAATCGTCGTATAAAAATGTGACTAGTACCAATCGATTAATAATATTATCTAATTAATTTAAATTTTGCTCAGTCGATCGTCCAGATAGACAAATGGTAACAAACTGGAAATTTTTTCAGTGTTAACACTTAAGTTTGGTATCATATTTGGATTCTTCGGTGCATTTTGTCTTTGGATACAATACAGGAAGGCCATTCATTCAAGTAGTTTAGTAATTTATTTAGATTTGAAATCTGGAACTCCTAATGTTCATTTTTAATCGTTGAAAAACAGATTGCAATCCTAGTAGTTTTTAAATCATAACTCAAAAAGTAATAGCAGTGTGAACGGTAACTTTGAATTTCTCTGCTAAACATTTCTGGAAATTGATTTTTGTTAATAAAATCATAGGTTACAATTTATATTTTTCTCGGAAATATATAAAATTTTTGAAATCTCTGTCATGTTTTTGTTTAGCAAAATTTCTTTTAGAAAATCTGCTGCGGTGCATAAGAGAAAAAAAAATATCAAAGGCGGGCTTTCGAACTGAATATTCGTAGAGGAAATATCTCTAATATCTATTGCAATAAGAATAAAAATAGAATATGCAAATTTCGCTGGATGCTGTTCTTCAATATGACGTTGAAATGCAAGTTCGTATTAAAGTATTATATTTGACATACATTTTATCGTTGAAATTATATTTATTGTGCAATATTTCACAAGATACGAAGTTATAAAAAAACCTTCAACTATGATAAATATATTTATAGGGAAAACTGCATCCCACGAGTGAATGATATTTATCAACCGACATCAAAATATATGGTGGACTGAAAAGAGCAGGCTACGAATTTGGTTAAATATATATATACAGGGTGTATCTGAAATGCTTCAACAAACTTAGAGGGACGATGGTACTCATGAAGACGAACAAAAAATGCAATGGAACATGGGGTCGCAAATGACATTTAACCCTTTCAGGATCAGTGATAGGTTTATGAAACCGCTTAATTTTATACTCATCAAACACTTGCTTTCAACGTAAATTTGATTTAATATATATGAGTTACTTTAACTACATATATAGAAAAAAACTCGACGTTTCGGTTAATCTTTATAACCATCATCAGGAGAAAAAACCTTCATAAATATGAATAGCAAAAATTAAAGTGTGTTACATGATTGAGTCACAATATTCAATCTGCCAAGACGCTCAAATAACTGAAATTATAACGACATATTCAAAATACGCCTCGTGGCGCCCTCTATGAACCAGCAATGTAACTGGAACTAATGTTCAACGGAAATTAAAGTTCACTTTAAAATGCATTTCCATATGGCAGGAACCGAAAATGATGGGATATCGTTGCAAATTTCTTGTTTTCTTAGTGAAATTTCTATAGATTCACGGATGTGGGCTTTAAAGGGATTGCTTTGTCTGGAAATAACTTTGACGTTGTTAAAATCAATAAGCCTAACCTGTCCGTTAGCAAAAGTTCTTGATAAAGCAGTGGAAAATTTATTGTATTTCAAATCATTCTTGTGTTCTTTAATTCTCTCAACGATGCGACGTTTTGTCATACCAATATATGCAGAATTTGTACCATCTGTCAATTCAAATGGAATTTCATATACCCCAGATAAACAAGTGGCTGATAATGGGTCAATGCTTCTATTCAATAAATTAAACAACGTTTTGGAATTGGATGCTACCAGTTGTATATTACCGTAATTTCCGGCGTATAAGCCGCAGCTCAAAGAGTCGTTTTTCGACCCAGAAATTTTATTCAATAATTGTAGTTAAATATTTACAGCGATCTTTTAAGTTACATTTTATAAAATAATATTTCTGGGTCGAAAAACGACTCTTTGAGCTGCGGCTTATACGCCGGAAATTACGGTATATTTCTTGAAAACTGTCTTTAATCTTTCAAACAGAATGGGGATATATGGAATTTTTCTGTAAATCTGACAAACTTTAGGAGAAGAAACTACTGTAACCCTGTATTTATCAATTAATTTGCGAACAATGTGCGGTTTATATCCATGTTTCATACCTACACTAATAATATAACTTAATTTTAATTCCAAAACGCCACAATGGCACCAGAATTTTGCTAAAATCTTTTTCATTTAATATGTATGCGAAATACAGCCTTTTTCTTATTTACAAACAAATTTTTTTTGTAAATTCCGGTGCCAGTCATTTCTTTCAACATTTTAGTACTAAAAGTACTTTCCCCTGAAAGGCTTAAAGGATGAAAATCGAGAAAATGCGTCTGGAAATGGACAAACTGAGACAAGAAAGAAATACTCCAGAAAATTATTTATTGCACAAAATAGGTACAACACAGCTCATGATGTCCAGAGAAAACAAATATTTTACAACAATTGTTCAAAGTGTCTTTTAGTACTAAAATGTTGAAATAAATGACTGGCAACAGAATTTACAAAAAAATTTATTTGTAAATATGAAAAAGGCTATATTTCACATACATATTAAACGGAAAAGATTTTAGCAAAATTCTGTTGCCATTGTGGCGTTTTGGAATTAAAATTAAGTGGTTTCATAAACATACCACTGCACCTGAAAGGGTTAAACGTCATTTGCGACCACATATTCCATTGTATTTTTTGTTCGAATTCATGAGTACTATGATCCCTCTAAGTTTGTTGAAGCATTTCAGATACACCCTGTATATATATATATATATATATATATATATATCTTGAATAATGTGCGAGAAAACATAGTCATAGATAGATAGATGTTTGATATTACACAGGGTTGGTGCACCAGTAATTACCCAGTGAAACAAAAACTGCAGAAACTTCGTGGGTACACATTCTAACTTTGCTTGTTAGAGAACATATCTAACATCCAAAGAAATGTTTTTAAACAAGTTATAATTGCAGTTAAAGATATGCTTGAAGATTAGCGTCGGAAAATTTGAAATATTTTTACTTTTCTATTTTTATTGATAATGAATTATTGTGTTTTAAAATGTTTTCTGACTTTTGTATCCCCAATTATAAGTGTCTTTTAGCAGCAGTTTTAAATACGAACATTCATATTTTTATTTTTAAAATAGGTGGATTGAACTTTGTGCCGTATTATTAAAATAAATGAAGAACGTAAAAATAGCTCAAGTAAAAATCATATAATATAGCAAACAGCTGTTTCGGACTCTCTGAGGCCCCTTCATCAGTGTTAAAATTAAAAAGATTAGAAGTTTAAACCATTTGGGAATTTTATCATATATGGGAAAATTCAGACAACTTAGTTAATGTTATGTCCAGTACACCATTTTTTTCAAATGTCTGGCTACCTTTCATTTAATTCATTCTCTTCACTTCCCCTCCCCCATTTTTCTCCTCCGTACTTAAACTCGTCCAGACTGGCCAAGTGCTTCTGATTGGTCTCCTACGTCACATGTGACTCCTAACTCTGCTGTTGTTTTTAAAAACACACCGACATTCCTTCTTGGTCGAGAGCGGAGACGCAAACATACTTACATGGCTTGAACTTTTAAATTAGTTTTTAATCGTTTTAACTTTGGAACTGATGATGGAGCTTTAGAGGCTGCGAAACTGCTGTTTGCTAATTTATAAATATATTTTATTTGTGCTATTTTTACATTGTTCATTTATTTGAATTCATATTTTGACTTTTACACCGATAAAAAAGTGGTCAATTACTGGTGCAATCTCATTCTGTAACTAATACTATAAATAATTGAAATTCTAGAAAAGAAATTGAGAAAATGTTTCCAGAATAAGAATCTCATACGTTAATTAGTATATATGGAAGACTGCTGAAAACTGCGCCATTAATCTTAATAGAAAAACAAAATTTGAAATTTCGACTAAATGATTAATTGCTCGACACGCACCCCATAAATTACGCTAAAATAATAGAAATTGTGAAGATGAAACCTCTTATTAACAACCAATTTATTAAAAAAAAAAAAAAAAAAAAAAAAAACTTATGAAACAAATTTCTTACATCATTTCATACTGTTGAAGGAAATATTTTATCTGGTTTCTTTAAAATTATTTTGTATGTAATAATTTACAAGATTTACAAGATTAAGGTTTTTAAAAAGTCATTAAATGTGATAAAGTAATTTAAAGGGGAAAAAACACCCTTCGACTGAATGACATTTATCGATCAACATCAAAATTTCATGGCAGGTGAAGGAAACGGTCTTTGAATTTTGAAAAGCTTTATACATACGTAATTTATGTTAAGTACCGTAAATACCCAACGTATAAGTCGCCTTAAAATTACAGACAAATGAATTGCCCTTCTGTTTGATTAACAGACTTTACGTATACAGAGCTGCCAACCTCTCATTAATATTCCGTAATATGTGGGTTAATTTGACCCAGGTTTAACACGTTTCGCACCAGAAAACTTTTTGGATGAATCTTTATTTATTTAATATCAGGTTTCTTCGTGGAATTTACTTAAATTCATTTCTTAAAAAAATTTCTGGTGCGAAACGTGTAAAACCTGGGTCAAATTAGCCCACATATTACGGAATATTAATGAGAAGTTGGCAGCTCTGCGTATAACTAATCTTTATCTTATTTAATCAAAAATAGCTTTTACGAAATCTCCGAATATTTTTATATTCAATCGTACCACAATTTATAACAACAACAACAAAAAAATCTTTGCCGTAGCTATCTCTTGAAAATTTCCCATTATTAGTGTAGGGTAGATATTATTTTTTTTAAAGTGTTAAGAATAGAATAAAACAAATAGTCTCTTTGATGTATTATGTCCCATTCCCGTAATCAAAATAGTAATACGAGTATTTTCAAATAGTTTCCTTCGCAATATTTAATGACCGAATTAGTGATAAATATCTTCGATTAAATAAGTCGAAGATTACTATACGTAAATTCTACTATTTAAACGGTTATAAATGTAACTATTTCCAAGTCCTGGTAAAAAGTTTGTGAAAAACTATGTATGATTAGTCGTAAAACATGAGCCAAAGCGCACCATAACAGCCTGTATTTTAGCGTTTTTTTTCAAAGAGTTAACAACAATAGTTTTTTTAATTGGTTGCGGCGTTTAAAAAATGAAAGTACAAAATTTAAGAATATGTCATCCGTTTTTACGTAGCCACTGACGGAATTTAAGGAAAACTGCCAAAAATAAAAACAGCCTCCGTTTATTCTTTGCTACGACGCTCCCGAAATATGAGCCACACTATTCTACAATGCCGCACCGGAGCCTTTAATTCGAGTATTTAATTTCGGTTTTTAATTAATATCTCGGCTAATTATCAAAAAATGAAAAATCTGAGCCTCAGTTTGCAGACCTCTGTCACCAAAATTTTCCGACTGTTATGTGCTGTAAATTTCACTAGTCATCCCCCATAGGCAGACACTCACACACAGACGAACTCTTTTCTTTTATTTGCGCAGATAACGCAGAAATAAAGACGACGCAACCTCGTAGCCTCTACTATATAATTAATTTTTTTAAGTTTGTATTTACTATTTGTTTTCATTTTTATCGAGATAAACTGAAATAATATTATGCAACAAATTTGCAAAGATTTTCTTCATACAATTGCTGATTTGAAATATTATATTTGAACTGAAATATTACATTTAACACACACTTTATGTTTACAATATTATTTATCATTTAATATTCCATAGGCTCACGAAATTTTTTAAATAATCTTTAAATATGATATACGAAAAGGCACGTACAAAGAGGTAACGTTGCAGTTAGATAGGTATTACAGACTGTAATAAAAACAAATAGAAATGATAAAAAATGCAACTTCATAGTTTGTTTTACCACATTATGTTTTTTAAAATCTTGTATGTACCATTTTATTTTTGTCATTTTTATTGGAGTATAGTAAAATAAGAACGGCAAAACACATTTACCAAGTTTTTAACTATACTGTTGCTTCAAATATTACATCTGATATACACTTTATCTTTACAATTATATTTATTATGTAATATATCACAAGACACGTTTTAAAAAGGTATCAGATACAAATTCATGTACAGTGTAAACTACATTCCTGAACTGAGTGATATTTTTCGACTAACATAAAAAATCATGTGAAACGAATAAACGTACCTTCGAAGCTTTAAAGATTTATATATACGCAATTTATCTGACGTAATTCGCCAGAAGACATATATTCAGAGACAGATAGATAGATTAAAATATATTACAGACATTTATATAAGTAGAAATTATGCATCATAACATGTAAAAAAAAAACTTTCAGAAGTTCTTATTTACAATTTATTTTCATTTTCACAGAGTTATATAAAAAAAAACATACTTGTGAAATAAATTTATTAGATTATTCTTCCTACTATTTATTATATTCTTCAAAGTATTTCTTCATATTTAATATGTTATATCTGACATAGAAGTTATCTTTTAAATCATATTTATAATTTAATATTTCACAAGATCACGAAGATCAAAAACTAAATAAAATATGATAAATAAATTTATAGGGGCGAGAAATTTCGAATTTTGAAATTAGTTATATGTACACGATTAATCTCCCAAATTCACAAGAAAAACACATACTCATATAAATAGATTTATAGAGACTTCTGAAAATAAAATAAAACTGATGAAAACGCAAACTCATGTAGACAGATATATTCGAATCTACTTCTGAAAATAAAATAAAATTGATGAAAACGGAATTTCGTAACCTGTATTAGGACATTAATCTAAATAAAACAAATATGAAGGGAAATTTTACTCAGTTTTACAAAAAAATATTTTACACCGCAATTTTTATTTTATATGTTTTATATTTAACTTATTTTATCAGGAAGTATCTGGTTCGAATCTACATTTATATGAATAAAATGACCACTTATTACGGTTCTAGTGTTAATAAAGGGTACATCTTCAATATGTTTTGGTGTTTTATTTTCGTCATATTAAAATAAGTATTATCAAACACATTTGTGAAGTTTTATTCATGCTATTTCTTAACACTAGAACCGCGGTACATTTTACTCAAATTTTTTTTAAATATTTCACACCAGATATTTTATTTAAAACTGTTTAATTTCTATTTGTAAGAGTAGCATATATTTAACTTATTTTATGAAAAAAATTCTGGTGCAAATCAACATCTACTTATTTGGAACGGGTCAAATTGACCCGTCATTGCGGTTCTAGTGTTAAAATATTATATCCGGATGCATTTTATCTTGAAAATTATATTTATTACCTAATATATTAAGGATCACGAAGTTTTAAAAAGTCATCACATATGATAAATAAATTTATAGGACAGGAAATAAATTTATAGGAAAACAGCATTCCACAAGTGAGTGATATATATTGACAAGCATCAAAGTTCCTGGCAGAAGGAAGAAACGACCTTCAAAGTTTTGAAAAGTTTTGAATGGAAAGCGACTTTTATGTTCAGTTTTTCTTTGATGGATGAATTTTCAGATGAGTCCGAAAAACTAGTTGTGGTGAGGCTAAAGTGGCACATTCGGTTATGAAGTGTCATATACGATGATAGAGAGATGATGGATGCAACATAGATATACGAATATTCGGTTTTCATCCTTTAAATATTAAATATAGAATGTGTGGAAAATATGTTTGAATATTTGAACATTACTCACGTGACTAGACAAAATTGACTAGCAGAATCGCACATTTTGTTTCATGTGACAGAAAAAAAAAAAAAAAACTTTTGCATATGTTTTAATATTTTTCCCAAACTAGGTTAGACTTAGTTATGGGTATGACGAATGATTTTGACATTCGGACGAATCAGATTAAAGTGGATATTCGATTCCATTAAATTTGATATTTCAACAAATAGACGCATAGGGCACTTAATATAATTAATTTTTACATTTTAAAAATTTTCGGTTTTATTGATTATAAAGAATACGAAGGTTGATATCTATGATTTTAGGCCTGCCCGAAAGATATTAAAAACATTCATTATGTTCATCATTGATTAAATTACGGAGTTGTAAATTGGGACAGATATTTTTTATTAAAAAGAACAACTGTTGATAATCTTACAGTTTCATTTCATTTCACGAGAAAAGACATTAAGATAATGAAACAAAACAAAGCAAGTTGTGTTACTAAATTACACACATATTTAACGTCTGCAGTCATCGTTATTTTAAACATATATAATTAATTAATAAACAGACATACATACATACATTCAATACAATAATCCAACATGGAGTGAAAAATTAGCCAGAGCCAGGAATCGAACCTTGGTACACAGCGTTCCGGGCTGTTGCTCTAACCACTGAACTACTCTAACCACAGAGCAACAGCCCGGAACGCTGTGTACCCAGGTTCGATTCCTGGCTCTGGCTAATTTTTCACTCCATGTTGGATTATTGTATTGAATGTATGTATGTATGTCTGTTTATTAATTAATTATATATGTTTAAAATAACGATGACTGCAGACGTTAAATATGTGTGTAATTTAATATATATTCGTAGATCGGTGGAATAGTAAAATCTATTCAGCGTTGTCCGGTCGTCTTGGCTGTCTGGTAGATGGCTGATGACCTTCTCTCCAACATGGTTTATTAGTGGGAAATTGCAGACTCAGGGGTCGGCCTGAGTAGTTCAGTGGTTAGAGCAACAGCCCGGAACGCTGTGTACCCAGGTTCGATTCCTGGCTCTGGCTAATTTTTCACTCCATGTTTGATTATTGTATTGAATGTATGTATGTATGTCTGTTTATTAATTAATTATATATGTTTAAAGTTGTGTTACGTTACGAAAAAAAGACGTTTTTTCCCCTCAAAGCATATTGTTGATAATGATACATTTTTCTTTTTGTTAAAATTAGCGAAATATACCAACAAAAAGAGCCACAAAAAGCCAAGGACAGACAACTGGATGAATCTACAACACATATGAATATAAAGTACCATAAACAATGTTAGAAATTAGATGGATGTAGCAGATATACCAATATTAGATTTTAATCATTTAACAGAGTTCGTACGCTTTTACCACGATTTTTAATAGAAATTTTCACCTTATTTAAATGCAGAAAAGTATAACAAATGCTGCGATTAAAAGAATTGTGCGTATGAACGCTGTTTAAATATTTAATATAAAAATTGTTGAAATTTTTTTATTTGGAAATAAGGAAATGCAATTTCATATCTATTTATTTTTTCACCAAAGCTACAAAACAACAACAAAAAAAAAACATTTCTACAACAAATCGTAATTAAAGTTAAGAGGTATAAAAATAACCAAATACATTATTTATTTGCATGTGTTTTGTTGTTTCCATTTCAAACTGGAATCTGATATAAATGAAGACAGATTTTTGAATCATTGTTGATATTTATGCTATAGCTTTATTTTTGTATCTTTGATTGGAATACAGGGTTTTCAGTTTAGCCTCCCTTTTTTATGCAGAAATTCCGAGTTCCTACCGGAAATTCAGAAATAATTTTTTTTATTTTATGTATTCACGAAATGTCTCTCATTAAATACAGCAAAAATTTCCTTTCAGAATTCCTGATACGAATTAAGATTTTCCGAATAATAATAATAAAAAAAAACCCTGCTGGAGCATACCCGAAGACATTGCTATAAAAAAGAATTTTTAATGATATTAATTTGTAAATTACAGTATACGACTAGATGAAGCAAACCATAACATTTTAACATAACAGTTTGGTTAATTAAAAATATTGCTAACTATTGTAAAGTGGCTAGACCATATTTAATGTCCATTGAAACCATCTTAAGCAATAAAAATGGAATTTTCAAATTATTTAGGTTCAAGTTAATTGTAAAAGTAATTGCAAGAGCACAATATTTCCATATTTTCAGTATATTTTTAAAACTGAATTGCTACATTTTTTTTTTTTTTTTTTTTTTTTTTTTTTGGTGAAACATTGAATTTTATTTTTTAACATTCTAGTTTCAATCAGTAAATTTAGAATTAATTCAAGACAAATTGAACTATGTAATCTGTAGATTTTAAGCAGAACTTTGAAATGCTTAGAGTTTGTATTATATAATTTTTCTTCAATTATTTGTACCATACTTGATGACAGACAAAAGTTAGATGCATCGTAGATAAACGGAAATTAGAATTTAATGCACTAAATATAGAATGTGTTAAAAATATATCTGACTATTCAATAATTACACAAGTGAATATAAAACATAGTCTTGAAGAATTGAAAATTTTGTTTTACGCCAAACGAGATTTGAAAAGACGCACTTTTTATGCTTCCCATTTCAAACTGGGCATAGTTATGTACTTAAACTGGCCAAAGCTACGTACAACGTAAATACCTTATTAATTATATTGTATTCATTTTTACTGGTGGAAGATTTCCCCGTTGTCAGGCGTTTTCGAACATTCCTTCAAAAATGCACCCAACGCTGGGAGAAGATTCGAAAGACGAAAACTCAACTATCTAAGGGTTAAACAAACATAAAAAAGAAACTAATATTTATCGCAATATATTCATTCGGAAAAGTAGGATCTATTTTAAATTTGATGAGTGTAACATGTATTACAGCTACGAGGATCACAAACGGCGTAAAGTAAAAGCATATTATTATTATTATTATTATTATTATTCTTATTATTATTACTATTATTACTATATGTTTTAACATAAATAAAGCCATAATAATAAATAAATATACATATACTCTGGTTACTACATACATATAATAACAAAACTAATTGTTAAAATAAAATAATACTAAAAAAAAAGACATGTTGTATTAGGATGCCACATCCAATAGGGTTAAATAAATGCATTTTACAAATACAAAATATATACATTTTTTTTCTTAATCATTTTGGCATGTAAAATAAAAATCCTTAACCCTTTGAGGAGCGGTGGGATATATTATATCCCACCTAATTTTGATCCGATTCGAACCAGAAACTTTTATTTAAATTTTACTTTTTTAACTTTGATGGGAAAAGTTGAAACATTGCTTTTCCTTGTTTTGAACTAAATTCTTTCATAAATACCGGTATGAATTCGACGTTACAGGAACAAAATTGCTTGCCCCTGAAAGGGTTAAAAATTCCGTTTTTTCCCGTTCTTGTTTCTTTTTAAATGCAGATTACTGCCGTAGTTTTCATTAAAAACATAATGATTAATAGTAAAATATATTAAAAAAACAATAAATTTCCTTAAAACACTCATAAAAATAAATGTATTATAAAATATAATGTAGAAAATTTATATAGCAAAATTCAACATCTTTAACCTTTTTCCACTGGGCTTCAGTTTTAAAGACATGTAGTCCACATTTGGATTTTATCAGAGTAGTGTCATTCAAACTGAAGTAGCACAGATATTTTCTACGATATTATATATCATAGATTCGGAATCGATGCAGATAAAGTTCGATCAAAATTTCATGTATACAAAATAAAATATATATACATACATTATATTTGAATTCTATCTATTTTGAATTCAGACATTCCCTATATTTTCTTGCGTAAAATTACATTCACTCTCTTCAACGAATGTATCTTTCGAAGTATTGAAGTACTACACATATTGTATGCTCATTTTATGTAAAAAAAAACGTAGAAGAAGGAGATGTATGTTGTGCTTGTGCATCTATCTTAAGTGCATACATACAACAACTATCAATGTATACTATTTATGTAACATATTTTTTTATCAAATGAAATTAGTAGTGACCTTCTGTAATTCTAAATGAAGTAAAAATTGAAAGAAATGAAAAAAAAAAAACCTATTTAGCTGACGCAAAAGTTACTAGTATTTATTGGATTGTCCGGAAAGTTCGTGCTGGTAATGAAAATAAATTTGTACTGGAAAATTCTATCTTTTAACCATTTCAAGCGCGAACTAATTCTTTTCGAGAAAAAAAAAGAAATGATTGATTGACATCAGAATTTGCAAACGAATTTCTTAAAAAATAAATACTTGTTTTCGTGCATGTTCATTATAAAAGCAAAATATTATTAAAATATTCTGGGTTTCGTGTGCCAGTTTCGAATTAATCTTAAGTGGTCACATTTGTGATTACCGCCCTTGAAAGGGTTAATTGTTAGGTATTGATTCCTATATTTAATGTCTAATAATTAACGCGCATAATTTTCCAGTAAGAATTGATTTTACCAACCGGCACGAACTTTCCGGATAACTCAATGCATTTTACATGGCAGGAATGGCCTATTAGTTAAAGCCCATTACCAATAAACAATAGAGACTCCAGACTTGCCAAGTCTCCGGCTTTTTGCACACCAGTATTATTTTAGAGATAATGTTGTTCTTTTAAATCGCAGAATGTTCCGATTACTTAAAACAACATTATCTCTAAAATAATACTGGTGTCCAAAAAGCCGGAGACTTGGCAACTCTGGAGACTCTTACACAGTGCAGAATCAGTTTCCTTCAATGATCGAAGTAATTTTATCATAAATGAAAACGCATTTTTATGTAGATTGGAAACAATAACGAACTCTTTTGGTTTCTTTTTTTTTATATCTTGTATGAAAATATGAACGAAGAATAACGTATGTCAGTAACGTTTTTATTCCAAAATATTTTTTTTATTTATATATTTTGTAGTGATGTTTAGAAAATGCTCATATTACTTTGACATAACCAAATGAACCAGTTGGCATTACCTAACAATGTATTAACAAGTTGTAATGCTCTAAAAATAGACAGAATGCAAATTATAAACGAACAATTCAAGGAAATGTGATAATTTAAAGGTTACACAGTGTATTGAATTTCTAAATTATATCACTATTTTAAAACTTATTTTCAAAAACTAAGCATCAAATGACGGTGATTAAATTCGTATTATTACTTCTCTAGTAATTCTCTCTTTAGATAAAATACATCATGAAACGAATAATACCAATCTGTATATGCATTTAAATCCACTAATATCTCGGATTTATTTTCATTTAATATTCATGTTTGGCAAAATAAACACTTGGTGTATATTATAAATAGATTATTAAATATATGTGGTCAAACATTCTTACACGAAATGTTATTTTAAAACACCCAATTAAATTCAAAATTAACCCTTAACGAACGAATGCCGCCATATTCGCGAAAAATAGTTTTTATTGGTTAGAACATTTAAGTAATAGGCTTAAATTTAAACAGCAACAGACTGCGTGCTAATGTCTGTCTTTGTATGGAATAAATTCTAACATTATATGCCTAATTAATGTTTTATGTTCGTAAATTATTAAAATCTAGGACAGGGGCTCCGTTAGAATGTGAACTCGAGGATTATCAACAAGGCATCCAGCATAGGCGCAAAAAAGGCAATCAAGCATGATAAAACCGCTAATATTGAAAAATTGTTTTTGAACTAATTAATCACTGTGAATAATTATTATAGAAATAACAATTTGAAATTAGTGGTGGACGTTTGTCTGCTGTTGAGAAAGTTTGCCCCTGTCGCCCCTGTTAAGTTGGTGACTTTGGCTTCCCGAGTTACAGTATATAGATGAAAACCATTTTAATTAATTAAAAACTCTAACAGATTTTTTAATATACAGTGACCTCTCCCTTATACGCAATACACGGTAATTATTTTCCAGCACCAGTTCCTTTTTAAAGTATTTTTTTTATTTAATCGCAGAATTTATAAATTGAGTTTTACTGTTTTAAAATAGTGGTATGAAAGAATAATTACTGAACATCGCGTATAATTGAGAGGTTACTGTATTTTACAGATTGTTCACTAACAACGCCAAGAAGCATTTTTATATGAAATCTATCAATTATGTATTCAAATGATGTTTTAAAATTTGTTAAAAGGCTATACTTTCGCATGCCAGGTGTTAATAGCCGAATAAATCGCCAAAGATTTTGCTACCTTTTTGCAGGAGCCTTTTTGATTCTAATAATTACAGTGATTTAAGAGCATAGTTCAATTACGTGTCTCTTAATTTTGTGTTTTATTTTTATTATTTTATTTATTTATTTATTTATTTATTAGTTAATGATTTATTTTTTAATTTAGTTATGGATTCTTAGCCGAAACATATGTTCTGCTTTTTACACTGTTTTAACCCCTTAATTCTCGCGCCCGTAATATTCACGGGCTGTGTATTCTACTTTTTTTTAATTCAGATTCTTTGATTCCCACCAGTGTTTTAAAAGAGTGAAATTATCTTTATTCTCGCACCATTTTATCGGCCATTAAATAAGGTGAATATTTCTGCTTCAAAAAAGTGGAGGCAATCAAACAATTTGAAATTTAAAAAAAGTAGCCTACACAAAAATATAGCGACGCTGAAGGGGTTAAGTGCAAAAGGGCTAAATTTTCGTAATCGGGTTCCATGCGATAGCGATAGAATTTTGATAATGTCATGCTCGAAAATTATTTTGAAAATTATAAAAAATCAGAAAATTGAGATACTGTGTTTTCAAAGAAATTGCCTCTCAAAGGAATTTTTTCCTTATTCGACGGTTTAAATTTTTATATCGTGCAGTAAAAAAAAAAAAAATGTAGTAAAAAATATATTAGGTTTTGCCATGATCAAAATGATGCCAGCGTTACTCACGGACATGTTTTGCATTATAATATAGATGTATATGATAATGCAACTTTAATTATCAAACTGAGTATGTTTTGCATCATATATGTATTTTCAATACAAACGAGACACAAAATCTCTCCTACAGCATTTTTGGTCACAATTTACGAATTATTTTAAATATAGGCCTATAAAGCATCCATAATAATATTTTATAAGGTTATGAAAATAAGAAATAACAAGATTTTGAAATATGTTGTCAATTACGTATTCTTAAATCTCTTACTCATTAAAAAAAAATGTTTTCATAATTATTTTAATAGAATGATATCCCACGACACGTTGATAGAATAGTGTGAAGATTTATTTTAAATGGCAAACATAAAAATTTATAATGATGAACAATGTATCATTTTAGATTATTATAAAAGACGTTATTAGCAACAAATCATTATCATGTGTATTATAATAAAATGTTTCGACACTTTTTATATCTCGCATTTGCCATTTAAAAAAAAGAAAAAAAAAGAAACATAATACATATTTAGTGAAGGATGAAGCTATCGCAGTCACTTAAAAGAAGGCATATTAATGATATCTTTACATCTGTCACTTTAAACAACATCACGGAATATTTCACGTCTAAAATTTCGACAATTTCTTTTTAAAAATTAGATTCTAAATTACCTTTTCTTGTTTGCAATATTCACGTCAATATTTCAATTCTGATATTTATTTCTTAAGAACATGTCTGTCAAATGCTACATATATACTATGTAGAGTTCACTGACGGACAATTAATTTTCTTATTCCGAAAATGGATCAATTTATACAAGTTTACAGGAATACATTTTTAAAAAATTTGAAGTACGATGAAATTTTAGGAGATTTACTCTTGAATTAGTTATATTGTTTAATGATTTTAAGAATGTGTTGAACCCTTTAGAAAGGCTGTGTAATATATTTTATATGGCTTATAATTTTACAATTATTTGAATAGAATTTTCTTTTATATATTTGGTGTAAAAAGGGGAGGGTTAGTATAATTGCCAGTTCCTTATTTACAACTAATTTTCTTCGAAAAGTTTGGTATGAATTCAAAATTACAGAACAACAAATACTTGCCCCTGAAATGGTTAACTGAAGATTGAGATATGCACGCAAATTATTTTTCAAACAATAATTCAAAAAGTGAAATAGTTTGCCCTGTTTTGTTAATATTTTTATCAATATAGATTATGAAATGCTGATATATTTATATGAAAATAGATTATTTAATATGTAAAATAATGATATTATAAAATAACTTACGAGTTTATTACCATACATATCTTATTACTAAAAACAATTTCACTAATAAAAATTATATGGGTATTTACCGCATCAAATTTACAAAAGCAAACGTATTCTTATAAACCATTATCAATAAAATTACATACATTAAAACTAATTTAATAAAATAATTGCCATTCTAGATTAGCATAAAAGACTTTATTAGCAACAAATCTCACCCTTTGTTATATAATGAAACGTTTCTACATTTTTGCCTCCGGACAAATTCTGAAAATCCAATCCATATTTATGAAAGGATTAAATTTTTCCAGCCACTTAGAGGAAGTCTTAAATTATATCATTATAATTGTAATTTTAAATAACATCGTGGACACTTCAATTTAAAACTTTTATAACTTCATTTTTAAATTAGATGCTAAAGTACCTTTTCTTGTACTCAATGTTTACGCCAATAATATTTTTTTGTTCATTTCGTTAAAATAGGTCTGTAAACTGTTGTATGTAAAGCTCAATGAAGTATAATTAATTTACTTATATTATAGCCGATTCGATGTTTCATAATTTGATAATAGATTATTTTATACTAGTTTAAGGGAAGCTTCATTAATTCTTTGTGAAGGGATATAAATTTTTATAAGATTCGTTTATGAATTAAATGTATCTTTACAATGATTTAAAAAAATATGTTTAAATGTATATTGATGATTATCATCATAATGAAAATCATAATTTAACATATAAAATATACTATATTTACTAATATTTTTTTTTCGATATATATGCTGAAGTGTAATATACGTCCCCAGATTTAGTACACGAAATGTTTTTGAATGAACACTTATTTGTCAAGTAGATGTTACTTAACATTTTTAAAGATGTAAAAATTGCTTTTTTTTTCTCTATAATTTTTATATTGAAAAAATTGCACCTTAAAAGAATTTTTGTCCCTTATATTAGGATTTTTATAAAAGTCATGCTTTTATAAACCATCCGCTAAGATGTAAAACAGATTTATAAAAAAATTAAATAATGAACTTATAAAAAAAGATTTCATTTTATTCACATTCACTTCCTTATTCATTAAAAATGTTTTTACTGATCAAGATTAGAGAGAATAACTTAAAAAATAACAAACATGAAAACTAATATAAGAAAATAAATCATATTTTGGATAAGAATAAAATAAGTTATAAGCAACAAATCATGTCCTTATAATGAAGCGTTTCTATATTTTTGACACATTTGCCCCTGATCAAATTCTGAAATTATGATCCTTATTTATGAAAAGATGCAAAATTCCCAGCAATTTAAATGAAACTTTGTTAAAGTTACTTGTCATTTTAAACAACAACGTGTCAATTTAAATCTTTGACTTCTTCATTTATAAATTTGCTTATAAATTATCTGTTCCTTTTCACAATATTTATGTCAATAATATTTTTTCTTTCTAAAAATGTTGTTGTCAGTTGTTAGTAAAATGCATTGAAGTAGAATGAATTTATTTATTTCACACTTTCACAGTTGATTCGAAGTTTTGAAAATTGAAAAATGATCATTATCGAAAAGTTTTTATAAAATACTTATTGAAATCTTTTTTTAAGTGCTATGGTACTGTTCGTGTTGTTTATTACTGCCTATTATCTACGCAAAGGGTTTAGGCTTAGCGGGAACCTTCTGTTGGTTTCTTTCTAAACGAACGTAACCCGTATTTAAACAAAGTTAGAAAAAAAACACGGAAAACTCCGAACGATACGCCTGACGGATACGGTTGGATTCGAACCCAGCTCCTCTTGCATACCAGCATTGAGAGCAGAAACTCTTAGCCGCTGGTGGGGTTTTAAGTGCGATGAAATTTTATGAAATGTACTATTGAATTAATTGTGTCATTTAATAGTTGGTTGGTTCATGGCACTACGGTCATCTTTTGTACACTAGAGTTAAACAGACCGGTACCTCCGTTTAAATGTTTTTCTACAAAAATGTAATTTCTACACCAAAAAATGATATAAGCATAGAAAATAGTGGCACCAAGAACATTTTATGATTTTAATTCTAATGCAATGATTACAATGGTCCAGCTCCTGAGAAAAACAAAATTGCTAAGGTGTTTCAAATGGAAGGGGCCCATTTTACACTAACACAGATTTGCACCAAGCATACCGAAATATGTCGGAGTATTGCGGCGCACTACACTGGAAATCGATAAGCGACTGGAGTTTGATGATGTTGTTACGTTGAAAACGTAGTGACTCCTCCTTCCATCCAATTAAATCAATAAATTAACAAATTTTACGACTTTACACCTCGATTACGGGGAAGCCAGGGCAAATGATTTATTCGTCCAAAAACACATTTCACTATATTCTTTCGATTGCTGCTTATTTAGATTTTGTTTTCATTATTACACTAACGGCGTGATTTTCTTGTAACTATACCGAAATTAATGTGTAAGTTTTAGTTAGTTGTCAGAGAATAAATAATAAAACAAACGATATTTGAAACACAATAACTCAAAATTAATCGAGATAAATACATGGAATATTTGCTATTGCAAAACAAAACTTGTCTTTCATCTGCGAAAAGTAACTTATTGAGCATATTTAAATTGATTTTTTATATTATAATAAACTGCACGTTGTTTACCAGTGTTGCTTAACGTGGTGGATTTTTTTTTAAATTCAGAAATTCCGAAATCATTCCAGAAACTTTTCAATAATAACATTATTTTAATATATTCAGGGAATGTTTATCATTAAATAAAGTAAAAATAATTACAAAAAGTTTTGTGAGAAATCGGGATTTCTGAATACAGAATCTGCCAGAAATGGCAACAAGGTTGCTTACATGCCTCAGGTTTATTAGTAAATAACCATCTTCATTATAATGCCACACTTCTGCATGGGATAAGTGACGTAAGTTTTGCTGGTGATTAAATATAACAATGTTTCTCATAAAAAAAATTACATGTAACACATCATTTGAAACAAAATAGACGGCGCGCTACGTATTTGTAATCAATTTTTTTTCGATGCCTCTCGTTGTTTTCTGGTTAGAATAGATAACTCCAATGTTTCATACTAGGAGCGCTACTATCGGTTGCATTGGGTCCATCGAAGTTACTTTACTATGGCATTATCCGACTTGCATAGTTCTAGCTGTCAACGTTCACAAGTATTTCCAAGATAAAGGGATTTTCTTATGTACTCTATAGATATAAATAATATAGGTTTTAAACGACAGATATATCTGGAAATTTTCAAATTGCTAAGATCAGTAAAACACCAATGAGAACCCTTGTCGTATTTGTAAATCTCTATTATTTTTTATGATATTGGAGGGCGAAAATGGTTTGAAGGCTTTGTGTAAATATCATTTAACACATGCTATATCAGCTGCGCATGTTCACTATCATTCACAAGATTTAGTTATTTCTAACTGATCGAAGTTTATAAATTTTCGAAGATCTTTCTATGCTATTTTAAGGAATGCGTATTTAATAAGTGCCTTGAATTTTTATAAGAATCATTGTTGAAATAATTGCATCATTCAATGATCTTTTAAAAACTGCGAAAATGTATATAAGTGCAGGAGTAAATTGTTATAAAAACTATATATAACGAATAAAATTGTCTCTTTTTTTAATAATATTTTTCACAGTATAAATGCTTAATAAGTAATAATTGATTACCAATTACACTGTTACACGAGATTTGTCCCATAAATCTGGTATTTTGTAATACTTATGGATCATACTTAAATCATTTGTAAATATGTAAAATAGATTTAAAAACATATGGAAAAAAGATTATAAAATAACTTATGATTTTATTGCTATAAGTTCATTTTTCATTAATATCAAATTCAATAATGAAATTCTAGTGATTAAATTTAAAAATGACATGCATAAAAACTAATATCACACACAAAAAAAAAATCATAATCATAAATATGTCGTGATTAGCAACAAATCTTATCCTTTGTTATAAAATGAAATATTTCTACATTTTTGCCTCTGGTAAATTCCGAAAATCTAATCCATATTTATAAAATTATAAAATAACTTATGATTTTATTGCTATAAGTTCATTTTTCATTAAGATCAAATTCAATAATGAAATTTTAGTGATTAAATTTAAAAATGACATGCATAAAAACTAATATCACACACACAAAAAAAATCATAATCATAAATATGTCGTGATTAGCAACAAATCTTATCCTTTGTTATAAAATGAAATATTTCTACATTTTTGCCTCTGGTAAATTCCGAAAATCTAATCCATATTTATAAAATTATAAAATAACTTATGATTTTATTGCTATAAGTTCATTTTTCATTAAGATCAAATTCAATAATGAAATTTTAGTGATTAAATTTAAAAATGACATGCATAAAAACTAATATCACACACACAAAAAAAATCATAATCATAAATATGTCGTGATTAGCAACAAATCTTATCCTTTGTTATAAAATGAAATATTTCTACATTTTTGCCTCTGGTAAATTCCGAAAATCTAATCCATATTTATGCAAAGATGAAATTTCCCCTGCCATTTAGAGGAAGGTTTGTTAATGACATCATTATAACTTTCGCTTGAAAACACATCACGGAATATTTCAATTTAAAACTTTGACAGCTTCATTTTTAAATTAGCTACTATTTTACCTGCAACGTTTATATCAATAATATATTTTTTTTTTTGTTTCGTAAAAATAGAACTGTCAGTTAATATATATGTAAAACTCACTGAAGTATAATTAATAGATTCATTTCATAGATGATAGGAGGTTTCTAAATTCGATAACGCGTGATTGTATTTTAGTTTAAGGAATTCATATATAACTATTTTTGAAGTTTCATAAATTTTTATGAGATTTAATATAAATAAGGTGTATCATTTAATGATTTTTGTAGAAAGTATATATTGATATATGTAAATTCATTTCTAACAAAACGTTAAAATAACAATGTTTTTTTTCTTAATTAAAAAATAATAAAATTAGGGTACAAAACATTATGGTGCACAATCGGTAATCAACAACTTTTTTCCAAATTCAGTACACCAAATGTGTTTGAATTATCACTTATTTGCATAAAAGTTTTCTTTTTTTTAAAAAATAATACATTACTTTATAATATTTTAGCGGCATAAAAATTAAAAATATATTAAAGGAATTACTTTAAATTGAATATATGACCAAATAAATTAATAATAGCTAGATAATAACCTGATAACTCTTTCTAAGCGATACTTTATATGCAAGAATAGATAAGAAATCTTACATTCATCACATGAATCCAACTAATTATGATTTCATATTTGCCAACTTCCGGCTTTTTTTAAATAAAAAGAACGAAAAATCATGCGTCAATCAAAGATTATGTAACACTTTCCATCACTTCCAAGATAATTTTACAAATTTTTAACCTCTAATAAGGTGAAAGATAATATCTCAAAGAATGATATCTCAGTAAACAAGTTCGAGTTCAAACTGGGCGGGGAGGCCTACCTTTTGGCTTAAGCTCAACTATTCCTGCTCAGATCTCAGTAAACAATTTGGAAAACGCCTACCATATTTAGAAATCCAATTTCAGGAATTACCAACAATTATTCGGACAAATATCCGAATTCTTTTGTGCAGGCCTGTATATCATCTATAGATTTGTATCTACATTCTGGACTACATAGAATGCTAAATTTTAGTTCAGTTAAGAAAAGCTTAGCATATTTTTAAAGTCCCCTTATGTAATTTCCAACATTTAACGGAAATGTACTCAAGCACTTTTGTGCTGTCCTGTATATAATCTATCTTTTGAATTTATACACACCAAGTAATAGACAAATACGTTAAATTTAAAAACGCGTCCAGCAACTGAAAACTCACTTCCAGCAATTGTTGTTAATATACGTACCGAATTCTTTTGTGTGTCCTTGTAAATGGACGATAAATGCTATACACAAAATATTCTATACCAAACCTGTTTAATGTAACCTATGTATATACTATATCAATTTCAATATGTTTGAAACAGCTAAACATTATTAAAATAAATCCCAAAAGATTCCCCCCCCCATAGACCGTAATGTAACACAATTATTTTGAGTGTCCCTGTAAAGGAACTATAAGTGCACATATTCTGTAGTAAGCTTCTATTGTACCTCAGTGATATATATCAATTTCAATATGTCTGAAATTGTGTAACAGCATTAACATAAACCGCACATTATTTTTTCTCATAGACCGTAATGTAAAGGAATTCGTTTGACTGTCCCTGTAAAATACTGTAAGTGCTAAACACTTCATTTTCAATGCCGTACATGCTGTGTTAAATAAAGATTTACTATGTACCATGTTGTTACTCTGTGGTAATCATTTGAAATACATTTTATTTCATTCTTTAACCCTTTCATGGGCAAACAATTGTGTTCCTGTAACCTCGAATTCACACCGGTATTTACGAAAGAATTTAGTTCAAAATAAGGAAAAATAATTTTTCACTTTTCCCGTCAAATTAAAAAAAGTAAAATTTGATTAAGAGTTTCTGGTTCAAATCGAATTAAAATTACGTGAGATATAATATATTCCACCGCCCCTCAAAGGTTTGAATATATTTCTGATTCGAAGTATGTTTTTTTTTCTGTTTTTTTTTTTCTTTTTTTTCTTTTTTTTTCTTTTTCTTTTCTTTTTTTTCTTTTATTATTATTATTATTATTATTTATGGAAGGGGTTTTGTCATGCAAGAATTATATATGTAAAGGAAAATGGAGTAATTAGAATAGATGTTCCGTCAAGTATAAATAAATTCTGTCATTATATTCCTTTAATTACTTCTGATGTAGAACAAGCTTAGTTTCGCGTAAATATATGAGACATGGATAAATATATAACAGTTACTTTCATGTTGCAAATGTGACGCAATATACATTAAATGGTTAAAGAATCCAATCCCTCGATAGTTTTCGAAATTCCACGAAAATGTAAATAATGCTAAAATAACCTATATACTCAGAAATATATCGCAATAAAATTTCAGAATTGTACATATACTTTCCAAGGAAGAATGGTATTTTTAAACGTAATTATCCAAATTATTTTTTTTTAGATTAATTACCTTAAGTAAGCTGAATTTTTGTAATTTCCACAACGTTTGAATTTTTAATTTTACTTAATTTTTCTTTTCTTTTTTGTATTTCAACATTATATCACACACAAGAGATTGAAGTAATGCATCTCAAATATTTTGGAAACTTCTTTTATTATGTTGAAATCTATGTTTTTTTTAATGAATTTTTCTGATTTATTGCAGCTTAAAAATTCATTGAAGCTTTAAAAGCAAATACCCTTAAACATTCCGGTTGCAAATAATTGTAATTTATTATCAACAACGTGCAGAAAATTTACGCGAAAAACAATGCAGTTGACGCTCGTTATAACGACCGCCCATTATAGCGACAGTTACATTATAACGACCAATGCAAAATGTCCCGAAATATATCCACTTTATGCTATGTTATTTTTACATCCAATATAACAACCGGCCAGCGGCTTATGTGCCAATACAGCGACCGAATGGACTATTGGCCATCTTCAGATTACGGGTTTGGAGTCTTAACCCTTTAACGGACATTGGTTTCCCTGCGAAACCACAAAATTTTAATTACGAAATTCAACTATGACAGCAGAATTTTAATAGCAATGTTTTCCACTTAATATGTATGTGAAATATCGCTTTTTGGTTATATACAAATAAATTTGTTCATAATTTCCGGTGTCAATCATTTATTTCAATATTTTAGCAATTGAAGTGCTTTATCCGTTAAAGGGTTAACAGTGGAATATTTTCCGCCCAACCTCACGTCTGTTCTTCAGCCTCTCGATCAAGGCATCATCCTAAATTTCAAACGCACTTACAGGAAATTACTTTTGAGAAGAAATGTTTCTGCACTAGACGAAGACAAAACTTACAAAGTGGATATTCTTTCAGCATTATACCTTTCCAAAGCAGCATGGAATGCAGTTACAGAGTAAACTATTAAAAATTGCTTCCGTCATGCTGGTTTTCAACTGCAATCCGAACCTGTGAAATTAACCGATGGAACGTTAGATATATCATAGTACATATTTCTTAAGCCTAAGCTATGACATGTACTGAATGCTAGGCCTACATGTATAAGGTGACACAAAAATGGCGGCTGTCCTAAGCGCATTGTTTTCAATGTTTGTACGCTCCCTTGAATTTAAATAACTGTACTTTCTAAAAATATTCTCTGGTCACTTGTTCTGATATTGAATAAGTCGAATATTACTTTTAGAAAATACTGGTATTAAAGTTCAACGTGCACAAGCTGAAAAAAAAATCCTCCTACGACAGCCGCCATGTTTGTGTCAGCGCGTCGGCTGCTGGGCGCGTATGGCTTTGTGTAACACTCAGGAGTTGGTGCATGTTTGTACAACCGGTATCGAAAAACAATGATGAGAAAATGGTACCCTTTACACGTTTTAACCAAAAAAATATATCAGACAAAAACAAAAATAGCCATTTGATAGTGCATTTTATTCTTTTTTTCAATTTAGGTTTTTTTTAAAAAAAAGGCTTAGGGTTCGTCTTCATAATGCAATTTTACAAAACTGAATAGGATCACCTAATCTTTCAATATGAACATCTAATTTTGACAGCATGGATTTTTTACACATTTTCCTATGGGATGCCAAATGGGAATATTTTTTTATTAGATTCACTAATATATATTTCTTTTTCCATTCAGTCAAGTAGTTTAAGAATTATATGGAGTTGTAAATTTTGAAATTATTAATGTTAATTTCTTTTTTAATTGCTGCATAACAGAGTGCAATGTAAATGGTTTTTTAAGGATAACTCAAACACGACTTGTTAGAATGAGCTCTAATTTTTGATTCACATATTGGAAGCTACTAGAAATCGATTCCTGTTAAAAAATGCATAGGTTACTATTCATTTTTTTTTTCGAAAATTCAATTCAAAATATGTATATTTTCGAAATGAATACATTTATATTTATTAGAAGAAAGCAAAAAAAAAAAAATAATTCGTATTTTCATATTGGGGATTTAAAAAAAATACACTGCGTGCGTATTACCGATTCGTAAAAAAAAAAAAAAAAAAAAAAAAAAAAGAAAGGATGCAGTTTAGCAGTAATCCTTTTAACTAAATCGTTTGATTTAACGCGATCAAAGAAAATAAGCGCTGAAGTAGTAGTATAAAGTTCAATATATTTATTTAAAAACTTTCTGAATCAACAATATTTAAAGTCATTAGTTATTTGTGAAATTAAGTATTTTAAAGAAAGTGTTATAGTCAGCGGAAAGCATGTGCAAATACATATGTATAAATTTCATTCAGTAAATAAACTTAATGGCGCGAGCTAAGAGTTCACAAATCATCATTCGAAAAAAAAGGTAAAAGTAAAATAATTAATTATAGTAGTAATAGAAATATAATATAGCTGTATTACAATTATAATAGTGTAGCAATTTAATAGTAAAATAGCAGAGCAATAGTAGCAATAGAGCTTGCGAAAGTACAGTACAATTGCGTACCTTATTCTCAGTTGCGTCTTGAAACCAGATTTTTTTTCAACAGAATGTAAATTTACTTACATATTTTACACTTATACTCCACGCCAGGGATGTTAAACTTTGCCCGCCTGATACCACTAAATTTTAAAAGAAATAATCGACTCTTTGAATCCCAAATTTGATGATTAGTTAAGGAAAAGTTTTCTATAAAATTTTAATGGTATCCGGCGGGCCACAGTTTGACACCGCTGCTTTACACTATAATATACCGTAATTTCCGGCGTATAATCCGCAGCTCAAAGAGTCGTTTTTCGACCCAGAAATTTTATTCAATAATTGTAGTTAAATATTTACAGCGATCTTTTAAGTTACATTTTATAAAATAATATTTCTGGGTCGAAAAACGACTCTTTGAGCTGCGGATTATACACCGGAAATTACGGTATTTTTAAATAAGTGGGTGCTTTATTACATTTGTATAAATATATTTTACTCAAATCATCGGGTTAAACCGCATGGATAATATGTTAACCTTCCAGCAGATGAAAGGAGTTTAGATATTCTTCAAAAAAGAAATAACATACTTTATTTTATAATTTTATCTAAGAATCTAAACTCTAAACTAATAATACTTGAAATAAAAATCTAATGATTTAATATTTAATGATTGAAATATAGTTATATGCATTACCATTTAAGGAATTGTAGAAAATAAGTTCACCTTTATATCAGCTTTCCGAAATCTTAACTCCTTTCCATGTCTTTTCTTCAAATAGTTTTAATTGGAGGCTCTTCAATTATTGTTTTCAAAAATATTTTTTTGTCCCAAGTAGGATATTACCGCAAGAGAATGCAAATCGCAAAGCAACTCGTGCAAATGTCCATTTAAGGAGTCTTGTGCCTTTTAAACTCGCCGAAAGTGAACAAAAACTTTCAAACTTTGAATTAGTGTATCTTCAAAACTTTTTGTGTATAAGCATGAAATTTTGACTATTGATTAAGCAGACTGTACTTTTTAATATAACACCCCTAGAAACTGAGTAGTCTTTCACAGAATTCGTGTATTGTCGAAAATAAAGTTGTTCATTTTTTACTCCGTAAGTCATTGCGCGCATGATATTTTGAAAACGTATGACTGGATTGTTATGAAATTTGAAATAGATAATAAGCACATATGTATTTTATAAATGACCTACTCTGAGGTCAAAATTATTTCGTTAACCATGTAAAAAAAATTATTTTTGTAAAAAAAATTCAAAATTTTACATTTTTTAATGAATAAAAATATTCATAATTAAAAATCTTATCATTGTAAATATTTAAAGGTAGATCATTTTAAACACACGTATGTGCTTATTATCTAAATAAAATTTCATAACAATCCATACATACGTCCTCAAGATATCATGCGCACAATAACTTACAGAGTAAGAAAAAGGGCTATTTTAATTTCAACAATGCACAAATTCAGTAAAATATTAGTCAGTTTCTAATAGTATTATATTAAAAAGCACAATCTATTTAATTAATAATCAAAGCTTTATGTTTATACATATAAAAGTTTTGAAAATACACTAATTCAAACTTTGATTGTTTTTCCCGATTTTCGTCGCGCTTAAAAGGTACAAGACTCCTTAAATGCTAGCAACAGTTTCATTAAATGAAGTAAACCTTTATTCAATATGCTACATATACCGTAATTTCCGGCGTATAAGCCGCAGCTCAAAGATTCGTTTTCGACCCAGAAATTTTATTCAATAATTGTAGTTAAATATTTACAGCGATCTTTAAAGTTACATTTTGTAAAATAATATTTCTGGGTCGAAAAACGACTCTTTGAGCTGCGGCTTATACGCCGGAAATTACGGTAATAATATAAAACGTTTCAGTAAGTTAATTTTTATATGTTTAAGAAATTTTAAAACTATATAAATATTTATAGCGTCCAACAATGATAACTTAAAACAAAATAAAACAGAGTTTTAAATAGAGACATTACATAAATTAAATACTCGTACGCAGACATCGTAATGATCCCAGCTGGCCTGAAGCAAAATATTTCAATCATCTTCCGCTAAAATGCTGCTCAAATTCATTCAAATATCCGTATTCAACCGACCAAAAATATTTACCGTATTAGGGAAATAATAAACTAAATTTTCTCAATATTTCAAAAAACACAATAAATATTTTCATATATATATATATATATATATATATATATATATATATATATATATATATATATATATATATATATATATATATATAATATCTTTGAATTTCAAAAAACATATTAAGTTCTTGTAACATTCTAATTAAATCTCCTAAGAGATAATTAGTAATAAAGTGTAGTCATAATACCACTTCACTTAGTTAATAAATTAACAAGTGCAATCATAATTTTACCATAACATTTGCTTCAATGGTAATTGGCCCAAAATACTGAAAATATGAAGAATATTTAAAAAGAGAGAGAGAGAAAAATAATAATAATAATAATAATAATAATAATTATAATATATATATATATATATATATATATATATCAGAATATTATATATATATATAGAATCAATGAAAAGTATAGGCAAACGTTCAAGTTTACATTATAAATAGAATATATTTTGACGTAGTTAAATATTTTTGTCTTCTGAAAATAAGCCTATTTTTGCTGTCGGTTGACAAATGTTTTCGAAAATGAACCTTTATAATTTTTAATGTTCAAGTAAAAAGTTTGTCACAAACCGATATTAGCGAAATAAGCGATAAAAAATAAATAGATTAAAAATAAATAAATAAATAAATAAATGCAGATATATAAGTGTTAGTGTCCAAGAAATATATATTTCCTTTTAAACAAGCTTTCTACATCAGCTGTTGTAAAAATGACGAGTTATATATAAAATTTACAAACAGAAATTATATTGCTGTTTTTTACCATCATTCGGATAAACAAATAAATGTTATTTATGACTTTAAAACCAGAAATTCTTTAACAAATAATGTGTTGATTTAGTAATAAAAATACTAAAGACACGTGGATGTGTGTGCATATGTGCATGTGTGTTTCAAAACTGTCATATGTATTTATAGTATAATATTTTTAAAAATGACAAAAAATTGGACAAGTAAACGGAAAAACATAGGCAGTCATCCAAATTTAAACTAAAAATAGATTTTTTTTTTTTTTTTTTTTTTTTTTTTTTTTTTTTTTTAAAGTTGGTAAAAAGTTTTGATTTCTTGAAAACATGCCTATTCCATTTGTCGGTTGATAAATTTTTCCGAAGATATACCTCTATAACTAATGTTCAAGAATTAATAAAAAAAATAATTTAAAAGCATTAATCTTAAAATAAAGTCCAACAAACAATTTTAATGTTTAATTTCATAAATCAAACATACATCTCACAATGCTCAAACGTTTAATGATACGGATTTTATCATTAGAAAATAGTAGTACTTAAATTTAAGTACCCATACACACCGATGCCAGGAAAATACTAAAAGTTGTCTTAAAATCTCATTATTTTCATAGACAAATAGTCGCCTTAAATAATTACAGAAATTTTGCGATTAAACCATATAAATAATACAACACATAAATAGTGGTATTCAGCATGGAATTTTAGTTAATACCTGCTTCAGGGGTGATTGTGTTCCGGTATTTTGTACACCACTAAATTTATATAGCAATATTCTTAGTAAGTCATCGCGTAATTTATCGATTAAAAGAAGTAACAGTTTGCTATATAAATTTAGTGGTGAACAAAATACCGGAACACATACACCCCTGCTGCTTATACAAGCAGAGTTACAGAGCATAGTATAGTATGTTGTAATTGCTTAAAATTCAACAGAATGTTTTGCCATATTTAATCATAGATATCGGCGATTTATAAAGCTAAAATTTACTATTAAATTTTAATGGTAAGAAAAATTGCCTAGACGTTAGCAGTTATGCAATTATTTACTACCAATCCAGTAAATAAAGGCGTGTTTTTAAACATTGATACCATAGTTACCTTACGAAATAATGCGTTGAGTTAATGTAAAACTATCTAAAATAATTTAATGCGTTGGTATGTGTGTTTTAAAATTATCTAAAGTATTTATAAGCAATTTTTTTAAAATATAACAAAACACAATAAATATTTTCATGCTATCGCAGAAAAACTTTTTCGAGTGAATGGAATAAAAAAGAAGGCGTCCACGTTTAGATTAGAGATAGAAAATATTTTTCGAAGTCGGTAAAAAGTTTTGATCCTTTGAAAATACGCTTATTCCAGTTATCGGTTGATAAATGTTTCCGAAGATGAGCTTCGACAACTTATGTTAAAAAAATATAATAAAATAAAATAAAATAAAATAAATTGGGGCACAAAATGCTATTAAACGTAATAATCGATCATATAAAAACACGCAGAACTATTAGAAATAATGTCAATGTTTAATGTATTTCGTTAGTAAAAACCTTTCAGAATGAAAATTTATAAAAGTCAGACAAATAATAGAAAGTTTTCATAAATCGGCATGCAGATCTTTAAACTGCCTATCTAATCTTACGTCTCATTTTGACCTCCTTGTATATTTAAGAATATCTCAATAGCGGCTCATAAGGGGACAAAATAACTTTACTACCAGTATTTTAACAAATTAATTTTCTCCTTGTTTAACCGAAGACCGTTTTACTACAGTCCCTGGCCAAATTATTAGACGCAGTTGTTTTTATTATAATTTGTTAAATATCTGGAAAGATACATGAGGAATTATCTTGAAACTTTAGGAGTGTAAACAACATGATAATCGTCATATATTTCCGAGAAGATTTTTTCTTGAAACCCCATAAGGGGCCGTCAACAAATTGAAGAAAAACGAATGCGTTTTTGATAACCCTGTAAAAACCAATATCACAAAAGCGTTGAAACGGTATCACACGCTTAGGAGGCCTATTGTAATAATTTGGGTTCATTTTTATGAAGATAGCATGTATACTCGAAGAAAAATTCACGTTTTTATAAAAACGGTCCCAAATTTTACGAAGTTTTTTGCTTATAATTTGCAGAGTTTTTAATATAAAAACAAGTTATTTTCAGAAAATATGACAAACAAAATTATACACAATACCCGGTAATCAGAATTAAAAAATAATAATAATTGCATGAAAAATGAGCAGGTTTACTAAATATTTTTTCACTGCGCATGCGCGAATTCAATCAAAATATACTGTGCATAATATATTAGCTAAATATATAGACCAACTTTTATGAAAGTCTCAAACACATAGCTTGAAAATTCTGATAGTGATCGTCGATAGAATAAGCTCGAAAATCGCTGTTTCCAAAAGGAAGCAAAAAGATGAGGGGTTGTATCAAATATAGAATGAGAGACGCTTCATTCTTATTATGTCAACTTTCAAAAGCTAGTATATTTGGATACAACCCCTCATCTTTTCTCCCTTATGGGGTTTCAAGAAAAAATCTTCTCGGAAATATATGACGTTTATCATGTTGTTTACACTCCTAAAGTTTCAAGATAATTCCTCATGTATCTTTCCAGATATTTAACAAATTATAATAAAAACAACTGCGTCTAATAATTTGGCCAGGGACTGTACATTTCTCTACTGTGCGCAGATCTGGGATTCTGCGGTTAGAATTAACATGCAAAACATTTAAATTTTTCAAAATAAAACCCTTAGAGATATTATTTACTCCCCATGGTATCGCTGGAATTCCACCATTCACTATTACTTTAATGTTATTCCAATTCGTACTGTTATAAAAAAAATCAGGCTTAAAAAATGTTCGCCATATTTCTAAATAACCTAAATCCTACCCTTCATAATTTAACAGTTTGCGATGAGCGGACCCCTGGAGAAGACCACGGGTGACGCTGGATCTCGCGGAAAAGCTTGACCCGGGATAATTTTCTACAGTTTTTAGCACTTTCCAACCTAGTTGAAAAGTGCTTATGACTTCGGTTTGTCTGGCCGTATGGCCGGATGGCCGTCTGTCCGTGCTCTAACTCCCGTAAATATGCTCGGATTGCTCTGCAATTTTTATATGTTATTGTCGTTATCTATGGCACGTTCCCTATTTCAACTGAAGTGTGTAGCACTTATAGTTTTCTTACAGGGACACTCAAAAGAATTCCGTTACATTGCGGTCTATGGGGAAAAATCATTTGCGGTTTATTTTAAAAATGTTTCACTATTGTAAACGCATTGAAATTTATATAGATCACTAAGATGCATTAGAAGAAGCTTAATATGGAATAGTAGGTGTATAGCACTTAGAGTTACTTTACAGGGACAGTCAAAATAATTCCGTTACATTACGTCTATGGAGAAAAATCGTCTGCGGCTTATTTAAAGAATGTTCCACTATTTTAAACGCATTGAAGTTTATATATATTACTAAGGTGCATAACAAGAGGCTTACTACAGAATAGTGTGTGTATAGCAGTCATCGTTCATTTACAGGGACACACAAAAGAATTCTCTACTGTCTGTTAACAATAATTCCTGGAAGTGCGTTTTAAGTTACTAAACGTGATTTTAATCTTAACTAGCTTTTTGTCTATTACGTGGTGTGTATAAATTCTGTAGATCCTATACAGGGCAGCACAAAAGTTCGCGAACACATTTCCGTTTATTGACAGAAACTCCAGAAGGAGAATTTAAACGGTGCTACGCGTTTCCTAACAAAACTAAAATTTAGCATCCTATGTATATATACAAATCGATAGATCATATACAGGGCTACATAAAAGTATTCGGATATTTTTCCGAATATTGTATATATTGAAAATTCCTGAAATTACGTTTTTAAATATGTTATGCGTTTTCCAAATTGTTTACTTAGATGTCATCTTTCAGCTTATTAAACGGTAATGATTTGTAAAATTATTTTAGAAGCGTTGGAAAGTGCTACATAATCTATGCTTGACGCATGATTTTTCGTTCTTGTTATGATTTGATTGGGTTATACGTTTGTAATATTCTTTTTTGTAAATATTTTTGTAAATACTTTGCAAATTTTTATCCTTATTTGTTATTATTATCTTTATTCTTTTTTTTTTTGTAATGTTAATTCTTGTATAGCGCCTTTAAATGGCTTTTGTTTTAGATTAACATTTCCTGTGCGCTTTTCCAGTGCTATGTTTGCTGGACATTGGCTCTGATTTCGAATGTGTCTATCCCATATTTCTAGATCTAGTAATGAGTTGCACTCCAGGTACTCTACTGCAGGGGCGTCCAACCTGGTTTCCGCTATTCACCAGAAAATTCTTACAGAAAACTTTATATATATATATATATGTATATATATATATATATATGGTGTCTCAAAAGGTCGTTTACAAACTTAACATGCTGGTCTGTCATATCGTCGCTACCATGTCAAACTATCGAATATGAAAAAATGCATTTTTCATTACTTTTAAAAATGGGCCGATTGTCACCACTAAATTTAATTAGAATTCTTCGCCTAGTAAAAATACAAATAAAATTTCTGTGAAGAACAGGGTTACCAATTTGGCATCCCCTTTTTATTCAGAGATTTCGAATTCATACCGGAAATATTGAGAAAATAATTTTTACTTTAAGTAATCGTGAAATATTCTGTCATTATATAAAACAAAAATTTCTATTTTAAATTTCTGGTATATATTCGAAATTTCTGAATTGTAAAGGACGCCAAACTGGCAAGCCTGGGCATTTTGCAACCCTGAAACCCTATTAAAATTTAGTGGTGACAGTTGGCTCATTTTTAAAAGTAATGAAAAATGCATTTTTTCACATTCGATAGTTTGACATGGCAGCGACGATATAATGATAAACAAGATTTACATAGGAACATGTGTTCGAAAATGCAAGCTGCGACCGCTAGAGGGCGATGAGCGCAGACTTACGGGAGAGTGGAAAGCGCAATCATTTCAGGCGAAGACGTTGCAGGAGAAGGATGAATCGGTTTATTAACGCAGAATTGGCCGATATGCATTACGTATATGGCGTCGCGGATGGAAATGCCCGAGCCGAGGTACGGATATACCTTCAGCGCTTCATACCTTCCCAAGCAGACGTCAGCCAAGTCATGTTTTGTTTAGACAATTGCCCCTCAGATTGCGTGAAGCAGGAGCTTTCCAAGTACGTAGCTACATCGGTCAAGAACGCACTACACGCACGCCTGTCGTAGAGGAAACCGTGCTACGGAAATTTGACAGGAACCCGCAAACAAGTCGCCGAGCAAGCGAACCCGTCTTGGGTGTACGTCGTTCCAGAATTATGCGCATACTGCATGAGGACACGAACCACCCCTACCACTTACAAATAGTACAGGCATTGTGCGTTGATAATTATCCCCAACGCGTTGCATTCGCACGCTGGTATTTGCAACAACGGGTAGCACAGCCGGATTTTCCCATTTTGAACGGGTCCGTGAATTCATGCGTCGACGTTGTGAAGCATGCATTGCGGCGAATGGAATGAATTTTGAACATCTTGTGTAAATTAAACCATGTTCTTTAATAAAAGTCATATTGATACCTCTTTCGATATACTTTCTTTCTTCCCCTCCACACCTCCGATCATCGCCCTCTAGCGGTCGCAGTTTGCATTTTCGAACACAAGTTCCTATGTAAATCTTGTTCATCATGATATGACAAACCTGCATGTTAAGTTTGTAAACGACCTTTTGAGACACCCTGTATATATATTTGGAGATTGAATAAGGCAAATATTTCTATAAGAATTTTCTGGTGAATAGCGGGCGCCAAGTTGGACAGCCCTGCTCTACTGCTTCATCACGTTCAAGTCCAAGTCCGCGGTTAATTAAAGTCAAATTTAATGTACGCAGCTTCTAGTAGTAAAGAGGGTGTGAACCCCCTGAGGATCCGCCACTGGACAATCTATAAAAAAAATCAATTGTGTAATTCAAATTTTTCATATTATTATACATGTATATGATCATAATTCAATCTAAATTTAAAGTACATATTTTATCTTTATTGCTCTTCGCTTTTCGTGATAAGCAAATGCATTTTGCTTTTATCTTATAACATTTTTACCACAAATGTTTTAACAAATAATATGTTGCTTTAATAAAACAAAAATTACCTATTAAAAGTAAATTCGTTTAAAATTTTCTGACTTTTTATACTGTAAATTGTTATAATACCGTAAATTTCAATAACCATTTTTTTCATGTCGACAAAAGATAGCTTTTTGTGTATGAATAAAAAATGTTCGCAGGCGCCCAAGTTTAAATTACAGATAGAAAATAATTTTGGAATTTGGAAAGAAATTCGATCCTCTGAAAACACTCTTAATTATCGGGTGCAGGACTTGGTTACCGCAGGTTCAATCTCCCTCCAGAAAATATTAATAAAAAATTTTGTTTTATTTAAGTGCCTTATTCATGCAAAATTTCTGTCACTTTGAAGGGGAAAATGCCTATACATTTTTACTGGTGGAAGTTTGCCCCGTTGATAATTAGGCCCTGATCGGGTGATAATATGTCAGAAAATGATGCTCGCTAACTTATGATGTTCAAACACACATGTGTGGTACTAAATGCTATTAAATATCTTAAGCGACTATAAAAGAAAAAAACCCAAATATTAATTTTAATCTCAAAGTTAAATGTACGAGGGTTGTTTTAAAGTAAGCTCCATTTTGATATTAAACAAAATTACTAAGCACACATAGATATAATTACAAGATTTTAACACTCTTTTCTACATAGTTTCTATGTTTGTTGATACATTTGTCGTAATGCCTCACGCAGTTTTGCAATCCTTCCTCGTAGAATGCCGCCACCTCTGATGAAGGTCACTTTTTAACCACCGTTTTCACCTTCTTCGTCAGTGTTGAATCACTGGCCGCCGGGAAACGATTTCAGGTATCGAAAGAGGTGATAGTTACTCGGCGCAAGGTCAGGACTATATGGAGGTTGCTCAAATTGCTCCCACCCAAAATATTCGATGAGAGATTGTGCTTACGCAGCAATATGTGACCACTCTTTGCATTGAAGACATACACATCACAGACCTGCCGCTGAATATCCGCTGCCATCATGTTTGATTCTGTCTAAAACCGGATTAATGATCATATTTCAGATTCAGCGGAATGATCAATTGACATGAACATGTTTATATATCACTCTGAAGCAGCATATTGACACAATAGTTGCACAACGGACGTTTGTTGTTGTGCAAGGGATACCGGCATGCTGCGCGCAGAGTTTTACTCTAAGCGCTCAAGATTTAATGAGATATTGTGTAATGGACCTTATTTTAAAAATAACCCTCATATTTCTTTAGTGAAACACTTTCAAAATCATAATTTTTAAAAGTGATGAGTTATGCGTAGAATTGAAGGCATAAAAATATTTACAATATGTATTAGATAGTTGTATCGATACTTAGTTACAGATATAATTATATCTGCACTTAGTTATAAATAAACAGGTTTATACATAAACATGCTTTTGGAAATTTTCTTATATATGTAATAAAACAAATTTTAATAGATATGCTAAAAAATCTTGATAAATATTAGGCTAATTATCGTTTCCTGCGTCGATAAAAAATTACATATTACGATATTAACATGACTGCAACGCTAGAAAATATTTTTCTTCCGTTAAAAGTTTTAATGCAAACACGCTTATTTTAGTTTTGTGTTCATAAATGTTTTGAAACATGCGTCTGGATAACATATGATGGTCAAGTAAAAAATTGTGGCACAAACCGCTATTAAACATCATACGTCACCACAAAATATAAATGCGAAATATTAGTCTTAATGTCAAAGTTCCATATATTTGTCTATAAAAAAATTCTGAATCAACAGTTTTAAAAATCATGATTTATATGTAAAAATGAATGGATGAAAAAAGTGCTGAGTTCAGCAAAAACCATTACGGACACAGATGCATAGATTTCTCTCCGCAAACATGCTTAATGATGCACAAAAAAGAGAGAGCTCCAAAAGTCATTTGTATGAATAAAAAATGTTAATTTCTAAATGCTTCATATGTTTCGGATAAAAAATTAAGAAAATTAGTTAGAAGTCTTCCATTTTATTTCTTAATTCATGGAAAGCGGATTGGCAATTTGTATTTACATAATCTTAATTTATTGAAATTAAAAAAAATCTTCATTTAAGAAAAATAAGTAATAGGCAATAATTATAGGGTAAATGGAATAAATAGTAGGATATATTTGAAATCACTTCAATATATTTTTAAAAGTCATACACAAATTGTTTGCATTTCAGCATTAATTATGAGCTACTTGGATGAGATTCAGAAAATATTTTAATGCGAATGTTTGCTTCGTTTTTGGATTCATTACACATCTATCAAGAAGTCAGTTAACATTAAATAAACGAATTAAAGTAAATACATTTGATATCCTAAAAAAACAATCCGGGCCCCGCAAGCCACGCTTGCCCTGCCGTCAAGGCATGATTAAGGGCGGGGCAAACATCCACACATAAATTTGAATTGAAGTTTTCGTCTTACGTAACACGTTGACGGACACTTGCGGCTATAGCCGTCAAAGCGCAGTTCACAATGTTTCCAAGACGGCTATAGCCGTCCAAAACGAAACGGTCGTTTTTAGACACTACGGCTATAGCAGCACAAATGTGCATTTACCGGCGTACAAGTAGAAGCCCAGTGTCATGTTTTGGAAACAATTTTTTAGGTTGAAGTTCGTTTTCCACCTGTTATACGAGTTGCAGCTTCAGTATGCACATGCAGGGTGGCTAGTGGTCAGGGAAAAATACAGAAAAAAAAAGTGATAATTACCAGTATATTCTTATAGAACAATTTCTTATAGAAATTTTTCTATAAGAATATACTAGTGTTTATCCCTTTTTTGACTGTATTTTTCCCTGATCACTAGCCACCCTGACGTGGTTGTGAAGGGAGTAGTGCAACCTAATTAAAGGTGCCGAATTAATCACAAATAAGTTTATTTAAGCAGAAAGAGTAAAACTATACTTCTAATATTCTAAAATTACAAAAACATACAGTGTCAATTTTCGAACTTCACTTGTTCAGACTGTCCGTCGACGTGTTAAACGCCATATTCATGCATAGATTTTGAATCCTCATATACATGCATAGAATTTCTATTCGTTGGCGCTGGTGGAAAATTCCCCTTATCGGTAATCAGGCACTGCTTGCAGTGTCATATCAAAAATTACGAAACAAAAGATTTACGGGGCATCGGAAAAGTCTTTCGAGCTACATAGGGCTAGTCCCTTTTTAGTTAAATGACGAATAAAGCAGGAAAATACAAAGTCGGTTCACTTATTTTTTGTCTCTCCATATTAACACAAATATCAGCAAGGTATTTTTTTTTCCTTTCACGCCGCAGAAAGCGAGAGCAGTACCTGCTTTAGCTAACAACCGGAGGTGGTTTGCATAGTGTTTTATCATATATCGATATTGTAGTGTAGTAAGACATTGTTGACAGACCGTTACTCCTTTTTTATTCAGATATCTTGATTGCCTCCACTTTTTGAAGTACGAGTAGTACAGGGTTCGTACGGTTTTACCACAATTTTTTAATAAATTTTTTCGCCTTATTTAAATGCAAGAAAGTATTAAAAATCATGCAACTAACCCATTAACTCTAGAACGACGGGAAATTTTACACAAGTTTCATAAAAATATTTCACGCCAGAATTTTTATTTAGGACTTTTAACTAATTTATTAAAATTACTTTTATGCAGTTTAAATTTAACTTATTCTATGAAGAAATAGCCTGTTCGAATCGACATTTTTTCTTTTGTTGGGGCCAAAATGGCCCCTCAACGTCGTTGTAGTGTTAACCCTTTAACGTTCATTGGTTTCCCTACGAAACCACAAAATATTAATTACGAAATTCACCAATGACAGCAGAATTTTAATAGAAATGTTTTCCATTTATTATAAATGTGAAATATCGCTTTTTTATTATATTCAAATAAATTTGCTCATAATTTCCGGTGTCAATCATTTACTTCAACATTTTAGCAATTGAAGTGCTTTATCCGTTAAAGGGTTAACGACGACTTATTTTACACTTCCTTTAATACTTCGATACCAGTTGACACCAATTTTCCCATACTGTTATTTTAACTAATTGAACCTTTGATAGTTTCACATTAAATAATATGATTTTTTTTTTACTAAGATACTGGTGTTCATATTTAAAAGTTTCGTATCACTTAAATGGTAACTTTTCGTACCAACCAGCATTAATGAGTTAAACGAGGCGTTGAAAATTTCTACTATTTACATATTAAATAGAAAAATTATATTAAAAAATTGTGGTGAAAGCGTACAATCCTTGTCGTAATAGTCGTCTGATTTAACAAACAGAATTAATAAACCAGACGTAAGATGAATTATGCTATTGAGTGAATTATGCTTTTTTAAATTTGTTATGGGCAATACATTTCCAGTTATCTGTCACTAGCTATTGTAGAAAAAATACTGTAGAAAACGAATGTTCATTTTTAAATTGATATTAAAATCAAAAAAAGACTTAAAAAGCCTTAAAATGTCACTAAATTAAGATACAGTTTTCAAATAATTTTTATTCCGACGCACATTTGTTTTCCGTATTCGAGAATAAAAATTTAAATTATGCGAATTTTAGAAGTAATGTATCAGCAACAAAAGTGAAAGCCATAGTACCGTTTGTTGCCACCATCATTTTATATTCTAATATAGCTACTGGTTTTTGGTAGTTGTCTAAAAATGAACTACTTTTTTTGACGACAATAGAAAAATTCGTAGAAGGAAATATTACTTTGTGGCTAATAAATGTATGTGATTAGGTTTATATACGAAGATCATTTTTACATTTAGGCTATTAAGTAACGTTTATTTCATTGCCGATAAAGCTAATGGTAGAGAGAGAGAAAAAAAATTCAAGGGGGGAAAAAGAAATTGCACTAATGATTTTTACTTGGGTTATATATATATATACAGGGTGTCCCAAAAAGGAGTACCTATTTTTAAAAATGAATAAGAAACAAACGAATAGAGTTATTGAATAAATTCTTGCAGGAAACAGTTGTGTGAAGTCTGGAAGTTTGTTTAGAGTACTTTATTATGTTAGTTAAAATTCTTACCGACAGATGGCGCTGCGGCTACTGCATTCATCAGAAATAGTTGAAAATTAAATGACAATATTTTCAATATGTCCTCTATTCATCACAATAACATGCCAGAGTCTTAGAATGAACTTTCACTGACCACGTCTGCTTCTGTCTGGTCTTCACGCATGCTTCGTTTGTTCATATAGCCACCAAAATGTGCTGTAGCGCCATCTGTCGGTCAGATTTTGAACTATCATAATAACGTGTTCTAAACAAAATTCCAGACTCCACACATCCGTTTCCTGCAAGAATTTTTTTAATAACTCTATTCGTTTGTTTCTTATTCATTTTTAAATATAGGTACTCCTTTTTGGGACACCCTGTATATTAAATTGTTAAATATATATATATATATATCGATCTATTAACCCCTTCACGAACGAATTTATTTTAATTTAAGTAAAAGCGCTCCTTCATTTACCTTATAATTTCAAAATTTGATTTTAAAATTCTGGTGTCATTGTGGCATTTTTGGATAAAAATTAAGTGGTATATATAATATACCGGTGCCCTTTACGGTGTTAAATAATATTACTCCAATTATTATGTACTAGTTACATAAGAGAAGGTTTATCTAGTTAATTATTAAGTGCTAATAGATACACTCAATTGACCACTAGATTAATCAAAATACTCCAAATAAACTGGCGTTACCTAGAACTAATAATTCTAAAATAATGATAGATTACTGATTAAACATCATTATTATTTTTTTTAATTCTAAGAAACAAATTTATTTTTGAGAGACTAATATGTTTGATAGATATAATTAAAAAAAAAAAAAAAAAAAAAAACATTTTAAAATCATATTACAAAGTGCAGTTTTCTACGATATAGAAATATAACAATTACCCTTTATATGTTTTTTCAAGTGCTGCAAAAATAAATCTAAGCAGTTAGGTTCAGACATGAAGAGATTTATTTCCTTGAGGGTATTAAATAACGTTTATTTCATCGTCTATAAAGTTAATGATATAAAAGGGAAGAAACGTACAAGGAAAATAAAATGATTACGCTAATGAATATTACTTATGTTTCATACCTAAGAACAATTTGTTAAATGGGATATTCTTTTTAGCGTGGATAATAGGATCGACTATTATTATGATTATTTTGCTTCAATAAAATAATATTATTCCAATTATTTTTCGTATGTTGTTATTAAGTACCAGGATGTTCATTTTGTGAATTGTTAAAAAAACTGTGCATTTATAGACCACTATATTCGATTGAATAATCTGATAAAATTATTCTAATTATGAAGTAGTTAATCTAGATTAATTTTAATATGTCTTTAAACTGCATGATTTTGATTTTTTTAATTTCCTGATGCGAATTTTTTTTAGAAAATAACCCGTTCCACACACATAATTGCAGAGCGATTATACTTAGAGCGTGCGCAGTACGTGTTAAATCTGCTAGCAGACACTTGCGCCAGTAAAATTTCCTGCGGCCTATTGTAAAAAAAAACGAGCCTTGTTGAGAAACCAGCTCGTATTTCATAAGTATTTTATCGTTTCATGCAGCGTTTTATTTTCGTGTGTCTCCCTTTGAAAGCTTTTTTATTATTGAAATATTTTATATTAATATTAAAGCTCAAACGAAAATAAAAAGATAATTTAAAAAGTTTAAATAATCAGCTGAATTATTGATTTTTGGTAGATTTTTTTAATAACAAATATGGATTAATATTTAACTGGTACTAAATAATATTTTACGATAGCTCACTGTTGGGCATTCATTGCGAATTTTTGTACAATCGGTGGTCATTTTCAACTAGCTGAAATTCTTCCATCCATTTACGCAGACTTAATTTTTTTGGGCTTTGGATAATACCTAAACATTATTAACAGTACATAGCATTATATACAGTTTTATATGGTATTGAAATACTATTAAAATCCATAATGTATTTTTTTTTTCCAATTGCCACAAAAGTAGGTGTAAGAAACAGGGTTCGTACGACTCTTGGAATTTTGCGACCAGGAAATTCTTCGGTACCAGTATTTTCTTACAGAAAATCTATCCTTAAAAAAAGGTGAAGTTTCGCGAATTCAAACTAGATTTCTTTTACTATAAAGAAAATACTGATGATACTCCTGGAAAATTCCCTTATCCGTACGAACCCTGAAGAAAAATTGAGATATGAAGAGTTTTAATTCTTGTATGTTATTAAATATCGTTTAATCCCTCTCCGATAAAACTAATGGTATAAAGAAAAGAAATATACAAGAAAAAATGGTTACGCCAAGGAATATTACTTTGGTAACATAACATCCCATAACATCATTTTCATTCTGAAAATGTCCCATCATTTTTTAATTTTCTCAAAAATTAGTGCATCGATTAGCAATTGTTCTTTATAAATGATCTATGACTGTGCTTTTCTGCATTCTTAATAATAAATACAGTTTTAGACTATCAGGCAACCATCCGCCTTTTATATTTCAAAAGGATACTGGTACATTTTTAAATTATTAAAATAAGAGTATTAAAAAAGTCTCTAAAGCAAATTATTTCCACTTACTAACAAAGTATTTGCAATACATTAAAAATAAATTGTCATTATGTTTAGAAAAGTTTCTTCAAAGACGCTTGCGCATTATCAAATCATTAAAGTATGTTTATTAAAATAAATACATTAAACAAAGAACTGATGTAATTTTTTTTCTCCAGAAAATAAAATTATCCGAACAAACCTGCGTTATTTTCAGAGACTACGCAAAGATCTTAGATGCAATTACAGTAAACAACATAATTACTTACGAAATATGAGTGATATTGCGGAAGTTAAAATTGAACTGCAGATCTCTTCAGGGCAATTCTTGAAATTATTTTGAGCAATCATTATAAATAAAGTAATAAAATTACGCAGTTGATATTAGAAAGCACATAAGATAATATAACGTAAGTAATTTTTTTTTTCACAAATGACAATCAATGTGAATTAACTTTTTCTAAGGATGTGGGAAGTATTTACACCACTTATTTTTAATCCTCAAATGTCAAATTTGCACTAAGAGGTTTAAATAATTTTTTTTTATAATGTACGTACCGAAAAGCATTTAATATAATTCAAATAATATTTTTCTGTTATTCTCGTGACATTCAATCTTTTCAAAATTCCAGCAACAGAATAAATAAACTTTATACTGGTTTCCGATGAGCAAATAAAAAAAATGCATTCTGAGAATGAAAACAATTAAATTGAAAACTTTTCCTGAATTACATACGGTTTAATAAAAAGTAAACTAATAACTAGAACAATAAGTAAAATTGTTTTATCTGCATATTGAGATCTTATGCCATAAACAAACTATGTGTGCCTATCATTCATAATCGTATAAAATATTGAACTGGTTTAAATAATATTAAAACAAAATTATATAATTTCAATTGTAAAAGATCTTACCGGAATGGTCGTTGTTTGCATAACAGTTTTGTGTATCTGACGATTGTTAATGATCAGTATATCTGGCGGTTGTTAACACTTTTCTGTTCGGCGATACCACAGTGGTGTCGTCTTAAACCCTTTTATCCTGACGGTACTTATAAGTACCACTTTAATAAAACACCTATATATTCGTAATATGACCGTTTTTCCTAACGGTATTCACAATGGTACAAATAGTGTATTTCTGACAGCAGGCAGGAGATGGCAAATTCAAGCACATATCCTCTTTCTTTGCATTGTAGGGACTATACATTTTGCCACGCTACATTCGAAATCCATTTTGCAATAGAATTGACATGCATGTTGTTCTTCATTTGAGTAATTTTAGCGGTTTATTACCGGTTATTTAGTACTATTATTTTCCATTGTTTTCTATACTCTACAGGTGAACATTTCCTATATTTTATTTGAAGTTTACGATTTGAAATTTACTATTTTATTTTATATCATAGGGTAAAAAAATTATGGTGGTTACAGTTGCATAATTAACCACTAAAACACTATAAAAATTATTTTCCTCTTTGCTATGTTTATTCTGCACCAAAACTTATCCAATGATGCAAAAATACAATTAAAAAGAGCTGGAAAATTAATTCAGGATATAAAGGGTTAACTGTAAATTGATGGCATGGGAAATACTCTAATACTCTAAGAAAATTAATATATTTTGAAAAATGAATTCATTTTACGTCTGAAATTTTGACCTTTAAACTTATTGGAAAAATATATAAAAATAAAATTTTATAAAAATGGTACGATGTTTCTTATACAATTTAATTATGCATCCATTTTAAAAATTGTAGTTTCCAATAAATCGCGTTTGAAGTTTTAGAATAAAAAAAATATATATACTGATAATTTTTTACAACATACACTTAATTTGCTATTTCCGCGCCATATTGTGGAACCTCCAGCGCCTTAATTTACTCATTTAAAAGGCAATAGAATCTTGAGTATAATCTAGTCGAGGTCGAGTATTTTTTTTTCTTTTGCGCGCACTCACATTTTTCACACAGTCTAAGTTGAAAACAAGTGTATCCCCATAAGGGGGATGGGAATTTTAGAATTAACAAAAATTCTCCAATAATATAAATTGTTGCTTTTATATAACTTATTATTAAAACTATAAAATAAAAAAATATATATCATTATAATACACAGCTGCCAACTTTTACGCCTTTTTTCCTACCACTAAAATTTTATAGTATTTTTTTCCTTATTAAATCGCCGAAATCATGTGATTCAATAATGTAAAAATTTCTATTTTCTTTTTTAGTGGTAACAGAAAATCGTAAAACTTGGCAGCTATGCTATATACTTGACACAAAATATATTTTCATACTTCTTAATAATAGCTAAGACAGTGAATTTCAAATGCATTTATTGGAAAAAAAATTTTTTTTTTGCTGCCTAGACGACTTTAAAATTCCCCATGTGTTTTAATTTTGTTCACAATTCTCGTTATCAGTGTTCCTACACCTCAAGGGATTCAGGGAACGTGAATGCACATGTTTTGGAGAGGTATAATTCCACCCGGGATTAGTAGTTTTCCATTTTATGTCTTACAAAATTTTCAATATTTATATTTTTGCTGTTAGAATACCGTAATTTCCGGCGTATAATCCGCAGCTCAAACAGTCGTTTTTCGACCCAGAAATATTATTTTATAAAATGTAACTTAAAAGATCGCTGTAAATATTTAACTACAATTATTGAATAAAATTTCTGGGTCGAAAAACGATTGTTTGAGCTGCGGATTATACGCCGGAAATTACGGTACTATACATATAAATACTTCAATTGGAAGCAATATCAACATTATATAATACATTTATTTATAATATGAAGATGAACAGAGGAGAGTATTTTTGTTAAGTACTGTAACTTGCAAAAGTAAGGTTAGTAGTTTTCCATTTTATGTCTTAGAAAATTTTCAAAAAACATACACAATATTTGTATGTTTGCTATTAGAGTACTATGCATATAAATACTTCGATTGAAAGCAATATCAACATTATATAAAACATTTATTTATAATATAAACATGAACAGAGGAAAGTATTTTTGTTAAGTAATGTAACTTGCAAAAGTAACGCCCATATATTAGGCTTCCTGTTTAAAAGACAAAACATTGCAGTCATCAAAGTGTTAAAGAACCACTGCAAAACTGCATTAATCTTAAACAAACGAATTCCACCATATTCGCGATAATATTTTTTTATTGTCCAAATGTATTGTTTACAATTTGTTTGGCTGTACTTTTTTGCGTTATTTATTTGCTGAAAGTCTGAGTTTACATAAGACGAAATTTTATGAGCAAAAACACTGGTGTCCAGTTTGAAACAAAACATTTTGACAATAAAAATTGGCTATTGTGAATATGGCGGTGATCGCCCGGTTACAGGGTTCGTTCTCTTTTATTAAAATTTTCCAATATAGTTTCTCTATTTAATATATAAATAGCAGAAATTGTAGACGCCGCGTTTAGTTGCGGGATTTGTAATGCTTTTCTACATTTAAATAAGGCGAAATATTCTATTAAAAATTTTTGGTAAATGCGTACGAAACATGGGTAAGGAAAGGGTTATTCAGCCACGGGGTTTAAACTTTCTTTATTGAATTTTCAGACTCAAAAACTATCTGCTTCCGATTTCGACGAATATTGGAATGGCAAACAGTTTTAAGTCTGGCAATTTTACTGTTGTTTCTATTATTTAAATTATTTCAACAAAAATTTTCTGGTGCAAGTATTTTCTATTCCTAATTTCATTATAATATATTTTGTTTATTTCATTACTTACCAGGGAACCACGCCGTTAGTGTAATAATGAAAAAAAATCTAAATAAGCTGCAATGAAAAGAGCATAGTGAAACGCGTTTTTTGACGCATAAATCATTTGTCCTCGTCTCCCCGTTATCAAGATATAATGTCTTAAAAATTGTTAATTAATTAATTTAATAGGATGGAGTAATGGAAAGTCGATATTTTTCAACGTAACAACATCACGAAACTCCAGTTACTTGTCCACTTCTAGTTAGTGCGCTGAAATACTCCGACATGATTCGCTATACTTGGTACAAGTCTACTTTAGTGCAAACTAGGCTACGTCCATTTAAAACGCCCTTGCAATTTTGTTTTTCGCAGAAGGTGGGGCATTGTAAGCATTGCACTAAGAAAATGAATGAAATGTTCTTGGTGCCACGATTTTCTATGCTTCATTTTTTGGTTCTTTACCATGTTTGTCAAAAGCTTTTTTTTTTCATTATTTTTTCGGGGTTCTTTTATTTTTATTACTATATCTAAATATGTTTTATATATTATATTAATCTGGTTATTAAGATTTCTGAATCATAACCACGCCTTTTCTCCCTAAAATAAATTAATTAATTAACAAAGTTTAAAACTTTATATCTCGGTATCGGGCAGACGAGGGCAAATGATATATGTGTTAAAAACACATTCCACTATAATCTTTCGATTGCTGCTTACGTAGATTTTTTTTTCATTATTACACTAAGGCGATATTAAAAACTTAAAAATTCTGATATATTAAAACAGAGCTCGTATGCTTCAGAGGATTTCAATACCATATTTTTCATAAAGTAATGGTCGCGATATTTAAACACAGAATTACTTCAGTAAATAAGGCAAATACTACTTTACGAAAAATCAGGTATCCAAATTCTTGAGGAATACGAAACCTTATGTCTAAGGAATAATTTTATTGCATACTGCAATAAATCTGTTCAATTCTTTTAGAATACTGGTTTATTAAATACGTGTTAAAAAATTAGTAATTAAATATAATAACATTTAAATGTTTTAGTCAATTTAAATTTCATGATAGTACTTTTAATTTTCTTTTTAAATAACTGACTCAAATTTATAATTGACTCAATTTCAAAGATTAATTAAATTAGTGTTATAGCACATTTGTTTCGAGATTTTCTTGTTGGAAACAGACAAAATAAAATTAATGCGCCGTCGTCTAAAGAAACACTTATTATAAATGAATAATGACTTTCAAAGAGGTAATGGAAGTACCACATGTCAACGAAAAGTAAAGTCATACTTTTTTACTATGTTTAAATACATACATAGCGGCCAACTTTTGCACTTTTTTTACCACTAAAAATTAATAGAAATTTTACCTTATTCAATCACATGATTTTGGCGATTTATTAAGGTTAAAATTACTATAAAATTTTACTTGTAGGGAAAAAGCGTAAAACTTAGCAGCTATGTACATAATTATTTTCCTTACTTCCAAGAAATGGAAGATAAACATTTTTCCAATACTTGACTATCATCGGTTTACCTTAATCCTTTTTATCCTGACGGTACTTATAAGTACGACTTTAACCCCTTCGCGACGAGAGTCTTTTAAAGAATTTTTAATCTGTTACCCTGGTTTTTCAAATGAGAAATTTTCACCTAATTGAATCGCAAAAATGCTATGATTAGATAAGGAAAACTTTACCAAAAAAAAAAAAAAAAACCCCGCTGGGAATGATCGAGGATTCTAAGCATTTTATGCGTCACGTATTCGTGTCGCTCGTCCCCAAGGGGTTAATTAAACACCTATATATTCGTAATATGGCGGTTTTTCCTAACGGTATTCACAATGGCACAAAGAGTGTATTTCTGACAGCAGGCACGAGATGTCAAATTCAAGCACATATCCTCTTTCTTTGCACTGTAGGGACTTTACATTTGCCACGCTACATTCAAAATCCATTTTGCAATAGAATTCACATGCATGTTGTTCTTCATTTGAGTAATTTTAGTGGTTTATTACCGTTTATTTAGTACTATTATTTTCTATTGTTTTCTATACTCTACAGGTGAACATTTCCTATATTTTATTTGAAGTTTACTATTTGAAATTTACTATTTTATTTTATATCATAGGGTAAAAAATTTATGGTGGTTACAGTTGCATAATTAACCACTAAAACACTATAATATTTATTTTCCTCATTCGTATGTTTATTCTGCACCAAAACTTATCCAATGATGCAAAAATACAATTAAAAAGAGCTTGAAAATTAATTCAGGGTATAAAGGGTTAACTGTAAATTGATGGCATGGGAAATACTCTAATTCAGTGGTTTCCAAGAATTAATCCGCGGGCCGCAAACATACAAGTAATATTGTAAAGGAAATTTTGAGTAATAGCAAAACTTACATCAAATGCTGGGACTAATATGTTAAGGATTATTTCACAAAATTTTTGTTACACCTGCGGCTCGCAGTTGAGTATTTCAAAATCCTTTCTCTAGTTATTAAAACATTGTATAACTTTTTTTCATACTTCTTATCAAGTCTGTTTAAAAACATTTATTTTTAAATTAATTTGTATGTTTTTTTATTAATGTTTTATTCGTTGTATTTGATTTATGCCTGTTTCTAAACTGTAGATTGTCATAGGGATTTATTTGAGAATGTTAGTTTTTTTCCAATTTCAATTGTTTTGAGGTACAAAATTAGAAGTTAAATTTAGAAATGCTTTATAATCTTTTAACATAAATTATTGCAATAATATTAATTATTTCTCCTAAAAGGATAATAAAAATTATGCAAGTGAAAGAACTCGTAATTTAGTACAAACTCGTTTAAAATTAATCTTGTATTTTATTACATTGCTTAAATTTATAGTAATTCTCGTCCAAGACGATCTTATCAAACCGGTAGTTCTAAAAGATCCAATGATATTTCAAAAACGCGACTATAATCCGTTTTTCAGAGCGATAAAGTTATCCATTCTGAAATTCTCTATTAGTTGCAATATGTATTCAATATGTATATACATTTTATATACGTTCTTTGTGTAACTATTTGTTTAAGAACACAAATAAACGTTTTGCCGGTTTTGTTTGAAATAAAATAAATATGAATTATAATTCATAAATGGTAACAATAACATTTTAAAATGCATTTTCCTATAGTTTACGTTCACGTAACAATTTTATTGAGTTTGTATTACTTTTTTTCTTTTTACTTATTTCAAGGTAAGAATTTACAATTAAAAAACTGAAATGTTATGATTTTTTATTAGTTTAGGTTTTATAGATATACTATTTTTCATGCACATTTAATAATGCATAAAAGAAGGTTTTAGAAAGTTAATATTTGTTTCCATTCTAATTATTTCAAGATATGAATTTCAAAGTAACAGTTAGGAATGTTTTAATCTTGTTTCTCTAATTTTATGCATAACGATATTTTAACTAACATTTGCAATAATATGAATAATTCCTATTAACGAGGTAATAAAGATATACACTACACGTGTCAATAGAAAAGAAACTCGCATTTCCTAACTTTGTTGCTAGTAATTCACAAAATATAATATAGAATTTGACATTTAATACGTCCAAGAGATGCAATAAAGACATTTCAAATACGTGACTATGACTCGTTTCACATAACGATAAATTGATCCGCTCTGAAATTATCTCCTAGTTTTTAAATATGCATGAAGTTACATTTTTCATGACCACAGCTTAACACATTGCTGACGGAAGACCCGAATTCAAGTCTTTTAAACACGTGCAATTTTTTCACAGGGTAAGTTTTGCATTTCATGTGTTAAATTAAATTTAAAAAATCATACACGTAATTCGTAGTTTTACAATTAGCATTCTATGCATATACATGGTGGCTACATCTCAGGGAAAAACACAATCGAAAAAAAGAGTACATACCAGTATTTGCTTATAGAAAATTTTTACTTATTTAACGCTCAAAAAACGAATATGTATTTTTCAATAAGAAAATACTGGTGTTTACACTTTTTTGACCGATTTTGTTCCCTAATCTCTCGCCACTTTGATATTAATGCAACATCAATTAGAAACAATAACATTATTATATACATCGCTTGTTACTTAAATCAAATTAATGAGTATTTTTATTAGTGAAATAGAATACATTTTAAAATTTATATCTTTAGATTATAATGCATTGAAAACATACAAAATATCTGTTATAAATACAAGGAGCGTACACTCCTATGAATTTTCAAAGACTCTAGGAACACTTTTGTCAGGCTAGAAATTTTCTATTTTATTTTTAAATGCAGTATTCGCAGCCTCCTTATTTAATAACTGATTTTGTAATAGTTGTCGGCGATTAAACGAGGCAATATATAAATCCGGTAACATTGTAAGCCTCCTGTAAATATTTATTTTAATTATGATTATTTCAAAGCAAGAATTTCAACTAAAAATTATAAATGCTTTACTATATTTTTAAATTAAACGTATACACTTTTAATACTATGTAGTATTTCTATGCTATGTAAAAATAATCGCATTTCCTAAGTTTATACGTACAGTGATAAAACTCCCAAAACATGATTTTTTAAGATATCCCTATCAATTAATCACATATATAGTATCCTATTTGTCATATAAAATATTCTTAATCAATTTGGATCATTATCGCTTATATGCGGGCATTTCAGGATTTTTTTTATTGTTCATAAATTTCGTATCCGTACCAGAAATTCTGAATGGTAATTTTTTCTGTATTTAATGACAGACTACCGTCCCCTGAATAATAGACCTATACGATTGCACAAAAATAGCATCTGTAGCAGGCGGACAAATTTCAACACTTGTACGTTTCTTTGAATTTTAATACTAGTATTTTCTAAAAGTATTTTTAGCTTTATTTAATCTGCTATGAAGAAGGCGAAAAAAACTTTCTGAAAATACTGGTTTTTCAAGGGCACATACAATCACTGAAATAAAAACCGCCTGCGGCAGCCGCAAATTTCATGTGAGCGTGTAGTACCGTAATTTCCGGCGTATAATCCGCAGCTCAAAGAGTCGTTTTTCGACCCAAAAATTTTATTCAATAATTGTAGTTAAATATTTACAGCGATCTTTTAAGTTACATTTTATAAAATAATATTTCTGGGTCGAAAAACGACTCTTTGAGCTGCGGATTATACGCCGGAAATTACGGTAGTATTCAAGCGGAAGTGGACAGCTGTTTCGTGATTACATGAAGGAGATATTTATCTTTGGAAATTTACGGTATGGATTCGTAATTTTGAAAAAAAAAATCCTTGAATGCATGCATATGCGCTAATTTTACAAATACGTTATATGTCTATAAAAATTAACCGAATTAGACTAGTTTTTTTTTCCTTTATGGCATTATATAACTGTACTGTTTACAAATCATGGGATACTCAAATATTGCAAAGCACATATTTTAAAAAAAAAAAAGAAAAAAGGTTTATTTACCGCACATAAAGCTGTTTTTCAATTTCTATTTTAAATCGAAGACAGTTTGTTTTCATTCGTGAAAACATTTTTCAAGCAGATATAGATATAGAAATTTCTAGCAGCATTCATAGAAGCAGGTTATAGAAGTTTTCTAAATTAAAAAAAAAAAAAAAATCCTGCAATGCATGCATATATACGCTAATGATACAAATAAGTTATATGTCTATAAAAATTAACCGAATTACACGAGTTTATTTTATTCTTTATGACATTATATAACAGTATTGTTTACAAATCATCACATACTCAAATATTGCATGGCTCATACTGAAAAAAAAAACAGGGTACGCTTACCCCACATATGAAACTGTAAAACTGTTTTTCTATTTATTATAAACCGAAGACAATTTGTTTTCATGCCTGAAAAATTTTTCACATATTAAAAAAAAAAAAAAAAAAAAAAAATCATTTTTAAGTTGTATCATTTTACGAATAATGTTGCGATATGTCAAGAAAAGATATACCCGCATTTTCTGGTATTGTTTAAATCAATATTCATTCTCTAAATAGGATAAAGAACTTATGCTTCATAATGCGAAGAACGGCTCTAAAGATAAATCAAGTGCGTGAAAACGATCTGTTTCACATAATGATAAATTGATCCGCTGTTCTCTTTTGTCTCTAAATATGTATAAATTTACATTTCTCATTTTCTCTTTTCGTAAATATCAATTTACCAAAACAGCTATTTGTTTAAGCAAAAAATTCAATATACTGTATGCATTTTTACAGAATTTAATAAATGATCTTTCTATTTCATGAAACACATTTATAATACAATTTATAGCACTTTAAAATACAATTTTTGAAAATTTTCGCTTAATATATTGGTTGTTATTATTTATTTTTCATTAAACATATTTCAAGAGGAAAAAATTATAATTCAATTTTACAAATGTTTTAACGCATTATAAATTTACATTTTCTGTGTAATTTTATTGAGTATACACATAACCAACATGTATATTTATATAGAATAATAAAATTTTCATGTGTTAATAAAAAATACAATTATTTTTTAGATTTTGTTGAAATTAAAATTGATTTTCGAAATATAGTAGTATAGAAATTATGCTTATTAAATCCAAGAAATGCAATAACTTTAATCATATGCATAACTACGATATATTTCAAATAAAATTTTTACAAAAAAGATCCCATGTGAAACGTTTTCTTAGTAACCAAATATAAAATAAATTATATTCTTTACAATTTATACCCATAACTACTATTTAAAATTCACGAATGCATAATTTAAAATATCTTCTGAAAATTTCATTTTAGAAACAGCTTCATAGTTATATACTTTCTATCATAAGATTCAAAATTTGCATTTTTAAATGCATAATATTTGACGAAATTGCTTTTCAGTGTCTCAAAGAAACGCAACAAGTTTTTTTTATTATTATTATTCTATTAGTTTTTTTTTTTCATTTCTTTATTATAGAAATAAAATACGCATACCACTTAAAATCTGAAAATTATTTTATACAATTTATTCTTTTTAGAAACAAATGTAAAAAAAAAAAAAAAGGGAATATTAATTTATAAAACGTCCACATTCTCTTAGAATGTTTAAATAAATTTTCATTTGGCAATTAGGCTGTAGAATTTGTGCTTCGTATAACATATCGTGACGCATTAATGGTAGGTATTTCATTTGTGACTACCATTAATGCGACTAATGTGAAGCAACGCATTTGCGTTGATCTACGTAACGATAAAATGATCAGCTATGACACTCTCTCTCACCAAATATGTAAGTAGGTTATAATTTTCAATTTTTCTCTTCATATATATCTATTTAAAATTTATGTAAGCATGTAAATTTCTTTCATGTAAATCAATTTCCTCATGTAAATTTCTTTCTAGAAACTACATTTTAACCTGTTAACCGGGAAATAAACCTTTGTTCAACTGACATCCCTGATTACTAACGGCGCAAAATTCCATCAGTAAAAAGGAATACAATTTTTTCCCTTATTCATGGCAGTTATTTGGCATGACTAGGGCGTTTGTAATAAGACGAACATTTCTATTAAAATTTTATTGGTAGAAGTAATTCTTTCAAAATATGACGGTAGTAGTTCGTGTATGACAAAATATTTCGTCATACCCAGTTAACAGTTTAACACCAGAACGGTCGGCGGGAAATTTTACTCAGGTTTTATAAAAATATGTCACACCAAAATTTTTATTTAAAACTTTTAACTTATTTATGTAACTTATTTTTGTGCGGAATATATTTCACATATTTTATAAAGAAATTTCTGGTTCGAATCAACATTTTTTCATTTGGTACGGGTCAAAATGACCCCTCATCGCCGTTCTAGTGTAAAATGTGCAATTTATATCCTAAGATTTATTATTGGCTTTTTAAAATGTATATTATGGGGTGCGGGAATCTTTTTAATGTGTGAAAGAGTTCTTGATTGTCACCATAGAAACAAACAATACAGAACCATAAAAATATTTACAAAATATTTGTTCTTGTTAAAGCATTTTGGATAAAAAAAAAAATTAAATATCAATGAAATCACACTCAGATTCTCTTACATTGTTCAAATCGATTTTCATACGCCAGATAAGGCATAGCATTTCTGCCTCTTATTTCCACGAGCTGCTATGAAGATATTTCAAATACGTGACTGTAATATGTCTGTCATACTGATAACTTGATCTGCTGCGAAAACTAACTCTTAGTCTCTTATTATGTCAGAATTTACATTTCCCATATTTTCTCTACAAAACCAACTAGTTAAAATTCATGAATACATTATGCAAAATTCATGCAAATTCCCTGTAAGAAACGACTTTATAAGTGTGCACTTTATATCATATATATAACTAACCCCTTGAAGACGAGCGACACGTATACGTGACGTATAAGATGCTGATAATCCTGGATTATTTCCAGCAATTTATTTTTATGGTAAGCTTTGCCTTATTTAATGGTAGCATTTCTGCGATTCAATTAGGTGAAAATTTCTGTTTTAAAAAACTGGTGGTAAAAGATTAAAAATTCCGTGAAGGACGCTCGTAGCAAATGGGCTAACGGCGCAAAATTCGACCAGTAAAAATGAATAGAATTTTGTTCCTTATTCATGGCAGTTATTTGGCCATGACTAGGGCTTTTCTAATAAGACGAACATTTATATTAAAATTTTATTGGTAGAAGTAATGCTTTCAAACTATTACGGTAGTACTTCATGTATGACAAAATATTTCCTGATACCCAGTTAACAGTTTAAATGTGCAATTTATATCATAAGATTTATTATTGGCTTTTTAAAATGTATATTATGGGGGAAAAATCTTTTTCATGTGTCAGAGTTCTTGATTGTCACCATAGAAACAAACAATACAGAACCATAAAAATATTTACAAAATATTTGCTCTTGTTAAAGCATTTGGGTAAAAAAAATTAAATATCAATGAAATCACACTCAGATTCTCTTACATTGTTCAAATCGATTTCCATACGCCAAATAGGACATAGCATTTCAGCCTCTTATTTCCCCAAAATGCTATGAAGATATTTCAAATACGTGACTATAATATGTCTGTCATACTGATAAATTGATCTGCTGTGAAAACTAACTCTTAGTCTCTTATTATGTGAGAATTTACATTTCCCATATTTTCCCTCCACAACCAACTAGTTAAAATTCATGAATACATCATGCGAAATTCATGCAAATTCCTTGTAAGAAACGACTTCATAAGTGTGCATTTTATATCATGATATATACGAGTATCATTTGCATTTTGAAGTTAGTACTTTTGAATAGCACTTTCTTAAAAAGAGTTTAAAAAATTATCTAAACGGAAACAGTATCTGATTTCAGTTTTTTTATTACTATTTTTTAAATTAAACATTTAGGCAATTATTTTGCCTAAATGTTCTAAAAGATCTAAAAATTATCTAAAAGAAAACAGTATCTGATTTCAGTTTTTTTATTACTTTTTTTTAATTAAACATTTAGACAATTATTTTGTACAGGTTAATTTTTTTAGTATGCGTCACTTTTAAATGTCAACAAAAAACGTACTCACATTTTCTAAAATTATTTTGTTCAATATTTTTTAGACAATATATAGAACTTATACTTAGTTATATTAAAAGTTGATCGAAAGTACCGTAATTTCCGGCGTATAATCCGCAGCTCAAAGAGTCGTTTTTTGACCCAGAAATGTTATTCAATAATTGTAGTTAAATATTTACAGCGATCTTTTAAGTTACATTTTATAAAATAATATTTCTGGGTCGAAAAACAACTCTTTGAGCTGCGGATTATACGCCGGAAATTACGGTAATTATAGTCCAATACTGTGACCTATTTCGTATAATGACATAGTCATAGGAATTAAAAATTTTAGTCCCTCAATACGTTAGACGGCATTCTCCAGACTTTTTGTTGCTCATATTTATTATAAATTCATGTATACATTATTCAAAAGAATTTATGCAAACTCCGTTTATAAAAGACTTTTTAAGTGTGAATTTTTAATATTTAGGGCAATTATTTTGTCCAGGTTACTCTTTTTAGTATGCATCACTTTTAAAAGCCCACAAAAAACGTCAACAATTGTTTTGTTCAATATTTTTAAGCAATACATAGAACTTATACTTAGTTGTATCAAAAGTTGAAAGAAAGTACTAATTAAAACACATTACTATGATATGTTTCGCATAAAGACAAATCCATAAGCATCAAAAGTCTGCCTGTATTTCTCAATACATTAGATGGAATTCTCCATATTTTTTGTTGTTCGTATCTACTTAAAATTCATGAATACATTATTCAAAACAATTTATGCAAACTCCTTTTATCAATGACTTTTAAGTGTGATCTTTATATCCGAAAAACACGATTTCCATTATTATTATTTTTTTTATGAAATTTTTTTAAGAATAATTAAATTTTAAAATGTACATCAAAGTAGTCCTCCTCTAATTTTTTTCTTAGTTTAAAAAAATAAAATTTACATATCAATAAAAAATTAAATTGTTTTAGAGTTCATTATGAAGCAGCTTTTAAAGTCAATAACAACACACATATTTTTTTACATTGGACAATCGATATTTCTTGTGAAGTAAGGAGTTGAATTTATGCATTATAAATGTAAGAGTAGCAATAGCTATGTTTCAAATACTTGATTATGATTTGTCTCACATAATGACAAATTAATCTGATGTCTCAATTTATGTTAGAATTTGCATTCACCATATTTCCTTCTCACTACCAACTAGTTAAAATTCACGAATACATTATGCGAAATTCCTGCAAATTCCTTGTAAGAAACGACTCCATAAGTGTACAATTTATATCATGAAATATATCATTTGCATTTTAAAATGGGTACTTTTAGATTGAACTTTTTTTTAAAAATAGTTAAAAAAATTAGCTGATAGAAAAGAAATATCTGATTTCTGTTTTCTGTTTTCTTCATATAAAAAACAATTAGGCAAAACTTTTACACAGTTTACTTTGTTTGGAATCAACTATATAGCACTTTAACACAGAATCATAAGGGATTTTATTCAAATTTATAAAATATTTCACACCAGAATTTTGTTTAATTTTTTATCTAACAATTTTATTTAACTTTTAGTTCAAAAAATGTCTGGTTCGATTAACATATTTTAATTTGGTACCCGTTAAATAGTCGGTTGTTGATATATTTAGTGTTAAACCTTTAACGTTCATTGGTTTCCCTATGAAACCACAAAACTTTAATTACGAAATTCAACAATGACAGCAGAAATTTAATATAAATGTTTTCCATTTATTTTGTATGTGAAATATCGATTTTTTCTTTTATACAAATAAATTTGATCATAATTTCCGGTGTAACCATTTATTTCAACAGAGCAGCAATTGAAGTGCTTTATCCGTTAAAGGGTTAAATGTCAACAAAATTACTAATATATTCCTAAATTATTTTAATCGATATTTTTGGCAATATATGCAAATTATTCTTAATTATACTAAAAGTTGAAAGAAAGTATATATGCTATAACTATGATGTATTTCATTTAATGACAAATTCATCAGCTTTAAATGTCTGTTTTAATCCCTACATAAATTAGATGAAATTATCCAGACTTTTTGTCCATACCAACTTTAAATTCATGAATACCTAAATCAAAATGTTTTATGCAATACTTTTTATGGGAGCGATTTACATACAAGTTCCCTGATTTCTAACAAAAAAAATAATTCTTAAATGAATTTTTTTAAAACAAACAATTTTTTAACTGTACACCCAAAGAAGCCTCATTTTATTTTTTTAATGTATTCATTTTAGAAGTAAAATTTATACAGCAATGAAATTTTAAATATTTTACACAATTTAATTCTTTTAGAGTTCTGTTTACAAGAGCTTTTAATGCCAATAATAGATACGCATTTTCTTTCATTGTACGATAGATATTTTTTCTGAAGTAAGGTATACTATGTATGATACATATCGTCGCTACCATGTCAAACTATCGACTGTGAAAAAATGCATTTTTCACTACTTTTAAAAATGCGCCGATTGTCGCCACTAAATTTTAATAGCAATCTTCCCCAGCGTTGCCAGTTTTGTCTACCTTTTCATACAAAAATTCCGAATCCCTACCAGAAATTTGAAATAGAAATTTCTGCTTTATTTGATGGCAGACATTTCATGATTACATAAAGTAGAAAAAAAACCTCAAAATTTCCGGCATGAATTCGGTATATCTCAATAAAACATAAGGTAAATCTGACAGCACTGTTCTTCACAGAAATTTTATTTATATTCTTAATAGGAGAAGAATTCTAATAAACTTTAGTGGTGACAATCGCCAATTTTTAAAATAATGCAAAATGCATTTTTTCACATTCGATAGTTTGACATGGTAGCGACGATATTGTCAAAGAGTTGCAAAAAAAGTATTTCAAATATGTGACTACGATCTGTCTCAAATACAGATAAATTGACCTGCATAAAAACTTACTCTTAGTCTCTTATTATGTTAGAATTTAAATACATCATATTTTCTCCACACCACCAACTAGTTAAATTTCATGACTTCAAAAGTGTACAATTTATATAATGAGCTATAATATCATTTGCATTTTAAATTTCCTACTTTTAGATTGCACTTATCTTAAAAAGAGCTTAAAAAATATTTGAAGAAATTTCTCTGACAATATAATAAAATATAACACCATGTAATAGTATATTACTTTTAAATGCTAAAGGTGTAAAATTAACAACTATAATATAAATTAAAATAACTTTTATTAGTTGTTTTACATGTTTCGACTCTTCTGAGTCATTTTCAAAAACAAAATGAGAATATTCTAAAGCTGCACGGGCTTTGAAGTTATTATTTACATGTACTTTTTAAAAAATTACGCACGTTATCTATTATTTTTTTTTTTTTACTTGATTGTTTATTTTCATATCTTTGAGCATGGAGTAATTCTAGCCACAGTTTCCGTATATTAAAAGATGTCGCATCGTTACATATTGTATTTTTGCGCGTGAGTATCTCTATGGTTTCTCTTATTATGGATGGATAGTGTAGACTGGAGGGAAATATTATTTTACTTTCATTGAAATTTTTAAGTCCAGTCTACACTATCCATCCATAATAAGAGAAACCATAGAGATACTCACGCGCAAAAATACAATATGTAACGATGCGACATCTTTTAATTTACTGAAACTGTGGCTAGAATTACTCCATGCTCAAAGATATGAAAATAAACAATCAAGTAAAAAATAATAGATAACGTGCGTAATTTTTTAAAAAGTACATGTAAATAATAACTTCAAAGCCCGTGCAGCTTTAGAATATTCTCATTTTGTTTTTGAAAATGACTCAGAAGAGTCGAAACATGTAAAACAACTAATAAAAGTTATTTTAATTTATATTATAGTTGTTAATTTTACACCTTTAGCATTTAAAAGTAAGAAATTTCTCTGATTTCTATTTTCTATTTAAAAAATGAAACACACTGGCGATATTTTTATACAATATACTCATTTTAGAATCAGCTATACAAAACATTTAAATATCAACAAAAAACTTATATTTTGTTAAATTGTTTTAATCGATATTTCTTTAAACAATGTACAGAACTAATGCTTAAATATATTAAAAGTTGAAAGGAAGTAATTCAAATCCATTACTATGATCTATTTCGTATAATGACAAATTCATTAGCATTAAAAGTCTGTCTTAGCCCTTCAATACATTAGATGACATTCTCCAGACTGTTTGCCCATATCTACTTAAAATGCATGAATACATTATTCAAAATGTTTTATGCAAACTCCTTTTATGAAAGACTTCTTAAGTGAGTATTTTATATCCAAGGTCCATGATTGCCAAAAAAAAAAACATAAACAAAAATTACAAAAAATAAAAATAAATAAAAGGAGGTTTTATCTCTTTTTCTTGTATCTTAATTTAAGAAATAAAATTTACACACCAATAAAAATTTAATTTTTTTTAGAAAATATATTTATTTTAGAATTGTTGCAGCGTTCATACGCTTGGATAACGATTTTTGATAGAATTTTTCGCCTTATTTAAATGCAGAAAAGTATTACAAATCCTGTAATTAATCGAGGTGTCTACCATTTCTACTATTAAAATACTAAATAGAAAAATTCTATTACAAAATTGCAGTAAAAGTATACGAACCCTGTGTATAATCGATATTTTTTCTGATGTAAGGTATAAAACCCTTCCATCAGAATGCCAAGCAGTGGCGGCTCGCGACTCGCTCTTTTTGTGGCACTAAATGCATGGCTGAAACTTTTATCATTTCGTTACCATAATTTTTATAGAAAACTTTTCCTTGCTTTAACCCTTTCAGGGGCAAGCACTTGTGCTCCTGTAACGTTGAATTCCCACCGGAATTAGGAAAAAATTTAGTTCATAATAAGAATAAGCAATTTTTCAACTTTTTCTCGTCAAAGTTAAAAAAGTAAAATTTAATTAAAAATATCTGGTTTGAATCGGATTAAAATTAGGTGGTATATAATATATACCACCGCCCCTCAAAGGGTTAATGGCAGAATTTTCTACCAACAAATAAGGCAAATATTTCTTTTACAAAATAGTGGTAAGAAAATAATAAATTTTCCAACCATGCGTTTAGTGCCCCAAATAAAGCTAGTCACAATCCGCCACTGATGCCAAGATTTAAAATAAGAATATTTCAAATATTTCACACTAATTTGTCTCACATAATGATGAATTGATCTGTTGTGAAAACTTTGTCGTAGTCTTTTATTACGTTAGAATTTATATACGCCATATTTTCATCCAACTAGATAAAATTCATGAATGTATTATGCGAAGTTCATGCAATTTTCTTGTAAGGAACGACTTCATAAGCGTGCAATTTAAATCATTTGACATACCATTTGCATTCTTAAAAGCGTACTTTTATATTGTACTTTTCTTTAAAAGATTTTAAAACATTATCTGAAAAAAAAAATCTCACATATCTCTATTTTTTTTTATTTTACTTTTAGGAATAATTTTATACAGTTTAGTACTTGTAGAATCAGTTATACAACACATTTAATTGTCAACAACGAACTTGCTCTTATTTTATTAAATTGTTTTAATCCATAATTTTTTAAGCAATATACAGAACTTATGTTTAATTATATGAAAGTAATTCAAATACATTACTATGATCTATTTCATATAATAATAAATTCATCAGCTTTAAAAGTCCTCCTTAGTCCTTCAATACATTAGATGTCATTCTCCAGACATTTTGCGCACATCTACATAAAATGTATGAATACATTATTCAAAACATTTTATGCAAATTTTTTCATGAAAGACTTCTTAAGTGAGCATTTCATATCCAAGATCCATGACTGTCATTAAAAATAATATTTTTTAAATGACAATTTTTAAAAATTATTTTTTAATGTACCCTAAATTCCTCTACTGATTTTTTCTTAATTTTAGAAATAAAATTTACACATCAATAAAATTTAAAATTATTTTACCAAATGTATTTATTTTAGAGTTTCTTTGGGAGACAGCTTTTGACGCATTCGCTGCCAACTACGAGTATACTTGCGGTTTTTCAATACAAAATTACGAATTCGTACCGGAAATTTCGAAAGAAGAATTTTCATTTTAAGTAATCACGAAATGTTTGGAATTAAATAAAGTAAATATTGCTATTAGTATTTTCTGGTATGTATGAATTCGAACTTTCTAAAATAAAATTCCGGCAATTTTAACCCGACAGTGAACGTGTTAACGTCAATAATAATTTACAGATTTTCTTACATTGTATAATCGATATTCCTTCTGAAGCAAGGTATAACTTATACATCATCATTGCAAGAGTTGCAATAAGTATATTGCAAATTCTTGGTTATGATTTGATCTACTGTAATGGATGTACTATGAAAACTAATTTTTATATCCTTACTACGTTCAAAATTACTTTCGCCATATTTCCTTCCGCAACTAAAAATTTAAAATTCATGAATATATTATGAGCATTTCATGCAATTTTTTTTTATAAGAAACGTCTTCATACGTGATCAATTTATGTCATGAGATATATCATTTGCATTTTAAAATTCATGATTTTAAAAAAAGTTGATAAAATTTATCCGAAATATTAATAATATAAAACCTTCTCTGATTTCTGTTTTTTTTTTGTTTGTTTTTTTTGTTTATGTAAACATTTAGCCAATTATTTTTTTTTACAGTTTACTCATTTTAGTATCAGTTATATATTACTTTTAAATGTTCAAAAAAACTTTACCCATATATTCTTAAATAGTTTTAATCCATATTTTTTAGGCAAAATATAGAACTTACACTTTATATTAAAAGTTGAATGAAAGTAATTCAAACCCATTACTATGATCTATTTCATTAAATGGCAAATTCATCAGCTTCAAAAGTCTGTCTCATTCTCCTAATACTTTTCACGACATTCTCGTTCCTTTTGGTCATACCTACTTAAAATTCATGAATACATTATTCAAAATGTTTTATGCAAATTCTTTCATAAAAGACTTCTTAAGTGAGTATTTTATATCCTAGATCCATGATTTCAATTTTAAAAAAAATAAATGACATTTTTTTAAACACATAATTTCAGAAATGTATCACCAAATGAAGCCTATTTTTTTTCTTTTAGAAATACAATTTACATATCAATAAAAATTTTAAATTGTTTTGCTTAATATATTTACAGTTATTTCTGAAACAGCTCTTAATGTCAACAACAGGCACATATTTTATTACATTGTACAATCGATATTTTTTTTTTCTAAATTAAGGTTTAGAACTTATGCATCATAATGTCAGGAGTTGCAATATTTCACGTACGTGACAATGATCTGTCTAGCATAATGATAAATTGATGTACTGTGATAATCTCTCTTGTACTCTAGATAAAATAGAATTTACATTCGACATATTTTATTCTTATAGCTATCTATTTCAAATATAATATTCAAAATATATCATGGAAATTCTATTTAAGAAAATATTTGCAAAAATGCATATTATATCACGAAATACATCATTAACGTTTAAAACTATACAGTTTTCGATATATATTTGTTTATTTTAAAAGATTTTAATGGAAATTAATTTTAAGAAAAGCTTTGTAACTATGCATTTTATATCACGAAATACATCATTAATGTACAGTTTTCGGTGTATATATATATACACACACACACATATATATATATATATTTGTTTTAAAGAATTTAAATATGTAACCCAAAGAATATACCGCATATTTTTTTTCATATATATATATGAATAAAATGTAGAAATTGTAAAAAATATATATTATTATTTTACTAACTATTATATTATTACTAAATATTATTATTAAATATATATTATTATTATTATTTTAGATTATATATATATATCTAAAAACATGTTTAATGTTTTTAGAGTTTATTATCATCAATAAAGGCGGTGAGATATTTTTTATCCTACATAATTTTAATCAGGATTTATATACGAATTTTTGTACAAAGTTTCACTTTTATAACTTTGGAGAAAAAATATAGGACTGCGGAATTGCATTTCCTTATTTTCAAATAATTTTTTTCTAAAATTTCTTTGTGAATTCGACGTTATATAAACACAAGTATTTGCTGCTGAAAGAGTTAAAAAGTGTGAGTGTCAGAGAAAATCACGCTTACATTTTTATACATTTTTAAAATCAGTATTTATTCGACAAATATCACAACTGCCAACTTTTAAGCTTTTTAGTTAGTATTTCTTACGAATAAAATTATTCGACTTATTTATTTGAAAAATTTATGCGATTAAATGAGACGAAGATTTCTATTCGAAATATCTGATGAAAGAAAAGCATAGAAACTGGAAGCTGTGAAATATGAAGTACAACGTTCGTTTTCGATAACAAATAAAGCTATTTCAAAAACACGACTATGATCTGTCTAATAATAAATTAATGAGATGTAAAACGTTTTCTTAGCTTCTAAATGTTAGAATTTATATTCTGCACATTTTCGTCCCATATCTATCTATCTAGAATTTATGAACATAATCCACTATCTAAAATATTTCATGCAAATCCGTTTGACGAAGACAATTCCTAAGTCAGTGTGCAATTTGCAGCAAAAGATCCAAATATGCATTTATAATACTTTTAAAATGGCACACTTTTTTACAAAGGTAAAAAAAAAAAAAAAAAAAAAAAAAAAAAAAAAATCACAAAAAACAACTTCTGTTTTCCTTTATATTTTATACTTAAAAAAATAAAATTAATGGACAAATACAAATAAATTAATTATATTATACAATTTATAACTTTTAGAACCAATTACAAACACTTTTAAATGTCAAAAAATTCCCCCATATCTTCCTTCATTGTTTAACTCGATATATATTTTTTTCAAGTAATACAGAGTTTACTGAAGTTTGATACTGAAATCCTGTACACCTCCATTAATTTAAAAAAAGACAACATCTATAGTCTTACTTGTCGTTTCAAAGCATTGTAAAGTGGCTATATGATATGTTATGAAACATTGCACAGCGTCACTTAGCGGCAAACTGTTGATAAAACACTCCCATCTCAAAAACGGGTGGATAAAAAGTCAATCATAAAGTCGTATATTGTTTTTGATTTAGTACGAAATGACGTCTTATCTCTACAAATACCTGTATTAAAGACCGTGATTTTCCTTTTTTTTATTATTATTCAGTCACCGGCTTAAATACACAATTAATTAAACGCAGAAGTGTGACATTATAAGTCGGATGCAAAATTACTAATAAAATTAATATATGTAAGCAAGGTGCAGATTTTAAAATAAGAAGATCAATCTAGACCTTCCCAATGCGTGTACAATAAATCGGGACACGTTTTGCTGGCGATGGTGATCACATTGAGAATACTGAATTTGATTTTCTTATTAAAATAAATTTTACCTTCGTACATATCTTAAATTTATTAGTAAATAAACATCTACCATATAATTCCACAATGTTGCATGCAATTTGAGGCGTATTAAACCTGGTGATATAATATAAAATATTCACATTTCAGAACATCTAGTAAAGTTACTATTACATGTGAGACTTCGTTTCATACTAAATCTAAGACGCTGTACTACTTTCTAATTGACGTTTCGCACATAATGCTTACCGTTTTCGAGATATGAATGCTAACTCCTCAGTTTGCCGCTTGGTGATGCTGTATTTTGTCTCATGGCGTAGTGCATTTCCATCTTACCATACCTAGACTCCAAATTTATGATTATATAGTTTTCGCCGTTCGGAAGTTAATGGGAATGGATAAGACATTAGCAAGCGCCATGTATGTAGAACATATGAATCATTATATCAAAAAATGGAATAAAATTAGTTTAAATGCATAACTATAATCTGCTTTATATAAATTATAAATTGTCATATTCTTTGTAAAACGTAAAATACATTATTCATACATTTTGGACATAGCTATTTAAAATTTATGAGTATGATGTTCACAATATTTTACGCAAATTCCTTTTAAGAAATACTTCATAATTGTGCAGTTCATATCACGGAATCCATCGCTTGCTTTAAATTCTCTCTTGGATTTATTTTAAACAAAATAACTGAAAAAGGTGATTCAAAGAAAACCTTTTCTGATTTTTTATTTCTTAATAATAAAATGAAAATATACACACCAATAAAAGTTATACATTTATTTAGTGCAGCACAATGCTATCAGATGCATTGTCTTAAGTAGTTTAAATGAACGTTCTTTCGCAAGAAAAGCATATGTAACATGTGCATAGTCGCCCCACTTTATTCATATAGTGATAGATTAATTTATATATTATTTAAATATTAAATATGCATCTCCAAATACCATCATTTGCAGTAATATACGATCGATCGTTTGTTTTAAATACGCTATCACAGTATACACATACAATGTTTTTTTTTCTTCTATTTCGAAATTTTGTCAGTATAAATAGATTTATTTAAATATTAAATAAATTTATTTAAATATTAAATTATTTAAATATTTAATCAGAAATTTCTGTCATTAAATGAAAATAATAATTCTATTCGAAAATTATGATATGCAAAAATCGGAAGGTTCGGAAATTATGCGTATACGTCATAAATGCTAAAAATTTAAATATATTTCAAACACGTGATTCTGGTGTGTTTCAAATTATAATAAATTCATCTGCTGCGTAACACTCTCTAAGCGCTTAAATAGTTTAGAATTTACATTCTGCATATTTGCTCCCCATTGCTATCTATTTAAAATTTATGGATACATTATGAAAATTCTACTCAGGAAACGACTTCATAATTGTGCAATTTATATCAACAGATAAACATTTGTATTTTAGATGACACTTTAAAAAAAATGTTTAAAAAGGAGCAGGTGGTAATTTATTTTTCATTATTTCTTTTTTAAAACAAATTATAACCAATATAAATATAATAATTATTTTATGTACTTTATCCTATTCCGCCGCATAGATAGGGAAACAGTGTTATTACCCCCGACTTAATTCGGGGTAGCCGTTGAAGTGGTTTTTAAAGGAATTAAAACTTATTTAAATAACTTACAAACATCAGAATTAAAGTTATCCTTACATGATATCTTTTCTCGTACATTGGAAAATTAAACTCAAAACCAATTCTAAACTTGTTGTTTTCAAGATTTTTACTTAATTAGCGCATTTTATCTATAAAAATACTAGGGTTTTTTATTGTTGTTATCAGTAATTTTAACTATTTATATACATATTTTGTCTAACGCTTTCTGTATATCTTCTATATCACATCATATATAGTTTTTCTTCTTTTTTAATAATTATGCGTAAGTAAATGTTTTGCATGCTTGTAGATAAATAATCTGCATACGTAATCTGAATGCATTAGAACACTTTGAAAATATTTTATATTCAGGTATTGTGAAAAATTACTGCAATATTTAAACGCAAACACACACACACACACACACACACACACACACACACACACACACACACATATATATATATATATATATATATATATATATATATATATATATATATATATATATATATATATATATACACAGGTGTGTACGTATTCAGGTTACATTTTAATAATATTGGAATTATAAAATATTTTTCAAAATATTCTTTTACTAATTTACACTTTTTTCGACATTCTAAAAAATCAGAAACATTTACAAGTTTTAGGGCTGTTTTACAAAATATATTTTTTTTTCTGTTAAATAATTTTTTACTTAATTTGATAGAATTTTAAATTTAAAATGTTTTATTATCTGATAATTTAATAAATAACGGATAAATATATTTTTATGTATCAAATTATGTATATATATATATATATATTTTCTAGTCATTATTTATATTAAACATTTATTTTTATTTTCGAACACACACACACACACACACACACACACACACACACATATATATATATATATATATATATATAAGTATTTCATTTTTGTATGTATTATTCTTTTTTTTTTCAAAAACATCAAGTTGGTTTATTTAAATTACATTAAAACTGGCTGCATCTACCCAATTAAAAAAAATGTGAATTGACTTGCATCGTTAAACAATATAGTTTTACGCAGATGTTATTCAGCAATATTATATAAAGTCACTTTTATTTATTGAAAAAAACATTTTTACTTACTTTGTTTTTTAAGCCCAATCCATATAGGTTTGATCCACTTTACATCTCCAAATATCATCATTTGCAGTAATATATGATATATCGTTTGTTTTAAATGCGGAATCACATTATTCACATAAAATGTTTTTTTTTCTTCTATTGCGAAATTTTGTCAGAATAAATGTATATGAATGATGCTCCAGAAGAATTGAAGCTAGAAAAAAAATCACCAAATAAATTTCATTCGCCGAACCAGTCAAATGAAAGATCAAAAGTTTAAAATCATTAAATCGACCCTTCCGGAAGAAAATAAGATTGTCCGTATCTACAGGTTGTTAAAAAAAATAATTTTGAGCATAGAGAAAAAACACTCTATCGCAACAGAGGAAAACCAAACTTAAATCTTCATATTTTCCTATAACAGTCACAGAACAGCACGAAACACAAATACCGAAACTAAGATATCGAAGATTATTTCTCTGTTTGTCTCTTACCGCACGTGGGAAACAGACAATCCCTTCTAGATGCCAGGCCTGATATGAAATCACCACTTCATTCAGCGCGGCTCTTGCATCTAAGGAGAGGAGAAATCTTCTCCGCTATTGGGCTGAATTCTCACAAGAGGGCGCGGCTTATTGGTGGATGCTGGTTGGCTGAAAATCAAACTAGCGGCAAATTGGATATTGCGTCTCATCATCGATTGCATCTGGCATTTTTGTGGCACCGGATTTATTTTTCTTGTTGAATACATATATATGCGAAAGTGTTTGCAGGAGTTTTGTAAAGTGAGAAGAGTTTTCCAAAAGTCAATTTATATTTCTAGAACAAGAGAAATGAGGTAGAATATTTTTATATTGCATTTGAAAAGTTTCTATTCTTATCACTGTTTGAGACAATTTAATTTCGATGGCAAGAAGCGCGATAAACTTCTGTTCTATTGGAGGAGAAATGGAAAGGACAATGAATTTTTTCATTTTTTTCAAATAAAGCAAATCTTTGAAATTGTAAAATACTGATAAAGTGGAAATGTAGTTTAAGGTATACGAGTAATATTCAAGTGTTTTGCATCAGTTTAAATCAGTGATAGACAAGGTCTTTTGTTTTGATATAATGGATACATCAATAAAATTGAAGTCTCTCTGTTATTTCAAAATTTGTTTTATTCTTTTCACTATAAAACGCTTATAAATTTCTGATAAATATTTATAGAATTTATTTTTATCGCTTAAAATATCCGACGTTCTAATGCATTTAATGTATATATGATAATTTCATTTCACTGATGTGAATAGTGCTGCATAACCGTTCTGCAGCAGATATGTATGTTAATATTAAAAATCTATTTAGTTTTCAAAATTGTTATTCAAATAAGCATAGGAATGCTTGTATGATTTCGATTACAATGTCCTTAAAACAATATAAATTCCAAAATTTTGGAAAATTGTTTTTTTTTTTTTTCTGAACCTACATCAAAAAGACACTTACACCATTTGTGCTTTTTGAGATTTTTTTTCTCCGTACGTTATTTTACTTCTTTTTGTTATTTTTAATGTAAAAAAATCATGAAGAAGCTTCTATCAATAGACTTAGATTTAGTAGATTAGATGAATGGTACTCAAATATTTATGCTGTAGTAACCACTTGAAGAGTTTAATGTGGCTATTCGTTCCCTCTTTTTTAAATTGTAGTAATCGTGAATAGATTAGTATAATCAAGGAAACAACAACCGCATTCCAATAAACAAATAGTATATTAAACATTTATAGTATGCTTTACAGGTAACAAGTTTTTTAACCCCTTGAGGGGCACCGGTATATAATATATACCACTTTTTAATATATAACTTTGCCACCAGTATTATTAAATAAAAATATTTAACATTGTTTTTTTGCAGATTGAGAAGGTAAAATTCATTTTTTTAAATTTACTGGTGTCAAAACATCGCAAAATTTAGCAATTTTAGACCACGTGCTTGCCCTCCAAGGGGTTAATGTGTTGGCTTTGCATGTGTAAAGTAGGATTTCCAGTTTGGCTTCCTTTATTGTTAAGAAATTCTGAGAATTCCAAAAGAAGAATATTTAGGTGATCTAATCACGAAATGTCTGCCATTAAATTAAAAAAAAAAAATACTGTTCGGAATTTCTGGTGGGAATTTGGAATTTCTTAATGAAAAATGAGGACAAACTGGCAACCCTGATTTAAACTATCGGCGTAGTTCGTTTAGACGTGTGTCGCTCAGGATGTTTATCGCGAAGACAAATTTATCCCGTAGTCGCCTTGAACCTGTTCATGTGCCACTTAAGAGATATGCGAAATCCAGTTTGATAAATATTATATTAGATGATAAATTTCATTTTTACTTTCTTCTATATTTAAAAGAAGAAAGTATTGGATTCGTGACAGTTATCGACTTCCGGTTTTCGACGGATATACACGTTTTTGAAGGTCCAGAACAAGATTTGACTGTTTTTAGAAAATGTCTGTCTGTGAGTCTGTGACTCTGTCTGTCTGTATGTGACAAAAATTTTGTGGGATCTCTGCCTCAAGTAATTTAATAAAACTTTATATTCAGTTAGTCCATGATATAAGTTGATGCTGATTAGTTTTTGGTGTAAATCGCGGAACATGTGGAGCTGTTATGCTGCAGTTTTCGCGATTTTCGCAATTGCTCTATCTCAAGAACTGATTTTCATTAAACTTCAGATTCAGTTTGACCTTGACATAAATAAACGATGATTCCTTTTTTGGCGTAGATATCCCAACAGGTGGCGCTGTTATGCTACCTTTTTCATGATTTTGATAGCTATATCTCAAGAACAAATGCACATAATTTCATTAAACGTCAGATTCTGTTAGACCTTGACATAAATAGATAATGATTACGTTTTGGTGTAAATAGCTTAACAGGTGACGGTGCTATGCAACTTTTTTCATGATTTTCTCGATAGCTTTATCTCAAGAACTAATGCACGGAGTTTCATCAAACTTCAGATTCGGTTAGACATTGACTTACGTTGTTATTGATTAGATTTTTGTGTAAATCTCCCAATAGGTGGCGCTGCTATGCTGCATTTTGCAGTATTTACACGATATAAGCGACAGTCATATCTCAAGAACTAATGCTCGGAATTCAGTAAAACTTCAGATTCAGTTACACCTTCGTATAAATTTGTGCTCATTCCTTTTTAGTGTATGCGAAATCTGTGTGAGATAGAAGAAAGTTTTATGATTTGCATATTCGACTAGTTCTTTCCAAATAGTCGGGATCCCAAATGGCACGTATTTTGTATTCCAGTAATTACAAGCAATGATTACCTTGGTATGCTTCTACAACATTTGGAACGGCAATAGAAACAACCGTCATGGTTAGTTTGCAAGAAAACTGTAAAAAGACATTTATCGTTTTATAAAAGTGATATTCCATAATCGGATGATTTGAGTACCCTGAAATAGCAAAAGTTACAGAGTATATTTTCGTTCTCCTCGGAAAATATTGTTATAAAAATATTTTTAGATTCTTTATTAATTATTAAATAATCAGACACATCTTTATATGATATTTCGTTTAGCAAGAAAAAAAACGAAACAATAGTGCTTTTTTTTTTTCTTTTGTAAATTTTACTTATTGAAAAAGTTATTCTAACATAATTTAAAAATCGGAACTATACAGGGAAGTTCAGGACTATACGTGAAAAATATAAAGGCAAGTAGAGGGGACCTAAATAAGCAGATTTCGTATAGAAATGAGTGTGTGGTAATGCTGCATTAAGGGGTCTCAAGACTCTTAAAATTGGAAAAAAAAATGACCATTTTTAACATTTAATTTCTTCAAATGTATATGATTTAAAAACGCAATTTTTATTGGGATGAAATGATATAAGCGTGTTCTTTCATTTCACATATTTTAAACGGTTACAAGAGGCAGAATTCATATTTATAGGGGGCTTCAAACTGTCAGACATCTGTCGAGCATTACAATTGACATGACAGCTTACGCGCACGATTACAAAATAATTTTTGCATCTAGAATAAAACTTTTGGAGTCTAATTATACTTCATATTGTAATTATTACACTGAACTTCAATAAATATGTATTTAAAGCCTTTTTATATTTTTAATGCAAAGTTGTATTTAGCTAATACAATTTTTTAAAATTTTCAACATTATAACCACTTAAAAATATTTTTTTTTAATAATAAAAATGAAATTTTAGGTTCAATATATGTAGACTAACATGACACATATTTTTGGAAATTTTCATGAAAAAATATTGATAAGTTTTTGAGATATCATGCGCGTTGTGCCCAAAAACACCATTTTGAGAAAAATGATGTTTTGCTTCAGCTTTGAGTGGGTATAATTCTAAAAGCCATAACGTCTGTTCTAATGGGAATTTCAAGAAAACATTTATATTAAAATGTTCAGGAAAGATAGGATTTTAATATATATAAAAAAATTAAAAATTCGAAAATTTTGAAGGATTAAGAGTGTTGAGACTCCTTAAAGCCCTAGTTGTAAAAAAGTATGAATCACAGGAAACTGAAAAAACAAATGAAAACAAAAATCTATTAACCCATTTATGCCTAGCGTCCCGATTTTGGGACGCTTTAGTAAAATGGGAAAAAGTGCGTTTCACACCACTTTTTTTAAATAGAAATTTGGTGTCTTATTTTATCGAGGAGTCCTTGATTAAAAAAAATAAGACACCAAATTTCTATTTAAAAAAAAAGTGGTGTAAAATGAACTTTTTCTCATTTTACTAAAGCATCGACGCTAGGCATAAATGGGTTAACAGTTTACAAGAGGTGCTCGAAAGAGCGGCCACCAACATCGATGCAAGATTCACAGCAGCGGCGTACATTAGAAAACACGTCAGACATGTCGACAAAATGTCCAACAGCAACAGACAAGCGGGCAACAAGATCTGCTAAAAATGTGACGGGACTGTCGTACACGAGGCTTTTAATATGACCGTAAAAGAAGACGTCCAAAAAAAATCAGAAAAATGTGGTGGCCAGGGAACTAGTCCGCCCGTCGTATCCAATACTGTCCATAGGCAGCGTCCAGGTGATGCCTGAAGTCTCGAAAGGAAGTGAGGTGGGGCTCCATCGAGCTTTAAACACATTCGTCAGCAGACAGCTGGAGGAACATTGACCAGAAATTCAGGTAAGACCTCCTGTAGGAAGATACTGTATGTGTGGCCAGTCAAACGACTAGGTAGAATGTACTGCCAGACTAAGTTGTTGTGCACAATGCCCGCCGAAACATTAACGGAATACCTTTCTTGGTAGGCTTGTGTTACTGTTCCATGTGGATTATCATGAGCCCACAGGTGAGAATTATGGATGTTAAACCTTCCCGACTGCGTGAAAATAGCCTGATCAGTGAATAAAACATCCGCAGGAAAGCTTTGATTGGATGTAGTCTGTGTATGTACCAACGGGCATAGTTGAGACGTGGAACATAATCGTCAGGGGTCATTGCTTGCGCTCTCTGTAAATGATACGGATGCTTTCTGTTTACATGTAAAGTCCTCAAAGCAGTTGCAAGGCTCACACCGAACGCACGTCCTACAGCTCTCAAACTTGTCGACGGATTACCCTCCACTGTGTTTAGTATTATTTCTTCCGCTGCAGGTGTTCTGATGTATCTTACAATACCAGTATCACCCCTGGATGCATAAAACGCTCCACTCATGCTTAAATCTCGATGCAGACGCTCGATTCCTATCGGGAAATCGCTCCCTGCACATCATTTGCGCAGCTAATCTATTTCCTTGTTCATTACAGGAAATGCATGTCGGTAATCTCCGCATCGGTGAAACAATCCATAGTGCTCAAGATCCGTGCGGGAAATGAAGAATCCAGCTAGCGCAGCGCTTTTATACGTCGCTCTCATCAGTGCTCTCTACCGACTCAACGCGGAATTACCTCACACACATTCCTGTATGAAATCTGATTATTTAGGCCTTCTCTATCTGCCTTCACATTTTTTACATATTCTTCTGAAATACCATGTATACATAACGATAAAACGTGAATATATTGACCGTTAAATAATGTTTTGAAACAACTGCCTTAAAGCTGTTGAATAACATTAGTGTTAATATTGTATGAACAACAGTAAAACTGTAGCTTATTGAACGTTTGTACACAGTTTGTCCAGTTAAAGAATATAAACTTATTTTCCATATACTATATATTCTAGGGTTCGTACGCTTTTGCCACAAATTTTTAGTAGAATTTTTCGCCTTATTTAAATGCAAAAAAGTATTACAAACCGTGCAATTAAGCGAGGCGTTTACAATTTCTGCTATTTAATTATTAAATAGAAAAACTCAATTAAAAAATTGTGGTAATGCTTATGTACCCAGTATTCCTAATATTGATACTATTGATCAAATTTTAAAACTAAAAGTAGAATATAAATTAAGCAAACAAATACGGTAAACATTTTATATACCGTACTTTTTTAATGTTCTACAAAGTAAATATACCGGGTGTCAAAAATGACTGATGTATTTTAAAATTAAATAACTTGCGAACGGTGGCAGATATTAAAAAAATTCTTGCAGAAGGGTTATGTATGATGTCAGGAGTTTTCTTACTGTGATTCCTGATTTTAGTTCGCACATCAAACAATAGAAGGCGCTGACATGGATTGCCGCTCCATCGAGGCATAGCCCCCTGAATACTAGGCCTGAGCGCTGACACAAAAAGGGCGGCGCTCGTAGGCGGAATTTGTAAAACCTTTGAAAGGTCCTCTAATTTTACACCCCAATATTTTCTAAAAGTTTTTTTTGTCGTATTGAATCTTAGAAAAATAAGGTGGAGAAAACTTTTAGAAATTATTGGTATGGAATTTCAAGGGATCGTACACAAAATGAAAAAATTCCGTCTACGACTGCCGCAATTTTTGTGTCAGCGCTCAGGTCTAGTATTCAGTGGGCGGTGATCGAGGATGAAACCAACGCCACTCAGCATTTGCACCGCCCCCTGAATACTAGTGCTGCTTTTTGTTTCAGCGTTTGAACGGTCCCTCGAACTTCAAAACCAATAATTTCACCAATAGTTTTTTTTTTTTTTTTTTTTTTTTTTTTTTTTGCCTAGTTTTTCTGAGATTAAATAAGTCAAAGAAAACTTTTGATATTATTGGTGTTGAAGTTCGAGTGACCGTACAAACTTTTTAAAAATATCCGCCTGCGACAGCCGTCAGTTTTGTCAGCGCACAGGCCTAGTATTCAGGGGGCAGTACATCAATGCTGAAGGGCTTCAGTTTCGGTCCCAACTGAACGCCAATCGCTGTCAGCGCCATCTATTATTTGAAATTCAAACTAAAATCAAGAATCACAGTAAGAAAACTCCTGACATCATACATAAACCTCCTGCAAGAATTTTTTAATATCTGTCGCCGTAATCAAGTTATTGAATTTTAAAATCCATTAGTCATTTTTGGGACACCCGGTATGAACTCTATGGATGCAGTAAAAATTAAACATTTGAAGTATAATACATTTTTCATATAATAAGCATTACTTTATTTTTCTTGTGAAATGATTTAAGGATATTGGTGAATGGATTTTCCATGTATTCTTTTTTTTTTTAACCGTTAACGGTCGATAAGTCCACATACGGGGACATCACACATTCAGGTTAATTGCATTCCTTTTATTTTCTGGCACCACTTTTTCTGAAAAACTTTTTCAATTATTTAATTGCTGAAATTTTTAGACGGAATGAGGCATTTTTTTTTCTTTTTGAAAAAAATACTGGTTTATGGATGCCGTATAGAGTGTGCAAGATCCTTGAAAAAAACAAGTGTATTTTATGTTCGCAGTAAAAGTCTTATGCCGCCTTTCAACCGTTGAGGATCGATTGTTTACGATCATTTTACAAAATGATTTTTTTCTTCTTTTTAGTATAAATTGAAATTGAATTGTGGCATTAGAAATTATTTTTTTAGGAAATTATTTTTTAAAAGTTCGTGTGAAATTCTGTGAAGAATTTTTTACACAAAACCTGTGAACTGCAATCTAATTAAAAATGCATATTTTAGTGATACAATTTATACTAACTTTTCTCAATTTTAAAATTGATTATTAATCGATTCCATCAAATTACGAATTTATGTCAATTATTACTTGGTGCATTTCATATCTGTTTCTTGTATGCATTGACTAAGCAAATACGAGGAATATTCATACAAATATTCATGGAACATTTAATTCGAAACTATCCCTTCGCAGCACCAATTTTACTATTTAGAAGATTGCTCATTTGTTAAATACCCACAAGTACTTCTTGGATAAACTTTTTCCGGTAACACTTTCAATTTAAAATGTACATATCTAATATTTTAAAATGACTTCGGTGTATGAAAAAGATTATCGAGAAACAAAAAAGTGTTGCAAAAAAATAAAATAGTAGTGAGGAATTAAAAAAATGGCGAGAAATACCCTCCTATAGAATTTGAAACAAACTACCATTAGCTATAAATTCTACTCATTCTTAATCTTATGATGAAAAGCCGCCGTTAACCAGGGCCCAATAACCAGGAAATCTCCCACCAGTATTTTAGTGCAGAAATTTTCGATTTAAATGCAGAATTTTCGTTTTTAAGTACGGCTAAAAATTATACTATTAAAAAATAATGGTGGAGGTTTCCCTCTGCCTTTAACCGTTACGCGACAAGCGTCCTGTATGCGTGACATGCAGGGTTATCAGAACCCTTGATCATTCCCACCACTATTTATAAATAGAAAAAAATGTCTTACTTAATCATGGAATTTCTGTGATTGAATTAAGCAGAATTTCTACTGCTGATAAAAAAGTAAAAAAAAAATCTGTAAAGGATGCTCGTCCCGAAGGGATTAGTCAACTTCTGTCGTTAATTAATGAATCTCACAAGATTCATATACCACTGATATTTTAACAGATAATATTTTGTTTCTGTTACAGTCGGTGAATACTTTTCCTCCTTTAGAGAAACTATACTATCAAATAAGTGATTTAAAATAACATAAATCTGAAACATAATCACTAACCCCTTAACTCCTTCGCGACGAGCGTCCTTTACGGAATTTTAAATCTTTTACCACTAAAACAGACATTTTCGCCTAATTGAATCTCAGAAATTCTACCATTAAAAAAGGCAAAGTTTACACTAAAAAATAACTGGTGGGAATAATCGAGGATTCTGAGCATCTTACGCGTCACGTATACGTGTCGCTCGTCCTCAAGGGGTTAATCGTCGCGCTCGTCCCCAAGGGGTTAATCGTCGCGCTCAATAAGTGTAGGCTACTGAAAAAAAATTCAGATTGCTTGATTACCACCACTTTTTTATGAAGAAATATTCGCCTTATTTAATGGACAGATACAATAATGAGAGAATAAAGCCAAATACACTAATTTAAAAAACTGGTGGGAATAAAATAATCTAAATAAAACAGGAGTAGCTAACGTTTTCCGTGAATGTCTCGGGCACGGCGAATAAGGGGTAACCCTTTCAGGGGCAAAGCACTTCCATTTCTAAAATGTGGAAATGAATGACTGGCACCGGAATTTACGCAAATTTTTTTTTGGAAATAGGAAAACGCTATACTTTACATACATGATAAACAGAAATTTTTATACCAAAATTCTGGTGCTATTGTGGCATTTGGGAATTAAAATTAAGCGGTTTCATAAACATACCCTTGAAAGGGTTAAGACTTATTGATAAGCCCTTATTTTGTGATATATAAAGACAGTGTGATGTATAAAATCAGAAGATATATTAAACAAACGATGAAAATATTCATCGATTACTTTTATATTTTTTTATGCTCTTGTGAATGAAAGTTTCTGAAAAGTTAGCTTCTAACAATTTCTGAAAATATGTTTAATGCTATTTCTGTATTCCAAGAGCAATTTAGATAATTATTTACCTAACAAAAACGGAGACAGACAATAAGTGGTATCTCTTCCATCAACCCTTTCATGGTCCAGTAATTATCTTTCTGTAATGTTAAATTTAACCCAAAATTTTCGAAAAATATTATTTCAAAATACAAAATTGCACTATAGGTTTTGAAATACAATTTTGTTTAAACATTCTGGTATAAATATTAACAATAATAAGGATTATAAAAAATATTCCACCGCACCAGAAGGGGTTAACTAAAGAAAGTGACAATATTAAATTATGGTTAACAATTTAACAGTTAAAGTTTCAGTGCTATTTGTGTCTTCCCTCGTTTTGAGAAGTTCTGTCATCATATTTCTGCTCTAGAAAACACATAATTCTAAAAAAAACTAGTCGTTGGGGGCCACCGTAATACTTACCCATCATGGTTATGCATAATGTAAAATATTAAAATAAAAATGTGTAAACTACTTATAAAGTGCATTGCAATTCAAATAAAATCGTGGCTTGATAACGTCACAAACTTTAAAGGCTCGATTACTGAATTGCTTGAAAGAAACATCCTTATAACTCCAAAAATAATAATTCTATTAACTAGCGGTTTATTGCATCTGATTAAGCGTCAAATTTCCAATTAAAATATATCTTTGAAGTGAAATTTGGATGAAATACAGGGTCATGAAAAATCGAAGAGTGTGGAAAATAGGATTCCAAATATCTCGGCAACTAATTATCCGATCGACTTCATGCTTTATGCAAAATTTATGTTTTTTTATTGTCTTTTATATTCATTTCTTAAAATAAACAATTTCGAAAAAAATTATATACCTTTCATCAGAAAGAATATTTCGAGAGTCCGAAAAAAATTGTTCCGCTTAATCGAGGTTATTGAAATGAAATAGGCTTCCCATTATTACATACTAAGTACATACCAAATTGCAAGTTTCTATCTCAATTTTTTTGGGAGATAGAGCGTTTACAGACACACAGACACACACACAGACACACAGACGGACGGCAAAATTTTTTTTTCTAAAAATATGTTTTTCGGAATCTCCAGTGTCTGAAACGTGTAAATCCGTCAAAAAAAAATTTTCGATTTTCAAAACGATTACAAGACTTACCCTATACTACGTATGATGGGTAAGTAAAAAAAAATTTTCGATTTTCAAAACGATTACAAGACTTACCCTATACTACGTATGATGGGTAAGTAAAAAAAAAATTTCGATTTTCAAAACGATTACAAGACTTACCCTATACTACGTATGATGGGTAAGTAATAATAGTATCTAAGTACTATTGACCAGCGCTTACTTTGTGTTTCCATAAAGGTTGTGAATTATCCCACATGATAGAGATTGACCTAAAAGGAACATAATCTATGATGAGTACATTGCCGCCTGCGCTTCAACGTTTCTGTTAATAGCAGTCTTCATTACAAATTTCATGATGTTAAATTATCCTGCGTATGTGATATTGCTACCGATAACATCTAACTAAGGATAGCGAAAGCATATTTATTTTACATACGCTTTAAATATGTATTATACAGAATTCGTAGGCTTTTAACACAAATTTAATACAATATTTCGCCTTATTAAATGCAGAAAAGGATTACAAATCCTGCGATTAAAAAAGGCGTCTACAATTTCTGCTAGTTAAATATTAAATAGAAAAATGTGGTAAAAGCGTACGAACCCTGTTATAAGCTATTTTTAAATGATTTTCATATTACTCCGTCCAAATTTTACGAACTTTCGAACTGTCATAGCTTTTCATATTGTTTTATTCTGATAAATATTTTTGTAATATTTTTAACTTATCCAAGTTTACAAAGAACAAAAATTCATTTGATCTACGAATTAAACAAATTTTATAAGCAAAGTTCACGATAAATGATGATTAAAAAACATATTCTGTTGTTCTATTAAGACTGTCATAACCTGGACTTAACAATATAATAAAATATAACACCTTGTAATAGTATATTACTTTTAAATGCTAAAGGTGTAAAATTAACAACTGTAATATAAATTAAAATAACTTTTATTAGTTGTTTTACATGTTTCAACTCTTCTGAGTCATTTTCAAAAACAAAATGAGAATATTCTAAAGCTGCACGGGCTTTAAAGTTATTATTTACATGTACTTTTTAAAAAATTACGCACGTTATCTATTTTTTTTAAAAAGTACATGTAAATAATAACTTTAAAGCCCGTGCAGCTTTAGAATATTCTCATTTTGTTTTTGAAAATGACTCAGAAGAGTTGAAACATGTAAAACAACTAATAAAAGTTATTTTAATTTATATTACAGTTGTTAATTTTACACCTTTAGCATTTAAAAGTAACCTGGACTTATTTTAGAATACTTAACACATTGGCTTCCGGCGACACCACAGTGGTGTCTTACGCTACATTGGCACCAGAATTTTGAAATGAAAAGTTTTTACCTATTATCGAATAAATTTGTTTCTTAATTCTGGTGTCAATCAATCATTTCAACATTTTACAAATAGAGGTATTTTACGAGACATACGGATGAACAAGTGTTAAGAAGGGCACTATTTCATTCTTAAAAGATCACTTTTGTAATATTGTTCATATGAAGTATAAAATATTGTTTCACCGGTTTATTGAAGAAAAATATGTAATATAACCTTTTGTAGACAATGCGATATGCTTAATATGTCCGATCATTTATCTGTGTGTCTCTCCCCTACAAAAAGTATGTGATAAGTGTTTTATTTTTGCTATTTTCCATAATCTTGTAGTTTGTTGAAGCCTCTATCAAGCGTCTTCCTTGTGCGTTTGTACACTTTGCTCGGCCTTATTCATATGAGGTTGGTACATTACAATTTCCAAGGAATCTCACACCACATTTTTCTGAGTAGAAAACTTTATTTAATATTTAAATCACAGCATTTGTATCCACCTTTTTTTAATTGCAGAATTTGTAATATTTTCCTGCAATTAATTAACGCGAAAAATTCTATAAAAAGATTGCGATAAATAAGTATGCATCCTGTCATATATTTTAGAAACTGATTTTCGAAACATTGATAGTTCTCTTTATAGTAAATTTGTTATAATAAATCTGATTTACCAAAGAATTATAATAATGAATATAGTACAATATACAGCTCAGTTGTATATCCGTGTATTCCACATACTTAATTTAGTTTTACAATTTGTATTTAAAATAGTAAAGAAAAATGTGCAATATAAAACTTTTAGAAGAACATAAATTTTTAAAGTCTTATTTTGAAATTGTTGGAGACTTCCCTTTTCTTTGTAGATAATTTAAAAAAGGAAAAATGGCAAAATATCACAAGTTTATATTTCAATAAAAACAGGTAATCAAGATAAAAAATTCGCATGTGCACGTCAATGGAAATTTTGTATTCAATCATTGCAATCCATTATCGTGCATAATAAAATATAAATTGGTTTAATAATAATAAAAAAAACAGAAAGTGATCGTTAAAATATACAAACTACGTTATACAAGCTATGTAAACTCACAGTTAGAAAAATGTACGAACATAAACAAAAATAATAATCGCTCTAAATTTTGAATAAAACAATCTCAGAAATCCTCAAAATGTAGACTGCCTTAAATTTTGCTAAAAGAAGTTATTAAACTGTGTAAAAAAGTATTTCAAAAATTCAATCACATGACTTAAATCAAGAAAAATAAGAGCTTCATTTTGAGTATGTAAAAACTAATTAAATATTTAAAAAAATAAACCCATTAATAAGTAATGACAGATGAAAAAAAAATATTTCAAAAAATCCATTACGTGATTTAAATCAAGAAAAAAAAAGAGTCTTTCTGTCAACATGTAAAAAGCACTTAATTTTTTTTTAATAAATCAATTAATAGATAACAATAGTGAAAAAATGTTTCAAAAATTCAATGAAATGATAAGATAGGATTTATTGATAGAACGACATTTAAATCAAGATAAATAAGAGCATTTCTCTCAACATGTAATAACCACTTGAATGTTTCTGAAATAAATTCAATATTGGAAAATGATATATAAAAAAAGTATTTAAAAAATTGAATGTCATAATTTAAATCAACAAAACTAAGATAATTTCTTTCAATATGTAAAAAGAGTACTTAAATGTTTTTAAAATAAATTCATTATAGATAATGATGAAAATATTTCAAAAATTCAACCACTTGATTTAACTCAAGTAAAATGATAGCCCCTTTTTTTAGCATGTAAAAACCACTTAACCCACTTATGCCTAGCGCCTCGAACGGCGATTTCAAGATGGGCAAGTGGACACACAAAAAGTCTCTCGTTCTTTGAGGGCAGAAAGATCTTTAAAATCTGCACTAAATGTCAAGCTCAACAGACCTCTGCTGAACACATCCTGGAATGCTTAGGCCTTTCCAGAGAAGACTTATATGCTTCCCCCCCTTCTGGTTCTGGACTTTCTAAGGATTAACGGAATATTGGATCTTGTCTGACTTCGTCACACAGTTGGAGGAAAAGCCACAACAACACAACAACAACATGCCTAGCGTCCCAAATTTGGGACGCTTTAGTAAAATGGGAAAAAGTGCATTTCACATCACCTTTTTTTTAAATTAAAATTTGGTGTTTTATTTTATCGAGTCAAGCAGTTGTTTCCGAGTTGCAGACAACTTTACGCCCAGTTTATTGGTGAGTAGAGTGGCTTGTATTAAATTGAGCAGTTGGGAAAAGTTAAGATGTAGTATTAACGACCAGAAACAATTACAATGAAAAGGAGGATATCAATCAAATTTTCAATAAAAAGTAAAGCTAAATGGATTAAGGGTAAATTGGAGTCCTCGATAAAATAAGACACCAAATTTCCATTTAAAAAAAATGGTGTGAAATGCACTTTATCCTATTTTACTAATGCATCGACACTAGGCATAAATGGGTTAAATGTTTATAAAATAAATTCATTGTTATATATAAAAAATATATTTCATAATATTAAATAACGCTTTCCAATGGATTTAAATACATCTTGTAAAATGTAAAATAAACATTATACAACTGCTTGTGCAGCTAACGACATTTAGCAGCATTTATGCTACTACAACATCTAGTAACTCATTCTATATAATGAGAGATATTGCAAATGTAGAAAACGAAAAACATAGATTATAAAAGGATAAACATTATCTGGCAACCTTTTGAAGCTTGTCAAGGTGCTTTCATAAATAATCGTATAACTCTTTAAGCTGCATAATTAACTACACTTTACTTGTAAAGAAATTAATACATTAAATATCCCAGCGCTGAGAGAGAGATAACATCCATTAGTATTTCCATCTGACATAATGAGTCTTGCATGAATTACGTAACAGCGACAAAGTGTACATTAATGGTCTTTTATCCAAAGGTAAATGTACACTGTTTCACAAATTTTAGCTTGGTTTTTGAAGGTGCTTTCAGATATTTTTTTGCAATTGAAAGCCTTATAAATTACGTAATTTAAGAATTAAAATTATTTTCCTGATTATTAATTTTAATAAAAATAATAATGTTTGTTTGATTAATAATTATTTATTTCCTTACAGAGATCAACTCTCAGCTTCAGATAATGAAGTGTTCAAAAATTGATCAAGAAGATTTATAGTGATTTCTGGTGTTATAGTCATTTTGTAAAATAACTAGCTGACCCGCCCGGAGTTCCACTGACACGTAATAATAACCTTAAGGGTCTTGTACCTTTTAAACTCGCCAAAAATCAACAAAACCTTTCAAACTTTAAATTAGTGTATCTTCAAAACTTTTTTGTGTATAAGCAGGAAATTTTGACTATTGATTAAGCAGATTGTGTTTTTTGATATAATACTATTAGAAACTGACAATATTTTACAGAATTTGAGCATTGTTGAAATTAAAATAGCTCTTTTTTTTACTCCGCAAGTCATTGCGCGCATGATATCTTGAGAACGTATGACTGGATTGTTATGAAATTTGAGTTAGATAATAAGAACATATGTATTTTAAAAATGACCTACTCTTAGGTTACCGTAATTTCCGGCGTATAATCCGCAGCTCAAACAGTCGTTTTTCGACCCAGAAATTTTATTCAATAATTGTAGTTAAATATTTACAGCGATCTTTTAAGTTACATTTTATAATATAATATTTCTGGGTCCAAAAACGACTCTTTGAGCTGCGGATTATACGCCGGAAATTACTCTAAAATTATTTCATTAACCATGTAAAAAAAATATTTTTGTAAAAAATTTCAAAAATTTACATTTTTTAATGAATAAAAATAGTCATAATTAAAATCTTACCATTGTAAATATTGAAAACTAGGCCATTTTAAACACACATATGCGCTTATTATCCAACTCAAATTTCATAACAATCCATGCATACGTTCTCAAGATATCATGCGCGCAATGACTTACGGAGTAAAAAAAAGAGCTATTTTAATTTCAACAATGCACAAATTCCGTAAAATATTAGTCAGTTTCTAATAGTATTATATTAAAAAGCACAATCTATTTAATTAAAAATAAAAACTTTATTTTTATACATATAAACGTTTTGAAAATACACTAATTCAAACTTTGATTGTTTTTCTCGATTTTCGTCGTACTTAAAAGGTACAAGACCCCTTAAACAAACTGCAAGTTCGTATGACTTATACAACATGTGATTATTTTAATGTGGTTTAATTTCTATTAGAAATTTGCACCGTGCGTAGAGGTGCTTAATTTGTAGTACCACAATTGCCGAATAGTAAAAATCGCCTCACTTACGATTAAATTGGACAAAGCTTATTTAGAAATTAGTGATATTCAAAATTAAGCATATATATTTATCCCGATTGAGCTATCAAATTTTATATTTGGATAGAATGTACCATGGAGACGCAATTCTTGATTTAAGTATAACTTTTTGCCTGATAGATAAAGCTCAAATGTGTTTCATAGGTATTAGGTTTATGCAAAGTATGCAAAAATCACATAAGGGGCAGATACTGTGAAAGATATGGGGAAATTGAAGTCGCTTTACTGTTATTTTCCTGATAATTTCACACTGACGGCGGACTATGGCTAATCCACCTATCTGATTGTCATTCTCTATTTTATGCAAATATCAAGTTTTATAGCCATGTTTTGGTTAGATTAAAACTTTTTCTTAATCGCTCTGTAAATGATGATTTATTTTCTACACATTTTATGTAAACTTTCTATAAGAACCAGGAATCATGTGCATTGGGCGCATTGCCATATATGAATTGTAAACACTGAACTTCCCCATATATAAGATTCGCCCGAATGCAAGTCGCATTGTTGTAATAACTGCGTCATTGGAAGAAAACGATGACTGCGCATGCTCCTATAGAGGGCGCAGACTGCTGGGAATGCATCGATATCATCAGATCCCGCCAGATGCGTGTGTGATAACGTGGGAGCACGTTAACCCTTTCCGGCGCGGTGTAAGTGTCTTTGAAAAATGATGAAATAATGGACTGACACCGGAATTTACAAACGAATTTATTAGAAAAGAAAAACTTGCTTATTTTCCGGTACTGAATATAAGGAAAATTTTTAATTTAATATGCTTGGTGCCGTTTGTCAGTTTTTGGAATTAAAATTAGGTGTCCTTTTTTTTGGACACCGACCGTTAAAAGGTTAAAAGGCATCGTTTTCATCATGGATGCCTCCAAACGGTGTCAACGCGCGGTGGTGCAATTTTTAACAGCGGAAAATGTGAGTGCTAGTGAAATATATTGCCGAATGCAAAATGTGTATGGCGCGGAGTGTATGTCACGCAGATCGGTATTCGGATGGTTTAGGGATTTTTGTAAGGGGGGCAATTCCACTGGGAGGTTCTCGATTATCCCCCTTACAGCCCAGATCTCTCGCCGTGTTACTACCACATCTTAGGTCCACTCAAGAAAGCTCTGAAGGGACGTCGATTTGAGCTCCAAGCTGCCGTTGAAAATTGGTTCCACAACTAACCTCGGAGCTTCTTCACCAAGGGTATCCATCGTCTCGTTGACCGCTGGGACAGTTGTTTCAACCTACAAGGTTAATTTGTCTAGCCTATCTTTTACGTCTGTATTGCTTCTTTCTTTTAAATACTAATTTACATTAATACCATTAAACCATTTCTCAAACCGAGTGTATTGCCACTTTCATTTGGGCGACCCACATAAATATATACAGGGGTTCAAAAATCTAGGCGCCAATGGGCTGACTCCCACCACTAAATTTTTAGTATTCTTCGCCTATTAAGAATACTGATAAAATTAACGCAAAGTATACTAATAAAATTTGACGAAGAATACTATTAAAATTTAGTGGTGGGAATCAGACCATTGGCGAATAGATTTTTGCACCCTTGTATATACAGGGTGATTTTTTAACTCTTTCACCGTTTGAAGATTTTCCAATATTTCTATAAATATGCTTGTAAATCCCAGAATATATATATATATTTTAATCGCTGTTTGATGCTATAATATCTTTTATAACTCCTCATTCTATATACGGTTCAAAAAAGTATTATGTTAAAAATAGTTTTGTCTACAGCCATTTTAACATGATTACCATTAAAAAAAACTTAAAATCGCACTGACAGATGGCGCTGTAAGGTAGCAGAAACAATGAATATCGTCTGTGGGAGGAAAACAACGGACGGTACTTTGAGAAACCATCTTCCGTAACCCCTCTGTCGTCACTGGACCTTTTCTTAAATTCTAAAGTGTCCTAAATCTCCTAAGAGCGGTTGCTGCGCTGTCATTATTCTGATAATACAGTTTCACTAACAGTGCACGGTCCGTCAATATGGCGCAGTCATAGCGAGGATTTCCGTAGAATAATGAACACGAGGTGTGCGTACTTCACGGTTTTATCGCCAATGTGCGTGCGCCGGGCGCAAGTTCTCCTCTCGACTTTCCTGCATGTACAGCGCCATCTGTCGGTGCGATTTTAAGTTTTTTTACCACGCCTAAAAAATACCCATTGCTTTGGGAGCATACTGGTGAAGTTTTAGGTCATTTGGATCAGTGGTTCTTTTGCTATAGGGCTTTACTTTCACAACTTTAAAAAAATCACCATGTATATATTTACATATTTTAAATGCGAAATAAAATGGTACTTTTTTTTCTTCTTCCATAATTTCGAACTGAATTTACAACCAATTATCTTTTTACTTATTGTATATATTCATTAAATCTCACTTAATATATATTTCTATAAAATGTTTGAAACATATGCAATTTTATAGTTAAAAATGTAATTATACTTTTATTACGCGTTAAATAAGCAGTACTGCTTTATGTGTCTGGAGCATAACTAATTAATTCGGAGACTTAATTATATATGCATGCCAAGAGAGTAGAATCTGATTTAAGAATTTAATACACACAATAAAAACTTCACTTCTCTCTGTTTCAAACGCTTATTTTCAGCCAAATTGGGATTAGAATTAAAACAAAAGACAAAATAGTTTTCAAAAAGTATACTGAGATAATATGTTTTCATTTTAGATTTTAAGAAAAAATAGTTTAAATATATTTCATGTTGTAATTTCAATATAATAATAGTTATGCATTTTTAATTAATATTTCGCTTCTCCGTTGGAAATATGACTTTGTTTGGTGTCTTAATGGTAATAGAAGGTATTTGAAACTACTAAGAAATCCTAATTAGCTTTAAACTAATATGATTATAATGCATTTTTCATTATTCTCTCTATGTGTGTATTTTATTTTAATTTAATTTATATTTCACTCATTTAAATTCAATTACATAAGAAAGTTTTCTTTTCTTTGTGGAAAAAGGACTTTCATTACAATAGAAAAAAATTCTTACATGAAACGTACACCATGCACGGAAATAAGAAAATCTTAAGAAAATGCGAAACAATTATGCAGACTCTAAATAATTTCTATTAATCACAGTAAAAATAGAGAAAAGTCATTCTAGACTTACTAAACATAAATTTCTCGAATATCTTACAAAACTAAACGACAGTTGCCAATTTTTATGAATTTCATCACCACTATTTTCAAGTAGTTATCTTCGCCTTATTGAATCGCTTATTACATAATACGTCTTAGTCTACGATTAACCCCTTGGTACATTTGACGACTGAGAGTCGTCATCAGTATCGTCCACGGATTTTTTTTAAATTCAGAAATTTCGAATTTATATCAGAAAATTCAAACAGTACTTCTCGCATCTTCTTAATCAGGGAATATCTGTCACCAAATACAGAAAAAAACACTATTCCAAATTTCTAGTGTGTCTGTTCTGTATGTTTTGTTTCAAATAAATCCATACCCAAATGGTTAAATAAAGCGAAAATTAAAACATTTGGTGGTTAATTTACGACGGAACACAATATCTTAGAAAATAAGTGGAAAATACATAAAATGTTATATTATCGAGGGGCTCTGCTATCTCCAGGTGTGAGGGGTATTTATTTCCTCGGGTTCTATGGGCACGTTTTCAACGGAAATTGGTTCATTCAACTTAACATGAACTAATTTATATATAGATAACTAATTAAGATATAGTTTTGCAGCCCCCTGGTGGTAGAAATTGGAACTAAAATTTTTTGCAACGCTTGCGCAGCACACCTGCTATACAATGCCGTAGGCAGTGGGGACACCTAACGGAGTTTCGTTCGGAAAGAGGTTTGGTTAGAACACAGATGCGCCTCCTGGCGGTTTGCAGTGTAACTAAAATAGTTTGTATTTAATATTGGTCCGATTCAAACGAAATATTTTCAAACGTTCTTCTCAGGTCTATTAGGTACTATATAAACTTTGGTATTAATTTTTTGAGCTCTTGGTTACCACCATTCCTGGTTATTATTATTCTCCAGCGTGTGATTTATTTTCTCGGTTTCTATCGGTCCGATTTTAACGGAAAATGATTAATTCAACTTAACATGAACTAATTAAAATATAGAAAACTAATCAAGATATATATTTGGCACCCCCTGGTGGGGGAAATTGAAACTAAAAGATTTTGCTGCATGCGTTCAAGGGGGATAAATGCCGTAGTTTTGTTCGAAAAGAGGTTTGTTTAGAACAGAATGCTTCCAAAGTGGTGGAACTAGAAGATTTTCCTGCGCGTGCTCCGAAAATGGCTATTTTTATGAAACCGCAAAAGGAAATTACCGATTTGACAATCCCACACAACGAAATATTCTCATTTTCACTCATCCTCGAATATTACTATGAAAACTATTGGAGGTATCGATTCGAAACTCACAGTAAAATTGTAGTTTATTTTTCTGATTCAAGAAACGCCCAATTTAGGAGAATCAGAGGGTAACTTAATTTTAGCTAAAAACTGACCCGCTTTGTATCAAAATGTCCCAAACATTTGAAGGGGCTGTGTTGAATTTACTTCCGCTTGGAGGTCCGTCTCTCTATTTATTTCCCGACACAAGAAATGGTTACCAGCGGAACGGTTTCGTGCAGCGATTTTTTGAGTGATTTCGCATTTCGTACTATTTTTTGACGGGACCGGGCAATGCCGAGTGGACCAGATAGTAAATAATAGATAGAGAGATAATCAATAAATGATAATAATGAAGGTGTAATGTCCGGAGGTACTGGAGACGGTCAAAAACATCCCAAACAAGTTGAAAACAATTATGTCGACTGCTACAACACAGAGCGTGATTATCAACGGGGCACACTTCCACCAGTAAAAAAATAATAGAATTTTTTCCCTTATTCATGACATTAATTTTGCATGAATAGGGCGTTTTATTAAGACGAAAATTTCTGTTAAATTGTACTGGTGGAAGTGTGCCCCGTCGGTAATCAGGCCCTGCTCCAACACACATGCTGTTAAGCATTGTCCTGATTGGACCCTTCCATTTCTTTTGGCTAATTAATCTATTTTCGGTGATTTTTTTGCTTTAATTCATCATACTCAATCTATGGTACGAAACATATAATCATTAATCAATTTAAAAAAAAGTGAGATGCGCAAAAAAATTATTTAACACATTTACTGTCGTTTCATATGTTTTTGTGGAAAGATGAAAGATGTTATATTATTTATAATTAATTTAAAATTATGTTAAACCATGTTAATTGTCATTTCCTTAGTGAAAAGTTCTTTTGACATGTATTTCCTATTTGCGTTATATTCGTACATATTTTTAAATCTTCAAAACTAATCAAATATGATTTGTATCTTGGCCCTTGGATATAAAAGGATGAGTATATCTGCTTTAATCCATTTAGTTGTGAACAGTGTATCTCTGAATTACTATCTGGTTTTCAGGTAACAGCTCATAATCAACTATTCCTTTCCAATGTCCCCATATGCATAGCAAAACCTTCTTTTGATGTAAAGTGTTTTTTACACTGGTGGAAGAGGCATGCCCTCGGTTACACCATGATTTCATACACTTTTATACACAATCCCTTTTTCAACATCTGTAAAAACCTGCTTTAAAAATAGATCGATTCCGTTGTGTTTCAACAACGAATCGCAATCAGAAATTCGGTGAATCAAAATTTTCTCCATTAATTCATGCATGTCCTTACATCGCTCTTGCTAACCATTTCGAATTGATGTAATCGACTTACCACTCTCCGTCCTCTGAATACTAGACCTGCGAGCTGATACAAAAATGATGGCTATCGTAGGCGGATTTTTTTCAGCATTTGTGCGGTCCCTTGAATTTGAATACCAATAATTTTTAACAGTTTTCTCATATATCTTTATCTGAAATTAAATAAATGAAACAAAATATTTAGACATTACAGGTTTCCAAATTCAGGGGACCGTACAAGATCCTAAAAAACTCCACCTACGACATTATTACTACGACGTACTACCATTTTTTGTGTCAGCAAATTATATCTACAATCAATTGCAAAATTACTTTAATGTTTTAAACGTACTCATTGCTATATTAAGACATACATATTAATAATCTAACTATCACATTTTAATGAACAAAGACTAATAATAAGCGAGTAGAAATTATAAGATTATTTCCTGAATAAATCATTTTTCTACATTTCCAGTTACATAAATATGCTAGTTTTTTTATTAAAAGATTCATGCTCAAATAATAAGGAAGAAAGACTGCCATCCCATTCAAAAGTTATTTAGTCTAATTATGATCTCGTTTCTTCTGTTTAAGTAAAATTTAGAGTTTTATCTCTTGTTGGAAATAGTACGAATTTCTTAGATGTTAAATGTTTCCTTGAAAGCAATATTTTATCTGGTGCTTAAAGTAGAGGAGGCTACAAAACTTACATCTGATGAGATTCATTTAAGCAATTTGCTTAGAGCAATCATTTTTAGCATATGCTTGCTGTGAAATTAAATTAATGATAGCTATTTAATACTCAAAAATAAGTACCATTGCCATTATCATGGAAGACAGGGTTTCTTTAACTTGGTATTTAATATTCTCGCATTTCATTAATTATATCGTTTTTTACACTAATTTATAAGTGGCACTGACATTATCATGGAATATATGTTTTTCTTAACTTGATATTTAATGCACTATACGAACAGCATCTATGAAAATAATTTTGTGTGTAATTGCATTATACGTTAATTCATTTATCTAAATGCATTTTTATTTGTAAAAGTATGTTTTCATATGCGTAAGAGAGTCAAATTCGCTTTTATTATTTTATTTTTTAATACGTTAGAGTGGGAACCTGGGATCTCTTGACTGAAGCTGCCATGCTTTACCAACTGAGCTATCCCGGTCAAATCTGGAGTGCATAATTCATCCAGTTAACCTTATTGTTCATAGCATCTGGTCTGATATTTGAATCAGCTCAACAGAATAGATCGCAGGTAATAGAAACTCCAGTAAACGCTGTATACGTGATTACTCCAGATAATTTTAAAATTATCTTGTGTATTTTTAAAATTTATATTATCTCGTGTAATCACGTATCCAGCGTTTACTGGAGTTTTCATTACCTGCGATCTATTCTGTTGAGCTGATTCAAATATCAGACCAGATGCTAAGATCAATAAGGTTAACTGGATGAATTATGTACTCCAGATTGGACCGGGATAGCTCAGTTGGTAGAGCATGGCAGCTTCAGCCCAGAGATCCCAGGTTCTAATAATGACCCGGACATTTTTCGTCCAGTTGGAAAATTACAACTCGTATGATTTCTTTACCAATTTGAATAATTGTGTTAAAATTATCTTGCATTAGGGTGGTCTGGCCTTTTACGAGCTACGTTTGCTGATCCCGTTCATACACGGCAAGCTCTAAAAACAGGCTGATTTGTTCTGCTTTCAAAAGATTACAAAAGACTGACTTAAAATTAATGAACTTTATCGCTTATGAGTACTATATCTCCATAAAAAATTTTGCTACATTTCCAAGTACATAAGTATGCTAGATATTTAATTAAAAGTTTCATGCTCAAAGAATTAGAGAGAAATATACAGACATTCCATTCAAAAGTTATTTAGTCTAATCATCATGTTCTCGTCTCTTCTGTTTACGTAAAACTTAGAGTTTTATCTCTTGAAGGAAATAATAAGAATTTCTTAAATGTTAAAATTTTCGTTGAAGGCTATATTATATTTCGTGCTTAAAGTAAAAGCGAAAACCTTATGAGATTCATTTAAGCAATCTGTCTTGAGCAATCATTCTTAATCTATGCTTGCTATGAAATTAAATTAATGATAGTGTTTCTTACAATCATTTTTAAGTAGCATTGGCATTAAAATGAAAGACATGGTTTCCTTAACTTGGTATTTAATATACTTGCATTAAATTAATAATAGCGTTTTTTACACTCATTCCTAAGTAGCATTGGCATTACGATGGCAGACACGGTTTTCTTAATTTGGTATTCCAAGAAGATTACAAAATACACAAGAAAATTATTTTTGGATAAATTAATTATGTAGTTAATCCATTTATTTGAATGCATCTTTTATTTGTAAAAAGTATGCTTTCACATGTGCAACGGAGTCAGATTTTATTCTTTTTTTATTTATTTATTTTATATCGTAATACACGTCTTACACCTATGTCATTCGGGTCCAATCTAGAACCACAAAATAAATTTAGAATTTTAAATATCCCCATTGCTTTATATACTCAAAACAGTATAAATTATATTATCATGCTATATACTTTCCACAAGTGGCGTAGCGAAAGGGGGGGAGGATTGATCAGTTTACTACCAGTATTTTTATATACTACATTTGGTTTTATTTTTATGCATAATATTCAAAGATTAAATAAGGCCAAATGTATTATATAATTATACTGGTAGTAAAGTGATCGAGTGCCCCTCGCCCTTACGCTACGCCACTGCTTTCCACATAAAGAAAGTGTATGTAACAAGCCAATAGAAACTGCATTATGTATTAATGTATGAGTAATTTTATTTCTCTAGTCTTAATTCCCTTAATAAACCAGTTGCTTAATTATCTTAATCCGATCCCACCTTCCTAATCTGTGGCTCTAAGAATTTGCAATCAATTTTCTTCTAAATTATTGAATCTAAATTAGCTCTCAACTCTCTTGTTTAAGTAAAATTTGGAATTTAACTGATGCTGTAAATAAAAACCTTTTTTAAATGCTAAAGATTACTTAAAAATAACATTATAGTAATAGAGGAAACTTCAAATTTACATATTAAGGCAATCACTTAAGAAACTTTGTTTAATAGAATTATTCTTACTCTGATATTTCTTTGAAATTAAATTAATTATGGCGTTCTCCCCACACATTTATAAGTAGTTGAGAGTTTAATATGGGGATATCTCTTAAGTTTGAAGCACTATAAAATACATCCGATATAAAATATTTTCGTACAGACAAATGAAATATCAAGTTTCTTAGTTTACGTTTTTTTGTTAATTTATACAGGCGTAAAATAATAAAATTTGATTTATTACTTTTCTTATTAAATATGCTCGTCTGCGACATATTCCTAGAATAATAACTAAACTGTAAAATGCGTCATTGAGTATCTACATGCAATTTAAAAGTGACTCAGGTGCATTATTTTTCCTCATTACTGTATATTCGCATTACTTTATACATACATATTATATACATATATGTAATATAATTCTACATATAATTTCTTGGATGCAAATCATTCCTCGAAAGGAAGATTTCATTCGTCGTTCAAAGTCGGAGCAACTTCAAATTTACACTTTAAGATATTCATTTAAAAAAAACTTCTCTGGTGCAATTATTCTTACTCTAATATTTCTGTGAAATTAAATTAATAATAGCGTTCTTTCCACATATTCATAAGTAGTTGATAATTTACCGTTGGAATATCTCTTTAACAGATATTTGAAGCACTGCAAAATACACCCGATAAAACTATTTCCGTTCCGATAAATGAAGTATCACATTATTTAGTTTATCTAAATGTATTTTTTTCTTTGCAAAAAATGTTTATGTATGCAAATCAGAATAAAGGTTGTTTTAATTTTTTTTTTTCCTTTTTAAACATGCTCGTCTGTGACATATGCCCACGTTAATAGCAGTAAAATTGAGTATTTACCTAGAATTACAAATGACTCAGGTGCTTTATTTTTCCTCATTACAGTATATTCGCATTATTGTGTACATATATATTTTAATCATAATTATATACATAATTTCTTAGATGCAAAGGATTCTTGAAAACAACATTCTATTCCCCATGTAAAGTAGAGGCAACTTCAAATTTACTCTTTAACATATTCATTTAAGAAACTTGTCTAGTGCAATTATTCTTACTCTAATGTTTATGTGAAATTAAATTAATCAGAGCGTTCTTTCCACACTTTCGTAAGTAGTTGAGAATTTTCGATTAAAATATCTCTTTAACAGATATTTGAAGCACTACAAAATATATTCGATAAAAATATTTTTGTTTTGATAAATGAAATATCCCATTATTTAGTTTATCTAAATTTATTTGTTCTTTGCAAAAAATGTTTATATATTCGTAACAAAATAAAGGCTGTTTTTATTATTTTGGTTTTAAAATATGCTCGATTGCGACACATGCCCATAATAAAAACTGTAAATGCGTCACTAAGTATCTACCTGGAATTACAAAATGACTCAGGAGCTTTATTTTACTCATTACTGTATGCATACATAAATATGCAAATTACCAACTTCTGTGCTTACTATGCTATAGAAACATGTGTAATAAGCTAAAAAGAATTCCATTATTTCTTACAGCATACACAGCATACATCATTTCCTCCTAATTTTAATTACTTTTATATGACAATTGATTGAATGGAAAATATGTGAAGTAAGAACTTGGAAGAATGCATTCATTTAATTCAAAAGCTATTTTGTCTAATACAGATTTCCTTTTTATTGTTTACGTGAAATATATGGTTTATATCATGCTGTAAATTATGAAAATTTCTTAGACGCTAAATGATTCTTTAGAAGCAATATTTTATTTCATAGTCACAGTGGAGACAACTTTAAAATTACATCCATGAGATTTGATTAAGCAATTTTTGTGTGTAATCAATCTCACAAGGAGACCGCCAAACATGATGCGCACAGATTTTGATGATTTTAAAGTATGTTGTAAGGGTCATACCCCTAACTATTCAGGTCAACGGTTTCCTTCAAATGGGCTTTAGTTTTCGAGAAATTTCTGGTTAAAGTTCAGCATGCATTTCAAATACCCATTAGTTCGCGATCTTAAACGAAGTCTACGTGGCTCTGCGCTAGCGTGCGCGATTTGAGAGCCGGAGATGAGGGTTCTGTCCTCTCATGTGACTTTTACCTTTTTTTAATAAATTTTATATGTTTTTCGCGTTATAAGTTTTACGCAGAATTATGATTTCTGCATCTTTGAACTTTTTGGTATTTTCCTAATAAATTCCATTTACATTTTCGAATTTTTCGTAATAATTTACTTTTTTTTTTGTGCAGTTTTGAAATTAATATTTCACGAAATTCCAAACTAATTTATGTCTAGATTTTGTTTATTTTGTTTAGTATTATTTACACTTTATATTTTAATAGACGTTCTAAAATAATACTTTTTTTAACTTTATGAAATTTTAAATAAAATTTTGTATTCTTGTATAATTTATACAAAATATTTTTTATTTCAAATCTTCTAAAGGTATGTATAATTAGGTAATTTCAACAACATATCTTGAAAGGAGTAATAACATATTAAAACAATAACGCTTATATCCAAGTTTTAGCCAGTTATATATATATATATATATATATATATATATATTGTTATTTAAATACATTTAACTGCAAAGTTCAAACTCAACATCATTTTTGATTTGCACAAATAAAAAATATTATATTACAATTATTTTTTTTAAATTCTAACAAGTCGATGCCATACAGAAAAATTCAACTAGAAATGAAAAATCTTTTGTAAATTTCAATAGCTATAAAAAAATACCTGAAGAAGAATCGTGTGCAATGACTTTTACGGTAATATCAGAATAAATAAAATTTTCTTTTTATCCATTTCGTTTAATCCTTTGCAGAAAATTACCACGTTTTGAAATAATTTCTTTTCCAAATTTAATGCATTTTTTAATTTTTATCACAATTTAAGTATTTTTAAAGACAATTACTACGTTTGAAATAATTTCTTTTCCAAATTTAATGCATTTTTAAATATATTTATCACAATTTAAGTATTTAAAGAATATATAATATGCTAATTTATACATTATTCCAGTATTGTTAAAACAATTTACGTAAAGAATATATTTAAAGACGATTTTGAATGCGGAATTTACTTTGCGATATATATTTATTGCGATATATATATTGCGATTAATATATTTTTGCGATATGTATCACACAATTAGTTCCATATTTAATAAACTAAAAATGTCGATGTCGGTAATGATAAATATTTTAGTATTTCAGCAGTTAACATATTTCAATATATTTAGAACAAATCAAATATTAAAAGCATACATTATTTTGTTAATTTTTTTTCTAATCATTAAATTTTTTTTAAAATAGAAAATGCAGCTAAAAAAAATGCATTATTTCATAAATACGATAAATAAATAATTAAATATACATAAATGTAAACAAGAATCATTTTAAAAAGACGAGATATCAAGACTTAAAATAGTTTGAATTTTCATCAACAGAAATATTAGAATAAAAATTGCGCAAAAACTATAAATTTTCACGAAAAATTCAAAAATGTAAATGGAATTTTTAGGAAAATATCAAAAAGTTCAAAGATGCAGAATTCATAAATCTGCATAAAACTTATAACGCGAAAAACATATAAAATTTATTAAAAAAAGGTAAAAGTCACATGAGAGGACAGAACCCTCATCTCCGGCTCTCAAATCGCGCACGCTAGCGCAGAGCCACGTAGACTTCGTTTAAGATCGCGAACTAATGGGTATTTGAAATGCATGCTGAACTTTAACCAGAAATTTCTCGAAAACTAAAGCCCATTTGAAGGAAACCTTTGACCTGAATAGTTAGGGGTATGACCCCTACAACATACTTTAAAATCATCAAAATCTGTGCGCATCATGTTTGGCGGTCTCCTTGTCAGTATGCTGTGAAATTAAATTAATCAAAGCGTTCTTTCTCATTCACATATAAGTAGTTTTGAAATTAAAATGTGATATTTCATGTGTTTATTTACAGTTACTGTATTTTACAAAATACATCCTTAATATTTTTTTTGTTAGGGTGAATGAAATGTATCGTTAAATCATTTTTTCAAATGCATTTTTTATGCTTTTCTTTTTTGTTTGGATTAGTGAAATGTACCGTTAAATCATTTTTTCAAAAGTATTTATTATTTATGAAAAATTTTTACATACACATAATACAGTCGAATGTACTTGTATTTTTGTTATGCACCGACGCTCAACAAATAATAATAATTCTAAATTTTCCTATGAAAACGCTACCTGAATTTACAAAATAATTTTAGCTCTTTGAAATTTTTCATTGCTATATGCAGAGTTGCCAAGTCTCCGACTTTTTGCACACTAGTAATTGTTTTCAGAAAAATGTTGTTCTTTCAAATCACGGAATGATAAAATTACTTAAAACAACATTTCATGTACTAAAATACTAATATCCAAAAAGCCGGAGACTTGGCAGGTCTGCTATATTGCATCTATAAATATATATTGTCAGGCCGTCTACTTACATTACGATAAAATCATACATAATAAACGAAAAAGAACTGCATTGTTACATACTGTATAAATTGACTCGCGCTTTCATTTTCCTTAGAACCTTTTCCTACCTTAGAACTACTTGAAATCGTACTGAACCTTGGTAAAACAGAATTAGAGGGAATGGATTCCATATATCTGATACAGAATTGTGGAATAGAAAACTTTAAAACCATCGCCAATGTCCTGGCAAATGAGCCCTGGAAAACGCGGAAAAGGGGGAAAAGCACCATACATTTAATATAAGGTATAATATTAACCCCTTCGCTACGAGCGTCCAATACGGAATTTTTAATCTTTTCCCACCGGTTTTATAAAATAGAAATTTTCGCCTAAGTGAATCGCAGAAATGCTACCATTAAATATGGCAAAGCTTACACTAAAAAATATCTGGTGGGGTAATCGATGATTCTTAGCATCTTATGCGTCACGTATACGTGTCGCTCGTCCCCAAGGGGTTAATATAAAATAAACTGCACAATAAATCTGATTGAAGGGTTTACACAAGCTAATTTTGATTGGTTTATCTTACTTAGTTCGCATTGGCTGTTGAAGTTGACGGTCAAATCCTCTGCTTTTCTTTCATTTTTGCTATTCTTATACTATTTTTTCATGGCTCCTTTAAGATGTGATACACAAATATTCATATACTGGTAGTGTAGTTGTTACCAACTGGGAATCACATCGAAACAATCTACTGTTTCTGTTTCAGTTTTCTATGGTTTACTTTTATTTAATGCTAGTTAAAATTTACTTTAATTTTTCATTGTAGTATAAATGTGCTACAGATCTACTGTTTTTTTCATGGCCCCTGTATGATGTGATACACATTTACTCATCTACAGGTAGTGGAGTTGATATTCAACTGGGAATCCCATTGAAACACTCAAATGTTTACTGTTTATATGGTTTACATTTAAATTATTTTATTAAATACATTCTAGATCGAACAGTCATTCGTCTGTCATTGTCCTAAATCAAATGGAAATTTGTACTTATTTATTGTTAAACTTTTATTTTTCCAATTTATTTTAAATACTGTTATTTTATTTTATATAGTTTACTATATATTACATATTTATTTTTTCACGACTCCCTATTTGCCTCACAGATTTCTTACCAATATATTGGGAGTAAAGTTGGTACGCAACTAGGTATTTCAATCAGTTAATTACATGGCTCCATGTACAAGGTGGCTAGTGGTCAGGGAAAAATACAGTTAAAAAAATGATAGTTACCAGTATATTCTTATAGAAAAATTCAAATTGATTATTTGATCGAATAATCAACATAAATTTTTCTATAAGAATATACTGGTGTTTTGACTGTATTTTTCCCTGACCACTAGCCAACCTGATGTAGTGGTTTATATTTAACTTATTTTATGAAAGAAATTAATTCTGATTCGAATAAACATTTTGAATGTACCTGTCGGGTTCCTTGGACCGTCTGGTAGGTGGATGGTTAATATGCCAGTAACCTAATTATAATATATATGCTGTTAGAACTATAAAAAGTAACTTATGTATTTTTTAACATGTTTCTAATTTGATTTGTAATTATGTTTTTCTGTTTGCGTTGAATTCGTATTTTAATTGATGCTGTAAATAATACCGATTTATTACTTGCAAATGATTCTTTGAAACAAAAATGTTATTCATCGTTCAAATTAATGGAAACTTTAAATTTACACTCTATGAGGTTCAGTTAAAAAACACTTACCTATTTCAATGGTTTTTACTCTAAAATTGTTATGAAAGTACATTAATCACAGCGTTCTTCTCATGCCTTCAAAGTAGTTTTGTTTTTAGCATGAAAAAGTCACTTTACATGATATTTCAAGTTCTAGAAAATACATATGATAAAAAAGATTCCGTTCAGATAAAATAAATGTAACGCTATTCCATTTATCTAAATATATTTGTAAAATACATATTTATGTATGCGCAACAGGATACAATTTTATTTTATTATTTTAATTTTTAAATATGCTAAGAAAAATAAATGATTAATAAGGCATTAAGAATCGACCTGGAATTGTAAAATGACTAAATGTTCTCAATAGTGTAAATTCGCTTTAGTGTACACATATATAAATATGTGTATAATGCCAAATGATGTTTATTACTTTATGAAACATACGAAAACATATGAAACAGCTGAATAATTTTGCATTATCAGTAACTGTATAAATAATTTCCTCTACTATTAATTCCTTTAATATTCCATTAACATACGTCAATGTTCTGTGGTGTTAGAATTTAGAAGAATGACATCCAGTTTATTCATAACTTATTTTATCTGATTAAGGTACCTCGTTTCTTTTCTTTACGTGGCTTTAGAGTTTTAAATCACGCTATAAATCAACGAATTTCTTTGAAGTTATAGATTTCGTTAAAAGCAATATTTTCTAAGATGCTCCATAGAGAGGAAACTTCAAATTAACACATTATGAGTTTAAACTAAGCAACTTCTTTAGTGTATCCAATCTCAGCTTACTGTGAAATTAAATTAATTATAGTGTCATTTCTTACGATTACACAAGGAAAAATTTTGTTATTAACCCCTTAATTCTCGCTCCCGTCATATTCATGGGCTGTGTATTCTACTTTTTTTTAAATTCAGATTATTTGATTCCCACCAGTTTTTTAAAAGAGTGAAATTAGCTTTATTCTCGCATCATTTTATCAGCCATAAAATAAGGTGAATATTTCTACTATATAAAAGTGGTGGCAATCAAACAATTTGAAATTTAAAAAAATAGCCTGCACAAAAATATAGCGACGCTGAAGGGGTTAAAGTACTAGTAATAAAGTGATTGCGACTCCACTGAAAAGCCGTTCCTGAGCAAATGTTTAATTACAAATTTAGACTTTAAGAAACTGGAAAAATGGCATTCAATTTGTTCAATAGCTATGTAGTCTGATTGAGTTATCCTTTCTTCTGATTATGTACTGTTTGGAGTATTATCTTATCCCGTAAATAACAACAATTTCTTAAATATTAAAGCATGTTTTAGACCAGTACTTTATTCGATGATAAAATAATAAGCAACCTCAAATTTACATCTTATGAGATTAGTTAACCCTAGAAATACTGAAAAATTTACTCAACCTTGATTTAAAGACTTTTCACACCAGAGTTTTTATACAAAACTATTTAAGTTTAGTATTTACTGAAGTTCTAGTTAGTACTAAATCTTAACATTTCCTAACGGCTCAATTTAATACAAGACGCACTACTCACTAAGAGACTGGCGTAAAGTTGTCTGTAGCTCGGAAGTCTCTTAACCCCTTGAAGAGCGCCGGTATATTACATATACCACTTAATTTTCATCCAAGAATGACACCAGAATTTTAAAATCAAATTTTGAATTTATAAGGTAAATGAAACAAAGCTTTTACTTATTTTAAAATAAATTCCTTCATGAATTTTGGTGTCAAACAATAATTTCAATATTTTAGCTCCAATAGTAGTTTGACCCCGAAGGGGTTGACGGACATCACATCAACTGTTCGGCAACTGTTCTGTGGCTTTTGTATGGGGAAAAGTTTATTAGCTCCAAACATATACCACACTCATGAAATTTTGGTAATGAACAGAATTAAACCTTTATTTTGAAACTAGAAAATAAATACAACACATTTCTTCGTTAAGTATAACAATCAGACAGTTTCTTTATCTTAGCTTAAATCAAGTCTTGCAATAAATATTTATTTTTTGACAAAAATATTTGGCGGGTAGTTCTGGACATACCGTAATTTCGCACGTATACGCCGTACCTCAGACAATTCGATTTCCTACTAGAATTTATTTTAAATAAAATGTGACTTACTTCTGCTTAGCACTTACTTGACTTCAAATTTTCAATAAAATTTCCGGTTAGAAAAAGACTTAACTAAGCTGCGCATACGTGCGAAATTACAGTACATAATTAACAGTCACCAAGCCAATCCTTGGCCTTACACACGTCGCAATAGTTGTAAGGCTGCGAAGGATCAATGTTCACATATGCTTCATGCGCCCAGTCTTTACATTTATGACATTGTATCCAGTCTTCTTCAATAGTTTCGCCACAAAGGATACATTCTTTTTCCTAGTCCTTTGTCAAACTCTGAATGTACTTCGTTGTTTTATTTTTTTTTCTTGCTTGCTGCAGCCGAATCGCTTTTCTTTGTGTGTAGCCTTCTTTTATCGGTTGTAGCTTTAGTAGCTGTGTTTTTCACCGTCAACGTGCTTTTAAAGGATAAATATGTTAAGAATCTCGCTTTTTTGTTTTTCGTGAACGCGTCACAAGATATTTCTTACCAGGAAACCTCGCCTTAGTGTAAAAAAGAAAAACATCTAAGTAAGCAACAGTCGAAAGAGAATGATGAAATGTGTTTTTGACACATAAATCATTTGTCCTCGTCTCCCCAGTATCGATATATAAAGTCTTAAAGTTTACTAATTTATTTATTTAGTTCAGGGAAAAAAGCTTAGATTTGATTCAGAAATTTGAACAATCAGATTAATCTGAGATACAAAACATATTTAGATATAGTAATATAAAAATGATAGAAGGCCGCAAAATAACAGCTAGTGACAAATATGGCAGTGAACCAAAAAATGATTGAAGCGCAGAAAATAGTGGCACCAAGAACATTTCATGAACTTAAATGTAGTGCCATTATTACAGTGATCAACCCTCCTGCGAAAAACAAAATTGCAAGAGCGTTTCAAATGGGCCGAGTTTGCACTAACCCAGGTTTGTACCAAGCATAGCGAATCATGTCGGAATATTGCGGCGTACTAAACTGCAAATGGACAAATAAACGGAGCTTGATGATGTTGTTACGTTACCCCTTTCCGGCACAGTGGTCCCACTCCGGGCACACCTAATTTTAATTCCAAACTTGCATTCGGCACCAAGAATATTTTATTAAAATTTTGCTTCTACAATGAAAGCTTAAAATAAGGAGTTCGTATTTTCTAAAAAAGACAGTCAGTAATTTCGCATTTTACGAATAGAATTTGTCTGCCCCGGATAGTGTTAAAAACGTAACGACTTTTCCTTCCATCCTATTAAATCAATAAATTTGCAAATTTTAAGAACCTATATCTCGATAATGGGAAAACGACTGGGTAGATAACGATAACGAGAAGACAAATAATTTTGGAGTCAAAAAACATGTTTCATAATGCTCTTTTGATTGCTGCTTATTTAGATTCTTTTCATTATTACACTAATGACGTGGTTTCCTGGATAGATGCATCAGGATGATGCAACAACTGTTTGCGCAACTGATCTACCGTATTGACAGTTTAAAAAAATGTAATGATATTAAAAAACAAGGTATTCTCTCTACCAGAAAGTATCCGGGGGTATCAACGGAATTATGTCCGATACCACCCGCCAGTCTCGATTTAATATTTTTTTTATCACAAAATAACTACAAATAAAACGACAATAAATAAGCTGACTTATAAATTACAGCAATAACGGTACAGGATAATTAATAAATGATAGGGAAGTACTTACATTTAATGTACAATAACTGCATTCAAAAAGTAAAAGACGCATACAAAAATCCTGGACTAAGCAAGTAAACGTTCGATACTTGTTGCCAGCTCAGCGATTGCGTCTATACTGATTCGCATACGTATAAGGGCGGCGCGGCGGTTGTTTTAATGTGTGCGTTGTTTATCTATATGTGCGTGATTCTTCAAATCTGAAAGAGGCTGAGGCTAACCGCCAGCCGGAGCGTCTATCCTCATCTAATGCTGTCTTACCCCAACTTATTTTATGAAACAAATTCTGGCTCCAACAGTCATTTTGAATGTACCTTTCGGGTCTATTGGACCCTTGTGTAAGGAGGAGGGTTAATCAACTTGTCTAGTACAATCATTCTTAATAAATGACATTAAATTATCATAACGTAGTTCTCAGCCATTGATAAACATTTTTTTGATTACCGTATGAAAGTTTCTTTAATTTCGTATTTAAATAACGTTACAAAATATATCTAAGGAAATGTTTTTATTTGGGTTAATGAAACATTTCGTTATTTATTTAATTGTATATTTTATGAACTTTAACAAAAACATAATACATGGTTCGTACGCTTTTACTATAACTGTCTAATAGAATTTTCGCCTTATTTAAATGTAGAAAAGTACTACAAATCCTGCAATTAAACAAGACGTCTATAATTTCTGCTATTTAAATATTAAATAGAAAATTCTAGTAAAAATAGTGGTAACAGCGTACGAATCCTGTAAGAGAGTTAATATACCCTTATTGTTTTATAATTCACTCGCATAGAAGTTATAAATAATTGCTAAAAAATGTATCACATAGAATGTACTTGGAATTACGAAATAATGTTAGTGTTTTCCTTATTACTCTATATACTTTTTTATTGTAAATATTTATAAATATGTATTATCAAGTCTTGCATTTTATACACAATTAAAAAGTAATAAGACTGCTCGAATTATTCGCATTGCTCACTGTATGTATACACCATTTTTTCTATTTTTAATTAAATAAGTATGATGGTTGTACAGTTATTTGTGCTGGAAAAACGTACCAGACACGTCTAATATTTTTGAGAATTAGTTGCATAGCTGCCACGTTTTATAACATTATCTATTAGCAATAATGTTCATATTTTTCAACCGCAGAATTTCTGGCATTAAATAAGGTTATAATTACTAATAAAAAATAATGGTACAAGACTTGGTCCATATGCAACTAAATAAAAGAAACATCTGAACGTAATTTTTTATATCTTACCAGCGTATGTAGTTAACACTTCGGCTATAGGTCGGAAAGTTCCAATGGACTATTTTTTAAAATTATTATTCTTACAATGTTTTCGAAAAATAATCTCCGCCATACTAGGATATTTGTATGAGAAAGCTATCCCAAAGAAAACTGGTTGTAAACTGTTCTACGATTAAATATAAAAATAGTCATCAATACTGGCCCGTAATCAATGGGTTAATTAAAAGATCTAGGCGCTAAGAAGTAATTCATTCAACAAATATTTTAGTCTATGTAAGCTCTTTTTTATTATATTTAACCTACTAACCGGGAAATAAACTTTTGGTAAACTGACATGCCTGATTACCAACGAGGCACACTTCCACCAGTAAAAAATTATAGATTTTTTTTTCAGGGCGGTAACTTTGCATGAATAGGGCGTTTTAATACGAAGAGAATGTTTATTGAAATTTTACGGATGGAAGCAATGCATACAAAATTTTACGGTAGTAGTTTGTATATGACGAAATATTTCGTCTTAGGTAGAAAACGGAGATTGATCTCGTGCTACAAATCACACTAATTTATTTGCAGTTGTTGAATTCGTTGAAATCAATATATTATTATGTGCTCTATATAGAGGCAACTTCAAATTTACACTTTATGAGATTCCCAAAACAACTTGTCTCGAGCAATATTTATTAACCTAAACACGCTGTACATTTAAATTAATTATAATGCCGTTCTCATTCATTCTTATGTAGTTTGAAGATTACATTTTCAAAGTTTGTTTAGCTGGTCATTTCAAGAACTTTACAAATTATACTTAATGAAAGAGTTAAATTATTTTGAATCTATGAATGTATGATAATAGTTTATATTTAATAAATATAAGTGAAAGATTTATGTATATAAAATAAACACAAAGATGCTTCATTTTTTTATTATATTATTTTTATTTCGTTTTTTTCTGAAGTTGAGAAGTAGATTTTTTTTATAAAGTTATTTAAATTTTTATACGATTCAAAGATATTCGAATAGCCTGTCAGATTTCTTTTACACCAATCATGATTGAAATTTGTTACCTTTGAAACCTATCTCGAAAACTAAAATGACCTCTCACTTAAACGCGATACATGGAAATTATATTTCAGCACCATTTTTTAAGGCAATTGTCTCCGTATTAAATCACAGGTTTAATAAATAGAATTTTACTGTTTTAAAATGGTGGTATGAAAAAGTTATTACCGAACGTCGCGTATAAGTGAGAGATCACTGTATATGAGATAGCGAAGAAATGGTATAAAACAAAAATGTAATAGCACGGTTCATTATTCAATCTACTGTGAATTAAACATGAAATACATAAGTAAAAGAATGGGGAAAATTTGATATAGAAAGTTACTCAGATGTTGCATAGGGAAGTTACTTTATCTTGGCATAACTCGAATAAGCTTGAATTCTTGAAAATGGGCCTACCTATAACAAAACGACTACGTTTTCATATGACTGTAGCAACCCCATTGGTGAAATTTGTAAAAAGTTATTGAACCTGACGCATTTCTGAGAGAGATAACTAAAATTATTCAATTTAAAAATTGTAGACGTCCTTGTTTCAGTATGGAAAGTTGTCTTATATGTAAATGTGGATTTTATAAGAAGCTTTAAAACGTTAATATGTCGGTAACCAATGACATATTTAAATACGTCAATAATAGATTCTAGATGTGGAGCATTCGAAAGCAGATGCGTTTTACAAATATAACTAACTCATGTAAGACAAGTACAGTTTATCTTAATAATAATATCAAATAAACTCTACCTTGCTTACATGAATGTGTTATTTGTCCATGAACCTGATTACAAAAGATTAACCATCAGAATTAGATTAATCATATGCTACCACACTTTTGTGCTAAACTAAAATCTGTGAAAGAAAATACAAATTATATTTTTTTTATGTTAAATGTAAAATTAATATATAATGTTCAGTTGGATGCATTAAAAGATAAGTTGCGTACATATATACATGAAATTGTTTTATGATCTCTCTTTTAAAGTTATTCTTTAACAAACAGTTTCTTGAAATGAATATAATATTAAAAACTAACGCAGAATCCAGATGAAGATTTTCAAAACATGCTTACGATGGATGTTTCCTGTCGAATAATTTATATTCCATAATAAAATATATTTAAAAAAATGAAAATTTAATTAACAATAACCTGAACTCATACCAATGAACATTTTTGAAATATTTCTTTTCAGCAATTCTATTGCCTAAGGATATTAGTTACTACATCTTAACATTTCCCAACGGCTCAATTTAATACAAGACACTCTACTTGCAATAGACTGGGCGTTAACCCCTTCAGGGGCAAAGTACTCTTGTGGCTAAAAGCTTGAAATTATTGATTGACACCAGGATTCAAGAACGAATTTATTTTAAAAGTAAATAAAAGCTTTTACTCATTTGCCTTATAAATTCAAAATTTTATTATAAAATTCTGGTGGCATTGTGGGATTAAATTTAAGTGGTATATATAATATACCGGTGACTTTCAAGGGGTTAAGTAGAAGCCTCTTAACCGGCATCAATTGTTCGGATATTAGTTACCATTCGTACATTGTTTTTAACTCTTTGAAGGGCAGTGGAATATAATATATCCCACTTAATTTTAATTCCCAAACGTCTCAGAAACACAAGAAATTTCGAATAAATGTTTTGCTTTTATAATTTACGTGAAAAAACGCTTTTACTCATTTGGAAATAAATTTGTGGTTAAATCCCGGTGTCATTCAATGATTTCAACATTTTAGAAACATAAGTACTTTGTCCATGAAAGGGTTAAACACCAGGTTTTTTTTATGATCAGTTTTCCAGTAAACATCCTGGGAAAAATTAAAGGATCAACCAGGGTTACCAGTTTTTCCTCCTTTTTCTATTCAGAAATTCTGAATTCGTACCAGAAATTCCTAACAGAATTTTTTGTTTATATAATGACAGACACATATTGATTATATACAGTAAAAGTTTTCTTCGGGAGTTTCCAATATAAATTTGGATTTTCTGAATACAAAAATGAGGTCCAACTGACAAACTTCCTATCAACTATAAAAAGGTGCTTTATACTAATTCTATTAAGTCCAATTAAAGATGGAAGGTTTAAAACTCAATATCAACGTTATTTCATAGTCCATTTATTTTCGCCTTCACTATTACAAATTAGATAACATTTTCGCATGTGGAACGATGTCATTGTGAAGGTATTTGACAGATTCTGAGAAATGGCGTTTAAATGCGACGGTGGGAGGGAAACAGTAAGCTTGTAAAATTCATAAAGCTTGCATTTCGGTCAGGAGTGCCCACACGCTTTACACAATTTTTCCACATATCTCTAAAAAGTTGTAAAAATAACCTAAACTTTCCTGCCCAATTTTTTATATCACATTCTTAATTAAATCTATTTTTTGCAGAAATATGATTTTCTTCATTTTGAAGATATTCGAGGCATGTCAAAATAAAGATCTTGAGGAAAGTCCATGTTTTTAGCGTGAGTTTTTTATGAATACGAGCATTAATTTCCAGCGGGGGATATATTTTCTCGGTTTCTATGTTCTTGATTTCGACGGGAATTTGTTCGGGCAACTTAACATGGACTAATTATTAAAATTAACATAATATCGCCTTAACTAATATGGCTCCCCTAGTGGTGAAAAGTGGAGTTTTTTCAATGTGCGCACCACGCCTGCTATACGGTACCGTAGGCAGCGGGACAAGTGCCGGAGTTTAGTCTGGAAAGATGTTTGTTTAGGACAGAGTCCACCACCGGGGTTGCCAGAGAGGGCTTCAAAATGCTAAATACTAGTATAATGTAATGTTTTCTTCACAATTAATTATCGCAGAAAGTTCTCCAATTAGATATGTCAGAGGAACATTTACAAAATTAGTGCTTTACAGAGCATCTGGAACCCCATCCTAGCTACGCCACTGGAGTGCGCGCTCTCTGTAATTGTAAAGTGGAACTAAAAGAGTTGCATTTAATACTGGTTCGATTTAAGATAAATGTTTTGTAACGTTCTTTCCAGGTCTTCAGAATACTAAAGTACTGTATAATTTTTCAGCCCATGATTACTATTATTTATGCATATTACTTTCCAGGGGGAGTTTATTTTCTCGTGTTCTATTTGCCCGATTTCAACAGGAATTAGTTCATTCAACTTAAAATCAACTAATTAGGATTTTAAATAAATAATTAAGATATAGATTCGTCGCCCCATGGAGGGGAAAATTGGAACTAAAAGATTCTACCATACGTGCGCATCCCGTCTGCTATACGGTGCCAAAGGCATAGGGGACAGGTGCTGGAGTTTCTATAGAAAAAAGGTTTGTTTATAACAGAGTGCGCCCCCTGGCAGTGTAAATTGAAACTAAAAGATTTTATATTTATTATTGATCCGATTCAAACGAAATTTCTTCTAACATTCTTCTCGGGTCTCCTGGGTACTACAAAAACTCCGATATCATTTTTTGAGTCCGTTACCATTTATGAATATTAATCTCCAGGGGGATGGGGGGGATTTATTTCCTCGGGTTCTAAGGGACCGATTTCAACGATAATTTGTTCATTCCACTTAACATGAACTAATTAAAATATAGATGGTTAATTAAGGTATATATTTGGCGCCCGTGATGATGAAAAGTAGAACTAAAAGGTAACGCCTGGTGTAGAGTGCCGTGGGCTGCGGGGACATGATACGTAGGTTCGTTTAGAAAAGAATGCGTGCGCTGGTTTTGGAACTAAAATATTTTGCTTCGTGCGCGCCGAAATTGACTATTTTTATCGAAACCGCTAAAAAAATTACCAATTTGTAAATCCCAGACTGCGATATATTCTCATTTTTAGTCATTCTCGAATATTAAGAAAACTATTGAAGGTATCGAATCGAAACGCACATTGTATACATAATTCGTTTTTTTTTATTCCAAAAAAGAAAATTTTGTGAAAATCAAGCGGTGACTTTTCTTTATTTTGGGAAAAAAACTGACCCGCTATTAATCAATTGACCCAGTCATTTTAGGATGTCGTTTTGGGTTTTTTTTCGCTTCGGGTTCCATCTCTCTATTTACTTTCCTACAGAAAGAAGGGCTACCAGAGAAACGGTTTCGTGCAGTGAATTTTAGAGTGTTTTCTTTTTTCCTATATTTTTTGACGGGAGTGGGCAACGTTGAGATGATAAGCTAGTATATACATATATATAGTTCATCATAAAATTAACTTTACGCTAGTTGAAAATAAATACTCGAGACTGGTGAATCTTTAACCAAAAAAAAAAAAAAAAAACTGTATTACGTAATATATACATGGAATTTGCATACTTACAAATATGAAGTAGTTATGTGTTTAACATTATTTTTTATAACCCAGAACCGCCATAATACTTGCTGTTTCGTTAAACATTATTCCTAGAGTCCGAGTCTGGTTGCTTTTCGCCATCTGGTGCACTTTCGATCCACATTCTTACCCAGAACTGCTATCACGTGAGTATAATGTATGCAGGCACTGTATGTTGATACTATCTGTTTATAACTTAAACGATACGGTGAACTTAAACGATAGCAGGGATGAATTTCTACACACACACACACACACATACATACATATATATATATATATATACTGGTGGGCCAAACTTAAGCAACAAACACAAAATGCTAATTTCTGAACACCTGAGTACTCAAAAGAAATTCTATAAAGAGCAAGTGTAGGAAAGCGATACTACCCTAACAGCACGGCCAGTCCATGTGAAGTCCCCTTGACGTCACACATGGTTAGAAGTGTCACAATCGCTACGGTGAATCAAAATATGGGATATTTTACTGTCTAATTATTACTCTCAAATGATTGTTACACTGAAAAGTCACTGTGACTATCGTTTTGTGATGGGCCACCAGGTGATATTACAATGAAGTCACTTTGTGATTCTCAAGCCACTCTCAGTTGAAGACTGAACTTTGAAGTCATTGTGAGCAATGCATCGTGATAAGTCGCCAAATAATGTCACAATGAAGTCGCATGGTGACTTTCCGGTGATCGACACTCTATTGTGAAGTCATCATTGCACTCCTTTGTGCAAAATCACCAAATTATTTCATTTTCTGTCACTTGTGAACTCGTCACAGGACAGCTGTCATGATGACTTTAAAATGGAGTGTCAAAATGACAGTCACATGAGAGTCACAAGATGACTTCATTGTAAAGTCACCTGGTGACTCGTCAAAAAGCAGCAGTCATGGTGACTGTTCAGTGGAGTGACCAAATGAGAGTAAAAATGAGACGAATGAAAAATATCACATTTCTGTTCATTGTAGTGACTGAGACATTTGTGACCATTTCTGATGTCAAGAAGACTTCACATCGACTGTATGTGCTGTTAGAGTAGTACCTGTTTTCTACACTTGCTGTTTATAGAATTTCCTTTTGAGTACTTACGTGTTCAGAAATTAGCATTTTGTGTTTGTTGCTTAAGTTTTGCATAATAGTGAATGTATACATATATATTTGAATTCACTGAAAATAATTTTCAGTTTATATTAATTTCGATTCAATTTAATATGAATATTGTAAGAGTGACATGAGTATGAGTTTTAGATAATGTATTTCTAAAACTTCATGCATTAATTAAATTCTTAATGTCTCTCATGTTAACATTTCTAAAGACTATTAATTTCAGTATCATAATTTACATTCTAAAGCCTTGTCATTAAGAGAAATGGGTTAAACTGTTGAAAGAGGTATTAAACATGCATCCATGATATAAATGTTTCCATTCAAAAATGAGAAATAACATACACATATACTAGTCTAGATTTTGTAAATCAACATTAATTAGAAATTATGTGATTAAATTAGCAATGTTTTTGAAACACTATAAAACTATTTTTTTCATAATTATTTTCCCTAAATAAAAGGCAGGAAAAAACACAAAAAAAAATTAAAGTGCAATAAATTTTGTGATATGACGGTGAACAAATAAATGCATAAATAGTGAATGAGTTGGTATCACACTTTCCTTACTCGATTTAGTCTTATTTGAGTAACGGTTGTTTTCATTTATAAATTTCTAACATTCTCGAGAGAATGAAACCGACCAATTAGAATTGATTAGTTTTTTAAATAGATCTCTCATCTTGTGTGCGCCTATCGCTCAGGTAATATAATCTCTTCTTATTTATAAGAAAATACCGATCTCTAAATTTTCTCAGCACGATAGAAATAAGAGTATGAGATAAGAGTTCATCGATTGTAAAAGAAAGACAATTGCACTGGATACTGATCTTGCAGTATTTAATTTATCGTATTTTTTTCTGTAAAATAAACTGCAGTATATATTCTTAGAAGTCAGATAAAAAGGCGAGAAATAATCATCAGATTGTCTAAAAAGGCTTCCAACAAAATATTCTGTAAAATTTTGAAAATTGTGTACAGATATCATCTAAATGATGCCAGGCGATGGAAGATAAGAGTGTCTCTTGTAGAAGATCAATGGCAATCGGAAGTAGTCTGCTTTATAGACATGAACTGTTTTGTAAACTTATATTTCGTAAACTTGTATCAATATCTAGAATTTCGAAAAGATGGTACTTGATTACTTTATGCAACTGCATAGCATAATAAATGTATGTGTTTCTACATACGACGTCCTAGTTTATTTATTGAACATAAGCTCCGGTCTTGTAGATAGGGCCTGATTAGTGCCTGGAAATCTCCCACCTTCTTTTTTTAAAACCAATTTTTGTCTTAATGAACCGCAAAGCTATGCCCTTAAATGAAGGTAATATTTTTTTTTCAAAAAAGTGTTGCAAATTTGCCTAAACGTTAATCAGGGCTTGCATTTATTTACAACACGACGATCAGACATTCCACGATTGATTACAAACTGGCATAGGCCACAACTTCAAGGCAGCGAAATAGACCATCATGTTTCCACTAATTTAAAAATGTTTTTTGTCCTAATTAGTCGCTGTTATTAATTATGACAAAAATAACATTTTAAAATTAGTGGTCGTAGTTTACCTTATTTTCGCCCTAAGAAACATTTTTAGGGAACGAACAACATGTACCAACAAAATGTGTAAGCATGATAAGTACACTGGGAAAAGAAATCCGCAGAAAACATTAAGCATTTTTTGAAAAAGACAATTTTCGATTCGAAATTCAGCTTTCTTTTTACGAATTTCACATATTCACATATTCTTATTTCATATTTAAAGAGAAGATAGAATCAAAATGTATAAATTAATAAAATATTGAGTAATAGCATCAGCTGAATGGTGGTGCTTCTTGTGAAATGGGTTTTTGAAAGAATATAGTCACAGATGAGAGTACCACTGAATGCCAATCTTCCTGTCATTTTTTAGTTGTAGCTCTACTGATGATGTGTTTGAACGACGTTGGGGCCACCATTATGTAGTTGTCCATAGACCACTGACACTCAAATATATAGATTTCGACAGGGCAGGAGATGAAATCAAATGAATTAACCCACTAATGTAAAAATGCATAATAGAAATTAAGCATTTTTATCAACCTGTTGAGTGTGAGAGCTTCAGTTTTGTGCGTTTACTCGATTTAGTTATTTATTTCTTCTAAGTATATATTCAGAAAATTTCCAAATATCCGATATGTTGCTTGGATCTAATTCCTTCTCTGAAATCGCTTGGATATTTAGGCAGCTGCTTTTCATAAACTATTCATTATTCTTATTAATAGATGTGTTATTCTTATTAAGCGATTTTATACCAGGCCATACAATAAGGAATCAGTCCATTTGATTTTCACAAATCAATAATGATAAATTTTATTTTGGATTTGAAAAAAAATTAAGAGCGATTTCACTAGATTTCATAGAAAGACATGAAAAACTAAATTTATTTGATAGTAACTGGAAATAATACCGCATTTGCATATGAATGGGTAGTGACTAACATTGAATGCTGCTACTGAAGAACTGGAAAACTTTGTTTAAAAAAGTAGATTACTGCGGTATTTTTTTTTTTTTTTTTTTTGCTCCTGGGCCTTTGAGGCCCTTGTTCATTTTACGGGATATAAACTACGCCTTCTCGGTGAATTGATAGAAATAATACAAATCGCTAAACATTTTTTAAATTGTGGCTTAAAATTTTTGTGTAGGGTATTTATTGTAGCAACGATAATCCTATTCTGTATTGACAGGCCATCACCATTATTTTTTTCGGTCACAATTCTACATTCCAGTTTTCTTGCATTATTTATTTATTTACTTATAATTTGTTTTCTTACTTACTTATGTTTTGTTATTCCTTTTTATCTGTGGAAAATTCACTTAGTTAAAAAAAAAAAAAAAAAAAAACTTAATATTATGTACGGTTTTTCAATTACGTTGCTTAACTTTTGGATGTGTGGGTATTTAGGTATCATATACTTAAATCTATGATAAGCACATTTGCAAATTGATGTCTGAACGTGCAACATTATATGATGTCAGATACATCTAAAACATCACTCTATAATAAAATTGAAGAAATATCCGTATAAAATGTTTACCACAAATTTTAATATAATTTTTCTATTTAATATTTAAATAGCAGAAAGTACAGCTACCTCAGAAAGTACAGAAAGTACAGATACGTTTAATTGCAGGATTTTTAATACTTTTCTGCATTTAAATAAGACAAAATATTATATAAAAAAATTGTGGTAAGAGCATACAAACCCTGATTATTACATTTTTCGTTTAATATATTTTTTTTTTCAAAAGACTATTGATTTCTAAATAATATATATTTTCTCAATATTCATATGGTGATTTGAGAATTCCGTATTTACACTTTGGAAAACCTGTGAACTATCGCACATTTTTCAGCAATAAAACTGCTTTAACAAAAATGACAGAAAAATAATGTTCATTCATTCATTCTTTTCATAGAATAAATCTTATAGCTGAGACATGCAATAGAAATATATGATATGTACAGAGAACAAGTAACAAAACAGTTTAAAAACATAATTGGGTAATTTCCGAAAAAGTAAACAGCATAAGCTTAATGATAATAATATAGAGAAAACATTTCGATGAATAGAAATACACAAAATGTTCATTAACAAGTCGTAAACAACAATTAATATTCTAACAAAGAAATAGCATCATTAGGCAATCATTATAGCAGAACTATATAATTTTCGATAATAAAGGATTCAACGAAAATTATTGAAATAAATCTTCATTGTAGAAAATGAATAGCTAATGAATAGCTAATTAGAAGCAAATCAGTTGAAAGAAAATATTTCTTTTGCTTTCAATACATAAACACGTGCTTTTGAATACTTATAATATTTTGTTTTATGTTTTTGAAGTGTTCAAATATTGTCAATTATTTACAATTTTAATGTTAATATATATTAAAGAATAAAATGAGAAGATTTCGACACTTAAAAGTATAAATGTAGTCTGCCGAATTTTCCTTATTCTAAGGAAAATAATAAAAGTGGCTGTGTCTCATGCATAACTAGAAAACATAAAAGCTCAGGGCTTGTTACATATCTTTCAAGATTGCAGTAGTGATTTTAAAACCGTAACCAGATGTGCATAGTTGTATACACCTACAAAATCACTTATTGTATTTTGCAGCCTATATTTCTGGTGAATCAAAAAAATTTGTTGGAACCAGAAATTTTACAACATATATGATGTTCAATAAATATGGAGATTTAACATGTTTTTATCAGTAGGTTATAAATCAGAAATTATGATAATTATATCGCTGATACTTTTAGTAAAAATGAAATCAGATATACATACTCAGAAACATATATTTTTTAAAATAAATGCTGCCTTCCTCCTGTACAATAGTTATATGTTTTATTTATCAGGTAGACTTTCTGATTCGACTAGGTTTATTTGATTTGATAAAAAAAAAAAAAACACCGGAAAATAGGCAGCTACATATTAATAAAAAGTTTGGTCATACGACGTCTTTGAAAGAGCATTGGTTAAGTTTAAACTGTACATACCCGTGTAATTTCACAATGAATTATAATCATTTTCAACTTTGTTTCACTTAACATATTGTAAGCAGGCAGATTTTTCGAAACTGAACGAGATATTTATTTGTACAAAAGTACTCATAACTTGAAACTACTCACACCAAGGTTGCTAGTTTGCCCTTTTTTATTCAGAAATTCGGAATTCATACAGGTAGTTCCAAAAGATGAATTACTATTTTAAATAATCACGAACAATGAAACAATGTAGTTAGCAGCATGGAATACCTAGTTGCGTACCAACTGAACTTCCAGATTGAAGGTGACTTGCGAGGCAAAAGAGAGTCGTGAGAGATTTAAAAATAAAAAATTATATAGAAATATTTAAAATATATAATGTTAAAATAGAAGTATAACAAACATAATAAAAAAAAGTAGATAAAAATGTAAAAAAACTCCATTAGATCCAAAAAAGACAGACAAAACCTACCGAGAGTCGAACCCATCTGAAAAAAAAGACTCTTTTCAGAGACCATACATTTAGTTTAAAAGTTACAAAATAATAACATTAAAAAACCAATAGGCAGACAATTTTCTTTCTTCTTCTTCTTTTTTTTAATACAAAGACAAAGCGGATGGAGAGACAGGAAAACTCAATCTAGTTCGTCAATTAAAATAGCATATTTAGGGCGTTTACTGTTATTGGGGTCGGAGACTTCGTAGTCCAGCAAATCTGCTATGATTTCGTTAGGTATTTTGTAAAGAGTTTTATAAATTTTTTGGAAAGCTGACAAATACGTTTTTTAAGGATGTGGTGCAGAGATCTCTGCGTGTAGTAGTGTTTCTTAGGTATCGGTGGCCATTCCTGGTAATTCTAAGATTTTTATTATGGGGTTATTATAGATAATTCATACTGGTATATGTTTGTCATTAAATACAATAAAAATTACGATTTAGAAATTCTGGTAGGAATTCTGAATATAAATGGAGGCCAAACTCGCAATTTCATTTCATAACACGAGTACGCTGTGGTTACACCTTATGTTTAATATAAAAAAATCCCTATATAATGAGTAATATCTACTACCGATCTATATAAAACGTGTTTGTAAGTTCCTCGCATCGCATATAATGTTTTAATATTTTGTTTTTCGATTTTTTTTCTCTTTATTTCTACCTTGTTCAACCCTTTCAGAAAAAAATAACGTGTTTCTGTAGTGATGAATTCACACCAGACGTTTTGTAAAATTTATTTGAGAATAATGAATGGCAATTTTTCAGGCAATTTTGGTCTTATTTTCACCAAAGCTGTAAAAGTAAAACTTCTTCAAAAATTCTGGTACAAATCTTTTTTTTCTTTCCTATTAAATGGTGTAAAAAAATATATCTTTAACGTGGTTAAAAATCCTATAACTTGACTGTGTTTTAATATTTTTTGTATAATTTCGGCAAATAGAGATTTCTATGTTTGTCTTTAACAATTGTTGCAAGTATGCTACCTGATTCAAGTTAGTGGTATCCAACTTAATATATATTGCTTTAAAAAAAAGCAATTTTTTTTTTAGAATTTGCTCGCGGTATGTTACCACTTATACCACAGCATGATCCACATCGCGTGGACAAGTTTGCCACAGGGAATTATTTATTAAATTATTAAATATTGAATGCTATGAAAGGTATCCACATCTCTTCAAGGGGTTAAAAATACTATAAATTGACTGTGTTATAATATTTATAGAATCTGGGTAACTAGAATTTACAATTGTTATGTGGATGCTACCTGATTCCATGCAGCTGGGTTCACTTCCACGAGCTTCAAGTTTGTGGCATCCAACTCACGAATATTATTTTCTGCGTAAAGTAATGTATAAAATTCTTTTTGGTTGGGATTTTTACCCACGGTATGTAACCGCTTAGATCAGAGCATGCTAAATATCTGGTGGATAAGATTGCCATGAGTAATTCTTTTCTAAACCATTGAATATCAGTATTTCAAAAGATTAATCTTCCTGTTAGATTATTCTGTATATTCCTGGACCACATAATAAGGGGTGCATTTAAAAAATTGGATTTTCTGGTATAAAGCATTTTTTTCTGTTCTATATTTTTTCATTTAGTTATCAGAATCTGAACTTTAAACGCGTGTGGTCCTGATTAAACCCTGGTAACATTTCTCCCCCCCCCCCCAAAAAAAAAAGAAAAATTCTCAGATTCCGAAAAATTACACATTGCATATATTGAATTTCAGGTGTCGATGTATTCTTATAGGAAATTCTATTGGTAATATATGTTTCCAAAACACTGACACAAAGTGTATTAGGAAAAAAATAAAGGAAGGCTTTCTTTAAAAGAAGAAAAAAATGTTCAGTAGAAGTTATATTTATGTAATGAAACATTTTATATACTAACTGTACAGTTGTAAACAACATTGATTAATTAAAAATACCAGTGAAATAGCTTCTTGTTTGATAATTGTTAAAATCAAAACAGTAACATTATCTATAATCATTTGCTACTATTCTATTTTGAACATATGTGTAAAACCGTTTAGCACTGGCAAAGATTCAGTAGAAGATAATTATCGTCAAGTTCCATCATTGAAGGAACAGTTGTTAGAACATGTTTTTCTTCTCGACCAGAAGAAACTATTGAGTGACACATGATAAAAAATGAAGGGAGCAAGACTGGAAACAAGAATCAAGTAATAGTTTACCCCCAAAAAGCTGAAATGAACATTCAACATTAGCAAAGTCCCGCCATTATGAGAACCTGACTTCTTTACCTAACCCGAGATTTGACAATCCCTTTATAATCTACATTTTGCTTTGACTGATTATATTCTTTACTTGGACATTAAATTTGAGCGTACCGATGTTTGATGATTATTAACACGTTGTCGGACAGTAGAAACAAGTGAAGTTCGAAAATTGACACTATATTATTTTGTAATTTTTAGAATATTAGAAGTATAGTTTTACTCTTTCTGCTTAAATAAACTTAATTTTGATTAATTCAGCACCTTTAATTAGGTTGCACTACTCCCTTCACAACCACGTCAGGGTGGCTAGTGGTCAAGGAAAAATACAGTCAAAAAAGTGATAAACACCAGTATATTCTTATAGAAAAATTTATGTTCATTATTCGATCATATAATCAATTTGAATTTTTCTATAAGAATATACTGGTAATTAACATTTTTATACTGTATTTTTCCCTGACCACTAGCCACCCTGCATGTGCATACTGAAGCTGCAACTCGTATAACAGTTGGAAAACGAACTTCAACCTAACAAATTGTTTCCAAAACATGACACTGGGCTTCTACTTGTACGCCGGTAAATGCACATTTGTGCTGCTACACAGAACAAACTGTTTGGTTGCGATAACCAAATTTTTTTTGTTACGCTCTTTGGTAGAATGCATTAGTTGTAGGATCTAATTTTTAATTGTGGCAAACATAGCTGTTTGGTTGAATTATCTAAATAATTTGGTTAGTTTATTTGGTTGTATGTTATTCCTGGATTAGTTGAAAGAACCAAATTATTGTCGGACGGACTGAATTTGGTTGACTGTGATTGAAACACGTCGTTAGGATGCGCGTGCGCTGCTCAGTAGCCTTCTTCTTTCTTCTCTTCGCCCTCCCGCTACGTCAGGCGTGCGGCGTCACGTGACGTCAATTCAATGGCAGCGACCAGCGACTGAAATTTGAATCGTCGCAACGAAAGTCATCTATTCTCTGACGAAAGAAATTATACTTTGAAAGGTAAGTGATTCAAGTTTTTACTTTTCTTTTAGAAATTAGATTGATACATTCATTGCACCTGTGATGGGAATATCACAAATGAAATGAATATTGAAATATCATAACGACATTTTGTTTACTAATGGCGCAGGATTACGATTGGATTTGTTTTTATAGAACTTCATTTGAAGTGTGCACGTGTTTTGCTAAACTTTGTTTCTCGATATGAATTTGATTCACAACACCACATCGCTTGTTTAAATGCATAGTTTTGTTTATTGAAAAGTGCTAGAATTACTGCCAATTCTGCTTAAGAATCGCGTATTTATCGCGTGATATATATCTATAAACCGAATTGAAAGTAATTTCACGTTAAGTTGAACTTGGTCACTATTCATAAGTGAAACAAGAATTTAATATTTAATTAGAAAGAGTTAGTTGAATTTTAAAATTAAAGTATTTAAAAACTATTAATAAATTATTAAAAGTATTTAAAAATTATTAATTAATTAATTATTATTAAAAGTATTTAAAAATTATAAAATTCATAATAATATGGAATTATATTATTTAAAAAATGAAGTAATTTCTCTGATATTTTAAAAAATCTCCCTATTTTTAAGCACTATTTTAGTTAAATAATTAATGCAATATGATTGCAAAATACATTCCAAATTTTACATAATAAATCAGTCATTGACTGAACACGAAATGTTGATGATTGCTTGCAGGTTGCTAATGTTAATATTGGTTGATTAAACCAAGCAAAATTAACATATTTACATTTTTATTTTTTGTTTACTTAGTGGTCAGTCACTGGTGCACTCACCCTATTTTCTTTCTTATTTATGTTATTTTGAATTTGTAACTAATGGAAATTTTGGATTAATATGCATATAGTCCCTTTTAGATACAGAAACGTTATTTTTAGGAAGAAATTAAGATTAAGCATTTGTCTTTACTCAATTGCAGTATGATTTATGGTATAAAATAAATAATAAAATTTTACCTTCACTCAAATACAATGTTGAAATAAGTATAAAAGTAAAAATAGTTTTTTAAAAACACAATTATTCAATGTTTATCTTGAAAATCAACGTTTAACTTTTTAAATGCAATTCATGTTTATTTGGGAAAATGTCCGATACAATAAATTAATTTGTCATGGGCATGATTTCTCAACATATAGTCGGAAATTAATATTAAACTATTAATTGATAAAAGTGCCCTTTGGTCGACAATGCCACAAAATGGGAAAGATTTCTTTCAGAAAATATTTTCATTTGGGAAGAAATACATATTTTTGGGAGAGAGTAGAGATACATGCAGCAGCAAAAATATATTCTGTGTCAGTTTCAAATCTGCAGAACAATATTGGTAAGAGGTGCAGAGGCGGATCCAGCTCTCCATTTAGAAGGGTGGTCATGTCTATTTTGGAGGGGGGGGGGGAGGAGCACATCTTCATGACAATTTTTGTATCTTAAGTCCAAATTGGCTATTTTCTAACCTACCCTGTATTCATTTTCATTCCTAAATGCATGAAATTTGCAGTATATTCGTAAATTAGGGTTGCTACTGGTCAGAATTTTTTTCAGTTGATGTACCAGTAATTCTTTATTAAAAAACTCGCCATATTTGATCGCGCGACTAGGCAAAAATTTCAGTAAGAAATTACTACTATTTTCTCTGAAAAATTCCTTGAGCCATAGCATACCACCCTTGGTAAATGTATAAAATTTGTAGGTTCTTATGTTCTATTCAGATGCCAAGAAATAGGAGTTACCATTTTTATTTTATATTTAATGTAATTTTGCAGAAAATTTTACCAAAATTCACATTTTAAGCTGACTTTTAAGGTTGCAATTGGAAACAATTTAAAATGTACGACATTTATAGAAAAATATAAAACATTTTTCGATTCTTTGATGCTTAAACAATAACTGCAATTTTTCATGCATTTCTGTATAAAAATAACTCTGTGAATGTATCAATAAGATTAGCATTTTTAACAGAGAAAAAAATATATATCAAAACACCTTTTTATATATATTTATATTTAAAAAAGTATTATTTTATAGAAATGTTCTTCGTTTAGAAGGGAGTCATGACCCCCATGACCTCCCCCTTGGATCCGCGCTTGAAGAGGTGTCTTCTGTATTTCGGCAGATTTTTGTCCCTCCACCCCTGAAATTTTTGTTTGCAACCTCCTTAAACTTTAAAGTTGAAAATCTTTATAATTGTTAAACTCTTAAGTTCTGCTCAGTTTTATAATGGAGTTTTGTTGTAGTTTTATTTATTACTAAATTTTAGTTTTCCTGCCCCCCCCCCCCCTCCTTCTCTTTCACTCCAGCATTAACCCTGAATTGCTGTGACAAACACTGTTGCATAGACACTGTGAGCAGGGTTCAGTGATATATATCCAATATTTAATTTCAAAATATCATGAAGTTTGATATTTTCACATACCTGATATTTATTTTCAAAATATTATGTATAATATTTTTGATATTTTCAGTCATAACAAGTGTAAAGGAATTTTTTAAACTGTTATTGGCTGTGTCGTTCTTTAGATAGATTTTTTGCTCTTATCGAAACTTTTTAGCCCCCCCCCCCCCCCCCCCCCCCACCACCCACCCACACACACAAAAAAAAAATCCAAGCTTCTTTATGTTTGATGTACAATCAATAATTAAGTTGGACAATATTTACCGTAATTTCCGGCGTATAATCCGCAGCTCAAAGAGTCGTTTTTCGATCCAGAAATATTATTTTATAAAATGTAACTTAAATGATCGCTGTAAATATTTAACTACAATTATTGAATAAAATTTCTGGGTCGAAAAACGACTCTTTGAGCTGCGGATTATACGCCGGAAATTACGGTACTTAGAAAAGCCACTAAAAGATAAAATGTCTAATTTAGATAAACTTGCAGCTTCATTAGAAATAATTTTTTCTCGTTTTTGTTTTGTTCAGTTAAGCAGACCAAGCTTACTATATTTATGTTCAAAATTTTCAATAAAAACAAATTATTTTGTTGTATAAAACATAAAAAAATTTTTAAACTTGATAACTAAATCTTAGTTTGTTTTTGTGTGTGTAAAATGCAAATTGTGTCTGTTTTCAGTTAATTGATCTTAAATTTTATAAAATAAGTGACAAAAAATAGAAAAAGACATTTAGAACATTGTTTTTATTAAGTTTTCTTGCTAAATGACATATGTTTTAATGTCTAATTTATATTAACTCTGAAAATATTGGATATATATAAAAATATATTGGATTTATATCGGAATATTGGATATTTTTGAAAATATATTTACGACCCTGACTGTGAGCGATCGCTGAGACTGCTTGATCAAAATGTTAATAAAAGGCTCGATTTACTCATAGAAACTAAACTTTAGTACAAAACTCTTATAATTAAAATTAACCTATTCAGAATTTTCTAGTGATAGTACTAGGGCTCCAAACGAAACAAAATTTCACTATAGTTAAATCATAGTATCTAAAGTTAAACTGTGAAAATTAAAAAAATAATAGTATGAGTCTAAGAGACAGCTAACAACGGTTAACGTTGTCCTGTTTTAATGTTTTGCTTTAGCTCTATTACTTTGAAATACTTGTTACTTTTTCTTTAGTTCTTGTTACTTTAAAATACTAATACATAAATTATATATCCATCTAGATCCACGCACTCCTTGAAAATTCTAATCACCTCCTGTTTACCAATTTTTTCTTTCCGACATCCCTGTGCTCTGGACCAACAGCACTTGTTCAGATACTGTGCGTGCATCTCACCAGCAAGTTCAAAAGAGAAAACATGTGCAAAACAGTTGAAAGAATCAGCAAAAAGCAGACCCTGTCTGTAATCTCAAAATTCATCAGTCTGTTACAGGAGAAAATCGTGAAACTCGCAGAAAAAATCCCTGAAATTCTGCAATCAGACGCAAAAGAATATCACAAAATAAGTCCATAGGTTGTGGGAAAATATTGCGAAATGCGTCAGTCACGAGAAAAAATAAAAAATATTTGCACTCGGAAGCAGGGAAAAATTGTAAATTTTGTCAATCTATTGCAGGTAAATAGCAAAATTCGCCAATCGGTCACAAAACCAATCTCAAAATTGTCCGCTATCACGTGTAAAAAAAAAAAAAATGCAAATTTCACCTGTAAGGTGAGGGGGAAAAGTCAGAAATTTGCTTTTTGGTCGCCGAAAAAAGCAAAATTTGTAGCAGGAAAATATCAGAAATTTCTTCAATCGATCGCAGGGAAACAATCGTAAAATTCGTCAGTCGGTTACAAGAAATAAACATAAAATTTATCAGTATGTCGCGGGGGAAAAAATCGCTCAATTTGCCAATAGGTTGCTGGAAAATATCGAGAAATTAAGTTAAAAAATTGCATGTAACAGTAATACTTTACTAGATAAGTATTATTGATATACAGTAAAAGACTTTTATGTTGTACTGTTTCATATAATATGTGTGATATTTAATGTAAAATTTTACATATCAATGTAGTATTTGAGATTTTTGATCGATGGTGTTTTGGACATAACAGCTTAAATTCTCAAAGACCTGCCAATCCTGAATTGTAACATAGTTTACCTTCAGATTATTTTCTGCCGCTTAAATATCCGTCGCAGATGGAGAATTTTCTGCTACTGGGATTTTTGCCACCAAAAAATAATAATTCTAAATTTTCCAAGGGGAATTTCTAAATTTTGGGAAGGAGGGGGGGGGATATTTCAACTTTTTTGTAGTTTGGCCTAATATTTTTTCACTCTTCTTTGACTTTATGGACTGTTCCTGCAGAAAGATTTTGCTTCGTAGTACAATTTGTTGAAGAAAGCACAGTAAATTTTGCCACAGGGTAAGCATATTTTTAAATATCATATTCTTAATTTTCTATTTAACTATTTATTGAAGCACCTAAAAGCATGTCATATAAATTATCTCAAATAAATACTGATGGCTGTCAAATATTCCTTCAAAATTTCTTTTTGGTTTTAAAATATTTGTTTTAGAGTATAAGAAAGTTTTATTCATTTATTTTGGTTCACACAAGAAGATGTGGAGTTTAATATTTTATTTTATTAATTAAAATAAGTTGGAAATTGTACGTCAAATGTAACAAATGAGGTGTGTTTGTACTATAGCTTTAGCTAGTTATATAAATATTCAGATCTTGATTTTTAATTCTGTGAAATGAATTATATCGACTGCAGATTAATTTCTCTAATAAAATAAGTATCTCTGTCGCTTGACGGTTAAACCTCAGAAGCTCCTATAACAAGAAAGCACCGATTTTTAAAAAATCAAATTTCTTAATAAATAGTTTTATTCATATCTTCTAAAGTTTTGATTTGGCACTTTTTTTAATTGTTAAAGGTATTCTTTTGGTTTTTAAAGTGTCTTTTGATATTTAAAAGTCAGGGCACTCTTTTTAAGACAACACTAAGGGAGTTTTTGCTATGAAAGCAAATTTTTTAATGCAAAAAGGAGAAAGGGAATTTTTTTACTGAAGGGCTAGAGGGGTGCTAATTATTTTACTAGAGGGGGCCAGAAGGATGCTAATTATTGTTATGAGGGGCAAGAAGGGTGCTATTTGGTAAATCAAAGGGCAGGCAGGTTGCAGCCCCTGCCTGCTGTGGACATAGGATGCATTCGTATATTTAAAATATATCCTCAGGAAAATTAATATTTTAAACTTTTGTTTTCTGAGTACTGTTCTTAAAGGATGTCTCTTTTTTTCTTAGTTTGCAAAATTTTTAAAAAATATAACTTAATTTTATGTGTTTAACTTTTTTAACTTAATATTTTGGTGTATGTGTTCAAAATAAATTTCAAAGATTTTGTAGATTTCAATTGTTTCTATCTAATACCTTCTAACCTTTTTATTGAATATCTTTGTATTGTATTACTAATATTATTAATAAATATTCCATGGCGTGGAGTCATAGAAATTTGAAAAATGTTATAGTTAAAAAAAAAATTCATAAAATTAATTGTACTTGAAATCCTTTAAGAAAAATTTTAGATGTAAAATGATGGAGATTTAAGAATATCTATAATATTTTGCATAAATTTAGCTATGCGAAAAAAGCAAACAGACTGTGGCGGGGACAGGCCAGCATTCTGTTTATTAACTTTTATAATGGAAGGGCCGAGCCAATAACAGTTTTGTGCAGGTCAAAAACAGTTTTGTACACAGTTTTAGCTGTTGTACCAGGACAGTCCTGGGCCTGAAAATTGCTGTTTATGCAGATCTCAAATTGATACACACTCACTCTGTTATTGAAATTGGAAATGAATCGCTGGAGGTCAAACGATTTTTGTTTAAAGCACAGCTGGCCGAAAGAGAAAAAATTGCTACCTATAAATAAATGTATATATATATATATATATTTCTAGAAGCTTAAAAATGTGTGAAATCCAATATTACACCAAGTAGTTGTTTAGTTATGCTTAAAAAAATTACCTGCATTGCTTAAAAAATTACCCGCATTACAAATGAATTTAGTATTATGATTCCAAACTTTAAACCTGGGTAATTCATAAACTCTAAACTATTTGATCGATTGCCTGCCATTTGGTATTCTAAGGTTAAATGAAATGTAAAAGCCAAATATCATGCCAAAATAAGGTGTTTGTATTGCAAATTTCAGAGTTTGGTTTAATTTAAATATCAAGATGACCCTCAAAGCTTATTTTTTAACATAAAGTGGACAAAATATAAAATTTCTTTTCTTTTTTTTTTTTTTTTTCTGTGTCAGTTCAGTGATTAAAATAATGTATGGAATATTTCTTTTATTATTTTTTATTTATTTATTTATTTATTGGTGTGTGGGGGGGGGGGGGGGGATAGCTCTTTAGAAAGATCTAAATGCCTCATTTATATCAAGGCAAAATTTGCCTGGCAAATCCACATTGGCAACATTGTAGAGATTTTTTTTTCTAGTTTCCCACAATGTTGCCCTGAACATCATGTGACAAATGATTGTGGGGGGGGGGGGGGATAGCTCTTTAGAAAGATCGAAATGCCTCACCGTTCACCTCACCATCATTTATATCAAGGCAAAATTTGCCTGGCAAATCCATATTGGCAACATTGTAGGGATTTTTTTTTCTAGTTTCCCACAATGTTGCCCTGAACATCATCTTGGGTTTGGGTTAGCTCTATCTTTTTTCTATAGAAGTCTTGAGTCTCTTTTACTTTATTTTTGATAAATTGGGTCAATTTCAAAATTTTGGGCGCAAATCCTGCCATCCTGCCCAGATTTATTAGTTGTATTTTGCAACTCTCCAAATTACTGTGATGTAAATATGGTACTATGTTCTATCATTTACTAAACTTTTCTCTATTGTATATATTTCTTGATTTTATAGGGGAAAATATTAGAAAAATGTATTGTAATAATAGTAATGAACTATTTTTGTGTAAATTCTGTCATAACAAATTTTAACTGCAGGCTTGCTGGCTGGTAAAATAAATGATTGGTAAAATTTTCTGAAAATTCCCCACTCCTGACATTTACTGTTTAGTGTTTTAAGTCTATGTTAGTAGTAATGCAATGAGTGAGAATGTTTGAGTCAAGGTAGTTTTTATAATAATTTTAGTGTTCAAAAATTTTTAAGAATTTTAAATCCAAGGACAGAAAAAAAATCTGTTCTTATATTTACTATTATGATTTGCAAAGTGTTTTAACCTGTATACGCACTTTTGTAACTTTAGCACATGCATGGGGTAAATCTCACAGAGTTTTGTCTCTCATTACATTTTATAGACTCAAAACGTTTAAAGAACAAATCTGATTTATATTGTAAAATGCATCCGTTCTGCTTCTTTATAGGGAAAAAAAAATCATGCTTTTATATTTATTTACAGATTTTCTTGCAGTTTCTGTAAAAATAAATTTTTTATTGTTTTTAGAGAAGTGTTATACATTTGCAAACAATTTATTTTACATCTTAAAACACTAAATATTTCATAAAAATGATATTAATTGCATTTAGTACCCCTTTATCCACTATGTATACGAATAGTGTTTATGTCACTCTTTCATTAAAAAAACTATTTCACATCAGCTCATGAAACATAGATCTTGTTTAAAGTTTCAAGAAGAGCTGTAGAAGATAACCAAAAACTTAAGGGAAGATTCATTTACCAAAAGCTGCCAAAAATGGAAGTTGGAAGACAATATAAAAGCCAATACAGGAAATTGCAGCTCCGCTTGGAATTGAGAACCAGAACTAAAATAGTGGGGGGTGGGGGGGGAGAGAAACCAAGATGAATGGTCCAAGGTAGAGGATAGTCCATAGAACCCGAAATATTGAATAAAGAAGAAATGTGCTCTATGCAGCAGAAAATTACAGTGCCCCTAGCAGAGAAAACCAGAACTTACATGATGGTGATGGTAGTAGTAAACAAACCAAGACAGATGGTCTGTGTTCTATGCAGCAGAAAATTACAGTGCCCCTAGCAGAGAGAACCAGAACTTAAATGATGGTGATGGTAGTAGTAAACAAAGACAAATGGTCTGTGTCTCAAAATGTATTGTTCATCTTTTTATCCCTTTCAAATCAGCAATGTCGTCGATTCAGTACTTTGATACAGGTATTATATATTGCTCATTTAAATTTTTGTTCAAATTGTCACTACAGTCGATACCTTGATACAAGGTAGTATTGTCATTTAATTTCCTTAAAATCATCATTGCAGATTGATCTCTCCTCTCCGTGAGAAGCTAACGGGGATAGACCAATATTTTTGTGCTGTCTTAGCAATATATTTAGTCTTTCAATTTTACTATTTTAGCAGCATTGCTGCTGTCAAACTTCGTATAAAGGCCTTCTTTTTAGGTTAGGGGCTGTCCACAAACGATGTCACACTTGGAGGGGGGGGGGTCATGAAATTGTGACAGTTTGTGACAAGGTGGTGGGAGGGGGTAAGAAGAAGTGTGACATCACGCATTTTGGTTAAAATAAAATCATTTAAAATCAGCAGATTAAATTGTGAAGTTATTTTGAAATTACCAGAATTTTAGGGTATTTTTTTTATTCAGGGCTAAAACAACTTTCATGTGGTTTGTTTTCACTTATATTCCTTTCTTTTCAAAAAAATATATTAATATTTTATTACTAATTGTATTGTATATTAATTATGTTTTCTGTTGTAAACCTTGTACTTATTTCATACAAAATAAGTACACGAAACATTTTTATTGTTATGCTCACAAATGTCTAGTTAAAGTTTAAAAATAAAATTTTAAATATGATCTATAACATAGTGCTTTGTTTCTGAACTGCAAGTATATGTCTATGTAATATAGCGTGACATGTGACAAGGGGGGGAAGGGGGTATGGTGAAGTGTGACTAAGGGGGGAGTTGGGTCAAAAATATTGAAAAAATGTGTGACATCATTTATGAACAGCCCCTTAAGAGGCTACTTCACTCATGTGAAAACACCTGCTCGCCAATGTTAATCCTATGGGACAGTTCTTTTTTAATATCTTGTTTGCATTTCAATATTTTTAAATGATTTTTGCATTGGATAGCTAAGATTGATCACTATGCAGACTTTTTTTTTTAAACTTTTTCGATTTTGTGTGCAGGTATTTTTTATCAGCATTACTTTTACTTTCAGAACCAGTTTCAAAAGTGAAATGTCTATGTTAATAATTTAACATATCATTTAACAACTTTTTAAATTTTATCGTCATTAAAAAAAATCTGCAAACAAAGTAAAAAAAAGTAGAAAAAGGCCAGCATAGCACAATCGACCTCAGCTATCCAATGCAAAAAAAAAAAAAAAAAAAAAAAAAAAAAAAACCTTTAAAAATATTGAAATGCAAACGAGATATTATAAAATAACTGTCCTGTAGTGTATGATTAACATCGGTGAGCGGATGTTTTTGCATGAGTGAAGTAGCCTCTTAAGTTGTTATATTTTAGTTATTTGGGCTACTAGTTTAAAAAGTTGTATTCTTCAAGTTCGTCCCCTCTTCCCCAAATCATAACTTTCTTAATTATGGTCTAATTTTAATGGGGCCTTTTTTGGGATTCTTCCCAAGTCATTTGGTTACTTACTAAAAACATTAATATTAATTCTGCAACTCTTGGTGAATACTATTTATGAACGATTATCAAAATTTTAAGATTTTTTACAGTTCAAACATTTCCATCTATAGTTTAAAGCCGCATTACTGTGGGTTCTTGTCAGTTAAGTTGTATATCTCAAGTTTGCTTCTCTCTCCCCCCCCCTAGATAGTCCTGTATAGGTCAAATTTAACCGACTCAAACCTGAAAGTTCTATTTAAGGTCAACCTGCAACCGACCCAAACTTGACAAAATAACTTTCTAGCTGCAACCCAACATATTTCAACCCCGAAATAATTCAGCTGAACCCAACCCACAACTAAATACCAATTTTATCTTTTGTTTATTTTGTATATAAAGTTATGATTTGGTGAGGAGGACGAGGGGGGGGGGAGACAAACTTGAGAGATACAGCTTAACGCCTTGGGGACGAGCGACACGTATACGTGACGCATGGCATAAGATGCTTAGAATCCTCGATTATTCCCACCAGTTATTATTATTATTATTATTTTGTAAGCTTTGCCTTATGTAATCCTAGCATTTCTGCATTTCGATTGGTCGAAAATTTCTGTTTTGAAATACCGGTGGTAAAATATTAAAAATTCTGTAAAGGACACTCGTCGCGAAGGGGTTAAAGGTGGAATGCTTGAACTGTAAAAAAGCTGATTTTTTTTATTATTGTTCCTAAATAGCGGTCACCAAGAATTGCAGAAATAATAATCAATGTTTAATAATTAACTAAATAACTTGGGAAGAACGTCAAAAATTTTCTGTTCACATTGGACAATAATTCAGAAATTTATAGTTTGGGGTGCAGGGGACAAACTTGAAAAACACAACTTAATAAACTAGTAACCAAAACAACTAGACTGTAAACTGAAAATATAACAATTTGACCTGGAAAGAAAAAGGCCCTTATGAAATTTGACAGCAGCTCTGCCTCTAAAATAGTAAAATCGAAGGAATAAATGCTATGAAATTTGCTCCAGAAGCATCAATCTATCCCCATTATCACAATTCACAATTAAATTTCCTGCCAATTGAATGCTAAGTTTTGGAATTACTGTTTTTAAGCTTATGTGTAATATCCATTCTAGAACATTCGATATTAAAATTTGTTAATTGACTCTTATTGTGATCGATGCTGATTTATAAGATATTGATGTTTATCAATACTCGATTTTCCAAAATCGCCCATTACTGATATCGCTACAATTCAAGTTCAGATTAATTACCATGTAGTCGACTATATTATCTATAGCATTGTGTAAATTCTACATTTGTTTTTTCACTTTATTGGTTACATGTTGAACATATAAATCTTTTTCACAAGGCAATTTAAATGTTTTGTTTTCTTTTTCTTTCTTAACAAAGTTCTTGCAGGGTGTTTAACCACCTGGATAACCTGGTAAAGTCAGGAAAATTTTTATGAACTGGAAAAGTCAGTAAAGTTTACCATTCTTGAGAAAAAGTCAGGGAAATTTATAATTTCTGAAGAAAATTCAAGAAAAGGTTTTGGATTAAAAAATTAATGATTTGAAATTGTGCTGTCAGGGAAAAAGTTAGCTCTTCATAAGCACTGTAAAATGTATTTCATCCTTAACAATTATTGAAATTATTTTTGTCCTCTCCTTTTTAATCCTTTCTTGTAACCAGAGAAAGAAGTTTCTGTAGAACTTTTTCTTTTGTGGCTTGGGGAGTGGAGTGTTGCTTTTCAGCTTTTACTATGCAATGCTTCATAGCAGTTCATTTATAAATGTAAAAATATATATATATATATATATCATCCACTGTCACCTTTTGGTATATATAATTTTTACTGTTTTCGCTGTGTGAACTTCAATTCTTTTGTTTATTATATTTCTCAATATTTATGTAAAATTATGTTATAGCTGATAATTTTCTATCTTAAAAATTTTACCCTTTCTTTGTTAAAACAGGTCAAGAAATTAACCAGATGCTTGGAGCAGTTCCATTTTACCCAACTCTGGAACCTGATACAGCCTAAAGTCTATCAAGCTTGAGAACCCTGCATTTTTTTTTTTTTTTTTTTTTTTTTTTTTTTTTTTTTTTATGATCCTCATTTGTGCAAGAAGGAAGCTATTTTTTAAATAGGGCAGATGGTGTGCAGTACCCATCTGAAACTGTGTACTTGATAAATATTAATCCGATATATATATTTCTTATAATTATATAATTTGCACTTTCAATAAATGAAACGGCATATACCGCAAACCAACTAAATTGTGTTTCTATTTCATTATGTCTGTGATAATTTTTTTTTCAGTTAATGCAGCACTGCCATTGGCGACTTTTTTTCTCCCCCTATTAATATATTTGAAAAAGGATTCTTCGTTGTAGTTTATTGTTTAGAAATACTGAGTTAAAATTAAAAAAAAATAACAATTGTCTGTGGCAGCACCTCTGTTAAAGTAAGCCTAGCAGAAACAGTATTTTAATATATGATATGGGAAATCAAGTGTATTTTAAAATATAATTTCAATATGGAATATTAGCCGAAAACAAATTCTTGAACTGGTGCATGTTTTTGCTTTAATATTCATTTTCTTTCTTTTTTTAAATTGGGGGGGGGGGGAGGGGGGCGCACTATCCAAACTCTATACAGAATCTCTCATTAACACATTGAGTCAGCAACCACTTCCAATTTATGGTAGTGAATAACCATGAATTTTTCGTATAGTTGAAAGATGAAGAGAGATGCTTCACAGATGGGGATTTTAAAGTTATAATTTCATCAAATGTCTGTATCTTTTGGATTCTTTTTCAGATTTCCAATACTGCTAATGTTGACATTGCTAAAATTGGACAAATTAGTAAGGGATGAATGCAAATCTTATGTTAAACCTCAATAATCTGTTAATTTTTTTAAAAAAAAATTGATTTCAAAATAAATTCAATGCAGTAATTGCAATTTGAAATAAAATAAATAAATGATGATTAAATGCCATAATTTGAATACTTTAAATGAATAAACAACATTCAAAGCATGGGGTTCAAATGCTCATCTTGCTTGTCATTAATTTTAGCTACTGAATTGAATCTGAAAAATTATGTATGCTACTGTATTTTGAACAACTGAGTTGTATTTGAAATTATACTGCTACATATTGTTGAACAATTGTTCATTACATTTTTTTATCTGTTAAATTTTTTTTTACAGAAAACAATTTTATCTGAAAATTGAAACTTATGTCAATGTAACTTATTTAAATTTTCAGTTTCCTCTTATCATTAACCAAAAAAAAAAAAAAAAAAAAAAAAAATCATAATAAATTATCTTTTTCAATATCAATTTTATATAAAATTTTGGACAGTTTAGCGTAAAAGATAGATCAATTAATTGAAATATTCATTTCAATGGCTCACACTTAAAGTGTGAAATTCAACAGTGTCAGGAGTGATTGTGTTCAGGTTATAAACTTAAATTCAGATTTTTTTTTTTTTTTTAAGCACTGAAAATAGTTTTTCTGATAGTTAAATACACGAAATAACACTAAAATAAATATCAATTTCATATGATTGCTAAATAGAATTAAAATTAATATTTCTCTTAATATGACCTCTCTGTATTAAATTATATATTCCCTCCATACAGAAGTGTTTCCTCGCTAAAATTTCAGGTATTTTTTCATAAACCCACAATCGCCCCTTCAGTGTATTGGGAAATTAAAAGTGTAAGACTACAAACTAAAAATAATTTTAATTGCATTTTAAAACAAACCTTTAAGTCACACGAATTTTGATAACATTTCTTTTAAAAATAATTTTGAAACATGTAATTAAATTTGATGTTTGCATTTGTAAATATTCAAAAGAATAAATGATGAGTTTTTTTTTCTTTCCTTTTTACTAATAGCATAGTGTTTCAGACAGTTTTGTTATTTTTAAGATTGTTTCATATTTTTAGAGTTAAAGTTAAAGTAGAGGAAATTCATTTAAATAAAAAGGAAAATTTGTACTTCTCTGTCCTAGTTTTTATATTACAATATACTCTAAAAAGTAATCTATTTTTAGCCATCAAATAAAGGTTTGTGGATCTACCAAATTTTGGATATAACGAAGAAAAAAGAAAGATTGGCTAACATTTAATTTCTTTAAAATGTTATTGCTGCTTTAAATGCAGAAAATAATGCAAAAGTTAAAACTAAGTCATTTGGTCAGTCCAATGAAAAATAGTAAGCCAACCAATTCTGTGAAAATCCAGTTTTTCTGATATTTAAATTCACAAAATAGTCAATAAGATTAGGTAAATTATTTTTTTATTGTTAGTTAATAGAGCTGGTTGCAATTGCAAGACACAGATTTATTTAGTTGCAATAACTATTAACCAACTAGATTTGGTTGCAATAAACATTGATTTGGTTACTCGTTACATATACAATCAAATACCTTTGGCTGTTTCAAATCTATTATGGTTACAAGAACCAAATCAATTTGGTTTTTGTAACCAAAAACAATTGGTTATAATACCATTAACCAAATTAATTTGATTGCAATAAATAAATCTATTTGGTTCTATCAACCAAATCTATATGGTTAATACTTATCATAAACAAAAAAGTTTGGTTGCAGTGACTAAATCAGTTTGGTTCTATGAACCAAATTTATTTGGTTGATACTTATTGTAACCAAATTCTGTTGATACAACCAAATGGATTTTGTTCTTGCAACCAAATTCATTTTGTTGCATCAACTATTAACCAAATTAATTTGGTTCCAAGAACAAAATGAATTTAGTTACTGCAACAAAATTTATTTGGTTACGATACGTATCAACCAAAAAAGTTTGGTTGCAGTAACCAAATGGATTTAGTCCGTTTAACCAAACTTTTTTGGTTATGATAAGTATTAACCAAAATGATTTGGTTGAAAGAACCAAATTCATTTGGTTCTTTCAACAAAATTTATTTTGTTACGACAACTAAATCATACTTTGGTCCGACCAACCAAACATTTTGTCGGGGCTATACTGAAAAAAAAAATTTGGTTGGTACAACTATAATTTTGTTCTTTTAACCAAATCGTTTTTTCTGTGTATAGCCGTAGTTCTAAAAACGACGGTTTCGTTTTGGGCGGCTATAGCCGCCATGCTACATTGTGAACTTCGCGTTGACGGCTATAGCCGCAAGTGTCCGTCAACGTGTTAAGAAATGAATGTCGAACTAATGAAAGGTTTTTTATAACATTTCTTCAGATTCCTTTTCATAGAGTAGGTATAAAATGCAAAAAATATTCCGATGGGAAATGATACTATATTGAACATTAAAACATATAATTTGTTTCCTGCAATATTAAAAGTAGTCTAGTCCGTAAATTTTCGATCTTCCTAATTAAAATTAGGGAAAACACTAATTGTATTAAAACATTTCATTCGTAAAAATAGTAAATAAAGCCTTTGGACAAGAATATTAAAAGGAAGAATTCCAACGTTAAAAATATCCAGTAACGTAAAAGTATCAACGTTAAATAATCTAGTACTCCTGATTTTCTAAGTATTTGGAAAGTGTTAATGTAATAACCCTTTTTGATTTTCTTTTGTTTCATTTGTTCTCCGGTAAATGTTTCTACTTGTCCACTTAGTTGATGCATGCTGTTTTCTTCTCATTGGTTGCTTTCTGAACCCGCATCAGGATATAAGTCACCGTCCTTCTGTCGTTTTGCCCAGTCTTGATTTTCCTAGCACGCTGTGCTTTACTCTTTATAGCACTGAAGAAGAATCTCGCTTATGGATTCGAACACCTGTTTAGCTTTTTTTATGTATTATTTATGCATTTTTAACGCTGGTATTATTCCTTTTAACATTTCATGCGTGTTCGAGGAATGTATCTTTTAGAGTAATCGGAAAACGAAATTTTCGCTATTCTTTTGACTACCCAAGTTGAATCATGAAATAGAGCATTTTACTACAATGTCAAACTATCGAATGTGAAAAAATGCATTTTACATTACTTTTAAAAATGGGCCGATTGTCACCACTAAATTTTAAGAGGGTTTCAGGATAGCTATATCACCAGGGATGCCGTTTGGTCTTTTTTTCCCGTCAGAAATTTTGAATCCGTACAGAGATTTAAAATAGCATACCTGCAAACTTTTACGCTTTTTTTCTACCACTGACATTTTATTGTAAATTTTAACTTATTAAATCTCTGAAATCACGTTATTCAATAAGGCAAAAGTTTCTATTAATTTTTAGTGGTAACAAAAAAGCAAAAAAGTTGACAGCTATGAAAAATATTTTTCCTTTATATAATGACTGCCTATTTCGTGATTACTTAACCCTTTAACGGACATTGGTTTCCCTATGAAACCACAAAATTTTAATTACGAAATTCAACAATGACAGCAGAATTTTAATAGAAATATTTTGCATTTATTATGTAAGTGAAACAGCCCTTTTTTGTTATATATAAATAAATTTGTTCATAATTTTAGGTGTCAATCATTTATTTCAACATTTTAGCAATTGAAGTGCTTTATCCGTTAAAGGGTTAAAGTAAAACTTTTTCTCTCAAAATTTCCGGTATGAATTCGGCATTTCTGAATAAAAAAAAAGGATTTGAAACTGGCAACTCTGTTCTTTGCCGTTATATTATTATTTTTACTATTCGAAGAATTCTAATAAAATTTAGTGGTGACAATCGGCACATTTTTAAAAGTAATGCAAAATACATTTTTTCATATTCGATAGTTTGACATGGTAGCGACGATATGTCGATTCCAGCCGTAAATGTATTTAGAAAATAAATAACATATAAATTATACATAAATTAGTTAAATATATTAAAGAGAAACGTCTGGTATGAAACTTTTTTATAAAATTTGAATAAATCCCCTGTATGTTTAGTGTTATTATAAAATGTATCAGGGTAGTTTAATAAATTTTCGGCCTAACACAGAAATGGAACAAGTATGAGCAAATGACAGTGATGTTTGTAAAGTATGATATTTTAGATGACATGCTGCCGAGTTTCAGACACGTGAGTTTATTGGTTATTGCTTGGTGATAATGTAGCACGTTTTGACATTTTCTAAAAATGAAAAAAAAAATAAAGTTCGAGCTGTCATAAAATACTTGTTAAAATGGTTTAACTACCACGGACATACAAAAAGAATTACAGTCCAACTTAAAGGTTCTTATCCTGCGTGTTCGACGATAAAAAAGTGCGTTGCTGAATTTAAATATGATAGGAAATCCATTCACGTTGATAAACGCTCAGGAAGTCCGAAAACCTCTACGACCGACGAAATCGTCTCAAAAATTCACAATGCCGTATTGAATGATCGCCGATGGCAGACACGGGAACTTGCTGATATTGCAAACATCTCGATAGACAGCGTCCACTACATTTTACACGATGTTTTGGGTATGAAAAAGCTTTCCGCTCGATGCATGCCGCGTTTTTGAGCGTCCTCCAGAAACGCCACAAAATGAAGATTTCTCAAGAGGGTTCTGAAATGTATTGTATTGCAAGTTGAAAAATAAAATGAATATTGTAAGAAATCTTGTATTTTCTTTGTCCGACCGAGAACTTATGGATCCATCCTCGTAGAGGGCTGCACTAAAGAATTCGCTCACAAGAGTGCGTCTTAAATGTATTGAGTTGCAAGAGGACTATATTGAAAATAATATGGACTCATGTCAAAAATCGTGTGCTTTCACTGTCAGGCCGAAATCTTATCAAACTACCCTCGTACTACAAGTGTCCCAGGTTGACTGTTCCATAAAAATGTCGCAATATGTTGATTTAAAATAAAATTTGGTATAAGTGTAATAAACAAATAGTCAAAATATATGATATAAATGCATATATTTTCTATCAAATGCTTATAAGCTTTTTATAAAAAAATAAATAAAATAAAATAAAAATACATAGGTGGCGTCGAATACTGCGAGCACGCATTTGCCGATGACATTTTCTTATTTGACAATTTTACAAACAATGGGGTAAAGCATAGTTGCCAACCTCTCGATTTTTTTCATACCAATATTTTTATATAAAAATATTTGTACTTTTGAATCGTACAATTTCGTCACTTTTGTAAAGCGAAAATTTTCCAAAGATTTTACTGGTATTAAAAAAATCGGGAAGTTGGCAACTATGAAGAATTGTTGTGTACTGTTGTGTGTCATTCCTCGATATCCAAATGTAACAATTAGAGTTCAGACGTTTTTCCTAAAAATCCCATCATAGTGTTTAAACATTCTGAAAGCCACAAATGTGCGTGGCTATAGCGTTTTAAACATTAATTAATGAAAATACCGCGTATAACATTAGTTATATCTAGCATAAGTTTAAGGATTTTGTATGAGGTTTGTTTTAAAATAAGCAGAAAATATTGCTCTTTCATATACATACTCCGCAAAACATCAAATTGTTTGAACATTTAAGAGTGGTGCCACCACACCGAACATATTCAGGGTGCGTACAGTTGTACCACATTTTTTTTTAACAAAAAGTTTTGTTAATAAAAGAAAAACGTTTTTAATTTTACGACTTAACATTGGGATTGGGAACTGTGTGATTAAAATATTAACCTTCGTACCCTGTTGAATTTTTACTCAACGTTGACAAAAACATTTCACACCAGAATTTATTTTTGATAATGATTTAACATATTTATTTAACATAGTTTTCTGTAGCATTAATTTAACTTACTTTGTGAAAAAAAAATCTGGTTCGAATCGAATTAAATAAATTATAGAAGTGGGTCAATTCGACCCATTCAGGGTAGGAAGGTTAAATGGAATTTGTAGCACTGAAACGATGCTGAGTGCTTGGAAATTCTAAGGAGTGTATTACATTTGCATGTTGTCGTTTCTTTTATACACATTATTAATAAATATGAACAATTTTATTATTTGTTACACAAATTAATCTACACCAGAATTTTTATATAAAAATAAATATAAATATTAAGAAAAAAAGTATCATGTACGCTATTTAAAATATACCTACAGATATAATCAAGTACATTGCAATCTACCATTGCAGTTTCTTAATAATGTTAAATGTGCTTCTTTAAATTTTGTGTTTAACCCTTACAGGGGCACGCAATTTTGTTCCTGTAACGTCGACCTCGCACCGGCATTTACGAAAGATTTTAGTTCAAAATAAGGAAAAGCAATTTTTTCACTTTTCCCGTCAAAGTTTTAAAAGTAAAATTTAATTAAAGGTTTCTGGTTTGAATCAGATTAAATTTAGGTGGTATATAATATATACCATCGCCCCTCAAAGGGTTAACCCTTTCCGGCACAGACAAATTCTGTTCGTAAAATGCAAAATTACTGACTGACACAGGAATTTACAAACGACTTTTCCCGAAAACAAGAACTCCTTATTTTAAGCTTTCATTATATAAACAAAATTTTATTAAAATATTCTTGGTACCGAATGCAAGTTTGGAATTAAAATTAGGTGTGCCCGGAGTGGGACCACTGTGCCGGAAAGGGTTAAGGAAGTTTGCAGCTATTCGGCCTGCTACAGGATACATTCTATATAGCAACAATTGTCCCTATTACCGTAATTTCCGGCGTATAAGCCGCAGCTCAAAGAGTCGTTTTTCGACCCAGAAATTTTATTCAATAATTGTAGTTAAATATTTACAGCGATCTTTTAAGTTACATTTTATAAAATAATATTGCTGGGTCGAAAAACGACTCTTTGAGCTGCGGCTTATACGCCGGAAATTATGGTAATATGTTTATGTAGAACATTCTGAAATGCAACCAATGTATTTCGTAAACTACGAATTTAAGCAGAAAATAAATAAATATGTATTAGGATAAAAGAAGATGTGACTTATTCTGAAAATACGATTCTTTTTTATGTGCTTTTACAGCAGCTAGATGTTTCCATTTTATAATCCACGATTGTCATCATTTCGTGTAGATTAAATAATTTATATATCTCGTATCCTGTGGCATATCGTGATAGTAATATTTTAATGAAATGGGGAAAATTAATATATTACACAGTTAAAAAGGTGGACAGAATTTTTATACAAATTAACAGATTTTTCTGTAACATAAAATTTGCTTCTTGAATGTAAACTGTCTAGTGCCTATGCCAATATAGAAGGGATTTTCCCTAAATGAATGCCATATAAAATACTGATGAAAGAAAACTAAAATGCAATTAGGTGAAAATTAAAATTTTCCCTAATTCCACATAGATAGGAGGTTTTCAACGACGTCCTCCTTCGCATAGAATAAAATTTTGAAATTTTTGGCTGACACCAAATTTTAGGATACAAAAACGACACCTGAAATCCCACATGTGCTATGTCCATTGTTTATGAATCTACCATTTGGTCAAAAGTTGGAATTATTATCAGAGGTACAGTCAAAACCATAAGAGTCTCATGTACTGTTTATAACGACGAAGTGCAATAATAAGAAAAAGACGAAAAGACTATGTCCCAACTAAAGCAGATGCTGCAGATATGAATGTAAAAAAAATAGCTACATGCAAATAGCGCTCCCATACGGCAGATTGTATTTTTCCATGGTGAAACGGAAAAGAATAAACAAGAAAACTAACAAAGAAAAATTGCCAAATATTAATTGTGACATCGTTTGTAACCAGTGTAGAACTGGATTGAAAACCCACGCTTCTGTAAAGTCAGTGGAATGAATAGATGGTAAAAACAGCTACGGTTTTACATAAACGACGGATATTGGTTCCCACACAATAATTAATTATACTGAGTTGTAATTTCGATTGAAAAGAACGGTAACGGTGGATGGCTTAACCCTTTCAGGGGCAAACACTTGTGCTTCTCTAACGTTGAATTCCCACCGGAATTTAGGAAAGAATTTAGTTCAAAATAAGAATAAGCAATTTTTCAACTTTTTTTCGTCAAAGGTAAAAAAGTAAAATTTAATTAAAAGTTTCTGGTTTGAATTGGATTAAAATTAGGTGGTATATAATATATACCACCGCCCCTCAAAGGGTTAAGCCCTAATCATCCGTTGGTGATTTTTATCATCGCGACTTATGCGAAATGTAATCCTATTCCTGCTTGGCACGCTTTGCTTCTGTCATTTCTACATTGTCAAATTTCTGATGTTCAGTTTTTTATTTTCAGATCTTTCTATTATTAAAATGACTTTTAGGATCACCTTTAAGACTCATTTTTAGGATCAGATTATTTCACTTATTTTAAGCTTTCAGCACTCAAGTTAAATAAATGAACTGGCAATTTGTATCTGATATTGGATTTGCGTAGTACAACATGTATGTTACTGGGGAAAAATTAAACAAATATGAAATTGATTAAATTATTACTCAAAGGAACAATGGTCATATGTTTTATTATTTTTTTTAATGTGCAATTTAAAATTACCTTCACATTAATTTAATAATAATTTTAATTGTACCGATAATATTTAATAATTCTAAGGTATTTAGCAATATTAAATTACATTATTAAAATTTTTATTGTAGTTAGATCTTAAGTATCAATTCTGAGTAATCATTTTCAGATGTATATGTTTCTTGGGTTCTATAATTTTAAGAGTCCATTTGCTTAAAAACATATATATGGTTCTTCTCTCTGTATGATAAATCATGAAACTAATCGATTTTCAGTACATACAAGCATAGAAGAAAACTGATCAAAACTGTAGGTATGCTAACACATGGGCTGATAAGTTTCTGGTGTAATAAAGAAAACACAACTTTTTAACATAATTTTATAACTTTATAACTTTATAACTTTAATAATAAATAATAATAATTTAATAATAATAATTTAATAAATAAATGATAATAATAATTTAATAATAATAATTTAATAAATAAATGATAATAATAATTTAATAATAAATAACATACTTTTATAACGAAAAAGCTCCACACAGTGCTCAGAATCATCGACTCGTTGTTGTTTCTTGGTCAAAAGTCAACACGCGCGGCACCCACTTTGACACCACCTTTTTCATAGACAAATGTTCATTCAAAATAAAACCTACACGTTACTTGGATAGCTTCAGAGTCCGAGCTATCTCCTGCAACTTCACTTTACGGTTCCCCAAAACGATTTTGTGGACTTTTTTTATGTTTTCCGGAGTAACTACCTCTTTTGCGTGGTGCATCACTGGTGTCCGTACGACCACGTTTAAATTCAGCAAACCAGTCAATAATGGTTCATTTACCTGGTGCAGTGTCCGGATAACGCTTATCAGGCCAAGCTTTCGTTTGAACGGTGTTTTTTCCCGTTAACCCTTTCAGGGGCAAGCACTTGTGCTCCTGTAATGTTGAATTCTCACTGGAATTTAGGAAATAATTTAGTTCAAAATAAAAATAAGCAATTTTTCAACTTTTTCTCGTCAAAGTTAAAAAATTAAAATTTAATTTTAAGTTTCTGGTTTGAATCGGCTTAAAATTAGGGGGTATATAATATATACCACCGCCCCTCTAAGGGTTAGCTAACAGTTCTTGAAATTCTTGTTTATCCATTTTTTTTATTTATCAACAAAGTCATTCAACTAAAACCACTCTAACGTTTTATCTACACGGCGAATCGTCATGACATTTTTCTGCCACCTTTTAAAGCTTAGTATTTACTAAAAAAAGCATCGGTTCAGCGATTGCAGCACTATCTGTGTGCCAGACCGGGAACTTATCAGCCGATATGTCAGGGCCGTAACCAGATGGGGGCAAGGGGGGCTGAGCCCCTCCTAGCAACTTCTTGAGCCCCCTCTAGACTTTATAATATTTCAATACAAATAACATAATTTATTACATTTAAGACTTTTAAAACTTTATAATCATAAGTTTTAGGACTTGCTTTCTACTTCTGTATATATATATATATATATATATATATATATATGTATATATAATAGAGGAGAAAAGACAAGCTGTGAATTAGCCCCATCAAAACATTTCAAAGACCCCTCTGACTTTGCCAACTGGTTACGGCCCTGGGATATGTTATATAGCTTTCAATCCTTCATTAATCCCAACTAACTAACGAATTTGTAAATATTTCTCTTTATACCTTATACATCGAAAACATCGAATACATCCTACTTCAAAAGTATTTCAAAAGTTATTATTGAATATTAAGAAATGGTAGCGTTTTCTAAAACTAAAAATGGAAAAATAGTGTTTAATGACAGTAAATGCTTAAAATTCCTAAATTTTAAATTACCCTACCTTAGTATGTTTTTATCATAAAACAATGGGGAACTTTATTTTTTATGACTGAAAATGAAGTATATATATTTCTAAAATATACGATCAAGGGACCAAATAAAATGTTAATTTTGTAACTTTTTACAAAAATAAATATTTTGGCTTTGAATGGCTTCTAAATCGATTGACATTAACATTTAAGAATTTTGTTTTCCAGCTGAAAGTATAACTCTAAAATTAACTGTTTCGAAATTAGCTATTCAGCACCGATAATAGACACATTGTATATGTTTATGGAATGGGGGTCAATCCCTCGTATGCTCATACTTTTGTTTAACTCTGAGTAGTTTCGGGTAATTTGGATTTGTATTTAATGCTGTTAATAATAATTTCTTATATATGCAAGAATTCTTTAAAAGAATAATTTATGTGCGATTTTACAATCCATCATTGCTAGCGCGATTAAGAGCAATGTCAAATGATGATTGGCTGAAACATGATTACGTAGAGGCTGGGGGAGGAGTTGGAGGATTTTTCGTCAATGTTTGTATTTTTAATGGTATTTTGAATAGTTTTACAACTTATATTAAATACAGAGAAGGGGGGGAGGAAGGGCAGTTGTATTGTGACCTTTTAGGAACCAATTTCGCAATAGAAAGTATGTAAGAATCTAAATTCCTTCTGTTTGTAAAAAAACAATATTGGGCATGTGCACAATTAACAGTTTTTTAAACATAGGAAATGTTCTTTCTTATGTATTCCTATGCATGGATTCTTTAAAACTACAATTAATATATATATATATATATATATATATATATATATATATTGTTAAATATGAATTTGAATCATGAAGGTTTTTGAATTCTTATTTAATTAAGAAAACTGTACATAAAATTGAAATAAGATTTTACTTTAAGATTTTACTGATATTTACTTATGATTAAATATGACTTCTATTTTGTGTATAAGTGATTAAATTAAGTTAATAATAATCTTGGATAAAATGAATGTGTAAATTATTAATATTAAATAGGAGTTTATGTGAACTTGAAAAGTGGTTTACTATTTTATTTTCTGTTAACATATCTTTAATTTTCAGTTAGATGGGGACGTTACAAACACAAATTTGTTTTTACGTGTGTGTGTGTGGGGGGGGGGGGGGGTGTTATCAGCTTTTACTGCGCACAGCTGTATGAAATACACCAAATACATTATTACTGCTTATTGCTTCAATTTTGAAAAGAAAATTTTAATGCAATTTATTTTTAGAAGGTATATTTATTGTTATGTTGAATTTTGTTAATAGAAGGCACAACCCATGCAGTAAAGGGTTTAATTATTGAATACTGGCTAGGTGATGCAATAAGACGCTTAAATTATTTAAAAAGCCGATTTTATGTATGTATTGTGCCTTGTATTTTTTTAATGCAAGGATTTTTTTTAAATAATTTGTATAGCTTTAATTATCAAATATGCTTTATTTCACTTAATTGTTTCTTGAATACATACAATATATATATATATGTATATATATAGTGTTTTATTTGTTCTGAAAATAAAAAATAATTATTTAAAAAAATAAATAAATTTACATGATTTTTTTAATGCTATTTCGATTTAAAGCGATGGCTTAAAAAATACCATTTTAATTAAACGCCCGGCCCCTCCCCCATAAAGATAAAAGTATAAAACTGCATTATTTATATGCCAATTTAACTGTATGCCAGTATTATGAAACAGTTCAAAAAGTAATAACCGCTTGTAAATGTATCTTTACTTTTACTTTAATTATAATTATGACAAAAACATTTATTAATTTCTTGTGCCTTATTTAATTTTATTCTTGTATAAAACTAGATGTGTTGATTTAAGTTTAATCCTTTAATTCCAGCTAATTACAGTAAATTCTATAAATAAAATTTAGAATAAGAACTGCTTCTACAGAAAAAAATGTAATTATGTAAATTTTATTTAAAATTTATTATTATGAAAAACAATATTATTATTTATTTTTTTTAACTTCATACAAGATTTGTTATATATCACTAAATTATCCTAAATGAATAGACCACCCCCTTTAAAAATAATTATACAAGTTGTTACAAATTTAAATTGTGTTTCGCTCAAGATTTCAATTAAAATATTAGTTTTCTTTTTCTTAAAAAAGTATAAGATTAAAGGTGAAGTATTTGCTAATTCAACTCGTTTCATAGTAAATGATACTTGTACATATGGATTGTTTTCTTTTAAATGGATTAAGTTAATAATATATGTTTGATACGTTTAATATGTCACAAGCATCAGTAAAAATAAAACAAATGTGAATATGCAACGGCTGAATCTTTAATGAATTTTCAACGAAATGAAAAATATCCTCTTCAAGCGCGTTAAGCCCCTTCTACAATGTCTTGTTCATTCGACCAATCAACATTCGATATAGCTCTTAATCGCGGTAGCAATGATGGTTTGTAAAATCGCATAATTTAATACCGTAATTTCCGGCGTATAATCCGCAGCTCAAAGAGTCGTTTTTCGACCCAGAAATTTTATTCAATAATTGTAGTTAAATATTTACAGCGATCTTTTAAGGAACATTTTATAAAATAATATGCCTGGGTCGAAAAACGACTCTTTGAGCTGCGGATTATACGCCGGAAATTACGGTACATGTTGACAGCAAAGAAATTTCAAATTTTTTTACTTATGACGCATGAATCAATTAACTTGCTTGCTTAGTCTAATGTAATAAATCTAAATCAAATCTTGTTGTGAATTTAAATTAACAAAAGTGTCCGATTTATTCATTTTGAGAGTACCAAAAGTATCATTTACATCAAGAGTATCAAACTGTGGCCCGCTGGATACCACTAAAATTCTACAGTAAACTTTACCTCATCTAATCATCGTAATTCTACAAATCAAGAAGTCGACCATTTCTTTACAAAATTAGTGGTATCTGACGGGCCACAGTTTGACACTTCCGATTTACGTGGAATTTGAATAAATTTAGAAGACACATATAAGAAAAAATATTTTTTTCTTAAAATTAACTTTGATAAAAACACATTTATCATAATTTATTCTATAATTATTAAAGGATTTTTATACGTATAACGGAATCAAATTTATTTTAATTACTATATACATGCATGAAACACAAATTTAGACTTAATTACTGTCAAATCAGTCAATCAAATTTTATCTACAATTACAAAATTCCTTTAATATTTTAAACATTCTAATTTCTATATTTATGCATATGTATTAATAATTTAACTACCACAATTTTAATGAAAACAAATGTAAAAACCGAGTAGAAATTATAAGATTATTTACTACATAAAGCATTTCTCTACATTTCCAATTACAAAAATGTGCTATACTTTTTAATTAAAAGATTCATGCTCCAAGGATACCGAATACAGACAGCCATTTCATTCAAAAGTTATTTAGCCTAATTATGTTCTCGTTAAACAGCAGTTTAAGTAAAGTTTAGTGTTTTATCTCTTGTTGGAAATAGTAAGATGTTAAAAGATTTCTTAAACGCAATATTTTATTTCGTGCTTAACCCTTTAACGGATAAAGCATTTCAATTGCTCAAATGTTGAAATAAATTATTGACACCGGAAATTATGAACAAATTTATTTCTATATATGAAAAAAGCGATATTTCTCATATATATATATAATAAATGGGAAACATTTCTATTAACCCATTAATGCCGGTTGGTACGAAAAGTTACCATTTAAGAAATACCAAACTTTTAAATATGAACACCAGTATCTTAGTAAAAAAAAATTCATATTATCTAATTTGAAATTATCAGAGATTCAATCAGTTAAAATAACAGTACAGGAAAACTGGTGTCAACTGGTATCGAAGTATTAAAAGAAGTGTAAAATAAGTCGGCGTTAATGGGTTAAAATTCTGCTATCATTGTTGAATTTCGTAATTAAAGTTTTGTGACAATTGAATCTATTTGGACACTACACTGTTAACTAGTATTTTAAAAAACACAAATTGCACAAATTGTGTTTATTAGTTGCTAAAATCAGTGTAAAAATTGTTTTAAACTCATAAAAGAGCTAAAATCCTACATGTTTCGGCTTTAAACTTAAAGCCATCATCGGGGAAGAAGAACAACACAAACGACTACTGATCTTTTAATTTTCGACACGAGAAAATTGAAATCAACAGTATGGAAAAATTTAAATAAAATTTTTTTTTTATTTAAATTTTTCCATACTGTTGATTTCAATTTTCTCGTGTCGAAAATTAAAAGATCAGTAGTCGTTTGTGTTGTTCTTCTTCCCCGATGATGGCTTTAAGTTTAAAGCCGAAACATGTAGGATTTTAGCTCTTTTATGAGTTTAAAACAATTTTTACACTGATTTTAGCAACTAATAAACACAATTTGTGCAATTTGTGTTCTTTAAAATAAAGTTTTGTGGTTTCCTACGGAAACCAATGAACGTTAAAGGGTTAAAGTATTAATACCTTATAAGATTCGTTTAAGCAAACTGCCTACAGCAATCATTCTTAACATATAATTGCTGTGAAATTAAATTCATGATATATTTTTTACTTATTCATAAATAGCATTGTCATTATCATGGAAGACATGATTTCTTTAACTTGGTATTTAATAATCTCTAATTAAATTAATTATAGCGTTTTTTTACACTTATGCATAAGTAGCATTGGTATTATTATGGAATACATGGGTATCCTAACTTGGTATTTAATATGCTCTAATTAAATTAATTATGCGTTTTTAACACTCATTCATAAGTCGCATTGGCATTATCATTGAAAACATGGTTTCCTTAGTTTGATATTTTAAGCACTTTACAAAATATATATAAGATAATATTAGTTTGTATAAATGAAATATATCATTAATTGATTTATCTGTAAAATTATGTTTACATACGTGTTGGGGAGACAGATTTACTTTTATTTTTTTATGTTTAATATCCACTTACTCTACATATACTCAGATTTGTAAAAGTATGATTTCACATGCGTAATACTGTCAGATTTAACTCTTTTTTATTTATTTATTGTATATCGTAATACACTCTTGTTCAACATATACTCACAATTATAACCGCCACCCGTGTCATTCGGATTCTAATTAGTATCACAAAATAAAATTAGAACTTTATTCTCAACAGTTTATATTCTCAAAACAGTATGCATATATAAATCATATATTATAATAGGAGCAAATCTTTGTCTGTGTATATATGCAACTTTTATAATTAAAACGGATCTAATGATTTTGACGAATTTTTTTATCTTACCGTTTTGGGGTACCAGCAGTTCATAGGGCTACGTCACGTGTTCGAGAAAATTTGTTGAGTGGGTCATTTTGGGGTCAATATGGCTCAATACATTTCAATTGGAATGGAGGTTGAAACAGTTATTAAGTTGCTGATCAGTTGAATGTAAACGAAGTCGCAAAGTTGGTAACATCTCACCAAATTTCGCGATATTTGCTGAAATGTTGGCGACATTGGCGAAATTTGCGGGGAAATCGACTTTTAAGATTATCAAAATGCCAAAATACATGCTTGACGCCAAATGAAAGAGAACTTTTGAAGAACAACTGAATTTTGAACAACTGAAGAGAACAACTGAATTTTGGCGATATTTGACCACATTTTGCGAAACAAATGGCTTTTAGAATCTGGAGGAATTTTCTAGAAATTTCCAATAGGAGTCGAGATACATGATTAGACCAAGCAAAGGCCATAGAAAGTTTTTGAAAATAGATTTCAACCAATCAGCGTGCAGAGAACCTTCTCAACCCATGCTTGGCGCTAAATGAAAGAATGTCGCCAAATCTGGCGATATTTGGCGAAAAAAAACCTTTCAGAATCTGAAGAAAATTTCCAGAAATTCCCAATAGATGCCGAGATACGTCTCAACCTATCAGAGTCCATAGAATGTTCTCGAAAAAAGAATTACCGTAATTTCCGGCGTATAATCCGCAGCTCAAAGAGTCGTTTTTCAACCCAGAAATATTATTTTATAAAATGTAACTTAAAAGATCGCTGTAAATATTTAACTACAATTATTGAATAAAATTTCTGGGTCGAAAAACGACTCTTTGAGCTGCGGATTATACACCGGAAATTACGGTAAACCAATCAGGGTATATAGATCTGATTTTTATACGTTGTACAGAGAATTTACTGCTGTATCGAGTTGAAAACAAAGTTAGATTTTGACCGAGCATTTAGCGATCATCCCAGCTGGTATATATTATAGGGCTAAATTCTTTCCACACAAAGAAAACTTACATAATGAGTTAATAGTAACTGCATTGTTCTTAGAGTATGAATCAATTTACACCTCTACTTTTAATTACCTTAATATTCCAATTTCTTGATTATATTAATTTGAACTTAATCTGTGATCTTAGAATTTTAAATAGTAACATCCTTTTATTCCAAAGTTATCTAATAAAATTTATCTTTCATTTCTCTTGTTTAAGTACAATTTGCAGTTTAACTGATGCTGTAAATTAGTGCTGCACAACCTTTTTGTATGAAAATCGTTTCCCACCACTATCTTCGAAAGGTAAGCTTTCATATATTTAATAGCAAGGTTTCCGTCATTAACACTAGAACGACCGGAAATTTTACTCAAGTTTTATAAAACTAATTCACACCAGAATATGTATTTAAAACTCTTTAACTTAGTCATTTAACATATTTCTGAGAGATTTATATTTAATTTATTTTAAAAAGAAATTTCTGGTTTGAATCGCAATATACTCATTTGGAAGCGGTCAAAATGACCGCTCTTGGTCGTTCTAGTGTTAACCTAAGGTAAATTTTTCTGTGTAAAAATAGTGATACTGTTGGTGGCCCGCGGGCCACAGGTTGTGCATCCCTACTGTAATAATAATTTCTTAGATGTAAAGGATTCCTTGAAAGCAACATTTTATTATGGAGGGAACTTCAAATTCACACTTTCAGATATTCACTTAAGAAACTTGTCTAGTGCAATTAGTCTTACTCTAATATTTCTGTGAAATTAAATTAATTATAGCGTTCTCTCTACACCTTCGTAAATAGTTGAGATATTACTATGGGAACAACTCATAAATTTGAAGCACTACGAAACACATCCAATGAAAATATTTTCGCTCTGTTAAATGAAGTATCACATTATTTAATTTATCTAAATGTATTTTTCTTTGCAAAAAAGGTTTATATATGCGTAACGGAATAAAAGTTGTTATTATTATTTTTTTCTTTTTAACCCTTTGAGGGGCGGTGGTATATATTATATACCACCTAATTTTAATCCGATTCAAACAAGAAACTTTTAATTATATTTTACTTTTTTAACTTTGACGAGAAAAAGTTGAAAAATTGCTTATTTTTATTTTGAACTAAATTCTTACTTAAATTTCGGTGGGAATTCAACGTTACAGGAGCACAAGAGCTTGCCCCTAAAAGGGTTAAATATACTCGTCTGCGACATATACACGGAATAATAACTGAAATATACGTCATTGCGTATCTACCATGAATTACAAAATGACTAAAGTGCTCTATTTTTATTCAGAGGTGTCAAACCGTGGCCCGCAGGATACCGCTAAAATTTTATAGTTATCACTGCCTTATCTAATTATCGAATTTCTGCGATTCAACAATTCGACTATTTCTTTTAAAATTTAGTGGTGTCAGGTAGGCCACAGTTTAACACCCCTGTTTTATTCAATACTGTTAGCATATTGTAAGCTCTTAAGCCACGCCCCATTTTGTAAGGACTCTTTCACCAGTAATCGCATAAAACTATCTTCTACCTGATGAATCTTGCATACCATTAGGAAGAAAATGATCTTTCAATTATACTGGTGGCAGAGTCCTTACAAATTGGGGCGTGGCTTAAGAGCGTGCGAACCCTGTCTTTAACACATGCCTAGTGTTATTTTAAAAATTTCCTTTCCAGCTTACCGCAGTGTTAAACAAAAATGTTGTATGATCTATATTTTTACCTTCACAAAATGCTTGAAGAGACTCTCGCATTTAGCATTAATTTTGATAAAATTGACATTTTGTCATAATTCAATGACAATTTCATAATCCAATTTAGTAACATCTTTAGAGTTGATGGAAAAGCTTTGAACACTATATTTTCGTGCTATGGATAACACAGTACAGAAGAAGCATTTCAAGATTCTCATCTGTATCAAATTTAAGTAACCATTATGCCCCATCTAAACACATTTCCCTGTTTTTCTTTTCCTATTATCGTTAAATGAATGTCATGTATTATATATGATTTTGAAATTTAAAGCGTATGTGTCACATTACTATATAGGAAGCCTGCACTAGAGCAGTAGATATTTACTGTTTACCCCATTTCTTTTTCCAATGCTATTTATGATTTATAATTTTTATAAAGTTAGGAGTACCGTGTTTAGATATTTCAAATATTTTTTAGGTTAAATATGTTGAAAACAGTGTCAGATTTAGATATAACCAGAGGTAGTTTCACGTGCAAAAGTTTTTGTATGCGACGTATAGTACAGCAAATTGAAATATAAGACTGATTCAAGAAATAATCGAAAAAGTTGGAAAAAATTGTAAAATATATTAACAACCAGAAAAATTAAAGATAATTTTAAAAATTACATGTTTAAAAATTACTTATCTAAGAAAAAAGACAGAGAGGAGCTTGAAGGATTTCAAAAAATATATATATTTTTTTAATTTAATATAATTCTGGTTTATCTTTTATTTTAATGTTCTGATTGGGAACATTTTAAGAATTAAAACTAACACTTGTTTCATAATTTTATTTTTAGATGTTGCTTTACTTTTATTTTCCAATCTACAACATTACTTTTTCCCGCAAAAAAATAGGCAGCGAATGATCGATTTACAAATTTGGAATTGCCACCCCTCTAAAATGTAAAATTGCCCCCTGGTGAAGCGTAATCCAGGGGTGGAAAAATCTAGGCGCCAATCGGCTGATTCCCACCACTAAATTTTATTAGTATTCTTCATCAAATTTTATTAGTATACTTCGCCTAAATTTTATTAGTATTCTTATTAGGCGAAGAATTCTAAAAATTTAGTGCTGGGAATCGGCTCATTGACGCGTAGATTTTTGCACCCCTGGTGTAATCCCCACGTTGGGAACCACTGCTATAAAATCTTTCGAGAATTATGTTTCAAAATAGCGATTACGATATTGCTACCACTGTTTATGTATTATAATCTATATAATTTTTGTGGCATATACCTTTTGCAAAAGATTTTGAACTCTATAACGAAGATTTTTTTTATATTTGTTGTAGCCAAAGCTTAATACTGAAATAGCGGTAGTGACAAGCGTTGTCCAGTCACACTCAAAAAAGGAGTGGAGAGGGTTAGATGCTTCTTTGAAAGGAATATTTTATTTCATAGTTTACACCGTATCAGATTCAATTAATCAACCAGTCTAGTGTAATGGACATCGGAATGCTGTGAAATTAAGTTAATCAAAGCGTCTAATCAAAGCGTTCTTTAAAATTCATTCATAGGTAGTTTTGATATTAAAATAAGAGAGTTTCATTTATTTTATATTTTGCAAAATATATCTTTCGGGTAAATGGAATATATCGTTAAATATTTTTTCAAATGGATTTTTCATTTGTGAAAGAATTGACAGCCATACAAATAATTGACAGAAAGAACTCGACGTGTGCGGCACGTCATTCAAGCGGCAGTGTTTATCACTTAAAAGTGTATATCACTTAGAAATACCCTACTGTAAGAGGTACGAATCGACAAAACAAATATATAGTCGCTGGGACGTACGATGTTCCAACGCCGTAATTAAAAGGTTCAAATATATACGGTCTAAGATAGAGGAAGAATGATATTCATTTTAATCAAAAAGCTATTTAGTCTATTTAAGCTCTTATACCTTCTATTTACGTAGATGTTAACGTTTTATAACCTGATATAAATTGCAATTTCATAAAGTTAAAGGGTTCCTTGAGAGCGATATTGTGTTCTGTGTTTAAAGCAGAGTTGCCAAGTCTCCGGATTTTTGCACACCAGTAATTTTTTAGAGAAAATGTTGTTTTTTTAAATCGCAAAATGCTCCGATTAAATTAAACAACTTTTTCTGTGCAAAATTACTGATATCCAAAAAGCCGGAGACTTAGCAGCCCTGGTTTAACCTTTTCAGGGGCATGCACTTATATTCCTGTAACGTTGAATTCTCACTGGAATTTAGGAAAGAATTTAGTTTAAAATAAGGAAGAGCAATTTTAAAACTTTTTCCTTTCAAAGTTTAAAAAGTAAAATTTTATTAAAAGTTTCTGGTTTGAATTGGATTAAAATTAGGTGGTATATAATATATACCACAGTCCCTCAAAGGGTTAAAGTAATAGCAATTTTCAATTTATACCTCTGAGATTAAATTACAAAAAAATAATTTTAATATTTTAATCAACATTCTTTCTATTAATAATTACCTATTATGTCGCCTTTGAATAACAAATTCACTTTAGTGTTTTTTCATAATTGCTTTACTTTCTCTTTACTTTTTACGTATAGCTGTGAAATGTGTCATTTAAAATCTACATGGAATTACAAATTAACTTACGTGTTTTATTTTATAACTATATGTTTTATTTAGTGTATACGTACAGCCGTGGGAAAAAAAGTGAACACCCCCTACCAACTCTGCGACAAATTATTGAAGAAGAAAGTGACTGGTACTAAACAATTGGAAATAAAGTCTACTTTTAAATGATGCATATAAAATTTTCTTCTGGGGCCATCTGTATATCAAAACAAACCAAAACTTTGTTTTTTTTTCAATGCCATGACCAAATTTTGAGAAGATCGGCAGTTCAAACTATGCCTAGAAACCAGATTTCATGAAATTCCTACGATTAGTTTCGAAGAAATTAATTATTTTAAAATGAACATAATTTAGAGATTGTATCCAATTTGAGATTCGGTACTCGATTGTTGAAATGCTACAGACTGACTATGTCACTTGTTTTAATGTATTATGTCCTGCCAATATCACCATTTTACTCACTTAATATGTTTCGGCTGTTGTTATCTACAGTAAAATCCTTTTCAATATCCATTTTATAATGTTTACAAGAGTTGAATTTAACGATTAAAAATATGTAACGTTAACTGTGATTAAAATACTTTTCGAATATGTGAATGTGATTGGAATATTATAAGTGTTTAACTTAAGCTTTTTCTCAGATTTTGAACTTATTTTAATAGCTTTCTTCTAAATTTATGTGTGATGAATATCGGCGAATACAAAATTTCGAATAAAAATAGTATGAAGCAGTATAAGGAAACAATGTAGAAAAGCTCAGATAAATTGATTCTTATTCTGAATATAAATTTTAACTCGATTGCCATAGGCATATTTTTAAAACATTTTTCAGCAAATACACAACACATATGAATTTATAATATTTTACTTCAAACATATATACTGCAAAAAAATGGAGTAGGTTTATTAAACTGGAGAATGGCCTAGAAATTCAATTAAATGTAACAAATTTGAAAAGTAAGATTTTTTTTTAAGGTAGTCTTTTTTATTTTTAAATTTAGCTTTGTATATAAGTTATGTATGTAAGTTAAATATGTAAGTTGTCTAGTTACTTGTGCTAGAAAGAGAACGTCGAGAAGTTATTGTGAATTAACTGCGTAGCTGCCGAGCCTCGCCCCACTATCTTTTAGCAGTAATGTTCGATATTTTCATTCGCAAAATTTCTACCATCAAATAAGTCAATGATAACTATTAAAAAATATTGGTACGTGACCTGATAGCAATACAACTAATTCACAAAACACTTCGACGAGCGTGGTTTATCTTCCTAACGCAAGTGGTTTGTTACAAGAAATAGGCTGATTATTAATTACATTATGCAGTAGCGGTTCGACAGAAGGTGCTGCATCAGATTACTACCAGCATTTTTGTATACGAAAATTTGCCTTATTTATATTTAATCATATAACAATTTACAAGTAAAGAAAGCAAATATTATTATACGAAAATACTGGTATTAATGTACTGCAGCACTACCTAACGAGCCGCTTCTCATATTATGACATACTGTATAAAATACCGTAATTTCCGGCGTATTCCGGCGTAATTCCGAAATTCCGGCGTAAGTAAACATAAATACCGTAATTTCCGGCGTATAATCTGCAGCTCAAAGAGTTGTTTTTCGACCCAGAAATTTTATTCAATAATTGTAGTTAAATATTTACAGCGATCTTTTAAGTTACATTTTATAAAATAATATTTCTGGGTCGAAAAACGACTCTTTGAGCTGCGGATTATACGCCGGAAATTACGGTATTTATGTTTACTTTTAATCCCTTAAGCACCACAACGTACCTGCTTACGACATGCATTGTTCTGTTTGCAATACCAGGACGTATGTGCGTACGTCCTCATTTTAAGTCCAGATTGCAATGTCCAGGGCTCCCATATGGTCAACGTTTTGAATATCAGTATATTCTGAGAAAAGTTTCGTGATAGGTTTCTACAACATTTGCTATAGAAATAACCTTGAGGGTAAGTTTCTATGAAATTTGCAAGAAAAATCTAAAAAAGACATTTTTCCTCAGAAAATACTGGTATTCAAAAAGCGGACCATTTGGGAGCCGTGAATGTTCTAAACATCTCTTTATTCGCCGCTAATTGCTATTGTGATTTGTTTTGTACGGGCTTTATTTCAATGGTTGTTTTCGCACCCAATAGCTAATGTTACGTGTCCAAAAAAAATAAATAAATAAACTCATTAGTTTCCCCACTGCTTTGTTTCTGTCTTCGTAGTTCATTTGTTTATGAGTTGGATATTCTATTCAGTTGTCATTCGTAAATTGTAGTGTTTCGATTTCAGTTTTGTGTTTGTTTGTATCCCTGAAAGATAGTGATTTTATAGAATAATTATGTCAGACACGGTCAGCGATTATGTTCATAATTTTGATGATGGCATAGACGATAGTGAAGATACATTTGAATCAAGCGATGAAGATTGTAACTTCGAACCGTATTTATGTTTGTATAACATAAATAAACCGTTATTTCATCTCCATACATTACATGCAATTAAATAAATCGCATGTAATTAAAAATAATGACATAAACTACTTTTGACGAAATTTAATATATCTAAACTGAATATGGTGCTTAAGGGGTTAATTACTTCTTAATTACATAACTTCTTCTTACTCTTAATTAAATAATAATTTGCACTTGAACGGCCGAATACGCAATGTTTTATGTGAATTAGTTGCACAGTTGCTAAATTTCACACCATTATTTCTAATAGTTATTTCCCTCTTGTAAAATGGCAGAATTTGTTTCACCAAATAAGACGAAGATTAGTAATAAAAAATATTAGTAATTCACTTTGCATCAATGAAAGTAATTGATGAAAACATCTTGATGTACGTGCAGTGTAGCTAGATAGGTTACATGTTTATTGAAATGTTTAAATTGCTAATACTGTTTTGAAATTGTATTATTCGCGTTACTAAATCTTTACTTAACCATGCAAATATTTTTATTTTAAAAAGTGGTAGATAATAAACAATCTTAAAAAAGAAATTTGTACCCAAAGTGGCGACACCACGTGGCAAATTTTATTTAAAAAAATTACGCTCTAAGAGTTTTGAGGAATGACATTCTCTTTGTTGAAAAGCTGTGTAGTCCAATTAAGTTACCATTTTTTCTGTTCACGTAGTACTTGAAATTTTGTCTCATCCTGTAAATAAAAACAAATACTTTGATGTTAAAGAATTTTTTAAGGCAACATTTTATTCTTTGATCAACTTAAATCTGGAATCTGTATAACCACTTGCGCTGAAAAACTCTATCTCGCAACGTAGAGATATTTTTATGAATTAGCTCGACAGTTTCAAAGTTTCGTACATCCATTTTTAAATAGTACACTCCATCTTATTTAATCGCAGAATTTCTGCCAACAAATAAGACGAAGATAACTTTAAATAAATAGTGGTTAGAAACTCAGCAGATATGTAAATAATTCACAGAAACAACTCGACGTGTATGGAAGATTAGTAATTAGTAGTATTTCAAGCACCAGTGTTTATTTAAAAAATCTATGCTCTAAGAAAGAGGTAGAATGGTATGCATTTTAATCCAAAATCTTATTTAGCCTATGTATGGTGTAATATCTTCCGTTTACGTTTAATGTGAAGTTTTAACTTATGTAGTAAATAATTAAACTTTCATGAATGTTAAAGGATTCCTTGAAAGCGGTATTTTATTCTGTGCTTAAAGTAGTAGCAAATTTTAATGTATACCTTTGAATTTCAATTAAACAATTTGTCTCGGATAAGATATTTTTATAAATGCTCGTTATATAATTAAATTAACTATAACGTCGTCTTGGAATGACAGACTCTCTGTAGTGTTTTTCAGTATTACTATACATTTTCTTTATTTCGTACATATATAAATATGCATTATTAACATTCACACTTATTGCACTATGTAAACATATGTAATACGTTAATATGAATCGACATTATTACTTCTTGTATAAATCATTTTCTTCTATTTTTAATCATTGAAATATTCTACTTACATACTTATTTTCAATTACTAAAAGGTGTAAAATAAAGAGGTTGACATATGTTTTAGCTCAATCTCAGCTATTATCAAAACAAACAAAAATATTCTATAAATGCACGGTCTATGAAGTTATTTAAAAAGTTTGAAATAACTTCATAGACTTTGCATTTATAGAATATTTTTGCTTGTTTTGATAAAGGCTCAGACTGGGCTGAAACATATGTCAACAGTCTAATACAGGGTTCGTACAGCTCCTGGAATTTTGGGAGGAGGGAATTCTTCGGTACTAGTAATTTATTACAGAAAATCTCTTCTTAAAAGAAGACGAAGTTTCGCGAGTTTAACCTAGATTTATTTTTCTATAAAGGAAATACTGGTGAAATTCCTGGAACATTCCCTGATCCGTACGAACCCTGTAATAAAAACCTATTTTACTGTTTATAATATTTTTATTTTACTCCTTTTAGCAATTAAAATAAGTATATAATTTCTAGATGTTATGATTTGTTATAGCCTACTTACAGACATCTTTTCAATTGCTAAAAGGTGTAAAATAAAAAGATTATAATTAGTAAAATAGGTTGACATATGTTTCAGCTCAATCTGAGCTATTATCAAAACAAACAAAAGTATTCTATAAATGCACGGTCTATGATGTTACTTGAAAAGTTTAAAATAACTTCATAGACCTTGCATTTATACAATATTTTTGTTTGTTTTGATAAAGGTTCAGACTGAGCTGAAACATATGTCAACAGTCTAATAAAACCTATTTTACTGTTTATAATATTTTTCTTTTACACCTTTTAGAAATTAAAAATAAGTATATAATTGCATGATGTTACGATTTGTTATATTCTACTTGCATATTTATTTGCATTGGAACAGCCGAACACGTAGTTTGCATAGTTGCCAAATTTCACACCATTATTTCTAATAGTAATATTCGTCTTGTTTAATCGCATAATTTCTTTCATGAAATAAGATGAAGATTACAAATAAAATTGGAATTGATAATAATGCAAGTAATTGTCGAAAACATCTTAATGTACGTGCGGTGTCGGCAGATGGACAAAGTTTTTGTTATTCAGATTGCTGAATTATTAACCTTGTTTTGAAAATATGTTTTTCGCCTTATTAAGGTATCCGCACACCTTCGGAGGGGAATTTTTTGAAATTTTCTCTTTATACCAATTTTTTTAATGACATTTAAGTTAAGACTTTGAAAAATATATAAACATTTTAGAAATTACACAGAAATAATTTTTGAAAATTGAAAAATAGTGAAAATTATGTGAAAAATTGACAATTGTGCAAACTCAAAATCAAATCAATTCCTTCACATCTTGTAAATTGCATAATAAAGAGAATAACTGTCTCTACAACATAGACTAGCCGCATTGTAATATCAGCTCTATCGCAGAAGCTATAGCACTTGAAGTACTAATGTAATGAAATATTCGTAAAATTTCTAGCAACTATTTAACTTATACTAGTGTAAATATAAAACTAATTAATATATCATCATAATTGTTTTCTTATTCCCTCAATAAACATTTGTAAAATAAGTTTTAAAAAAAATCAAGGCATTTCATACATCAAGTTTTGCTATAGGATGTTTTGCGTAGAGTAAAAATCTGAAAAACTTCCTTTTGAGAAAAAGCTAAAAATAACTTTTAAATGCGGTTCTTGCTATAAAAATAATTATTATTCTTTAAAGGTTTAATTATATACTCCATGTATTTTCTTGAGCATATAATCTAATTTAAATGCTAAATCTCGAAAAAGAAGAATGTAAACATATATTTCAGCTTACTTCCGGTTTACGGAACGATATTTCCGATTGTAAAATTCTTCAGCAAGCTGCAACAGATGTAAATTTAAACGGCTATAACTCGGGTTTTAATTCAGATACAGACACAATTAAAGCCGAATTCGGTAGATAAAAGATCGAATTTTAATTTTATTACAAAAATGTTAAATCGATATTTTCATGGAAAATGACAATTTAAAGGTGTGCGGATACCTTAAATCTGTAACTAAATTAGGCAAATATTTTTAACTCGGGAGGAATCGCGCATACCCAGATTATGAATGGTTTTTACATTGTCACCAATAAATACAATTAATAATCGTCACTTTATTTAGTCTGAGGCAATTGTTACAAATTCTATGGTAATGTAAATTGCAGATTACTTTTCGAAAAATAGTGGTGATAATTGTAAAAACCATACGCACCCTGGGGTATGTCATACACCATGCGACTGCTCCCGGGTTAATAAGAAAAATGTAGAAATTAAGCAATATGAATAAAAATATTGGCTCAACTGGCCAAAATTGACACTGAAAATGAATTGATCACTGAAAAAATTGGTTATAAGAAATTGGAAGAATTACATTCAATTTGTTAAGAAGCCATGTAGTCAAGTTAAGTTGTCATTTCTTCTGTTTATGTAGTGATTGTATTTTTATCTCATTCTATAAAAATACAAAAATTCTTAGATGTTAAAAAAAAATAAATGAAACAATATGTTATTCGGTGATCAAATTAGAGGAAAGTACAAATTTACATCTTATGAGATTCAATTAAGCAACTTGTCTAGTGTAATATTTCTTAATCTAGGTTTTTGTGGAATTAAATTATTCATAACGCCGTAGTTATTCCTTCATAAGTAGGTTTGTAATTGACATAAACATGTCTCGTTATTTTCGCATTTATTCCCGTTGCAAACTATATCTAAGAAAATGTTTTCATTTCGGTAAATGACATATTCTCTTAAGTCATATGTTTATTTCTATTTATAATGTTTTGTAAAATAACTTTTACAAATACATAACGGAGTTAAATTTACCATTATTTATTTAAATCACTCGGGTAGAAAGTTTCCTTATAATAATAGCTGTCATATGTGTCATTGAGAATATATTTGGATTACAAAATAACTTAAGACTTTTTCCTTATTATTGTATACTAGCTGAATAACAAGGTCTTAAGAATATTTATTTAGAAAAACCAAGTTCAAAATTAAACATGCAGTATATAATATAATATAATACAAAAAGCATGCGAAATGTTATAAATATGAATCAAATGAAAACCCATTATAAAAGTGTATACATTTATGTAATACTCTCATCGGAAATCAACTATAAATCAGCTAGCTTCCATCCATCATTGCAACAATAAAAGCTGCAAATTCACAACTATATATGCAGTTTTGTAAGATTCCTTCAAATGTAACTTTTCATGTAAATAATGTACATGCGTTGCCATTCTAAAAAAATTAACGTTTTAATTTACATTCTTATTTAGAGTTTGAAATTGCGTAATTTTAACTCATTTTTTATGTAATCTGGACGACAGATTACCTACTTATTCAGTAAATAACTTGTGGTCCGGATTGAGATCAAGATTGAAACATTTTGTTGAAAAGTTGTTTCCCAGTATTTTGTTATTTAAATAAGTTTTTCATGATAAAAAATGGCAAATGCAAACATTCCATGAATTTTATTTCTTTAAAAAAAATCTGAAATCTTTATTTCAGTTCTTCACTAAAAATGTGCTCTGGGTACCTAAACATTTGTTGAAATTATAATATACATGCAAATACACACCTATATATTTGGAATAGATTTAAAAATCGCGAAAACGAATTCAGATAACCTCAAAATGTTAAAATATGCCAATATTTCTATAATCGGGTTTTTATCATGATTCAATACATTCCTCAAACTCATATGACTTTACATATTCACCTGCTTTCTGTACTTACGATCCTTGTATTTGTGAATCTTCTATTATTGTGAACTCTATGATGATCTGTTATACTTTCCGGCGCTAACGAAAAAGAAAGGGGCAAACGCGGTGCTTTACGCGTATCGTTTTTTACAGACCGCGGGAGTCACGTGATGCTGGAATGCACCAATGCAGGTGTATGGCAAGAGCATCACGTCACTCTAGCAATTTGTAAAAAAATATAAGTGGATTGGACTGCGGTAGCCTGTATTTTTCGTTAGCGTCGATACTTCCAATATGACGTCATATTCATCTTCTTTTTCGTTCTTGAAACTTTTTATTTCATTTTCATTTTTCACGTAGATAATTAATTGTTGTGAAAAGAATTTTATTGTGGATTTGTAATTCTTGGCAGCTACTATAATGATTTTTTTTTTAATTTGATAAGAAATGGCTGTTAGATTGGTGGGTTTTTTATTAATTAAAATTAACTATAATTTATTTCGATTTTGGATTACTTTAGTTGCCTCGGTTGTGTATTAATACGCCAGTGCCTATAATTTCGTCGGTATTCGCTTCTAAACTTTGTATTTGTATAGCAATACAGACAAACAGACATTTTATATATATATATTAGATTTTCTTTACTGTGTACATGCATAAATATGCATTGTCAAGTCTTCCATTTCCGTCACAGTAGAAACGCACACTTGTAATATCGTCGCTACAATGTCAAACTATCGAATGAGAAAAAATGCATTTTTCATTACTTTTAAAATTGAGCCGATTGTCACCACTAAATTATAATAGTATTCTTCACCAGCCTTGTCAGTTTGACCTCCTTTTTTATTCAGAAATCCCGAATGCATACCAGAAATTTCAAATTTAATTGTTTTTTTTCTACTTAATGATAACCTTTTCTCGATTACGTTTTTTTTTAATATCCGGTATGAATTCGGCATCTCTGAATATAAAAGAAGATCAAATTGCCAACTTTATTCATTACAGATATTTTATATTCTTACTAAACGAAGAATTCTAATAAAATTTAGTCGTGACAAACGGCCCATTTTTAAAAGTAATGAAAAATGCATTTTTTCACATTCGATAGTTTGACATTGCAGCGACGATTTGTTAACCCTTTCCGGCACAGTGGTCCCACTCCGGGCACACCTAATTTTAATTCCAAACTTGCATTCGACACGAAGAATATTTAATAAAATTTTGTTTCTAGAATAAAAGCTTAAAATAAAGAGTTCTTATTTTCTAAAAAAGTCGCTTGTAAATTCCGGTATCAGTCAGTAATTTCTCATTTTACGAACAGACTTTGCCTTCGCCGGAAAGGGTTAATTGGGCTCGCATTATTGCTTACTGTATGTATACATCATTACCTTCTGCCTTCAATTACATAAATATGTAGGTTGTATAATGGGAAGACCTGCCAGGCGGGTTGAGAAATCAATGGGTTAATTACAAGTTCTTGACGCTAAGAAACTGGAAGAATGACAAACATTTTGTTAAAAAATAATTAGTCTAATTCGTCTCCCCTTTTCTATTTATGCAAAGTTTGGAGTTTTGTCTCATGTTCTAAGTCACACCAATTTCTTTGAAGTTATAGAATTAATTACAAGCAATATTTTATTCGGTATTTCATGTAGATTCGTCTTCAAATTTATACCTTATGAGATTCGTAAAACAACTTGTATTGTGTAATAAACTTTAATCGAAACTAATTATATATTTAAATTAATTATAACGCCGCTCTTATTCATTTTAAATGTACTAGTTGGGAGATTATGTTCTTAAAGTTTGTTTAGCCAGACATTTCAAGAGTTTACAAATTACACTTACTAAAATAATTAGTTTGTTTTGAATAAGTGAAAGTATAATGATAGTTTATATTTAATATCTGTAAGGGAAATATTTATGTACAGACAAAAAAACATTAATTTTTTATTATATGGGGAATCTGTCTTAAAATGGCATACACTAAGGTAAAATGCTTCTATTCATATATGTTTTTCCAATGACGTTAATTTTTACAAACTAACTTTGAAAAATATGCAAAATGCAATGGAGCATTTTTAAAAGTAACAAAGTCACAACCGCATACTAACGATTTATATAAAATGCTTCACTACATCATTTTATCTACAGTGCGGTCCTAAAACGATACACACATAACTTGATTTTAGTTTTACTTGCATACATCACAAATAAATTTTATTGCACACCAAGAAACGCCGGCACAGTCACCATGTACCCACTTTGAACACTAAACACATTATATACCCTTCTCCTTTGGTTTTGAGTGACTAAAGAAATCATTGCAATAAATACAGAATTTATCATCATCATTATTGTCGGAAGGATCCAAGTTTTTGTCGTTATTATTGAATTTAACAAAGCAAATTTTCTTCATAACCTGTTGTGCTGCACGTCTTGAGTGTGAATTATGTTTCTTTATAACTTTTGCCCTCTCTTCGGCAATATTAGGACTGCTAGTCAGTACTTTTGCATTTTCATGCTTCTCCTTTTTAGAGGATTATCTACATTGAGGTGCAAAAGGAAGTGGAGATACATTAAGTTGCCTGATAAATGAAGATGATGAACTTGAAGATGCTGCCCGTTGAAAAGATACACATGTTTTCGGAGTAACGGAAACAGATTTTGTTGGCGCAGGAAATGGAGAAGGTGGTATTGAAACTGTGAAAATTGAGGGATTAGGTCTAAATAGGCCGTTATCTGTAGAACTTGTGTTGTTGTCGTTGCTTTCCTTATTTTCCAGTCTACATTCCGTCACAACTGAAGTACAGAAAACATGATCTGGAAAGATGTCTTGCACAATGTCATTTTACGTACAATCATCATATTCTATATCAGGCATATCAAACTCGTTTACCACCACGGGCCAAATTAAGCATTATATACAAAGCCGCGGGCCACATTAAAAAAAGAAATGTAGATAATACCATTGCACAGAAAAAAAAATTACGTATAAAACATAACCATGTTAAAAAAAATATTCACAAGTTCCAAAGTTATTATTATACATAACTTATTTTATCTTATTTTTCGAAAAAATACTCAAATTTTCTTTTCATCAACAAAATCTATACAATTTAATTGAATTTTCTAAATTGTATTTATTTAAAAAATTGATTGTACACGCTTGTTTGTTAATCCTGATCAAAAGCATGGCTGCTAATCTTCCGTGTTTTCTTAGAGTAAAAAAAATAAAATAAGCATATTTTGAAATAGGAAAGTTATTTAATGAAATGCCTCTTGTACCCATGCGCTACTTATTTAATTTGATTTATTAAATGCATTTTCTGGTTCAAATTTTGTTTATTTGATTTGGAAAAAAAAGTTGGCAGCTATGCAAAGATATATAAAAGTGCGCTGCCGAATATAGCTAAAATATGCCTAGTTGCACACTGTAGTTTAAAAAACCGGTCGATTGATGAATAATTACAGAAATTTGGAAACCCCATATCCAGGAGTGTCAAAACTGAGCGCCAATGTGCTGATTCTCACCGCTAAATTTTATTAGCATTCTTTACCTACATTTTATTAGTACACTTCGCCTAAATTTTATTAATAGTGCTATTAGGCAAAACATACTAAAAATTTAGTGGTGGCAATAGGCCCTTTGGTGCCCAGTTTTTACACCTCTGCCCATATCCATATATTTTTGCTTTAATGTAAAATCGCACTGAATTTTAATTAACCGCACAGTAATGAATTCGCAAGAATAATTTCAACATCAATCATTAGAGTTGAAGTAAATAGATTTAACTGATTTTCATATTTCTTCAAATTCAAAAACCTTTTTTTTTATTAATTTTTGAATGATTTTTGTAGTAATGCCTGACAATATTTAAATTGAAATAAATTTTCTTTTTGAAATTTGTTTTATCAAAATAATAAATTATATTTGAAAACGCTAATACTATCAAATAACAAGATAGCATTATGAAATTTGCCTTGAAGTTGAAGTTTGCTCGGGCGCTTTGTAATTTCAAATGAAAACTCCAAGTGTTTTGTCTAGTGGTGGACTTTTAATAATCCACATTCATAATTTGTCGATTTAAAATGAAAATTGTAACATTATTTAGCAATTCGAAAATAACAGAACTTTTTAACGGAAAACCATCAAATTCCGTATAAGAAGTAGATCTGTTTATCTCCATACCCAATATTTTCTAGATTGAGGATTATTAAGAATGTGCATACGAATATAAGTTTACCAGCACTAAGTTTTTAAGAACATATCCGTTTGTATAGAAATCAATCCGTTATAGATAAATCTTTCTAGCAGTGGTACTTATGCGTATAGAATTTTCAAATTTCCTTAACTGCTCTAGACATCATTTTTTCAATTTCGTTTTGAGTGATTGCGACTCGCGGGATATTTAATGTAATAAAGACAATAATTATTTTTTTTAAAGAAATGTATTTCATTCAATAAACTTAGTGAAAGCAGTTTGATTCTCTTTTAAGAAGTATCAGTTTCAATTCTGACAGTTTATCTTTTCGATGTATAACCAGATTTTTTGTGAGTTTTCTTTATACTTTGTGCTGTAGAAACTCTTAATTTTACATACTTCAACAGTGTCTACATATCAAAAATAAAATTTCGGTTTTCTTTTTAATATAATTGTGTTGTAAACCACCTTTAAAAAATATGCGATGTCCATCTTCAGTTTATCACATTTATTCAAAGGGTAAATATCTTTAACATATATTTTTTATATAAATCCTGGGTTGCGTGAGAGTATGTCAATAAAATGTGTGTATATCAATAAAAAAGGAAAGAAAGGAAAGAAATATCACACTCAGTTACTAACCTACGAAATGAAAATTATTAAAGAACTAAAATCTAAAATTTATATGTTCGACTAGAGCCCAAGTGGAGAACCTGGATAGCATATTTGGGGGTTTTGTGTCCAACACAAAAGAAATAATTTGTGCCACTTTCAAAGCAACTCATTTAAAGCTATTTAATTTTATATTTTGATTTTTAAAATTTTAACTGATCTTAATTAGAGCTGAATTTTATTAATTTTATAATACATTTCTTATTATTTAATAAATACAATATATTATTTTGTAAAGTGGTGTAAAATCTACGAGAGTAGTAAAATAAAGTATTAGTTTTCAACATAAACAAATAAAAATTATAAGAAAAATACTTAAATTTTACGAAAAAATTTTCAGACTCAGGATTTCGTTCTGAATGTTACGACGTGTTCTACGTGTTCTTCATTCTAAATGTTACGACATTTTGAAGACAAATATTCCTCTTATTTAATAACATAATAAATAAAACAAATATTACTATTCAAAAATAGTGGTAGCATTCTGAATAATAAAAATGCCCGTCAAACTGGTGACTCTGATATACATATCTTTATGTTGCCATCTCTGAGACAACAATTTGTGCAAGTGTGTTCGTGCAAAGTGTATTTTCAGCATCCGTGTTTTAACAACTAAATAAAACACAGGTAAATTGCCAAAGGCTTCGCGGGCCACAGATAAGTTGTCGGCGGGCCAGTTGTGGCCCGCGGGCCACGTGTTTGACATGCCTGTTCTATATTCACAGGCAGTATTCAAGAATACATGTATTTATAAATTTTCGCATACACAGAAAATAATCTAAAAAGGAATAGGTACTCACCTTATACTTCAGATATGTAATCACTGAAATGAAACAGACGTGAATTATCACCAAAATATAGTCCCAAGAAATGTCTGACAAAGGTTTAAACAGTTCCTTTGTGAACAATGGAAAAAACAAACTTGAAAAGTTCGCCATTAAATGCTTATGGTCCCCGCTCGATTCCAAACGATAAATGCGTATCCTTACATGCTGGCCCATAGATGCCCTTACGTGCTGGCCGCTAACTAAATTCTAAAGTGGAAAAGCTGGCTTATGCTAACAAACACTTTTTTTGCAAGTTAGACTTGACTGAAAAAATCTCAACGATAAAAGGCGTGGGTGGCCAATCTATATTCTGCCTTAAGGGAGAATTTTTCCCGCTTGTTTTTTATTTTTTATTTTGTTGTTTAACGTATGGACGTGAGTGTAAATAGTTAGTATATACTAAAATCTATGATAAGGAACGTTTACACACTTATACCCAAACATGCAATACGTGTGAAGTGATATGAAGTTAGATATATCTAAAATAATATTTTATATTAATACGACTACCTATCCCCTATTATAATAAATTTAACCCATTAACATAGCTGCCAACTTTTACGCTTTTTTGTTACCACTAAAAATTTAAAGAATTTTTTTGTTACTCAATCCAATGATTCCGGCGATTGAAATAAGCTAAAATTTATTATAAAATTTTAGTGGTAGGAAAGTATCGTAAAGGTTGGCAGCTATGCCATTAAGGACTGAATTATTTATCTCAATAAAATACAAATTTTGCGATTCATACCACTTTTATATTATAGCAACCTATGAGTGAATTCATCATGGTGTTTCTAGCATCATTAAAAAGGAATATTTATCCTAAAAACAAACTGGTGTTAGCTTAAAATCTGGTGTAAGAAACATAATGTTGCGAAAACGCAACGTCAGTCTTTAATGGGTTAAACAAATACTCGTATAAAATCTTTATATTTGTTTTTTGTTTAATAATAAATTTTTAAAAGCAGCACTTGTAAACAATTAAAATTATCTTAATATTCAGATGGTGGTTTGAGAATTCCTTATTTACAATTTAGAAAACCGAAGGTCTCCCCATAGCAAATTTTTCACCAAGAAAATCGGTTTTAACAAAACGAAAAGAAAAATAATCATCATACATCCATTATTTTGTTACAATAAATCTTAGTTGAGACATGTAATAGAAATAGCTGATATGTATAGAAGAGGATAACTAGCAAAACCGTATTAAAACATAAGATGGCAATTTCCGAAAAAAATAAACAGCAAAATCTTAATAATAATAATATGCAGAAAACACTTCGATGAACAGAAATACACCAAACTTTCATTAACTAGAAGAAAACAACAATTAATATTCTAACAAATAAATAGCATCATTAGGCAGTCATTTAAAACACAACTATAACAGTTTCGATAATAAGGATTCAACAAAAATGATTGAAACAAAGCTTTATTACAGAAAATTAATAGCAAATGGGTAGTTAATTAGAAGCAAATCAGTTGAAAGGAGTGATTTCTTTTGCTTTCATTACTTAAACACTTTCTTTTGCATAATTATAATACCGTAATTTCCGGCGTATAATCCGCAGCTCAAAGAGTCGTTTTTCGACCCAGAAATATTATTTTATAAAATGTAACTTAAAAGATTGCTGTAAATATTTAACTACAATTATTGAATAAAATTTCTGGGTCGGAAAACGACTCTTTGAGCTGCGGATTATACGCCGGAAATTACGGTACTTTGTTCTGTTTTTACTTAAGTTTTGCAGAAATCGTCCATTATTTAATATTCAAATGTAATACGTAATTCCTTGTATAATAATTAATAATAAAATGAGAAGATTTCGGCACTTTAGAGTGCAGATGTACTGTGTCCAATTTTGATAAATTCGCGAAAAATCATAAATGAGGTTGAGACATAAAGATTTGAAAAGTAAAAGTAATATTCCTTTTCAGGGCTTGTTACATACTTTTAAAAATTGCAAAAGTGGTTTAAAAACTGAAACCAGGCGCTTATGATATACCTACAAAACCACTTATTGTAATTTGCAGCCTATATTTCTAGATTTAAAAAAAATTTTGAACCGCACATGTTACCATATATGTGCAGTCGAATAAGTTCTCTTTGAGCATTATCTGTTGGTTATAGACCTGAAACTGTAATAATTACGTAGCTGCCAACCATATATATATTTTTAAATATCATATATTATACATACTCCGAAACAGATTGTTTTAAATTAAATGTTACCTTCTTCCTGTGTCATAGTTACATGTTTTTATTTATTAACTACAATTTCTGGTTTAAATATATTTATGTAACTTGAAAAACACCCGAAGAGATAGCAGCTATATAATTACAAACGTTACATATGACATATTTGACATCCGTGTGGGAGCATTAATTAAGTTCAGACTGTAGTACCCGTGCAATTTCACAATGCATTACAAGCATTTGTATCTTTGTTTCACATAACATATCGAATATTAACAGTTTTTCGGTGATGAGCGAGATATTTATTTGTACAAAATTACTGATAAATTCAAAACTACTCACAGCAGAGTTGCCAGTTTGTATTTTTTATTCATAAATTCCATAATTCATGTCGGTAATTTCAAAAGAATAATTTTTATTTTATGTAGTCATTATATATCAGTCATTAAATAGAACAAAAATTAATAAAACAACAATTATCTGAAAAGTATAATTTCCCTTATTTAATTTTCGAAATATGTCGCAGATATAAAAAGGCTAAATAAGTCGCAGATTACTAATGGGAAATAGTCGTATTCAAAATAACGGAAAGCAATCACCCATGATATACGGAAGAAATATTCAATGAGATTTCCACCATCTGGTAGTAGAATATATATATATTAATATAACAAAATTTAAAATTTATCGCGATAAACCAAAGTATTTTTATTCCATCCTAGTCTAACTTACTCTATAATATTTATTTCCTCCGTTTATTAAAATATTTTAACTCTATGTATTCCGAAAAAACCTCATATCTAAATTCAATATTTCAATGGCTGCTAATTAGTTCAATAAATCGCGTCTTTATCTTTAAATTATAAAATTCCCTAATATTCATACTTTAAAAAACCCGCATAATTCCCTTTTAATTTTCTAAATTCCTAAAAAGACTGTATTTATTTTAATCAGTTCCGATATTAAAAATAATTCGCCAGATCATAAAATATTTTTCTTATATTAAAATGTAAAAGCAATTATTCTAATTCCATTCTGGCTATGTTCCAAATTCGATAAACCATTTCTCTTTTTCTTTTTTTTTTCTTTTCCTAAAAGTCAAAATCATTCCATATTCTCGAACCAATTAACTAACGATAATCAATTAATCTAAAACACTCTGGGTCATAGCTAAATCATCGAACATCATGGAACTTTCGAGAATTTTCTTTCGCGCCAAAAATTAGCGGAAACCATTTTATTACCATATTCTGGAGCCAGCGCAAAGAATCCCGGTTAGATCCCAGCTCACGATTGGCGCACGTGACCATGTATTCCTACTCTTACTGAAAGAATATATCGTCGCCTTTTCCGTTTCGGAGAGCATTCTATTCGGAGATCCGAAGATGTGATGCACTGATGAAAGCTCGAATAGAGAGACGCTAGATCGAAGTTTGATTTGTTAGGTTAATGATGGAATCTCTGCCTGGTATTTGGCGTGGAGTCCAGTATGTTTTTTCTTATATGCCTGCGGAATGTTTATTTTAAATAAATGGCCATCGTGCTCTGCAGTAGTGGGAGCCGTGATTGAAACGAAAAGAGGACTCGAGTGAAAGCAGATTCTTCCCTGATGTCAATTTAAGTTTGAGAATAAAAACTTCTGTGTTCTTGAATGAGATGCTTAATTATGATTACGTACACACGCCATCTAATATGGAGTGCTGGAAATTCCTCTTCGGTTGATTATGTGAAAAGAGCCCATCTTATTTTCAAAAAAACATTTATTAAAAAATGTTACTACTCAAGCAACTCGGCCTTAAAAATCACCACAGAATTATTTTAGTCGACAGGATTTCGTGACAACATGTCTGCTTCGACATTTGTAGAACCTTTTTGATACTTGATCTCATAATCGAACATGCTAAGTTTTAAAGACCATCGAAAAAGTCTACCTCTTAGATTTTTAACATTCTTTAACCATACCAGAGATGCATGATCGGTATGGATTGTGAATTTAGTACCATGAAAATAGTGATAAAACTTATCAAGAGTATCTATGATAGCAAGGCATTCCAATTCAGTTATAAAGTAATTTTGTTCATAACTCTTCAAAATTCTAGAATGGTAAGCAATAGGATGCAAAAAATTATCTTTCCCTGGTTGTTTTAGAACTGCACCTACTGCTACCTGAGAGGCATCTACAAACATGTGGAGGGGTAATTTTGGGTCATAAATTTTTAGAATTGGTTTTGCAATTAGAGTATTTTTTAATTTCTCAAAAGAGTTTTGACATTCTGAGTTCCATTCCCATATTGTGTTTTTCCTAAGTAATTTATTGAGGGGGTATCTAATTTCAGCATATTTATCTATGAATTTGTGATAAACATTAATGGAACCTAAAAATCGTTGTAGTTCTTTAACATTACAGGGAGGTTTCAATTTTTTAATTGTCTCAATATTGGTATTAGCTGGAGTTAAAGTCCCATTGGTGATCTCATAGCCTAAGAAATTAATTTTATTTTGATTTAGTTTACATTTAAAAAGTTTAAGTTTAAGGTTTTCTAGTTTACAGATTTCAAAGATTTTTGCTAAGTGATTTAAATGTTCTTCTAGAGAGGGGGAGAAAATTATGATATCGTCAAAATAATGACAAGCAAAATCAATTTTATACTTATTGAGGATTCTTCTAATGGTTCTATTAAATATCGGGGGCCCTGTCTTTATACCAAAGGGGAGCACCAGCCATTCGAAGAGGCCAAAATTGGTGGCAAAAGCTAATTTTTCTGTATCGGATGGATGTATTGGTATGTGCCAGTAGCCAGAGGCTAAGTCCAAAGTGGAAAAATACTGGGCACTACTCAATTTATCTAAAATTTCATCGATACGAGGTAAAGGTTCTGCATTGTTTTTAACTATTGCATTTAATTTCCTATAATCTATACATAGTCGGGTCTTTTTACCTTCCTCTCTTTTCATAGCCAAGGTGACGGGGGCAGAATAAGGACTATTGCTTTCTTTTATGAGACCAGCCGCTAACAAAGATTGAACTTGATTTTTTATTTCTTTTTATTCTAAGAGGGAAGTTCTGTAGGGCCTCAAAGATATAGGTAGGTCAGATTTTAGTAAAACGCGTTGTGGTTCAATATTTATCTTACCCACATCATATTTATGTTTTGCAAAAATATCCCTATAATTTTGAACTATATCCCTTAAATCCCCATTTTCAATTAAATTTATTTCCCCAATTAAATCTGAATCATAATCATTAATATCGCGAAAATTTTGAGGAGTCATTGAACTTCTGTAATCAGGCTGCACGTTACAATCATTGTAATTAGCTGCAAAAAAGTCCTGAGTATTCACAAAACTTTCATTAGTATATGGTGATACTTTGTCATCATTATATCCATTTAAACTCTCATTACTTTCACCATTTGTTAATAACTCATCTTTACATGAAATAATATCTTCATTATAAGTTGTTATCAAGTTACCATCATTAAATAAATTCAAACTATCCCAATCAGAAGTTATCAAGTTATCATTACCTTGTTGCAATTTATTTACAGTCACAGTATTAAAATGAAGTGATCTTTCATCATGTATAAAAAAAATTGTAAAAGTTTTTAAAGAAGTCTTACACCTTCAATTAACAATAAAAGAATACAAATTGGGCTTCTCAAATTAAAGTTTTCTTTAATATGCAAAAACAGGTGACAATTTAAATGAGATTTAACAAATTTTCTATCATAGAGTCTTTTACTTTTAAGGTGGAATTCACAAGTTCGCGCTTTTGCAATTTTGAGTGCTTTATTAACAGGAGGGTAATAATTTTGTTTTAAAGGAGATTCATAAGGTAATTGACCATAAAATAAATAGGCAGGTGGGAATTTGGTTATGGAATGTGGTGTGTTATTGTATTCTTGGATGACTTGGTCTAATAATCTAGTCCAAGGTATTTTAGAAGAAATGGAATTAACTTTACATTTAAGTCTAGTAACTATAGTCTGGTTAACTCGTTCTACCTTACCATTGGTTTGGGGGTGATGTGATGATGTAAAACGTTGTTGAATATGATATTTTCTGAGGAATTTTTTGAATCTTGGAGACCTAAAAGATTTATGTCTATCGCTAAGTATTGTTTTAGGAGCTTGTATATTGAAAATTTGTTTTAAACAGTTTGTATATGTTTCGGTAGTAACACTTTTGGATGGAAAAGCCCAAACAAACCTAGTTGCATGATCTATTATTATGTGTAAGAATTTTTTTGTTGAATTGTAATAATTAAATCCACCCACAGTATCAATAGAAAGACATTCAAAAGGTTGATCTGTGGCTGGCATAGCTTGTAACAAGCCAAATCTTTTTTGTTTTGGTTTTTTATTTCTCTGGCATGTATCACAATGTTTAACAAATTGTGTAATGTCTATTGTCATGTTGGGCCAATAATAGTTTGGAGATATTAAATTAAGCATTTTTTGTATACCTAAGTGTCCAAAATTATCATGAGCAATATGTAATAATTTTCTCCTGAGTGACATTGGTACTACTATTTTTTTGAATCCTTTTCTCTGAATAATTATAATCCCATTCTCTTTTTTGTATTTTCTGTCACAAACATTATCTTTATCTTGCATCGCTATAATTTCTTTTTTGTCCAATAATAAACTTACATCTTGATTAAGATAAGCAACAGGATTTCGACTAGTAATTTTTGAAGGAATTATCAAGTGATGGAACATTTTCATGGTACTTTTGTTCGGATCGGAGACTGATGTTCTTACAGCAAGCCAATGCACGAAAGTTTCGGTGATAAAAAGATTTCGTAGTGCAATTCAAAGGGATTAAGAAAGAGTACGGCTTTATTATTGTCAGTAAATTAAAGATTTTTTAGATTTACGAAATCTTCTTCTTGTGAAAAATGTCCAGAATAACTGTGAGTTAATATTTTTATTTTTATTTATTGATATTTATTATTTCATTTATTACTTCATGTTATATTTAAAATGTTTTATTTTCTTGCTCTTAGTTGTTTACTCTGAAATTTAAAGGTTTTATATACTATGTTATACTGATTAAATTTTTGTTTTTAAAATTTATTTCTGTTGCAAATATTTAAGTGTTGTTAAGGTTAATTAATTTATTTGATGATTTAGTGTGATACGACAGCGTAATGTTATAGACAGCGGTATGATTTTTATATTTTCATGTTTTGAGAACATATATTTTCAAGGAGAATTCTATTATTTTTAAAATGTTACTGAGATCGTAAATTACATATTTATTTACTATTTTATCTATTTCGTTATTTGTATGGTATATAGTGTTATAAGTTTAACATTTAATGTTCTTAAGATCCGGATATTTAAAAGAAGATCGAGTTAACTCTTTTGTTAGATTAAATATTATGGCAGAACCAAAATTTATAGCATTTGATCCAGATTTAGGAGTTGAGATACAAGCGTGGTTAAAATACTTTGATGATGCTTGTGAAAAAGAAAAGAAGGATGATGATTGGAAGTTTAAAAATATTTCTCAAAATTTAAAGGGAGAAGCTCTTAAGATTTACATTAATGATTGCCTTAATTGCACTAAATACGAACAGATAGCTGATATCTTAACTGAGAATTTTATTAGGGTAAATATCCCGAAATTTTCTGAATTTTCTGCTTTGAAATTGGATAGTTTAAGTAACTTAGAAACTTATTTTAGAAAGAAAATTGAAATTGGTAGGAAATTGCATTTATGTGAAACTATATTACTACAAGGATTAACCGATGGTTTAAAACCAGAATATCAAAGTTATCTAATTGTTAACCCTCCTGAGAGTACGACGGAATGGTATAGAATTGTTAAGCAATTTGTGGAAGTTTACATCCCTGCTGTTACAAGTCCATCATTACCAAGTAAACCTAATGCAACTAATTTTGACATTCCTCAATATAGTGTGTAGCCTAATAGACCAAATTTTCAACAAATTAATACTCCTAGGCATTGGATTCAGTCAAATCGAACCAATTAACTAACGATAATCAATTAATCTAAAACACTCTGGGTCATAGCTAAATCATCGAACATCATGGAACTTTCGAGAATTTTCTTTCGCGCCAAAAATTAGCGGAAACCATTTTATTACCATATTCTGGAGCCAGCGCAAAGAATCCCGGTTAGATCCCAGCTCACGATTGGCGCACGTGACCATGTATTCCTACTCTTACTGAAAGAATATATCGTCGCCTTTTCCGTTTCGGAGAGCATTCTATTCGGAGATCCGAAGATGTGATGCACTGATGAAAGCTCGAATAGAGAGACGCTAGATCGAAGTTTGATTTGTTAGGTTAATGATGGAATCTCTGCCTGGTATTTGGCGTGGAGTCCAGTATGTTTTTTCTTATATGCCTGCGGAATGTTTATTTTAAATAAATGGCCATCGTGCTCTGCAGTAGTGGGAGCCGTGATTGAAACGAAAAGAGGACTCGAGTGAAAGCAGATTCTTCCCTGATGTCAATTTAAGTTTGAGAATAAAAACTTCTGTGTTCTTGAATGAGATGCTTAATTATGATTACGTACACACGCCATCTAATATGGAGTGCTGGAAATTCCTCTTCGGTTGATTATGTGAAAAGAGCCCATCTTATTTTCAAAAAAACATTTATTAAAAAATGTTACTACTCAAGCAACTCGGCCTTAAAAATCACCACATATATATATATATATATATATATATATATATATATATATATATAATATATATATATATATATATATAATATATATATATATATATATATAATATATATATATGTTATTGTTAATTCGGAATAAATGCGTCATTTTTAAATGCTTCAAATTACGGAATATCAAATTTATTAACAATATATTAATAGTAAAATTGTAAAATAAGAATAGATTCAATATACCATAAAGAATAAAAGAATAAAATCAGTGTTTTAAACATACTGTCGTTTCTGTTACAGTTATTCTTAATAAAATCGAACTGATTGAATATGTTTTATATATATACAATTCACACAATAATTGTTTTGTAAAAATAAATTTAAATTAATATAATTTAAAAATTGTATTTAACTATGTTTCATTCTATTATAATTCGTATCAAGCGTACTGCAATCTATCATTGCAGTTATTGTTAATAATTATAAAATTGTTTCATTAAAGTTTGCATTTCAGCAGGTTACAAACAATCCTGCATTCAGGATTCACCATCAGATTCAACCGCAGAGTTACATCCATAGAGATACACCCGTATAGTTCGTACCAAAGATTCTACTACATGAAGAAGGGACGCTCCCGTAGAGCTGATATAACATGTCATCCAGCGATTCTGCTCACATCATCAAGTATTAATGCAATTGAAAAATTACAAGATGGCGGCGCAAGTCAACGGAATTTTCCTTACAGAAAATTTTAGTTTTTCTTTCCCACCATGTTTCTGATTTCTCAATTTTATTCGCTATACATAAATACAAAATTTTCTTACAAAAGAAAAATCGTGTTAACTCTTTCCGGCCCAGACAAAGTCTGTCCGTAAAATGAGAAATTACTGATTTACACCAGAATTTTCAAATGACTTTTTTAGGAAATAAGAAATCCTTATTTTAAGCTTTCATTTTAGAAACAAAATTTTATTAAAATATTCTTGGTGTCGAATGCAAGTTTGGAATTAAAATTAGGTGAGCCCAGAGTGGGACCACTGTACCGGAAAGGGTTAAGTATTTTTAGTTTGGTTGGTTGGTTGATTTTATAACAGCCGATTATCTACTCGAGGAAATAGGCCTTAGGGGGTGGGCAGTGCCCTCCGTTGGGGTCTTTCTAATCCTTTCTATTAATTTATTAAATAGAAAAAAATATTTAAAAATTGTGATAAAAGCATACGAACCCTGTTATAGAGAAAATACACAGTTATTTTTTCATAATCGCTATTAAATACTGCACATTATTGAATATCATTAAAAGAATAAACCGATTTTTTTCTTCATGTTTTACTTTGTAAAAGCGTCAATATAGTCTGAATTTTGATAAAAGCATAAAACTTTGTGAAGATGAAAGAGGCCTAAGCCTTAATGCCATATGCATTCGAACAATCATGCAAATGTTAACCCATTTATGCCTAGCGTCCCAATTTTGGGACGCTTTAGTAAAATGGGAAAGAGTGCATTACACACCACCTTTTTTTAAATAGAAATTTAGCATCTTATTTTATGGAGGAGTCCTCTATAAAATATGACACCAAATTTCTATTTTAAAAAAAAGTGGTGTGAAATGCACATTTTCCCATTTTACTAAAGCATCGACGCTAGGCATAAATGGGTTAATAATTTTAAAGAAACCAACTTATACTGGGTTTTTATCGTTAACCGCTTAACCCTTTCAGGGGCAAGCGATTGTGTTCCTGTAACAGCGAATTCACACCGGTATTTACGAAAGAATTTAGTTCAAAATAAGGAAAAACAATTTTTCAACATTTTCCCGTCAAGTGTTAAAAAAGTGAAATTCTATTAAAAGTTTCTGGTTTGAATCGGATTAAAATTAGGTGGTATATAATATATACCACCGCCCCTTAAAGGGTTAACAAAATTTGAGATGAAATGTGTAAGAATATTTAATGTTACAAAAAAGGTGCAAATATACATATAAAGGTTTTTAAAGCATAAAAACTTATCAAAAGATGTTAAAAACGCGAGGCCTTCAACTGCTCTACACAGTCATCATTAGGGAAAATTCGGAAAGAGTGAAAGTGCATGAGTATTCGTTGGTTAAATAGCTAGAGACGAGCCTGTTTTAAAGGAAGGAGGAGAAGGGCTGGGGTATATTATAGTAAAGTTCCAAAATCGCCAGAGATATTTAGCATCTTTTTTAACATCTTTTGGCTGGTTTTTATATTTTAAAAACCTTTACTTGTATATTTGTACCTTTTTAGAAAAAGTAAATATTCTTACAAATTTCACTTAATATTCAAGGTGAACATGATGTTTAAAACTTATTGTTAAATTATATTTTATATTAAAATTTGAGATTTTATTTCCTACATTAATGCGAAACAATCTGGGATATGATTGCACATAAAACATCTTCGAACCCTCCATCCTCTTATTCGACAATAGTTTATTCTCTTCTTCGAAATTTTGAAAAAAAAATGTAAACGTTTTAAGTGAGCACGGGATTGAAAAAGCTAGCGACGCGAAGCATTCGAATGGGTTGCAAAAACTCATCCGCAGACGCTACATGTAAAGTCCTGTTTTACACTACCAATCCAGCGATTAGGACGCTGTTTGCAGCTTGATACGTTCCAACTAGTTATCCAAATGTAAGAAGGGAGATTCGTAGTAGCTCACTTTGAGAAAATGCTTCAAATGCAATATTTCATGATCAAAATTTTAATTAAAAAAATAATGTTCTTGATTTAAATATACGTAGCAGAAATTTCACATTTTAAAACTTAAAACGTGTTACTTTCAATGAAAATTATATTCACTATTTCAATTAATTCTATATTGAAATCACAATACTGAAGTATCTATTAAAAATTCAAAATAGTGTGTGACACTATTACACAGAGCTATTCACCCTACACAGTGCAAATATTAATATATGAATCAATGAAAATGGAGCCTTTGATAAATAAATTTAGTTCCCAGAAACCAGGATATTTAAATAACAAAATTTGCGTTATGTACTTACAGAAGTCTCTTATTAAATAAGGTGCAGGTTTCCCTTAAAATATTTTTGTATGTAACTATAATTATGAATATAAAAAACATTGTTACAAAGGTTAAATTCCTACAGTGCAGGATTTAGAATATCGTGTTATTTATAATTATTCTGTTTAACCCCTTCATTCTCGCTCCCGTCAATATCACGGGCTGAGGTGTCGGTCGTTATTTCTCGTGCCCGTCGTATTTCCGGACTCAAGATTTAAATGCTGTGAAAAAACTTTTGAAACCAGAAAAAATTAGCTGGAATTTCCATCTGAAGATTCCATTGCGCTGTTTGTGATGTTGGACTTTGCATTGCATGATTAGAAATATGTCATACTCAAAAAAGTTATTGATAATCAATATTTAATGTATGTATATTGTTTTAAATATTATTTGTAAAGATGTGAAAATTAAAGGTCTTTTTCGCATTAATTTGTATGGTATAAAGCTAACATTAACCTCTTAATTCTCGCGCCCGTGATTTCACGGGCAGTGTAGATTACTTTTTTTTAATTCAAATTGTTTGACTCCCACCAGTTTTTTTTAAAATAGTGTAAATGGCTTTATTTTCGCATCATCTTACCCGACGTTAACCCTTTCAGGGGCAAGCAATTGTGTTCTTGTAACTGTGAATTCCCACCGGAATTTACTAAAGAATTTAGTTCAAAATATGGAAAAGCAATTTTTCAACTTTTTCCCATCAAAGATAACAAAGTAAAATTTAATGAAACGTTTCTGGTTTGAATCGGATTAAAATTAGGTGGTATATAATATATACCACCGCCCCTCAAGGGGTTAACTACGGTGAATATTTCTACATCAAAAAAGGGGTGGGAATCAAATAATCTGAATTATAAAAAAAAGTAGCCTACACTTATAGGGGGGCGGTGCTTAAGGTGTTAAGACACAGAATTCTCGCATTATGGCATTTCTACAAATGTGAATTTGTTCTATAACATATTGTTTTTTTGCCTTAAAAAAAACTAATTGAATATTTTATTTAGAAACCTTATAAATATTCAATTTCTGTAATAAAAAAATAGGTACTGTTTTGATCGTTTTTTTTTTCAAATATTAAGCGACCTTGAAGGGATTAACCAGCATTATCATTAATTTTATTATTTTAAATAACAGAATAACACGATTTTGAAACTATGTTTTTCAAATTCAAGTTTTTTTTATTTTGATGTATAACGGCATTATCAAATATTTTATTATTTAAAATCAGAGAAAAGTATTTTTTTCGGTTTCTTAAAAACAGAACGGGTTGGGTTGGGTTGATTATTGACGGCCAATTATCTACATTTGGGATATAGTCCCGGGTGGAGTGCCCTTCGTGGGGGTCTTTCTAAGGGAACCTAACCCGTATTTACGCATGGATAAATCCACGGCTCGAAAAAAAACCACGAAAACTCCGAACGATTAGGTTGACGGGCGCGATTGGGATCGAACCCAGTACCTCCCGTCTACCAGCTTCGAGAGCAGAACCGCTCAGCCACTGGTGGGGCCTAAAAACGGAACGGAAAGTTTTGGTTTATTTATTGTAAAATTGTTGCAAATTTAAATATTCAGATAATTACTTTTATAAACATATTTTTAGAAATCATGTTAATTTTCATTAAATCGTTTCAGTAGAACATTTAAAATTATATAAATATTTATGCATGCCCTGTTTATACCAGAAATGATCATACACAATAAAATACATATAAGGATAAAAGAAAAAAAAACATGATATATTTATCGATTTATCCGAGCTATGTATAATTAATTTTCTAAAAAAAAAATGTTATATCAGTGTAATTTAAACATGTTTATAAAATTAAAAATTCCACAGTTAAACTCTTTGTGATAAAACTTTGTTCATGCTTATCATGCTGTACCGAGAATGTTCCTAAACACTTACTTAAAAAGGGAAATTATTGCTCAATTAAGCACTCATTACTTAATGGCTCTGTGGTAGGAAAGGTTATTGCTTCATATTTCATCAAAAGTGGAGATGCTTGTAAATTAAGGAAAATTGCAGTGCACTTACTAGATTAATGAGGTACAAATTGAGTTAAGTGTTCAATATAAAACCACGTGAGTATTTGATTTGTTTATGTTCCCTTCTATGCGTCAGATATGGTTATAAAGTTGTTCTTAGATGAAATTAAATAATTAAAGATTACTTTCCTTTCAAAATCTAAATTGTATACAGGGTTAGTACGCTTTTACCACAATTTTTAAATAGAATTTTCCCCCTTTTTTAAATGCAGAAAAGTATTACAAATCCTGCAATTAAACGAGTGCCTGTAATTTCTGCCATTTAAATGTTAAATAGAAAAATTCTATTAAAATTATGGTAATAGCGTACAAACCCTGGTACAACTTCTAATATAGTTCAATTATAATAAAATAACCCATCCTTTTTTTTTTGTAAATTTTGATTTTATGTGTTAAGAATTTCATTTATTATATACTAATTTAATGTGAAAGTGTGATTTTAAAATATACTGTGTTGTTCAAAAGGACTTACAACCTTCCAACACATTAAATGTTTTTCATAAATTCGAAAAATAAGGTATAAATTCACCAACTTATTTTATGTAAGATTCCGGGTTCAATATGACAGTTGTTATCTTTAAGTTTGTCGTTCATTAATGATCAATGCCAGCGCATTTCATCATTCGGCCAAAATCAACTCCAACTTAACTCATATCAGCGGATTTCACATTGGTGGTGTACTTGCCAACTTCCAAATCGTCTTCAGTAAAATGTATTTTAATATGACTCAGGTTAAACAAGTTTCGAATTAGAAAATTTATTTGATATAACTTTATAGATTTAATTTCATTGATTTTGAATCTTGTTGTGTATTGCTTCATAGAAATGAACGAAAATAAAACTTCTGTTGTATACTTTTCAGAAGAACAAACATATCAGATTCATCATGAATAACACTGCAGTACGTAAGTCAATTGATGAAAAATATGGAAGTATTTTGGGGTCATCCTTTATAAAATATTAACATGGAGTAAAGACATTCGTTCGATCGGGGGGATAGCTTACATGGTTATCATGGTTAAAATTAATCCATATTTAAAGAAACATCATTAGAAAATAGGCAATTATGCAATGATTTTACACTGAAGCATTAACATAAGTTACAATATAAATACAGTCGGGTTAAAAAAGGGTACACCTCCCTCTACTTATTCTGTCGCAAATCATAGTATTAAAAATAATTCTGGTTACAACCGAATGATAATAATGTGTACATTAAATGTTATGCATGTGTAGTGTTTGGAGGCCGTCTACATATTACATATTGTACCAACATTTTTTTCCAAATATTAATACCCACGTTTGACACTATATTTGAAATCCTTAGTATTTAATTTGTTTTTTAAATGTTATTCTTTATTTATACATATACAAACCTTATTTAATTATTTAACTGTATGTTAATGAAAACTGCCTTTTTAAAAAATTGGGGTAGATTTACGCTCTTACTGCTTCACTTAGCCTTTTTAGTGAGCGATTCTCCTTTAGAAACAGTAAGACATACTTTCCCATCATCTTTTCACTTATTTCTATTTTAATACATTCCGCTCAGACTACTACTTTTTTCCTTTTTATTCGATATTTAAATCGCAAGTTAATTCTGATTGGTTGCTTAACGTAAGCTCATCTTGACTGGCTAGCTTACTAATTTCGGATTGGCTGTTGCAGTTGATGGTGAAAACCTCAGGTTCTCTTTGATTTTACAGTGCATTTTTGTTATCTTTATACTCTTTTTTAAATGGCTCCTTTAAGATGTGATACATAACTACTCATATACAGGAAGTGGAGTTGCTTGCAACTGGGAATCCCCTCAAAACGATTAACTGTTTCGCTAAATCCACCCGAAACAGTATATGGTGAGTATTAGGTCTATGAATTTTGTCTAACTTCCAAATAAATAGAAGGATTTAAATTTTGAAGATGCTAATGTTAAATTCATGTGAGAAATATTACTTACGAACATGGACTATACATTTGGAGTTATGCGATTTAATGAACTCGTAAAATATGTCAAAAATGTGTCATACCATTTGAAAAATATACTTTGGTAAAGCATAGACGCTGACTTAGCGGGCGCAAATTTCCACCATATCATGTAAATTTTCATCACTATTGTAAAAATGTTATTTTCGTCTTAATAAATCACAGTAATTAACTGTGACAAAGTTTTCAAAATTAGTGGTTTAAGTATGCCTGATTGCCTCTTTCGCACACGTGAAGTCGCATAAAATAGAGCCTATGTGGTAATCGTTTTAACATGTAGACAGCATGAAATCCTTAATAATTGCACCACATTTATTAGTAGACGTCATCACCATTTTGGTGATTACTAATGTAATTTCTATGGAATACATTTCGGCCGAATGAGTGTGGGTAGTTTTTTTTGTCCTCGGTATTACATCTTCAGAAAAAGGTGATTTGCAAATAATTTCCTTCACATATCTCCACAGAAAAAAAAAAAAACCCACACAATAAATATTGTTAAATTAACGGGTTTTTCATTTACAAAATCTACAATTATTACAGAATAGTATTATTCCAAAGCAGAATTTATTTTTATTTTGTATGATTATGTATACCTCTATTTCAAAACAAAAATATTCGTGACAGATTTTTTGTAAATTTGAGGTAGAACTTTCTTGTTTAGAAAAAGTTGTCATAAAAATAATAAAACAAAAACTGTCATTAAATAATCCAAACAGTACTTTTTGGAAATAGTAATAAATTTCCCAATTAAAAATAAAAAAATCCGAACAATCTGACTAGCATTTTTACCTTAAAACGGAAAAGAATATAATTTGACAAACATAAAATTTTTGGTTCTCAATTCTTAGCAGTGCACTGAAATAAAAATTATGCCGTAACACAAGCAATAATTATGCAGCGCAGAAAAAACGAATGTACATATCTGGACCATTCAAGATCACTTCTTATCAACAGTAGCAAAATATTAACTTGACAAAACCAGGCTCCTCTTTGAAAAAACCGCAGACATTTCCTGATGGCCCAATTGTTTTATCGATAAAGGGATTGATTAAAGTTGTTTAGCTGTTTTTTCTCCCAAAATAGCATAAATCATGTCTTCAGCAGCTGGCAACAATAAAGATTCCGCAATACTGTGCGGTTTACTTGCTTCAGCTATAAAAATAGCTGAAGCAGGTAAACCTTAACCCCTTGAAGGGCACCGGTATATTATATATACCACTTAATTTTAATCCCAAAATGCCACAATGACACCAGAATTTTAAAATCAAATTTTGAATTTATAAGGTACGTGAAGAAGATATTTTACATATTTTACAATAAATTCGTTCGTGAATCCTGGTGTCCATCAATCAATTCAATATTTTAGCTACAAGAGTACTTTGCCCATGAAGGGGTTAAAGGTAAGCAGGTAAGCTTACATTTATTACGCGTGTAAAAACTGATGATTCAGGTCTGTGAAGGGGGTTATTTTCTGCTTGCTTTGAGATATCACTGTCAATTCCCTTTGAAGAAAAACCATTAGCTTATTCATTAAAACTTCATATTACATTCAAAATGTCTCATCACGATAGATGATTTCACTGCATCATTAGAGAGAGTCTCATTACAAACTAAACACCGAGGAATGGGTGCACTTTCCTTTTCGGATTATGTAACATCATTCGGACGGGTATTACGTACTTACTACATATAGGATGCGTACGGTTTTTAATTTTAAAGACTTTTTTTTTTTTTTTTTGCATTGTGTAATCGTAGAATATCTGGATTAAATAATGCGAAAAACACCAAATAACATGGAAAGACCTCTGTTTTTAACGATAGTATCATAAGCAGCTTCTACGGATTTCAGAGAGCCAGGTATAACAAACAGTTCTAGTAATAATAATGATAATAATTAAAGCGTTTACAAGCCTAAAATCGCATTCGAAGATTTTTTTAAATATCAAGTGATAAATTAAAGCATTTTTTAATTGCATAATAAGATACCGTATTTCATTTCAAGTACCAATAGCCCGCGCTCCGCGTACAAGTACTGATACGTGCACCCTAGTTTGGTAACCCCTTCTCTAAGTCATATAAATTTTGAGGTTTCAGCACTAAACGAATATTTCAATGACTTGAAACAAGTGTACACAGAACATTATTTTAATGGGTTTTGAACCAATCGAAGTACAGTAACCTCTCACTTATACGGAATGTTCAGTAATTACTTTTTCCTAATAGTATTTTTAAATTGTAAAATTTGTGTTATAAATTCTGAGATTTAATAAGTCAAAAATTACCATAAAAAAACTGGTACCGAAAAATAATTTCCGTGTATCGCGTATAAGTGGGAGGTCACTGTATCTGTATATCCAGAAAGGAAATACCCCTCTTAAATCATTTAGAATATTTTTAAAAATTATGTTGTTTCTGAAATGTATGATTTAAATGCGTAGGGGATTTATTTATAAATTTAGAACAATTAAATTTATTTCTCACTGAAACAGTCACTTAAAAAAATCAATATGCAAACAGAACAATAAAAAAATATTGATTGCAATACTTTAAAGGTATGAAAAATACTATTCCGCATAGTCGCAATGTTGATAGACGGCTACTTTTTTTCCATTCAATTTTGTTTTATTTGCCACCAGTTTTTTTACAAATTAAAATTGGTCTTATTTAATGACAGATTCAATTATACAAACATAAGACCAATTATACCAATTTCAAAAAATTGGTACCAAGCAAGCAATCTGAATTTTTAAAAATAGCCCACTGGCAGGACTTGCATAGGTTTCGGATTCCGTTGAAAAATTGTTTTTTCTGTGGATGCTAACAGCGTAACAACTAAAAAAAGATGAGACGTCTTCTTTAGCTATTGAAAAGCAAAATTGTTCAGCATCTTAGTAAATAATGATTATAAATGCACAGAAGCATGTTGTTTTTGACAATTCTAATTCTTATTATGCAAAAATTAATGTAAGGCCTAATTCACACTTTTAAAATTGATAATTTATTAATAATTTTCGATATTAAAACAGAGTTTGGACGATTTTACCACACTTTTAATAGAATTGTTCGCCTTATTTAAATGGAGAAAAGTATTACAAAACTGGCAATCAATCGAGGCGTCTACAAATTCAGCGATTTAAACATTAAATAGAAAAATTCTATTAAAAATTGTGGTAAAAGCGTACGAGCCCTGAAATAGCTTACATATTAATAAAGATAATCTAAAAAAAGTTGCATACCCTGAGTAGAATTTCTAAATATTTCTGCACCAATAACACTACTGTATTTAATATGCTCCTTTGTTTAATAAATATCTATGTAATTTATGCATGTAAAGTATCAAACAATGCGATCTGTTGGCATTACCAAATCCATAATTAAACTGAACATCGTGAATTCATATGATATAGAATTTAACACAATCGCAATATGACTTAATATGGATTCTAATTCAAAGACTCCATATTGTTTCAAATCATCTGAAATGTTGGAGAACTGACTTTAAATTTTTGTCATAATATATTGGTGTAATATTAAAACATAAGATAAATTGAATTAAATGTCTTTTTTCAACAAAAGTCGCTTCATAACATTTGTAATGCATGTAAAACAATTCCAGACGTTCATTTTACTAGCTTCACTGCTGTATAACTCCAAAACCACACATATGAAAATTAGCAATCGTATTCATTTTTAACAAATAAAGACAATTTATCAATTAGATGTTTTCCCAAAATATTCTTAAAGTATGTGTAAGAACAAGACTTAAACAATCGTATTCATTTTTAACATATAAAGACAATTTATCAATTAGATGTTCTCCCAAAATATTCTTAAAGTATGTGTAAGAAAAAGACTTAAACAATTAAAGATCAAAATAAAGTTTAAAATAACTGATCCATAAAACACTAAATGGAAATACTTTTTATTGACTGTTTAATACGTATCAACAGCATGTATATTTACAAAAGTCAAATTAGAAGAATTTTACACCTATGCATACCTTCCAAATCTATCTAGTTTTACATACCACTATTTCCAAATAGAAATATTCATATATTTATATTGTTGTATTGCATAATTTGCCCATTAATAAAGTGATTATTTATATTCAGAAATACTGACAATCCAAATTCTATATATTTGGCAAGTATCATTACAATAAGAATGCTTGTCTTAAAAGGGAAAGAAAGTTTGGTTCACGGTTGCCAGTCTGGCCTCTTTTTTTTCTTCAGAAATTCCGAAAGAATAATTTTTACTTTATGTAATCACAAAATGTCTGTCATGAAATAAAGCAATATTAATAACATAACAGAACATCGGAATTTCTGGTATGAACTAAAAATTTCTGAATAAAGAAAGAAGCCACATTTTCAAACCCCTTGTGGGTATATATGGCCTGGGCACTTAGGAAATTGTGAGGAGTAAAATACTGTTAACCCCTTGAAGGGCAAGCACGTGGTCTAAAAATGCTAAATTTTGCGATATTTCGACACCAGTGACTTTTAATAACGAATTTTTACCTTCTCAATCTGCAAAAAACAATACTAAATATTTTTATTTAATAATACTGGTGGCAAAGTTATATATTAAAAAGTGGTATATAGTATATACCGGTGCCCCTCAAGGGGTTAAACGAAATAAGAAAAGTGCATATAGATTTTTAAAAGCTCTGCATAAGTCTTCAGCAATTTATACAGCACTTTATAATCTTTTTTCTCTAAGCTAAAAAACAATTTGAGCTAAAGAATACAAAAAAAAAAAAATATATATATATATAAATAAAATAAAAACCGAAATTCAATCGAATGTTTATTGTGGAAGATATAAATTACACTACGTCACACGTATTTAACATTAGCATCCTTAAACCTTTGAGGAGCGGTAGGATGTTGTATATCTCACTTAATTTTAATCACCAAATACTACAATTGCACCAGAATTTCGGACTTCAAGCCTAATGCCCGATTGTCACCACTAAATTTTAATAGTATTTGTCACCTTATTTAAGGACATCATTTTTGAAATTCATTACGGTGGAGAATGTTATTAAAATTTAGTGGTGTAATCCAGACATTTGGGTCGGAGAGGTATCATCCTTAGTAAATATTACTTTTATAATATACGTGAAGAAAATATTTTACTTATTTTCAAATAAATTTCTTCTGAAACTCTGTTTGTTGTGATTCAAACATTTTAACATTTTAGCCAAAGAAATTATTTAACCCTTCATGTGTATACTTCTCCGCGTATAAACTCCGTATAAGCAGCACAAAATCTTAAATTTGCATACCACCTTTTTTTTCGACATATATTTTTTAAAATAATTAAAATGCTGAACAGTGTATACAGCTTTAACCACTTGGCAATTTTGCACGATCGCTGCTAAGTCAAGAAGTGTTTTCTTGCTTCGTTTCTAAAAGAATTCGATACCACTAATTTTTAACTATAATATACATTATAATAATTGGCAGACATTTTTTGGTAATACAAGTAAAATATTTTATTACTGATAATGGTGTTTCTTCCCAATTTTTAGTTCATTGTGTTAAAAAAAACTGTATAAAAAACTGTTAAGGGATAAAGGCAGGGTTTGTGCGCTTTTACCACAAAAATGTAATAGAATTATCTTATTTGCTATTTAAATAACAGAAAATGTAGATGCCTTGTCTAATTACAGGATTTTTAATACTTTTCTGCATTTAAATAATGCGAAAATCGCTATTAAAAATTTATGATAAAAGCGTACAAACCCTGTAAGTGGCATTCGAACTGTTACCAGATTTATGCCCATACTATAGGTGAGCAGTCTTGACTTGCTAATTTATAGAGCTATTGGAAAACAATTGAACTGTAATTATGAAACATCGTAGAATATTTTAAAGAATTTTTTTTAATAATGTTAATAAAAAGTGGTATTTTTGTACATTTAAAAGCCGAAGAATTCTAATAAAAGAAGTAAGTTATTCCTGAAAATTAGAAAGGGTGTGCGAGACGTCCAACGCAAATGGGTTAAATATTGACTTCTTCTAAGTTTATGACGAGATAAGAAATATTATATAATATATAAACTATATCTCTTTCAAGCTATCTCTATAGAAGGCATGCAGTATGACGTTAAAAGTTACTATTTGCAAATTCAGAGTTGCTTCAATTTTGAGTAGGAACTTAACGTTTCAAAAATTGTATTCATTTTTGTAAAGTAGACACAATTACTGTCGAAGGGTGCCTTTCGGATCATACATTTATCATACATTTTTTATGATGTTTTTTTTACCCTTCGACTGTACAAAATAATGTGTAAAATCATTAAAAGTATGTAACACAGCTTTCATAATACGACATACGATCATTTTATACGCAAATAATCTTATTTTAATGAATTCGGATAAAAATGTGAGAAGTACCACACATTAGATAATCTAAATATTTTAATTAAACAAATTATCTATCAAATAACATAATTATCATGATCAGGAATTTGAAGATAATAGTGGTGTATTATAAAAAAATTTGTATTATTAAAGTAAATTAATATCTTTATAGAAGCTTTTGGAGCATTATAAGGGAAATATAATATATATTCGCTATTTAAATGATATGTGTGAATATTGAATTATATAATTAGCATTTATTTATCATTTAAAGTATCATTAAACATAAGCTTTAGAATTTAAACACATTGCTTGCCATCTATTTAATAATTAATGGTAAATGACAGTCAGTTTTAATTATAGTTTCTAGAAATAATTCTGCGAGGAAAAAATATCTCCGTAGAATAAAAATATAAGAATGAATTTTTCTCGGACTGACAATTTAGCGCATTTTTTTTAATTCAAAATATCTAATACCATTTCGAATAGTACACTTTGTTTTATTTAAAGATATTCCGTTATAGAGATATATAGGTTAAATAAGCTTTGTATTTTAAAATTAGAAAGGTTTAATAAAGAAATCTCTCAGAAAAAAAAAATCGTGGCACATAGTTAATTGAAGAATTATTTCTAACAAAACAGTCGCCTCACAGGAAGAAATCATGTAAGTTTTGTTTTAAACTTTTGGCAAAAACATTGAATCTAGAATAGTATTTGGAAACTAACATTGTGTTAGTTACATTGTTTTACACTCAAAACTACATATGTAATTTATATATAATGAATAGGATTTATTTAATTTCAAAATAGCGTTTCAGAATATGAGAACGTTTTTTCTTGCTTTAGTTGTTTGAGATACTGCATAAAAACTGTGCATTTGTAAAACCTTAAAAACATCAACGCTTAGATTAAAACAAGACACATTTCTCAAATAATAATTAAAGTAATTGTTTTTTTTATAAAACTTAAAGTAGTAGCTAAATATTCAATTAATTATTTCAAGTAAAGAATGTGTTAAAAATGAAAGATATATTCTGGGAAATGGACATTAAATAAAAAGTAATCACGCTTCGAATTTCTGTCTTTCTTACTATCTCAGTAAGAGGCAGTTGTGCAAAAATCTAGGCACCAATGGTCTGATTCCAACCACTAAATTTATTAGTATTCTTCGTCAAATTTTATTAGTATACTTCGCCTAAATTTTATGAGTATTCTTATTAGACCATTGGTCTGATTCCCACCACTAAATTTTATTAGTATTCTTTGCCAAATTTTATTAGTATACTTCGCCTAAATTTTATGAGTATTCTTATTAGACGATTGGTCTGATTCCACCACTAAATGTTATTAGTATTATTTGTCAAATTTTATTAGTATACTTCGCCTAATTTTTTTGAGTATTCTTATTAGACGATTGGTCTGATTCCCAGCACTAAATTTTATTAGTATTCTTCGTCAAATTTTATTAGTATACTTCGCCTAAATTTTATGAGTATTCTTATTAGGCGAAGAATACTAAAAATTTAGTGGTGGGAATCGGCCCATTGGCGCCTAGATTTTTGCACACCTGGTAAGAGGTATATTTTTAAAAGATAATTTATTTAACACATTCGCCATCGAGGACGCACACGTGGCGTCGCTTGGTCGCTCATTTTACATCCCTTTTTTAATCCAAAATTACAAATTCTTACCGGAAATTTTGAAAGATAAATTTTTATTTTATTTAATAACGAAATGTCTGTCCATAAATAAATCAAATATTGCTATTAATATTTATTGGTATGAATTCATAATTTCTGAATAAATTAAAATTCCGTTACTTTTAATCCGGTAGTGACCAGGTTAAGTATTACATTTTATTTAATACTAGCTAACCCGCCCGACGTTGCCCGAGCCCGAGATAATTACAATCTCCGAGGAAGGCGTTAACCCTCTCCCTCCGCATACCCGCAAATATAATAAATAATTTGTTCAAGAAAACCACCGTCACCTACATTAACGCGATCATTAAAAAAATAATTACATTTTTCTGATAAGTTGTACATAACGAAGACGCTACGCTAAAATAGCCGGCAGATGACACCCCTTCCCGACCTCTATTTCAAATCTATATTTTAATTAGTTGCCTAAATTTTGTTCATTAGTAAAAATCGGCAGTTATTTCCTTTCATTTTCGCAAACTAAATGGAGGGATCGGCCAGAGAAACAGATCTGTTTGTAGTTCAGTTTTTAATGAAATCAGATCCCTGTCTGAAAATTTCTCGGATTGTTTTCACTGGCGCCGGCAGATTTTTGGCAGTTTTTTGCATAAATTAATAAAAATTACCGACCGAATTTTTCAAAAATCACATAGTCAGATGCAGAATTTTTGTTTTCATATGCTGAGAAATTTTCAAATTGATATCTCAATTATATTTCTTAAAATTCGCTAATTAATAAAATAATTTAGAATTTGTTCATTTCCGCTTGTAAATCCAATGCGCCTGCTCGTTTCTTTAGCCATTTTGATTTTAAAAAATATATTTTAGAAGCGATGGTTTATGAGAATCTAATTAATATCTTGGGTAATTACCATATTAAAATTCTGAGACTCAGCTGCACATGGCCAACCTTGGACTATCCACATCTAAATTTTCAGACTTCTAGGTGTGCTAGATTTTGCTAGCCATTACAGCCAGACAAACAAACACACACACACACACACACAGAGAGAGAGAGAGAGAGAGAGAGAGAGAGAGAGAGAGAGAGAGAGAGAGAGAGAGAGAGAGAGAGAGAGAGAGGGGCTTTCTTTTATTAATATAGATATTTAATGATTTAGTTTTTTCAAAGCTAAAATTTACTTAAATAGGTTAGATTCGCACTTACATTTGAATGAACAGTGATTTCGAAGTTTGATTTTCCGTTTTCAAGAGATATTACTTTTGACCTTAACAGAGATTTGTTTTTAGGTAGATTTCGTAAGAAATACAACCTGTTACGTTCTCACCTAAGTTGGAAATTTTGAAAAATTTTTGCAGATCTACGCCGATCATGACTCCCAGAACCCAAAACCACCCCCAGTTCAAAACTTTATCTATCTATCTATCTATCTATCTATCTATCTATCTATGTCACTTTTTTCTGACCACGATAACTGGAAAAATTCTGCATAAATGTCTTCCAAACTGATACATAAAATCAAGGGTCATAAAATCTCGGTCAAGTTCGTTAACGGGCAAAATCGAACCAAAGGGGGGGAAATGGGGGGGCTTTTTGTGAAAACAGAAAAACCCTCATAATTTCTTTATTTTTATACGTATGGAATCTGTTTAAAGTTATTATTACTTCTAGGAAACGGGCCGAAAATTTATGTATGACATATTTTTGATGTAATTAAAAATGGCCCCAAGGGGGGGTAAAAAGGGGAGTTTTAGAAGAAAAAAAATCATAGCTTCGTCAATTCAGAAGATATCAAATCCGCGTAAATTTATTATTAATCCTCTTAGTATTATCTAAAACTTTTATATTGACAAGTTTTTTATAGGACCAACCGTTATAGCAAAAAATAATTAAAAACAAAAAAAAATCCCTGCCGGCTCCGCCTGCAAACAAGTTATTTTTCGAAGTAGGCTGTTCCAACTCCCGCATCTTTTCGATACTGATACATAAAATCAAGGGGCATAAAATCTCGGTCAAGTTTGTTAATGGGCAAAATCGAACCAAGGGGGGGGATGGGGGGGGGGGTTATGAAAACAGAAAAAACCCATAATTTCTTAATTATGATACGTATCGAATCCGTTTAAAGTTATTATTACTTCTAGGAACAGGGCCAAAAACTTATCTATGACAGATTTTTGATATAATTAAAAATTGCCTTAAGGGGGGGAGGAGGGGGGTTGTAGAAGAAAAAAAAATCAGAACTTCGTCAATTCCCAAGATTTCAAATCCGCTTAAATTTATTATAAATCCTCTTAATATTATCTAAAACCTTTATATTGACAAGTTTTTTATAGGACCAACTGTTATAGCAAAAAAATAAATAAATATATAAATAAATAAATAAATAAAAACCCTGCCGGCTCCGCCTGCAAACAAGTTATTTTTCGAAGTACGCGGTTCCAACTCCCGCTTCTTTTCGAAACTGATACATAAAATCAAGGGGCATAAAATCTCGGTCAAGTTCGTTAATGATCAAAATCGAACCAAGGGGGGGGGGGACTTTTTGTGAAAACAGAAAAAAACCCATAATTTCTTAATTATGATACGTATCGAATCCGTTTGAAGTTATTATTACTTCTAGGAGAAGGGCCGAAAATTTATGCATGACAGATTTTTGATATAATTAAAAATTGCCTTACGGGGGGGGGGGAAGGGGGTTTTAGAAGAAAAAAATTGATAACTTCGTCAATTCCCAAGATTTCAAATCCGCTTAAATTTATTATAAATCCTCTTAATATTATCTAAAACTTTTATAGTGACATGTTTTTTATAGGACCAACTCTTATAGCAAAAAAAAAAATCCTTGCTGGCTCCGCCTGCAAACAAGTTTGGTTTCGAAGAAGGCGGTTCCAACTGCAGCATCATCACAAAAAGGTCATTTCTTCCGCAATTCCCGACAAACAGGCGCCCCATGGTCTGCGTCTTCGAAATCTACCTGTGCCTGTAGGCCGAGCCGTCAGGGATTTTTGTTTTTATAACAAAATTTTCTTACAAATAATAACTGCTAGTTACGTAAAATATATAATATTTTAATTAATGTTGATTATTTCTGTAATGAGATACCAATTAATGTAGCGTATTGCTTATCCTTTTGTTAACAAGATAAGATTAACTCGTACCACAATTTTATATGAGGATCCTAGAAGGCAAGGGATACAAGTGACAAAATTTGGATTTGCAGTAAATTGAGTTCAAAGTATTGATTCAATAATAATTGAATGGAATAATTATGAAACTGTTGCTTATTTCATTGTGGTTTTTGAACTCTTATTTCAATTACTGTGTAAAGAAAGCGGAGTACATTTTTTTTTAATTTATAATTAATGAATATTGATAACAAGGGGTACAAGTTTCGAATGCTTAAGTAGTTGACCTCTAGAAAGCAGCACCTAATTCAAAAATCACTTTTTTTTTATGTACAAACAAATAGCGTTATTTCCAGATTACCTATGCAGTTAGCTCAATACAGTTTTCCAATTAGTTTTTTTTTTTCAATTTTGTCATTTATACGCTTCGCTTCTGGGTTCCTCATATTAACTCGTATATTAACAACTTAATTAAGTTAATAACCACTATATTAACTCGTACCACAATTTACAAAGAAATATTTCTGTAAGATTTGTGTTGAAAGCAACCTAGTATAGCTTCATGGCAGAGATTATTTTTCAAAAAGTCATGCGAGTAGTATAAAGAAATAGTCGCCGGTACGACATTTGTCCTAACCACTTTAATCATAAGCCAATTCCAAAAAAATAACTATTATTTAATTTTCTAAGAATACTAAAAAAACTTTATTCCAAATTCAAATAATTTTCTTTTGAATTAAAAATTGAACTTACAGAAAAAAAGTTATTACTCATTTTTAAGAAATGATTATTACAAAAAAGAAGGAGGAAATTGTTTATAACTGAAAAGTTAAAGATTTGGAATTTCAATAAAACAATTTATTCTTTTTTATAACATAAAAAAATAGTTACATTCTTCACATTTATTTATAGCTAAAACAATGTTTAAAATAACAAAAGAAAATATTTGTTTGAAGTTGAGAATTTAATTGTTGTACTTACTAGTCATAACAGAAAGATTTAAATCATTTTAATTTCTTAAATTTACAATGATTAAAAATTAAGATTTTTTAGATACCAAAATAAGATAGTAGTAATCATCAAAATTCAGATGAACTTATTGATTTTAATTCTAAATAATTCATTATTACATTTATCTTTCAGTTGTTTAGGTGAATGCTTATTGGTACTTTCGTAATATAAACTATGTCTTATGTTAGATATTTGAAAGAGAAATACAGTATGGTATTTAAAAAATGACATGATTATAATAATATTAATTACAGTATTTATTTATATTAAAAAACGAATGCTCTTCTTTTACAATCGATGTTTGAGATAAGTTAAAGACATAACAAATTTTCATTTCACTGATCTTAGTATTCACAATACATGAATTTCAAAAAACTTGGATTGTAAGTAAATAAACAATAGTAGTCAATTTACAGTTAGAGCATCAACTTCCTAATAAATCAATTAACAAAACATTGATCTTTTGATTTATATAAAATTAACTCAGTTCAATTTTTATCACAAACACATGTAAGTAAAGAATAAGTAAGTGTCTCTATATAAAGAAGATAAAAGGGAAAATAAAGATTTTACTCACAAAATTAGAAGAGTCATATTCCACATTTTCCTTTTTTATTAATATTTATAATTATGGAATGGTTTACCACTTACTTGGAGCACATATCTGCTTTCTGTATATATTCCTAATTCAAAATTCAAATAATTGATAATTACCTCTCAACATAGCTGCCAAATTTTAAGCCTTTTTCCTTCCACTAAAATTTTATAGTAAATTTTACCTTATTAAATCTCTTCTCCTTTATAATTCTTGTATTCTACCAATAATCAACTACACCTGTCCGGTCTGGGGCTGTATCTGTAAAACTTCTATGAACAACCTCAGCCAACCACACAACAAAAATCTACGTATTGTCAGAAATGCTTCCCGTTACCTCCGTAATAGCACTATCCGTATAGACCTCAAAACTACAACATTAAAGAAAAGAATCAACCACCTTTCTAAAAAAAATATGAAAAACTCTATGACCTCCCTAATGAAATAATCGCAGAATTGCTGGATTATGACGTCTTCGAACAACATCACCATTAACGTCCAAAATAGCCATGTATTATAGACTGTGAGCAATTGTGCTCACCATAACTGTAAATTTTCTGTCTTTATTTTTTACTTTGTAGTTTTTTCCACATATTTAATACCTAATTTATTAATTAAACTTAACATCTATGCCTGGGGATCCGCAGTGCGGAGCGGCCCCAGGCCGATCGCAGCGCCGGGGCGAGAAAAAGCCCCTGGTGCGTTATAAGCCCTTCAGAGGCTTGGGCGCGATGGTCGTTATCGTGACGCCGGCTACCCCCGTGGGCGTTTGGCGGCGCAGGCTAGTTTAACATTTATGCTATACCAAAAAAAGTATAGCTCTTTTAAGTGCCTTTTTTGTTTATGCTTTGCCCGTCACCAGGCATTTATGTGCTGTTTCACAGACATGTTCCAAACCCCCTTTTTTTACATATTCAATCAACTTTCTTACTAGTAGTTAGTTATAACTACAGCTATAATATTTCACTTCCTTTCGTTTATTTTAACTCTATCCTCAATCTCTTTCACTTTACTTTTTTATTCAAATTTGTGATCATCTCTTTTCTTAATTTCAATCTCTCCTTTTCATTGTAATTGTTCTCATTTCTTGTTGTTTCTGCTACATATTAACATTTCCCAACGGCTCAATTTAATACAAGACACTCTACACACTTACAGACTGTGCGTAAAGTTGTCTGCAACTCGGAAGCCCCTTAATCAATATCAGATGTTCGGACCTGTTCGTGATTCAGTGAGGCAAAAATTTCCATTCATTTTTAATGGTAACAAGAAAGCGTAAAAGTTGGCAGCTATGCCCTCAAGGTAACTAAGATCCTTAGTGAATAATCAAAATCTTCAGTAGAATATATCATCAGCTATCCGGATAACCATTCACAATAAGTTCGCTTTGTACTCGGTATGGTACCATTAGGAACTCCTCAGTATTACCACACTCTTGAAAACTTCTCTGGGTTTTAGGGGGATAATTTTATAATACTTATAAAAGTTCTTTCTACATGCCGATACTGTCCGTTGCTGCGGGCCTGGGAATTCGAATTCGGGAGATACACCTGCTTCATTTTTCATGCATAGTTTTTAAACTTGGAACTTCTAATTTATTTTTCAGTCCTCGAAACAATACTGCATCTTAGGAAGATATCTTTATAAAGTTTATAGAAGTTCTTCTTCTATAAGCATGCTGATGCAGTACTTCATCATTGATTAGGATCCAAGAATTCAAATCTGCAAGTCCCGGATGTTTATGATTTGTAAACGATGAGTGGTGTACGAGGATTCATCCATCGGTAAAAAGGGAAATAAAGTCGGCGTCCCAAAAACAGCGTAAAAAAAAATTGCCTTCTTATTCAAAACTTTGGTCTTCACTACCTCAAAAACAGGGGCAGAGGGGGTCAAAAACTGACCAAGTCCCCTTTACCCACAAACGTACGTCATTTTTTTACTTCCGAGCTCTAACTGCCTCGCTGAATTCAAAGCTTCTCACTTGCTCATTTCAAAAGGGGGCCGAAATGATTTCATCGGATTCATTCTCCTGACTTGGGTAACCAATTTCTCAAAATTAAGACAAGTCCACTGATTTCCATGAGGTTGGGGTAAAAAAGGGGCAAGTTTATCACAGGCGAAGCGATCCGGATAAGGATTCTTCCATGCTTATTTTTAAAAACAAGTCCATAAAAGTGTCATTCCCTGCAGCTGGCTTTGCCTGGCTATGGGGCATATTGTTATAAGTTTTATTGCATTTTCGCTAAAACAAAAATCAGTTCCACTTAAAAATAATTGCAACGTCATAAAAATTACACAAACAGACTGGCCTTCTTTGTTCCTTGCTTACGTTATGTATAGACAATAATAAAAAAGGACATCTGGATATCGTCCTTTAAACAAGGGAAAATTAGTTTTTGAAGAAGAAAATAGTTTTCTTGTAGACTATTCAATACTTTTAAATACACAAACAGCATTTAAGAAGCGAGAGGGGGGAAAATATCTACATAAAGGGTAGTATTTCTTTTCCCTTAGAAAAGAAAGTATTTCTTTTCCCTGAGATAAATTAGATAGCCATTTATGCAAATACATATTATTTAAGGAAAATAAGTGAATTTAGTTCGATTCGTAAAATAAAAAAAGGGGGGGGGGAGTGGTAATCACATACATATGATTTAAATAAAATATAATTTAAAGGATAATTTTTAGTAAAAACAAAAATTACACTTAACAATCATATTTATCATGATTATAAATTTGAGTTTGTAAAGGCGCATTATGAATAGTACTTACTATGTAGAAAATGAACTATTTGATGAGCAGCATTTGAATCTTACTGAAGCTATTTAAGTTTCTATAAGTATTTAAATCCTTAAGCAATTTAAATTATATCTATTTAACATTTGTGATATTGATCTAAAATGAATGGACAATTAAATTAAATTAAAATACAATTCCGATGCTACTCCGATACAATTTAATATACAATACAAGTATTATGAAAATTTATGTAGATATTATTTCGTTGATTCTTTGTAGTAGTAGAAGAAGAATTAGACATGTAAGTGAATATCAATAGGGTTATGCTTTAGGGATGCGATTACCAGCTGAACTTTAATTTAAATTTCATTCATTTTACAGTGATGGATATTAAAACTTTTTAAATAATACTTTTGAATAACAATGAAGTTTCATATTTTTTTTTAACAGACCTATTTTAGAATATCTGTTGCAAAACATTCGACGAACAAATAAATAAATATTTCTTGAAATAATTCATTACATGGTGAACATTTTTACTTTTGAATCAGTAATTTAACTTTCTTCAATTTGTGTTTTGTACTTTAATACAGCGCCTGATTACCAACGGGCAAACTTCCACCAGTAAAAATGCATAGAATTTTTTTGCTTTATTCATGACAGTAATTTTGCATGAATAATGCGTTTAAGTAAGACGGAAATTTCTATTAAAATTTACTGGTGGAAGTTGGCTCCGTGAGTAATCAGGCCCTGATTTAACACAGAGGTACCAAGCTCTCACTAATCTTCCGTAATATGCGAGTTAATTTGACCTAGGTTTAATATGTTTCGCACCAGAATTTTCTTTAAGAAATGAAATGAAATATGTATATCTACTGTCGAAATCTCAAATTAAATAAATAAAGATTCATCAAATAAATTTTCTGGTTTGAATCTTTATTAAACTGGATCAAATTAATCGACATATTACAGAAGATTACAGGAAACTTGACATATCTGTTAACATGTTAATAAGTCTTTTTGAAATGTATCTTTTTAACCCCTTCAGGGGTAAAGTACTCTTGGAACAAAAATATTGAAATGATTGACTGACACCAAGATTCACGAACGAATTTATTTTTAAATAAGTAAAAGCTTTCTTTCCTGTAACTTATAAATTCAAAATTTGATTCTATAATTCTGGTGTCAATGTGGAATTAAAATTAAGTGGTATATATAATATACCGGCGCCCTTCAAGGGGTTAAATGGGTTCGTGAAGTCAACCCTTAGAGGGGCGGTGGGATAAATTATATCCCACCTAATTTTAATCTGAATTCGAACCAGAAAATTTAAATTAAATTTTACTTTATAAATTTTGACGGGAAAAGTTGATATATTGCTTTTCCTTATTTTGAACTATATTCGTGAATACTGGTGTGACTGTCAGAATACTACTTTCGTGAATACTGGTGTGAGTTCGACGTTACAGGAACACAATTGCTTGCCCCTGAAAGGTTTAACCCCTTCAGGGGCAAAGTACTCTTGAAGCTAAAATATTGAAATGATTGATTGACACCAATATTCACAAACGAATTTATTTTAAAATAAGTAAAAGCTTTCCTTCATGTACCTTATAAATTCAAAGTTTTATAATAAAATTCTGCTGTCATTGTGGCATTTTGGGATTAAAATTAAGTGGTATATATAATATACCGGCGCCCTTCAAGGTGTTAATGAATGTTAGAAACAAATGGCTGACATCTCTTTAGATATCACTCTTACATTTTTTTAATTTCGCAAACATGATAATAAGTTAGTGAATTCTCATTACACTTCTAATCAAACAGCTAATTACAGCAAGCAATGCAATCGTGAAAATACATGTTATACTTTGTATTCCTTTACATTACTCCAGTTAGTTCATTTACTTAAAAAGCATGCGCTCAATAAATCCGACAGGTAATGAAACTGAAGGAAATTTTCCTTTCCGACTGCTTTACTTCTAATGATTTATTCATTTACTATTATGAAGATTTATGTAAATGTTATTTCGATGATACATTGTAGCTGAGGTACAAAGTTTAGACTTGTAAATTACTGTTGAGTTGGTTACATGTTTTAATGATTAGTTTAGCGGCCGAGCTTTGGTTAAAATTTCATTCATTAAATCGCAACAGATATTAAATATTTTTGATAACTTAAAAAATAATTTTCATATAGTTAATGATTGGGTGTAATATTCTTAAAAAGTTTTGTTTTAAAATATATAAATTATTAAATTACATTTTTCTAAATAAACTCTTTCCAGAAATCTGCAAGTTTGAATTGTTTTTACGATATTACTAGTCTTTCAAAATATGTATGGTTTAATTTAAATGATTTATTCATTTACTATTATGAGGAATTATGTTTATAACATTTTGTTTATTCATTGTAACCGAAGTAGAAGTACTACACTTGTAAATTAATGTTCCTTTTGCGTCATGTTTTAGTGATGAGATTACCAGTACAGTTTTGGTTTAATAATCATTTATTATACAGAAATTTTCATTATTTATTATGCAGAAATTTTCATTTAGTAGTCAGAAATTAAATCTTTTAAATATATACGTTTGAGTCATTATGAAGATTTATATTACTTTCGACAGAATTGTTTCAGAATTTTAGACTTTGGAATAGTTTGGAACTATTTATTCCAGAAACCAGTTTGAGAAATAAATAAAAAATATGTGTTCTAAATAATATTATATTTTACGTGGTTTAAACTGGAAATCTCATGTTTTCATTTCATTTCTTAAAAACACAATAAATGTTAAAAAAAAAAAAAAAAAAAAAAAAAAAAAAAAAAAAAAACTATTTTAGAATGTAATTAACTAAATATACTGTGCTTTTCTCCCGCTAGATTAGAAATAGTCAATAACATGACTTCCATCATTTTAGCTTTAAAAATGCAAGGATATTTCTAATAGCGGTACCAATTAATCCAATTTCAGTTTTAAATTTTTTATATGTATTAATTTAACACTAACCACACCAAAAACCGGTCATTTAACGGGTACGAAATGAAATCATACCGATTCGAACTAGAAGTTTTATTATATATACACTAATACACTATAACACTACACTAATTAAAATATATGTTACACGCTCTTACGTTAAATGAAAACCTTAAAAAGTTTTAAATAAAAATTCTGGTGTGACGTATTTATAAAATGTGAGTGAAATTCCCGATATAGTTGGTGTTAGTTTGTCTATATGTATTATATATACAGTGTACCAAAAAGTCTGGAAACGTTGGAATAACGCGAAAAATATACATCGGATTGAAAAACTTCAAAATACGTGTTAAATATTTTAGAAACATCTATTTAGGTAAATGAAAGTTGTCATTTTTCTAAAATATTGAACACATATTTTTCCGTTTTTCAATCCGATGTATATTTCTCGAGTTATTCGCCCGTTTCTAGACTTTTCAATGGAAACGATTCTCATTGCATTTTACTCGATTTCAGTGACATCTACGATTTTCCGAAGAAATGTTAAACGCAAAAGTTACTTATTTTTTTTCCATAGAAACCGAATTTGCAATAAAAAATTGGGGGCTTATCACTTAAGATTTCAAATTTGTCACCCTCTTTCGCCCAAGGGGGCAGAGTTGGGGGGGGGTGCAACTTTGATATACCTAAATATATTTATCAAAAATATTGAACATGTATTTTTTCGTTTTTCAATCCGATGTATATTTTTCGAGTTATTCGACCGGTTCCAGAATTTTCAATGGAAAAGATTCTCACTGCATTTTACGTGATTACAGCACCATCTACGATTTTCCGAAGGAAATGTTAAATACAAAAGTTACGTATTAGTTCCTGTAGAGTCCGAATTTGCAATAAAAAAAGGGAGGGGGGGTAATCATTTGAGATTTAAAAAATATTGAACACATATTTCCGTTTTTCAATCTAATGTATATTTCTCGAGTTATTCGACCGTTTCCAGACTTTTCGGGCATCCTGTATATGTATTGTTTAAAAATACTTCTATCAATTAATTTGTTGTTCAAAAAAATGGTATTTTCTAATAGAATTAAACCTTTGTAACGGATTCTCACGAATAGCGGACACCTCTAGAGCTAGCACCTTTTTCATTTCAAAAACATATACATATTTGTAAATTTTTACCTTTAAATTACGGGTACAACTGAACTGCTAAAAAAATCAGCTGTCCTGTGGTGTCCGCTATTGGGATATTTCATTGTACTACTTCGAACACTTTGTACACATTTGTCTGCTTTCAACAACAAAGATGTCAATACATGAAATTTCGTAAAAATAAATAAATAAATATATAACATAAAAATGTTTTTCAAAGTACGATTACAAATTAATTGTTGCTATTAACCCGGGTCGAGTCTCGCCGGGCATGACATACCCAAGGTACGGTTTTTACAATTTTACCCCAGTATTTGTCGAAAAGTAGTCTAAATTTTACTTTATCACTTAATTTCTAACAATTGTCTCCAACTAAATAAGGTGACAATCTAAAAACCATTCACACTCTGAGTTTGCGCGACTTCTCCCGTGCTAATCTTATACTGTTGTTCCTAATATTGTTAAATTAATCTTGTTTCTGTATTAAAAATAGTCCAAATTTCCTTTGTTTGAATATTTTTAGAGAAGTTTTGACAAAAAGTGTTTTTATCGTTTCTGTTTTTTTTTTTCAGTGGTTGCACGGATGCAATCTGTTTCTGGGTAGCTATGATCGCTTTCCATGAATTCAAGTCAGTGCCATCCGAATTATCAGTAGCATTTTTTGCATATATTAAATCAGAATATTCAATTTGTTTGAGATTTTGTCCACCAAATGTATCCCTGTAGAGAAAAACATATTTAATTTAATTTGGACAATGCTGTCCAAGCGACTTTTTTTTAAATTTGAATATCCCCTTTTCTAAACTATATTCGTTGTTGTTGTTTCATATCCTCCATGTTCAGCGATAGCTAGACTTGTTCCATGAGGTTATAGACTTGTTCCATGAGGTCCCGGATTCATTACTCGCAATAATTCCAGAAACAATAGAGGATCTCTATTTATGTCATCGTGGGTGAATTGGAGGCAATCCAAAATGTGGTCAGGAGAATCATTCCCAGAAGTACATTTATATCCTTCTTGCAGCCTCACTCGTGGCGAGGAGGTGACATTGGGCAGTCTGGGTGAAATACATCGGGAGTTTACTCCTGGTAGGGCCATCCAAGGCGTGAAGGCCAGACCATTATGCTCAGCTAATGCGAGCAGGCGAAGAGCTGAGTCAGACTTCTACCTTCGGGTGCTCAGGTAACCAAAGGCTGTACCTAACCCTCCTTCCATGAGTGATATTATATTCGTTCTTATATTTATAGTGAAAGTCTCTATAATCATTGACGTAGCACATTTGTGTACTAAAGATGGATTTGCTTGGATTTTCCGTTTTTAGTTATTTTTACACTTTGCCGTTACAAGCATGACTTGAAACGTTTGTGATCTTGGCTCCACCTTTGATAACGAATTCGATTTTGCCCAAATCATAGATTCTTAAATAGTAGATAGAGCACATCTGTGCTTTTAGGTGTCGTAAGATCTGCTTTAAAGCACATAAATTAGGTGTAAGAAAAACATTTCAGAACTTCATCTCATGTCAAAATTTAAACTAAATTTTTAATACCTAGCAATTTTATTACACATTCAGAAACAGTAGATTGTTTCAAGGATTTTCCCAGATGTAATCAGTTGCCGAACAGTTGATGTCAGTTAAGGGGCTTCAGAGTTGCGATCACCTTTACGCCCAGTCTATTTGTGAGTAAAGTGTCTTGTAAATATTGAGCCGTTGGGAAAAGTTAAATGTAGTATTAACTACATAAGAAAGAACAATTAAAAATCGAAGAAAAATTAAACAATGGGAATAAAAAAGTAAAGCAAAAAAGATTAAGGATAGTCTAATAAATGGAAAAATGGAAAATGGTGTATCTGTAATTAAAGTTAACTACTGGAAAAAAGTTGAAAAAGTGTAAAATAGGGTTCGGAACATGTTCAAAAACAGCACATAAATGCGAGGTGGAAAAGGCTGCAAAAGCTAAGCTTTAACAACGTTTTAACAAACTTTTTTTTGGTATAGCTTAGGAATAATTTTAATTAAGACAATAGGCCATACAAATTTAATTATTTTTATTCATTATTATTATTATTATTATTATTATTATTTGGTATAGCATAGGAATAAGTTTAATTAGAAAATTACAAATTTGTATAAAAGTAAGAGAGAGAAATTTTCAGAATGGTGAGCACTAATGCTCATAGTCAATAATGCAAGAATATTTTGGACGCTTACGGTGATGTGGTTCGAATGCGTCATAATCCGGCAATTCTGCGATTGTACCATTAGGGAGGTCATATAATTTTTCATAAAATTTTTTGGCAAGGTGGTTGATTCTTTAACTTAATGTGGTGGTTTTGAGGTCTATGCGAATAGTGCTATTGCGGAAATAGCGAGAGGCATTTCAGACAGTACGTAGATTTTTGGAAAGAAGAGTTGTAATCAGCTTTTTTACCGGTGTTAAATATATTAAAATACAACAGAACTTTTGCATTAACCTATTAGGGAAAATGCGGGATTTTCTGAATAGGATACATGTCATTATGTTTCAGAAAACATATAAACCGAGACAGTGATTGCCATACTGGACGTATCTCACGTAACACAGGATTGTTGCAAACTAATCTTAAAGAGCATATTATATAAGTATTCATACTAAGTACTGCAATAATAGAGTGCAATTTACTTGAATAGGTTGAAAATTTCCACAGCTGTAGTACCAAGCATTTTTTTTTTCTTACTGTATAAGAATTCTGGCTTTAATTTAATTTGTGTAATTGATATTACATTTGTTCTAAACAAAGCTAGTTTAGTTTATTAACTAGTGTTGTTTATTTTGGTTTGTGCTAAAGTAGTTAATGTTTTTTAAATTTAAATTTTCGTATTTTGTATGATACTTTTAATTTGTTTCTAATAATGAAATTTAACTTTTATAATTTGTTTTTAAATTGTTTTCTAATAAAGTTATTTAGTTTTTTAATTGTTTTCAATGTAAAACTAGCTCGTATTTCTAAACCTACAAGTTTTTATAGTTTGGGGAAGATAGTTACTTCTGTCTGTCCGTCCACTGAAGAGTAACAGACAGTCTTTTATCCTATGTAGTTTGAATATTTTATTGCTTTAAATGTTTATAGTTAATTATTATGAAATGTTTTAAATACACCTTCTTTCGAAATATTTAATGAATTAAAAAATCTATATTTTGATTAATTATATTTTTGTTGCATGTCTTATTAGCTACTTTTTCGTCTGTAAGTCTGTAATGCAGCAATTACCATTAAATATATTTCAACTATATTATATATATATATATATATATATATATATACATACACCTACGTTTAAATTTCAAGAATTCAACTAATATTTGAAACAAATATAGGTCTAATATATTTCATTCTGAGAACCTCTGTTTTCACAAATGTATAATAAACTCATAAATTATCATTATACTTTATGTCAAATAATTAACTACAGCATGGAAGTGTGAAAATAGCAAATGTATTTTGCTTTCTTTAATTGACATACATTAACCTAGTCCATTCATTAAAAATCAAATGTTCAAATAATGACACAGGTAATGAAGCTAATAGAAATTTCACTTTCCGACTGCTTTGCTTCCAATGATTTATTAATTTAACTACTATGAAGATTTATGTAGATTCTATTTCATTGATCTTTTGTAACAGAAGTAGAAGTATTAGACATGTAAATTAAATGTGGACCATGTTTTAGTGATGAGATTACTTGCTGAACTTTGGTTTCATTTTCATTCATTATAAAGTGACATAAATTTGTTTTTATTTAATAAAACTTTTCAGTTGCAGTCATTATGTAGTTTCATATTATGTTAAACAGAAATGTTATAGGTCTAATCTCTCAAGAAAATCAGGCAACTAGTATTTAAATGATACAAATAAACTCATATCATATATAAAAAAATTTAAAGCAAGATTAAATGGAAGCTGTCATATTATGTATATTTCATAATCCACTAAATTTGAACTTTGTATAATATTTTAAAAGGCATACGCTCCATAGAACTTTTAACTAGTATGCCATCACAAATTCTGATTAAAATCTTTTTATTTAATATTTAACCCCTTAATCGTCGCGCATTTTATGTGTAGGCTACTTTTTAAAAATTCAGATTGCTTGATTACCACCAGTTTTTTTAAGTAGAAATGTTCGTCTTATTTAATAGACAGATAAGATAATGCAAGAATAAAGCCAATAAAACTATTTTAAAAAACTGGTGGGAATCAAACAATTTGAATAAAACAGGCGTAACCTACGCTGCCCGTGAATGTCTCGGGCACGACGATTAAGGGGTTAAATAGTAGCGTTTCTAACTGAATTATTTAACCCTTAATTGCATAGTGATGTAAATTTCCATCACTGTTTATTTAACTTTTAATAAATAATTCAACTTCTTCGCCACCACTATATTTATATAGAAATATTAATCCAGTAAATTTCCCGTGATCTATGTTGCTGAACAAAGTTAAAAATCTATCTTCAAATTTCTGGTGTCTAATATTTAATATATGTACGAAAAACCACAATTGTAAAAGAAAAACTCATGCAAAGAAGGGTTAATCGCAGAAGCCGTACTTCTTTTTACTGTGATTAAACATTTGACGACAGGTCGGGAGATATATATGTCCCGTAGACTTGTATTTTGTTTTTATTCTCACTATTTTTTGAAGAAAAGTTATTCCCTATATTTATACTAGGATATATTTAAGAAATTTACAGAATATACTTTTTTCTTGTAATTGAGGCACGGTTAAATAATAAAAAAGCCCTTCCGGCCTGTACCGGGAGGAGAGGGTAGCTTCCATATTTCATGTTTTTAAAAATTGAACTTATTTTACTCAAAAACCCTAAGCTAAATTGCTTGAAACCCGATTTAACCCTTTCAGGGGCAAGCAATTGTGTTCCTGTAACGTTGAATTCTCACCAGTATTTACTAAAGAATTTAGTTTAAAATAAGGGAAAGCGATTTTTCGACTTTTTTCGTCAAAGTTAAAAAAGTAAAATTTAATTAAACGTTTCTGGTTTGAATCGGATTAAAATTAGGTGGTATATAATATATACCACCGCCCCTCAAAGGGTTAAAGATTCAATCCCGTTTTTCGTTATTACTGAATTTGAATGTGCGTTTCAGCATGAGAGTTACAGCATAACAAAAATCAGATTGTTTCAAAATGTCAGACAACCTAGAATTTCAAACTGCTATATATCTGCCATTTTTTAAGATAAAGCCAAAATAAAAAATGTTCTGGAATCCTTGTATCAAGATCTAACACTTAATGGAAACAACTTTTACAGTTTATAATTTTTTATAAATGTTTTTGAATTCTTAAAAAAAAAAAAAAAACTTACTTGCCCCCATTTTGAAACAAGATGGCGCATGAAGCTGGCTAACGAACTCAGTTGAGACCTTGTATGTTCTATACACATGATCAGTCAAATTCATATAGGTTCATAAATACGAGAGTTACAGCATAACAAATATCAGATTGTTTCAAAATGTCAACCACCCTAGAATTTCAAACTGCCATATCTCAGCCATTTTTTTAAAAATATAGCAAACAAAAAAGTGTTCCAGAATTCTTGTATCATGTTCTAACACTTAACAAAAACAATTATTTCAATTTATAATTTTTTGTAGATGTTTTTGAATTTTTAAAAGTTTAAAATTTTTCAACTGCCCGTAATTTTGAAACAAGATGGTGGATGAAACTGCCCAACGAACTCGGTCGAGACCTTGGTATGTCCTATACACATACTCAGTCACATCCAAATCAGTACATGAATAAGAGAGTTACAGCATGACATATATATATATATATATATATATATATATTCAAAAACGATTAAAATTAAAATTAAAATCAAATTCATGCGATAAGCGCTACAGCTGCAAATAATCACACAGATTAAATATAGCACATTATGTATGAAATTCATTCGGCAAACCCAGAATCTCGCACCATAATTAAAGTAAGAATAAATCCTCATCAGCAGTAGGCATATTGTAAAAGCACAGCAATGTTTCAGACTAATTACCATACACAACAGACTATTATTCAGCAGTGGCAGTGGGTTTCGGCCAGAATGTCGTGAAGCATAAATAAAATGCATAAAAACAATTGAAAGCATATCAGGAACACTCCCCCACCGGAACCAACACCACAATAAACAGCACAGCCGAATTCAAAACGTATGTGTAACATACACTTAACCAACAATAGACTTATCTTACCCCATCCTGAGCCAAACAGCCACAGAAAACAATAAACAATACCAAATTCAGTGATCCAAAATCTGTCCATGCATGTCCCATGTCTGTTGCCACATAACTGCAAACATCCTTGTAAAACCATCCACAAAAGGCTTTAAGTGATACAAATCATCAAATGTCAATCACGTAGCAACTACTCAAAAATGAAGACTGCGTATGAAATGATGTAAACGCGTTTATGCACATTCGAACACCAGTTAACTAATTGGTTAACTTCAAAACTGAAGTTATCCCGTTTATTGTAGATTAAAATGTGTAAACCATTAGAAATGTTTATTTTCAAATCAAAATAATCAGCTTCACTATTATTTTCATTTTTTTTCAAAATTAACATATTAGGATAAATGTCACATGATATCCCCAAAAAATCGCTATCACAGCTCAAAATTATTAAATCGTCAATATATATGAAAGCCAGAAAATTGACATTTTTTTAACCCTACAAAATTGAAATTCATAAAAAAATAAAAATAAATTGGTTGCCGTTGAAGAGTAATATGTACCCATCCCGTTTTTCGGTAAATAAATATTTGAACCTGTATAAGCACAGTTGTTATATAAACAAAATTTACACAATAACTTAAATAAAATAAAATCTAAATCAATATCAGCTATAATTAAATTGACAACTTTTAAAAGGACATCTTTTAACCCTGCAATAGGAATATTTGTGAAAAGATTCTCAAAATCATATGTTTGGATACTCTGTAAATATTTTTTAATTAATTCATTTTTGATCTCATAACTGTTCAATACAATCCAATACATATTATTATCTTTATACTTAAATTTTAGGATATTCAAAATCTTTTTCAGCATTTCTTCAAATCTGTTATTAAATCCATTTCCTATACTGTTTACATTACTAGTAATAAATCTGTACTTAATTGGAATTTTATGAAATTTCGGTGTAACGATAAGAAAAGGTAATGCATTTTTTTTTTTACTTTAGGAAAAGGAATTTGAACCTTTTTTGAACAGGCCAGATGTTTCTTAATCAGTATTTGAATAGTAGATTTATATAAACTATAGGTAACATTATTGTTAAGCTCAGCAAATATCATATTAGCATAATAGCTTTTGCAAATAATTGGGAAATTATTAGATGCGTTGTCGACTGAACAAAAAACAAAGGTATCCTTCAATTTCAATATTTCCCTCTCTAGATCTGTATTTATAATATGGTAAGTGTAAGTAGAAGAATCATTCATATATATTAATTAAAATGATTAAAATCATCCAAAATTTTAAATTTCCATTCATTGAAAACGTTGATATTAAATTTGTATCTCAAATTGAGCATAAACTTTCAGAATTAACCCGTTCGCGACGGCGCGGGCACTCTGAAAGGCGCATCTGAGCACGGAGCGGGAAAATTCGATTTCTTTTTCTGGGCCGAAGGATTTTGCGCAAATAAGCCTAACGCTTGTAAAATATTCTTTAAAAACTTATAACAAAATAAGTATTCCATAAAACTTTTTTTAAATTCACGTAAATGGAATAAGTTGTTATTATACATATATTTATTAAAAAATGAGGTATATTTTCTGATATTGTAATACAAAAGTGATTATTTAAATAAATTTCCCCTCCGGAATTGAAATGTCCCCCCCCGGAAGATTGGAGATTTTATGCTTTTAATAGTGAAAAAGTGCAATCTCCCCCCCCCCGCCCCCGCGGAACTCTATAATGTCCCACAAGTAGCTACAGAATTCCCTCCCGGAGAAAAGTATCTGAATTCAACACTGAATACCGGCGTCTATTAGACATTTCAATTAGTTAATGGAAATTGATAAGAAAATATAAATCATTTACTTTAAAACAAATATATTTGAAACGATATGAAAAATTATTGACGGAAAATATCAAAATAATAACCAAAGAAAAGTTCAGAAAATTCATCTTAACTTTACTGTGTGAAAAAATAAAGTATAAAACAGAGTTCCCCTTACATTCTCAAAGAACGAAAATACGAATAATAATAATAATAATAATAATAATGACGCCGACGTAGAAATAAATTGTTTTCAATCGAAATATAAGTAAAAAAAAAAAAACAGTAATGAAACACGTATAAACTTTAGTCTGGCGCGAGTTTGAAGTATACGTCATATGTTTACTCTTGATCAGCTGTCTGAATCATTACATTCATACCAGACATTCCCTGTTCCAAGAGATGTAGAAAATTTCCCGATCAGCAAAAACTGAAATATTTATTAGACGCGATAAAAAAAGTCATGATAGAAATGGGTCACTATTCAGAAACATAACTACGGCGTGAATAAACCGCAATTTTATTTTATTGCAGCAATTGTATGAAAAATTAAATTATCATGGGTTAAAAAATATTAATTGATTCCGTTTATTTCCCTAGTTAAAAAGAAATGTGTTCTACCGTGATACTTATTAATATACGATTATTATAAACATGTGTACATTAAATTAAAAAAGTAAAAACGTTCCAAGTCTGAGTCACGAATTTGTGCCTCTCGGGATGTGAAAACTACAAGCCTAGTCACGTATTCCGGTCGCGCGGGATCTGAAAACCACAAGTCTCGTCACGTATACGTCCCAAAAGGGTTAAATAGGCTGATTTTTTTAAAAATAATATTCTTGTTTAATCTAAATTTAGTACCATACTTCATTAATTATTTAAACTCATCGTTAGATATGAAATCAAGGTCGCCATTAAATATATGTTGTGCATTTCTATTGTAAAAGGATGATTTCTGAAAATTCCTGCACTCTAAGCAAATTCCAGCATGAGTCTAAATTTTTTGAAACTTCTCTATAGTTAAATAATTTATTACCCAAGGTATTTACATATTTATAAGTTGAAATAATAGACACCCTTTTATAGTTGGAAATATTTCATTGTGTCTGGTAACAATTTTTTTTTAAATATAAGTTGTCAAAACCTTTTTGCTGAAATGTACAAACAAAGTATATTTTATCCATTTTACACTGTTGATATTTACCTATTTTGTACAATAAAAAATCCGTTCATAAATCCTTAAACTGGTTATCGTTTTAAATTTTAAACAGAATAAAATACTATGGCTGGATTTATATATTTATATTTGATAAACAATGCGTTATTGGAGTAGTTCCCTCTTTTCCCTATTGTAAATATATGTAGGTTTGTAAACTGATGAAAATATATTATAAAAACATGTTGAGCCTTCTATATGATAGCAAGTTTTAGTAAACAGTTTAATATTAAAGAGATTGCAGCAGAAGATTAAAGAGTTTTTTTGTGATAACACACAGTTTAAGGATTTATTAACGAACTTTTTATTGTCGTTTGCAACCAAAAATTCTGAAAGATAATATTCGGTATATTTAATAGCAAACTTTTTGTCATTAAATAAAATGTATTTTTAAGATATTAAAATAGTGATACGTTGGCAGGGATTTTTTTCTTTCATACACTTTTATTTAGAAAGTTGCGTTAACGCAACAACAGCAGATAATGGGTTAAGAAACGCAGGGACAATTTTCTTTTTGCATTTTTGTCAATGTGTACTGCAAATTAACCTTAATTTATTTATTTATTTATTATTATTTTATTTTATTTTTTTGGCTACGTTTTTCTGCCTTATGTTTTTCTTGTATTTTAATTTATATAATTTTTTTTAAAGTAATTGATTTTTATGCAGGGTGATTCAATACTGGAGGATACAAACTTCTAGGAGGTGTGGAGTACACCTAAACGACTCGGTTATAGGGGGGTAACACCCCCCCCCCTATAACCGAGTCGTTTAGGTTGATTCATCGTGATCGAAAATTGACACTTCAAGACTATAAGCTTAAAATAAGTCATGGCTTTCCAGATAATGATGTTCCCCGAACTTCTCTGCCACGTGCGTGGTTGTTACCATCTACAGTTTTGCGCGTTTGAGGTCGTTGGTTATCTGCGTGAGGGTGCTTTTCGCCAGAGCTGTAGTTAGACCTCTCAAACGTGCCCTTCTACTCGAAATTCAGAATTCATATCAGAAATCGCGAATTGAAATTTTTGGTTTACTTAATGAGAGAAATTCCTTGGTTCTACAGACTTAAAATTCTTCTTTCAGTTTCTCCGGTATTAATTTGGAAATTATGAATAAAAAACAAGGTCAAACTAGAAACACACACACACATGCACACACACCCAAAAAAACGCATGGAAATACTAGTACCTGGTTTCCTTTCAAAGCTTGTGTGTTTTTTCATACGTGTTGTTCTCCAACGCTCGTATGTTTTCTTCAACTTCGGCAATGACTTTTAAGTAATACTTTTGATTGATAATGAAGCTTCATATTTCGTGTAACGCACCTATTTTTGAATATATCTTTCAATGTATTCGCTGAACAACTAATTAAATACTGCTTGCATTGATTCACCACAAATACACTGTGGATATTTTTTCTTTATATATAAATAATTATTTTTCTTAAATTTGATTTTTTAACTTAAATATGTTAATAACACTTTTGGAAACCGTTCTTTTTTAATATGTTCATAAATTTAATGAATGTTGGAAACAAATGTTGTTCATTTCTTTAGATATCATTCTTACATGTTTTATTTTCACAATTATGTTGATAAGTTCGTGGATTATCATTACACTTTAATCAAACAATCAATTACAGCAGGCGATGCAAACGTGAAAAGATGTAATATTCTTCGCATCCCTTTATAGCACTGTAGTTTGTCCATTTATTAAAAATAATGTGTTCAATTAAACAAACAAAGAATAAAACTGTAGGGATTTTTTCTTTTCGTCTGATTTATTTCTCATGATTTATTCTTTTACTATTATAAATATTAATGTAAATCATAGCTGCCAACTTTTACGCTTTTTTGATACCACTAAAAATTAATAGAAAATTGTGCCTAATTGAATCACATGATTTCGGCGGTTCAATAAGGTAAAATTTATTATAAAATTTTAGTGGTAGGAAAAAAGCGTAAAAGTTGGCAGCTATGGTAAATGCATAGCTGCACACTTTTACGCTTTTTCCGTACCATTAAAATTTGATAGTAAATTTTATCTTATTAACCCTTTCGCAACGAGCGTCCTTTACAGAATTTTCAATCTTTTACCACCGGTTTGTCAAAACAGAAATTTTCGACTACTTGAATCGCAGAAATGCTAGGATTAAATAAGGCAAAGCTTATAATAAAAAATAACGGGTGGGAATAATCGAGGATTCTGAGCATCTTATGCGTCACGTATACGTGTCGCTCGTCCCCAAGAAGTTAAATCGACAAAATCATGTGATTACATGAGAAAAAAATTCCTATTAAATATTAGTGGTAACAAAATAGCGTAAATGTTGGCAGCTATGTAAATGCTATTTCGATGAGCCTTTGCAGCTGAGGTATACATTTTAGAGTTGCGAATTACTGTTGAGTTGGTTACATGTTTTAGTGATAATCTAAGCATTTGAAATTTGGTTAAATTTTCTTTCATTATATTGTAAGAGAAATAATTTTTTTTTATTAAATACATTTGTGTCATTATGAAGATTCCCATTATATTCGACAGAACTGTTTTAGAATTTTTGGACTGTATCTCAAAAACTTTTCTTGCAATACCAGTTTCTTCTAATTGGTTGACATACCTGTATTAAATCTAACATGAAGTAAAAAGACAAAGAAAAAAATATCCGTTCTAAATAATATTGTATTTTATGCGTTTGAAATTGTAAAGTGCATTTTATTTATACAAAACTATAAATTTATTTTCCATTTAATTTCTTAAAAATTCAATAAATAAAAAAAAGACTATTTTGGTAAATCATTAGTTAAATAGATTTCGCATTTCTAAATTCTCTTTCTATTCTACATTAAAAGTAATCAATATCATGACTTCCATTATTTTCGCTATACAAATGTAACATTATTTCTACAAGCGTTGCAGAAGAGTTCCATTTCAGTTTTGATTTTTTTTTTCAAAATCTTTCTGTAAATTTTATTGTAGTTAAAAAAAAAAAAAAGACAGGGGGATTTATGATACAATAAAACTTTTATAACGGAAACTGTAATAGCAGACACCTATTTAGCGAACAGCGCACGGTGGGAGATTTACCGATTCTAGCTTGCTAAATTATTTTTCAACTTCTATTTGTTGAAATCAATTTTTTGTTTATATGAACAATAAATTAGGCTGGTTTAAAGAAAATATATAAAATTTTAAACGGTAGTTTAATAAGAAATCCTTATATTTAATTAAACATTATTAATGTAGTACATTAGATGCGAATTCTTTTATTATATTACTATGATGTACCATTCACTTAAATATTTAAAATATTTAAAGCTTTAAAACATGTAATGAATGAGTTAATCTTTTACTTGTTTATTAAAAGGACAATATTTATGAACTTTTATAATATTATTAAGATTAAGATTTAAGCGATAGAATTATTTTTTTATTATATGATACCAAATTAAAAAAATATTTTTTTTATAATAATCTATTAAAAATTAGGATACAAAATAAATATTAAAGAGTAATACTTATATATACAAAGGAATACGAAAATAGCTTAGAAAATTTTTGACAATTTACCATATGATAGTTCTTCATTCTGGCTTTCCTCAGAATTAGAGGCTTCTCTTATTTCGGGAGGAAATAAGAATTCAGAGGCTTCCTTTGAGAAAGAAGCAGTTTCTCTTTTGCTTTTGTTTTTGTACTCTAAAAGATATGATCTGAAGTTAATAATAGTCTGTTGATAACACCTAGGTTACAAGCTTTTCTCGTGAATTTTCTGTTATAATTTAGTCTATAATCACGAAAATATTTATTCCTTGCTTCAGCAGTTTCTTCTGATAATTGTCCAATGGGAAGAAGCGCATTTTGTAAGATAACAGGTCCATGAATCAGAACTTTATGTAGATTGGGAATCATAGGATACCATGGATAAAGTTCTACGTAAAGTTTTGCAGTATCCATAGTGAATTTATCGAAGTTTTCTGTATCAATTATGTAGCCATTTGAAATTATTTCTAAAATTACTTTTAGTCGATAAATTAAGTTTACGTCTATTCCAATTATATTAGCTGATATGTCTGGGTCACTAAAAAATCTTCTACTTATATTGTCATTATTCGTATTTCCAAATCCAGCTTTTGGCATATCAAAAATGATGCCCATTCTATTTTTGAATGCATCTTGAATTTTTTTCTTTCTGTTCTCAATAATATTTTGTTCGTTATTGTCTAGTCTCTGTTGCCATTTTTTATGGGTAATTTGTATGGAAGATGTAACAAATTCTCAAAAAACCTTATCTTGGCATGTAAGATGGATAGACTAAATTTGTATGAGTTTTCCTCATCCACTATTGCTCTTTCTAAATCATTGAATTGTTTAGATGTTGAGCCAAGTTCCATATTTTTTCAGAAATTTCTCATGTGCTCTATGTACAGCAGTCAACTTTTGTCTAAACTGAGTCTTCTGTATAATCATTTCCTGCTTGAAAACTTTCATTTGTACTTCGTTATAATTTTCATTTATCAACAAAACATTTTCAGCCAATTCGAATTTTTCGTTGAAAGTGGAAGCTTGTTGCTGCTGTATAATATTATAAAAGCTTATTCATGTGATTGGTTTACATTCTGATGACACTGGTAAAAGAAAGGTGTTCTTAGAATAAAAATTATAATGATAGTTTTAGACTTCATATGATAAAAACAACTTTACAGCTGACAAGTAAATGTTTATCCAATATCTAAGACTCTAAAATATTTACTAAAATTAAAAATTGAGATTTATCTAGCTTTTTAATATAACTTTATGAATTTTCAAAATGAAAATTATTAAAAATACATAAAGTCATTAAAAACATTAAATGTGAAATAACTATTGACAGAAGAAAAAATTATGTATATAAATAAAAAAAAGTACATACCTTGTTCTAAAGCACTCATAATGTATAATTTCTTTTAATTTCTTCTACATTCACATAACAAAACAATATACTAGAAATCCTCGATTTATTCTCCTCTAATAAACGCAAACTCCATACTCACCTACTGGCAGTGCGGTTGCATTCATATAAAAAACATCTGTAGTGTCCACCACCTGCACTTTTAAGGTGCAAGTGGTTAAAAAAAAAAAAAAAAAAAAACAGTTGGAAAATTTTTGAAAAATCAACTTTTGGCCAACTAGAATCGGTAAATCGTCCACCGTGCAACGTTTCAATCCACAACTCAAACATTTTTATAAAGTTTTACGTCTAAATAGCGAACAGCCCCTTAACCCTTTCCGGCATAGTGGTCCCACTCCGGGCACACCTAATTTTAACTCCAAACTTGCAAACGGCACCAAGAATATTTTAATAAAATTTTGTCTTTACAATGAAAGCTTAAAATAAGGAGTTCAAATTTTCTAAAAAAGTCGTTTGTAAATTCCGGTGTCAGTCAGTAATTTCTCATTTTACGAACAGGATTTTTCTGTGCCGGAAAGGATTAACTGCGGACTAATTGTGAGATCCCAAGGTTCCAGCCATTGAAATATTTTACTGTACTATTTTAAGCACATTGTTATACAGATATCTGCTTTAAACAGTAAAAATGTCGTTACATACGTTTTGGTTAGAAAAATCTATTTTTTAAAGACCCATTATCAAATAATTGTTGTTATAAATCTTGTATTGTTGCTGTTACTATTGTTAAATTTATCTTGTCGCTACTTTAAAAATACTTTCCAGTTCCTGCGTTTGAACATTTTAGCTTAGGCAAATAGAGTTATAATTATGTTACTAATCTTTTCTGATCTTTTAAGTGGATGCACGGATGCTATCTGTTTCTGGTTAGCGATGGTCACTTTCCATGAATTTCAAGTCAGAGACATCCAAATTAGATTAACAGTAGCATTTAGTGTATAAAGTGAAGAAGAATATTCATTTTGGGTGAAATTTTATTCCTTCGCATATAACGCTTAGAGCAAAACATGTTAACCCCTTGGAGAGCAAGCACGTGGTCTAAAAATGATACATTTTGCGATGTTTTGACACCAGTAAATTTATATAATGAATCTTCACCTTCTCAATCTGCAAACAACAATAATAAATATTTTTATTTAATAATACTGGTGGCAAAGTTATATATTAAAAAGTGGTATATATTATATACCGGTGCCCCTCAAGGGGTTAAATTTCGCATGGACCGGGTTTTCGCAGTGGAATTTTATTTTAAATACCACTTTTTTTAAAACTATATTCCTCCTGTTAGATTTTTTGTGAAAATATGTTTAATCATGGATGTGGGACGTTTGTCTAGTAACAAAAATGGATATACTGGCTATCATTTTTACTTTCTCCTTATTTTTACACTTTACCTTTACAAACAATATTTGAAAGGCTTGTGGTCTTGACGGCACCTTTGATAACGATTCCAATTTTGTTCAACTCGCAGATTTGTAGATAATGGACATTTGTGCTTTTTCGTGTCGATAAGATCTGTTTTCGGGCGTAGAAATTAAGTGTCAGCAAAACATTACAAAATTTCATCTCATGGAAAAATTAAGACACCTTTCAAAACCTCCTAAGTGTGCTGATTTAGAGAAAATTTTAATTTTAATCGAATTGTATTTTAGTGTTCCTTCTTCAATGGTCTATAATGTATCCGCTTATGGAAATCTCGTTCTGTACTTCCATATGTTTTTTTGCATGCACAGCAGATAAGTTATCCTTATAAAATAGATTTCCTGCTACTAAATTTCCCCCTTAATTTACAAAACAATTCTATCCATTTCTTTTCTCACCGTGTTATATTTTACATTTTGCCATTTAATTGGAACAATATTATCAAGATATTTTGCTTAATACGAGATATCATGATATAAATTGTTTAAACTACACGAAATAATGACAAACGGGAATTGTATTTGACAAAAATTATCTATTACCGAAATGTGCTGCAAAGGTTTAAAAAATCTGCCTGCTGTAAAAACACAGAAAAACAACAGTATTTTCAGAAATATTCAGATCATATTTTCTTCTTATACGTAATTATTTTTTAATGGAAATGCGTAATGTTATAGTGATCTTACTGGTCTATGTAGCAGTAATTCAGAAGAAGAAATTCTGTTTTAGGGTTTTATAATATTAGCAGCAGAATAAAATTTGGAGTGGTTTTATACAACATTTGCAAAATGAATCTAAAGTACAGATTTTAGTTTAAAAATATTGATGTTGAAAAAACTTCCCAACACAAAATTTACTTAATGCATTAGATTCTATGTTTAGATTCATAACGTTCTAGGAAAACATATAAATCGGGACTGTGATTGGTTTATGGGATGTATAACGCTCAATGCAATATGGATAACTTTCTGAAACGCAAAAAATAGAGAAATTCATGAGTATTAATTCTAATAACTACAATGAAGAATAGCAGTCTGCTTGATTAAATTTTCGACAACTATCTATCAGCAACAGAACCGAATTTTTTTTTTAATATTTTAATTTATTTCTGTATAAAATGTCTGGTGTTAGTGACATTTGCAGTGCTCCGAAATGGTACGCTTTTTGAATATTGGTATTTTCGTAGAAAAAAAAATCTTTTTAGATTTTTCTTGCAAAGTTTGCAGAAACCACCCTCGGAGGTCAATTTTTGAGAAAATGTTGTAGAAACTTACCATGAAATTTTCTGTTAAAAATTATTGGTATTCTGGTGGCGGACCATTTGGAAAACCTGAATTTGTATAAACTATGTTAAGTTTGTTCATTATAGCTAAGAATGATTGTAAAAGAAGCAAAAATATGCAAAGTACGTACACTCCTTGAAATTTTTAGGGATTGTGGCACCCCAGTTAAGATTAGTAGTTTTATATTTAACCCCTTGGGTACATTTGACGACTGAGACTCGTCATCAGTATTGTCCACGGATTTTTTTTTTTTAAATTCAGAAATTTCGAATTTATAACAGAAAATTCAAACAGTACTTCTCGCTTCGTTTTAATCAGAGAATATCTGTCAACAAATACAGAAAAAACACTATTCCAAATATCTGGTGTGCCTATTCTGTATGTTTTTTTTAGATAAATCTGTACCAAAGGGTTAATAGTACAAATGCATAAGTCGCAATCACATTGAGTACTATAGGTATTTCTAACATTTTTGTGATCAATTAAGGCAAAACGTTTTTTTTTAAATTATGGTATTAGTGTACTCACCCTAAATTTGTTCACGGGTGTACTGTACTCTTAAATGTTTAAAAACTTTCATTTTTTGACAAACATGTGTAAGACAGCGCTACATTTTCTGAGCGTGTTGAAAAAAAAAACGAAAAAAAACCTACAATTATGCAAGTTTTTGCTAAAAAATATAGGACATACTCCCAGTAAACCTTCTTTAAAATGTCATTGCCTACTTATGTCCAACAGAAAGCAAAACTTTTGAATCATATCATTACATTTCAATATCGACGAGAGACGTTGGTTTCTACGAGAACAATTCTTTGCCTATTAATTGCACTTTAATAAGCAAACGCCATAGACAAACGGGTGCTATAAATCACTAGTTCCACCTATGTAATTTTTCTTGAATAAAACGTTCATATCCTTTTGATAGAAAATATATATCATATATTTGACTATTTTGTTGTATCACTTGTAGCAAATGTTTATTAAATCTATATATGTTGGCGTTTTTACTGGTGCGTTAACCTGGAAAACGTATCTACATGGAAGATATTTCAATAAAATTCTGAATTTCGTACAAAATTTTACTTTTTGAATGAATATCACCATTTTCATAAGTTGTGCATCGATAAAGGAAGTGAAATTTAAAAATAAATCGCGATGGATTCAAATATGTATAAGTAATCTAACTATAATACTCCAACTATTGGATATAATTAGTACAATCCTAGTTGAGAATGCTTTCTTCTGCTCATACTGAATTGAGATTTTCTGAATTACGGAATTTCTAGAATGTATTCTACCATGGGGATTAGAGGGTGAAAGCAATTACGTATAGACCGTCATGGAAAAAAACGGATACCACTCCTTCCTTTCTGCGTCAAATTGTCGTATTAAACCACACTCGTATACACCGATTTGTATGAAATCAATTCGCAATTATTTCTCAAAAAAAAAAAAAAATACACATTTTTGGAATTTTTTATATAGATTCCAACTGATGTTTAAGAAAATCATGTTATTTATAATTATATTGTTTAACTGGCGTTATCAAGTGTTTTATAAAATGAAATCAGAGAAAAGTTAGAATTTTTAATTGCCATTTAACAAATTCGTTTTCTTTTGAATAATACTCTCTAATTGGCATTAGCATATATTTCATTTTTTTTAAATCACATAAAAGTAAGCTTCTTGTTTCAATTCACATGAATAAGGAACGAAAACTTTTGATTTATTTAATTTCTTTAATGTCATTTATAGTTTAATTTAATTTCTTTTATATAAATTTTCAGAGCAATCATGTAAATTCTCATTAAGTGTTTTCAGTTGAATCCTTAAAATCCTATAAAATTTTGTGCATAACATGTTTACATCAGACGTAATGATCAACAAGTAAATAAATATAAGTGTAAAAGAAAAATAAAATAATACATTTATCCCTTTCATTCAAGCTGTGTATAAATTCATGTAAAATACACTAATGAAACAAATTGATGTAAAAATATTTTATATTAGTATATTTTAAACATGTTTATGTAATTAACATTTGCACAGTTAAACTCTAAAACTTTGTTTATGCCTATCATGGTGTACCGAAAGTGTTCCTAAACACTTACTTAAATAGCGAACTGATTGCTCAATTAAGCACTCATTACCTAATGGCTCTGTGTTAGGAAGGGTTATTGCTTCATATTTCATCAAAAGTAGAGGTGCTTGTAAATTAATGAAAATTGCAGAGCACTTACTAAATTAATGAGTTACAAATTGAGTTAAGTGTTCAATAGAAAACCACTTGAGTATTTCATTTGCTTAAACGTTTGTTTTATGAGTTAAATATGTTTGTAAAATTAATCCTAGCTGAAAATAAATAAAAGAAGATTACTGTTTTCGTTTTGTCTTCGTATAACTTCTAGATATTTCCATATAATACAAAAACACATTTTAATTTTAATTGTATGTGTTAAGGGTTTTGTTTGCTCTATACTAGTTTTAGAGACTATTTTAGATGATACCATGTTTGCCTTCAAATTAATGAAAATTGAAGAGCCCTTACTATAATAATAAGATACAATTTGAATTTTAAGTACCGTAATTTCCGGCGTATAATCCGCAGCTCAAAGAGTTGTTTTTCGACCCAAAAATATTATTTTATAAAATGTAACTTAAAAGATCGCTGTAAATATTTAACTACAATTATTGAATAAAATTTCTGGGTCGAAAAACGACTCTTTGAGCTGCGGATTATACGCCGGAAATTACGGTATATGAGAGAAAATATTTTGTGTACGTATCATTTATCCGTTTCTAATATAAGTTTAAATGTATTTACAAAAGTAATACTTTACCTCTGAAAGGGTACACCACTTCGCGTATACGTGCTTTGCAGGTTTTCACATTGTCTTTGTAAAATCCTTAAATTTGAAAACCACTTTTTTGACAGATTTAAAAAAAAAATAATTTCAATGCTGATCAGTGCATGCAGCTTCAAAGGGCTTCCAAGTATGTCATCAGCTTTACTCTAAATCTGTAGGTGTAGAGTCACAAGATAGAACCATCTAGTAACATATAAATTAAAGTTTGTCACGTAGATTTAACATTAATACGTTGAACACTATGAAGAGTGGTGATGTATTAAAATATATCCCACTTTATAATTATATCCAATTTGCTATAATAACACAGGGATTTTTTAATTAAATTGTATTTTTATACTGTACATGGAGAAATGTTTTTAGAAATAAATTTCTTCGTAAATCCTGGTGTCACTCAATTATTTCAACGATTTAGCAAAATAAATACTTTACCCCTGAAAGTATACACCACTTCGCGTTTTCTGCGGCAATTAGTCGTGGCGTGAATTCATCGCAGCGAAAATGTGTTTGAAAGTTATGAATAATAAAAGTTAAGTTAAGTTAGTAAAATTATTTAATGACAATTTATTTAATTGTTTTTAGAAATAGAGAATTTTAATTAACATTTTAAAAGCCGATTTTAGATGCAGATTAACAAATTTATAAAGATATATTTCTGCTTTTACGGCTTTACACTAAAAATATCAGAGATGAAAATAGAGAGGATTTCTTTTATATACGGTTTTGGGGAAATTCTCAATAAAGAAATACATGTTTAATGCACTAGTGAACAAGTTATTCAACAATCGGACAGAGATTTCTTATCACCATCGTCTTCAAACACATTTTTGCTGCAATGAATTGACACCGCGACGAATTGACACCGCGACGGATTGACGCCGTGACGAATTGACGCTCTGACGAATTGACGTTGCGACGAATTCACGCCGAGATTAATTGTGTGCGATGGATTGTTTAGCAATGAATTGTGCGCAACATATTGACGCGACACCCACTTCGCGCAGACGAACAAGCTACGCAGTGTTCTTGGAAATTCTTGAATTTAAACATCATTTTCTTTTTAATTTAATTGCAGTTCTGAGTAGGGTATACAGCTTTAAGAGGCTTCCATAAACTTTTCAGCCAGTCTGTAGGTAAAGAGTGCTATTATTAGATGGAACAATTGGGAAATAATTATGAAACTCATTAGAAGAATTTAATGATTTAAAAAAATTGATTTAACGTTAACAAAAAGTGGTATTTGCAGTAGTTTTATAACGTGAAAAATTCCAATTAATAAAAAGTGATGTCTGAAAATTAAAAGTACTGTACGGGACATTCAACGGTCAATGTGAAGGATTTAAATATTTACTTCTAACTTTATAAATATATAAGAAATAATATAGAAATTACATTTTTCCAGCTGACTTGAAATCAGTGTTGGGCATTTAGCCTCCACTTTTATTGCAAAATTTTAAATTCATACCGGATAATAAAAAGAAAATTATTTTACATTATGTAATCAAGAAATATCTGTTGATAAACAATGCAAAATATACCACTCTAATATTCTTGCATGAATTGTGAATTTCTGAATAAAAAGGGAAGAAATTCCTGATTTTTGCAAAATGACATCGAAGTTACTATTTGAAAATTTAAAGTTGTTTCAAATTTGAGTTTGTATTTAACCCTCCCTATTCATGTTTTGATAAAAAAGACTGCAAGATGACATTACAAGTTACTATTTGAAAATTCTAAGTTGCTTCAATTTTGAGTATCTACTTAACCCCTCCTTTTCAAAAATTGCATTCGTTTCTGGAAAGTATGCACAATTACCAGTTGAATTGTACTTCCGGGAGCTTTCTGTGAGTATTTGGTTATACAATAACATCCGACGGTGTTTTTTTTTCTTTCTAGTCTGTACAAAATAATGTCTAAAATCATTAAAATTATGAAAGACAGCTTTCATAATGCTAGATAATAAACGTTTATGGATTATTCATTATGGATCAATTTATAGCCATAAAGAATATTATTATAAGGAATTTTGATAGAAGTATGAGAATTTGTTAGGGAATCTGAATATTTTGATTAACCCCTTCCGGACGAGCGTCCTTTACAGAATTTTTAATCTTTTACCACCGGTTTTTCAAAACAGAAATTTTCGCCTAATTGAATCACAGAAATGCTAAGATTTAATAAGGTAAATCTTACAATAAAAAATAACTGGTGGGAAAAATCGAGGATCCTGACCATCTTATGCGTCACTTATACGTATCGCTCGTCCCCAAGAGGTTAAAACCAAAATATATGTATTAACCATGATTATGAATTTGAAGTTAATAAATAATGGTGCATTATAAATTTGTATCATTGAGGGAAATAAATAAAATGTCTTTATAAAAGCAGATAGAGCATTATAAGAGAAACAGAATATATATTCGCAGTTCAAATGATTTCTGTGAATAATGAATCAGAACGAATAACATCTATTTATCATTTCAAATAACATTAAACTTAAGCTTTAGAATTCCCAAGCAATGCTTGTCAGCAGTTTAGTAATTAATTGTTAAAGGATAATTAATTTTCGTTATAGTTTCTAAAAATAAACTTGGAAGGAGACAATTTCATCGTCATCTTGAAATAAAAGTATGTGTTTTGGTCATAGTCGGCAATTTAGATCGTTTTTTATCCAACGTATCTAATATTATTTCAATTAATAATCTTGGCTTTATTTGAAGACATTCCGTGAGTGACTAAAGCAAAAAAATTATTAATTAGAAGGAAGGGTAAAAATTATGATAAAAAAATTACTAAGTAGGCAACATTGGTAATGCTCATAGATGCCAACCTCTCATTAATATTCTGTAATATGCGAGTTAATTTGACCCAAGTTTAACACGTTTCGCACCAGAAATTTTTTTTAAGAAATGAAATTAAATAAATTCCACATAGAAACCTGAAATTGAAAAAATAAAGATTCATCCAATATTTTTTCTGGTTTCAAACTTTCTTATACTGGGTCAAACTAACCCACATATTACGGAATATTATTGAGAGGTTGGCACCTATGTATGCCTATTAATTTATGCTTTATTAACTGTTATTCGATTTAGTAAAATAAAACTAGAATAAGCATGTAATTTTCTAAAATAATTTTTTAGTTTTATCATTTCAAATAACATTCAACTTAAGCTTTAGAATTCCTAAGTAATGCTTGTCAGCAGTTTAGTAATTAATTGTTAAAGGATAGTTAATTTTCGTTATAGTTTTTAAAAATAAACTTGGAAGGAGACAATTTCATCGTAAGCTAGAAATAAAAGTATGTGTTTTGCTCATAGTTCGCAATTTAGATCGTTTTTTATCCAACATATCTAATATTATTTCGATTAATTATCTTCGCTTTTTAAGACATTCCGTGATTGACTAAAGCAAAAAATATATTAATTAGAAGGAGTTGTAAAAATTATGATAACAAAAATTACTAAGTAGGCAACATTGGCTATGGTTATTAATTTATGCTTTATTAACTATTATTCGATTTATTAAAATAAAACTAGAATAAGCATGTAATTTTCTAAAATCATTTTTTAGTTTTCGAATCCGATTTAGTAGACTATAAAAAAATACAAAGATTTTTTTTTTTTTTTTTTTTTTTTTTTTTAAACCAAAAGAAGTTTTTTTTCTTCAAAGCTTGAAGACAAAATTTCACAAAATTCCTTTGATAATCATGTGAGGTTAGCTCTGTATAAACCTTTAATCTTCCTACTAACATAATTTCCATGATAATGAATTTGCGAGTAATAAAGGCACATAGCAAATTTGTATTATTAAAGTTAAGAAATTCCTTAATAATTTCCTTATGGACTACAGAAGACTGTTTATTGCACAGTTGTAGAAAAACAAATGATGACCTCCAACCGGCATTTCTGTCGCATGTCATCGTATAAAAATGTGAATCGTACCAATCTATACGTAATAACATCTAATTTTAAATGCTATGCATGGAATTAGCGATTGAGGACGGTCTAGATATTTAAAACTGAAGCAACTTTTTTTTAATGCTGACACCTATTTTTGACACTTGTTTATATTATTTACCGACCGAAAGGAGGTATAGTTTAAATACTTTTTCATAAATTTCATAAAGTTTCATGAAAGAAAATATGTTTAAGGGTACAATAACTTTTGCAACGTAAATTATTCCCACATAAGTTATTGACGGTAACCTGGTAAAATTAATTTAACATGTTTACACTGGTTTTACGTATAGCTAGCTCTATTCAAAATAAACAGAGCTGACGTGATTCATTACACTTTGCCAATGTATATCGCTCCTGTTAAATTTTGTTTTAATATTTTTGATTTTCACATTTTAAAATTTCCGGTGATTTCAAAATATATTTCACTTCAAGCTATTTTTATATTACATTACATGTTGAATAAAAATACCTTAACCATAGCTGCCAACTTTTACGCTTTTTTCCTACCACTAAAATCTTACAGTAAATTTTATCTTATTAAATCGTCGAAATCATGTGATCCAATAAGCTAAAATTTTCTATTAATTTTTAGTGGTAGGAAAAAAGCGTAAAAGTTGGCAGCTATGCCTTAACCCTTCTTTGCATGTTTTTTTCTTTATTGGTGAAATAAATCAAGGTGATATAATTCATGTTCAAAATTAAAGGAAAAATGGTTAAAAAATCTTAGTATATATTTATAGTATAAATTTAGCAAAAAACAATATGATGGAAATTTCCATCATCATGCAAAGTTAGATCATTAGCTTAGTACTAAATAGAAATAGAAGAAGATACCATTGGATATTTTTTATTCTTTATGATAATTAAACCTTTCTTCCACTCATTTTCACTTTTAACAATAGAAACTCAAATATAATAAAACAAAATTAAAAACGAAATCATACGTTTATTGCAACTACAAAAAACAGCGAAATGACAACGTCAAGCTCGTTTTACTGATAGTGACACTTGCTTCTTTTTGACAGCTATGTTTTTTTTTTATGCAATGGACATTAAAAAGGTATTCAGACACTATCAACTTAAAGTGAACTTCTTCTTTTATATAATTTTTGGGCATTCAATGTTATGATGGAAATTTGCAACATCATGCAAAGAAGGGTTAAGTTCTGAAAAAAGTAATATAATAATGTATATATATATGTATATATATATATATATATATATATATATATATATATATATATATATATATAATGTGGTGTATGTATAATAAGGATTAAATGAAGAGTTATTTTTTTCTTTTTGAATGATTACCGTCAAAAGTTAACAGTTTGAAAAAATTCTTTTAATAATTTGAAATAACGATAAACATAAGCTTTAGATTTTGAAAGTACTTATAGTTGGATTAACACAAGAAGCTCAAGTGCAGACTAAAATTCTGAAACAAATAAATTTTTGCTAAAGTATTTATCGCATTTATTAACATGCAAACACAATAAAATTGCTCAATATATAGTAATTTTTTCTTTATTTTTTTTGTCTCAAAATATGTTATTTTTATATTATATTTGTTTAGAATTATTTAGGCGTGAAAACAATGCAGAAAAAGATTAAAAGCAAATAAAAAATATTTTAAAAAGCTTGTCTGCTTAATACAATGCAAACTAATGGGACTTTGTGTTTATACTTTTGCACACACACCCTCAATTAATAAGACATTTTTTCAAAATTCGACATTATACGTATCGAGAACTATGATTAATTCTGTTTTATATGACCAACAGCTTTAAATGTTTTGTTATAGTAATCTTTTAAAATATTAAAAAATATCACAAAATATTATTTTAGAGCAGTGGTATTCAATGTTTCAATGTACAGTAGTGGAAAAAAAAAACTGGACACCCCCCACTAAATCTGCAACAAATTATAGTAGAAGGAAGTGACTGGTACCAAACGATTGGAAATAAAGTCTACTTTTAAATGATGTATATAAAATTTGCTTAGGGGGCCATATACATATAAAAACACACCCAAACTTTGTTTTTTTCAATAGCAAGACCCAAATTTGACAACATATTTGAAATCTGCCGTTCAAACTATTCCTCGATACCAAATTTCATGAAATTCCTACGATTAGTTTCTGAGAAATTCATTACTTCATAATGAGCATATTTAAGGGGCTGTATCCAAATTGAAGTTCGGTACTCGATTGTTGAAATGCTGGAGAATGTCACTTCTTTTAATGTATTATGTTTTACCGATATGACCATTTTACTTACTTAATAAGTTTCGGTTATTGTTATATGCGGTAAAATAATGTTAACAAGTGTTGAATTATCCGATTTTAATCCCTTGGGGACGAGCGACACGTATACGTGACGCATACGATGCTCAGAATCCTCGATTTTTCCCACCAGTTATTTTTTATTGTAAGCTTTGCCTTATTATATCTTAGCATTTCCACGATTCAATTAGACGAAAATTTCTGTTTTGAAAAACCGGTGGTAAATTATTAAAAATTCTGTAATAGACGCACGTCACGAAGGGGTTAAAAAACCATAAGATTATTTGTAATTAAAATAATTTTAGAATATGTAAATATATAACGAAATCTATATAACGAAAACTTCTTCCAGCTTGCCACATGCCAATCATTTGACCTTTCGTTGCTTCAGTTAATTGTGGGGTCATTTTGTTTCAGCAAATACTCTACGCATATGCATTTATAAGAAACTTCACTTCAAACATATACACTATGACGCAAAAGTTTAGACAATGAAGAAATTCTTACATACTTTGAAAAATATTTATTCAATTTTCAAATCACTGCTTGAAATTAATGTGCTGTACATATAAACAATATTTATAACAAAGAAAAGTGGAATTGTGCATATTGCAATAAATTAAATGGTAACAAAAATAAACTGCTGTCTCAAAAGTTTAGACACAAATTAAATAAAATCGAAATAAACAATTTTTAAAACCTGGTTGCGCATCCATGCTTATATATTACGTCATATACACGAGATTGCATGGAAGAAACTAAATCTTGCATAGTTTGTGGATCGATATCGTACCATGCATCCTCAATAGATGTCTTAAGTTCCTGTACAGAAGAGTATTGTCTAGCGTTGCTATAAACTTTGCGACACATGATGCTCCAAAGGTTTTCTATAGGGTTAAGATCTGGGCTACATGCTGGCCAGTCGAGAACTCTTATATTATGGGAATTAAACCAAGATTTTGAATGTTTTGCAGTGTGAATTGAAGCATTGTCTTGCTGAAATTCCCACTGAGGACCCCCTAGAAGCTCAGCAAATGGCAGTAGGTTTTCTTCTAATGTCTGTGTATAATGCTGTGCAGTTTGACGACCACTGGTGAAGGTCAGAGATACTTGTCCATTATAGCAAAAGGCTGCTCAAACCATCACCGAGCCCCCTCCTTGTCTGCGACTAAAAAAACGTTGAGGTTCCTTCCGCAAGTCATGCCAATACGATAAACAACCATCTGGACCATCCAGATTCCACTTTTTTTCATCGCTAAATATGACTGACTGCCATTTCTCTCCATATGACATATGCTTTCGAGACCACATAATTCTTTGTAACTTATGATGTGGCTTCAGAGCTGGTTTCTTCTGCATTTTGCTATAAACGATTGTTCCTTTTTCCAAAATTCGTCTACGAATCGTATCCTTTGATACAGAGAGTCCCGATGAGCTTTGAACTCCACGTACGCTCATTTGTTGAGTACTCGCTAGTCTTTGTATCAGGCGATCCTCTCGTACATTTGTCACACGTGGCCTCCCAGACCGACATTTTGCTTTATATTCGGAACCACTCGATAAAACTCGATAAATAGATTTTTTTGACCTATTAATAATAGCAGAAATTTCAGAAACGCTCTTCCCTTCACCTTTCAACTGCCAAATCCTTGAAACCTCATTCACTTGAATTTATTTAGCTCTCGGCATGTCGACTATGAAGCGCAATCGTTTGCAGAACTTAAGTACTCCAAATTTGTGACATCATCGACTCTAAATTTGCATATGCCAGCGAATATTCAAAGAAATTTAGAATAGTGTCTAAACTTTTGCGACAAGCACATTTGAATTTTTATGAAAAAAATTAGTATTATAGCAAATAAAACGACTGTCTTTTGTACATAGCATTTTAAATCAGTTTTTGAATATATTTACAGGTTTTTGTAATTTTGACGTCATAATTCTACATTTTAAAGCTGAATGACGTCATTGTCTAAACTTTTGCGTCAGAGTGTATACTGCAGAAAAAACAATATAGCTTTATTAGACTGGAAAAGAAGCTATAAATCAATTTAAAGGTAACAAAAATGATTAAGTTTTTTCTAAGGTAGAACTGATCATATTTTTCAAAAATGAGCTTTATTAATTTAAAAATAAAAGCGAAACTATTTTCCATAAATGACGTAAACATACATCTCATGCAAATACGTTTTACGTAATTTTAATGAAAAATTTTAAAGCAGACTTTGAAAAAGTAAAAGAAATATATATATATATATATAGTAATAAAGGCTGGGGTTCTGGTGCCTCGCTATCTTATATCTTACTACAATCAAAGGGTTGTCAGGTTTGTTGTGCTCCCGCGATCGTAACGTAAGAACGCGAAGCATTGAAATACGGTTTACGCATTGTTTATATTGTAAGACAGACTTAATCTCCAAGTTTTTCAAGTCACTATAATCCCAACCTATGAGTATAATATTTTCTCAAACAGGGATGAGAGCGCTCCGACCCGAATACCGATTCTTACCACTAAATTTTAATAGTATTCTCCAACGTAATGAATTTCAGAAATTTTGTCCTTGAACAAGGTAACAAATACTATTAAAATTTAGTGGTGTCAATCGGGATTTCGAGACGAAGCGCTCCCATCCCTGTTCAAACTATGCTTTAATGCACATCATAGACGGCCACTTAAAGCAACATCTTGCCGTTTTTTAAGCATAATTTGAAAACTACTTGGAAGAAAAATTTGAAATTTTGAATACACATAAAGCAGGACATAATAAATATAAATCCATCAAAAAAATTGTAGGTTACAATTCATAATTTTTTCGAATATTAATTTCATAATTCATAATTCATATTATAAAATTTTAAAAATTACAAATTTAACGTAGTTATGTTTTGGTTTTTGAGTTTTATAACCAAACAAAACGTTAGCACATTAGGATTTTAATTTCAGGAGATATTAATAAAAATATGACAATGTAATTTAACATTAGAAGCTCTAAAATTTGAATGTTTATAACTCGAAAACTTATCATCCGAATGACTTAAAATTTTGTATCTAGGCATAGTTTGAACAAAAGATTTAAAATATCATGCCAAAAGTGGGTGTTGCCATTGAAGAAAATAAAGTTTAGGCTGGTTTTAATATGTAGATGGCCCCTTAAGCAAATTTTAGATACATAATTTGAAAGTAGGCTTTATTTCCAATCGTTTAGTACCAGTCACTTCCTTCTACTATAATTTGTTGCAGAGTTAGTGGAGGGTGTCCAGTTTTTTTTTTCCACGACTGTACATAAACGTTTATGCCTATGATCACGGAAAAGCAGAATTTGGTTTAATACTCAATTCATCTCTTACAATTGGAATAACAATTATGAAGGATTTACTACAACAAATTCACAAAAACATAAATATCACATGTATTTAATTCTAAAGAATATGTTACTCTTTTATGTTAATATCTCTTTAAAATACTTGAATATTTAGCTTATTTCCTGTTTTTATGCTCTAAAAGGCAGGTGAAACACACCGAGTACTTAATCCACTCTGAAAATATAAATTATTACTGGCGACTGTTCGTTTAAATCTTTTACCGCGAATTTTTGAATAAACCTCTGTACATAACATTAAATAAAATGTTGTTATCAATAAATTTCCGATTTAAAAATAATTAATGGAGCTTAGGGCGAAGAAGATGACTTCTACATATACATTAACGCAAGTAATAGATAAGATATCGATAAGGTTTTCGGCAAAACAACAAACGTTTTTCTTTAAATGTCTGAGTCTAATTACCACAAAAGCAAACTTCCATCAGTTTTTAATTATAGAAATTTTCGCATTATTTAAGACATAAATCCGGTGTTTAGATCATGCGAAAACTTCTACACTGTAATACGGGTGGAAGTTTGCTCCTGCTGTGATCAGGCCCTTGCCAACATACACATTTAATGTAGAAAGGTTTTAGGAGGGTCAGGATGCATACAAGTGTACCAGAATTTTCGAGTAGTATTGTTCGTCTTTCTCAATCGTAGAAAAGGGGTACAAATTGCACGGTTAATCATAGAATATAACTTCGGAAAAAGAAATATTTGTCAGAGATTTCCAAACTGCATTACTGCTTGGAAACTCTAAGTAGCCTATGCAACTTGTTAAAATTTATATACTGGAGCAAAGTGATTCAAAAAATTTAGAACATATAAATTTTCTTTAAAAAAATATCACTAAACGCATTAAAAAGTAAAATGAGGATTATGTAAGTGAACACCTAACGACAAAAGGTTGTTGGTTTGAGTTCACAGCTCGGAAAGAGAATGTAAAATCTAAGAGTCTTTCAAAAATGAAATAAAATCTTGCATTACGAAAAACTCCTAACAGCGGACATCTTTTTACGTTTTTTTTAAATTACTGGTCATTGAAAAATTATTCCATGTCTCATTAACAAAATGGACCCTTAGATTTTTAGGTCTTCGCATCGTCCGTTTTATCGAGATTTTACTGTACTTATCCTATACGGATATTATGAAAACAAAATACGGGCAATTCAATGCTATTGACCAATAAAAATATCCTGGAACTTTCAAATTTCGTTTACAAAACTAATAAATTAATTTTACATTTATTTACATAGAAACTTAAATGATTGTATTAGTTATTTTCATTTAATGTCATTTTTGTTAAAATATATTTTAATTATTCGCCGTTAATAAAATAACAAAAGGATTTTTTTTTTACTGGATGTTAATTAATATCTAGTAATCTCAGTGCAAATTCTCTTGGTATAAAAGTCTTTGATCCAGAAAGAAACAAGGCAGTCACAATCAAATTTAAGAAAAATTGGTATTTCACTGAAATCTGAACATATACACACATACACACATATAGATATATATATTTAAAAGGGACTGCTTACGGCCTAGGCACCACTGGGTTTGTAATGAAATTTTTGTCTCATTTAATTGCAGAATTTTGTGATTAAATAATTCTAAATTTTTTATTCGAAATAATTGGTGGGAGTGTTCCTAGGATTAGTAGATTTGGCCTGCTCATAAGGATCCAAAACAGTCCGCTTTTTGAATATCGGTATTTTCTGAGACATTGTTTCACACGATAGAAATAACATCCAGAGCAAACTTTCTACAAAATCCCCAAAAAAATGAAAAAACAAGATTTTTTTTCGAAAAAATGGTATTCAAAATATGATGATCTGGGAAACCAGATAACATTAATCTCAGTCAAGTAATGAAATTTGGTACAGAAATGAGTTGTTTTGTGTAAAATATAACGATATCATGAGTAAGTTTGGAAGTCGTCACAATCTCATCTATTCAGCGTTGATCTAGGCATTATAAATTGTGAAATGCAGCTGACATCACACGTAGTGTCACCGATAGTACCCATGTGCACTAACAGCATCTCTCATCATGTCATAAAATTATACATGAAGGTTAGTGTATTGAAAGTATCATTAAGATATATGTTTTCGAGATATTTATTGAAATTAAAAATTTCCTTCATTTCCTGAAAGGTTTTGAAAATTTCTGAGAATTCTGAGGACTTCTGAGAATTCTGGAACATTGTTAGTAGAAATAGAATAGGTATTTGATGATAGTTTGGGTGAAACTGCAGGATTAGTGGAAAAGGTTTGGGGTGTAGGCTCCGAATCTGAGGAAATGACAACAGCGGGAGCAGTTTTGGCATTATCAGTAGCAGGAGTATTTGGGGACTTAAGTATAATTAAAACTGTCGAGAATGTCAGTCATTATTTTAACTTCGTTTGTGGGGTTGTTTTCTTTACGGTTTTGTTTAGTACGTTGATTTTTACGGGCAATTTGAGGGGTTTTTCGGGAGCCTCTATATGTTGGGGTTATTTTACCAATTTTGGGGCATTAGGGTTACTGTTTCTATTATTTATTGAAATTTCAAAGTAAAATTTCTGGTTTCCCTTAATATCTGCTTTAATTGATTTAATGACATGCTGAAAAATATTATTTGCATATTTCATTACGTATGTGCTTAAACTTAAAGTTTCTTACATAATAAAAGTATTTCCAAAATTCAAATTTGTATTAAACATTAAATATTTAACGCCAAATATTGTACCATATTAAATTAAATTTTAACTCTAATAGTTGTTTAATAACAATATTTAAAGTAACAATTGATCAAAGCTTTAAGTTTAAAATGCCTCTATTACAAGATTTTATCATTCGCAAAAGTGTCCTTTTAATACTCGTTAAAGTTATGTATATTAATGTAAAAAAAATAGTTAATTAAAAATAAAGTAATGTCCAAGAAATAAAATTTTATTTTTCCTGTTTTGGGTTATTAACAAATGACACTTCACAAGATGAACATGACATCGATGTTTAGAACCTAATTGCCTCCGAGGTCCATCAGCTCCATCAGCTTTTTATAATAAAATATTTCGCTACTTAACTCTTTCCGGCGCGGAATATGTCTGCTTGCAAAATGATGAAGTAATGAACTGACACCAGAATTTACAAATGAAATTATTAGACAATAAAAACTTGCTTTTTTCCGGTACTGAATAAAAGGAAAATTTTAATTAAATATTTTTTGTGCCGTTTGTGAGTTTTGGAATTAAAATTAAAGGTCCTTTTTTGTGGACACCGCCCATTAAAGGGTTAAGAGAGAAATTCTGTGTTTAGATAAGACGAAAATTTCTGTTCTAATATATTGGTGAAAGCCTTTCTCTGCTTTAATCGAACCCTATGGATGTTTCGTTTCAAATTCGGAATTATCAAACAGGTACAGATTTTATTGTCCTACAATGATTTCATTTTTCTTACAGAAAAGTGTGTTTCAGGTATATTCGTTTATGCTACTTTCGGAAAATTTACTCGAAAAAGTTTATCACATACAGTCAACAAACAAATTGTGAATTTCCTACTAATTGTTGAACTGAAAATTTAACGTAAAATTTTTATTAAGTAAATTATAAATTTAGCCATAAAGGCAATAGATACCATTTACATGACTCCCAAGTGGTTCGCCAACGGGATACCATATTTTTTGGAAGAAAATTTCATGATAGGTTTTTACAACATTTCTGCAAAAAATTAAGTCAGAAGATGGTTTCTGCAAAATTTTAAAGTAAAATTTTGTATTCAAAAAGCAGACCATTTGGGAGTCCTGTATTTAATATAATAGCAAGCCTTTGCTGATTGCCACAAATCAGTGCAAAAGTCAAGCAGTCTTTTGAAAAGGGTAGGCCAGGAGAAATGTATATATATTTTAAAGTTAAAAAAAGCTGATTTTAACGTTTCCCGACTTTGAAACTGCTATGTATAAACAAATTTATAAAATATGTTGCAGCTTATTAGTAAGGGTTTCTTCAAAGAAATATTCCATAGTTACCAGACTTGTTTTGTGTTTTTTTCTTATATCCCCATTTTAACTTTGTGGAAATACCGTATCTGATAGAAGAAGCCCGTTTGTTTTATTACACTGTATCGAAAAAAATAATAATTGTTCAAAACAGTGCACAAAAAATATAAGAAGGTATTATTTTTTAAGTTTTGTATTCCGGGGTCATTAACATTATTCTACATATGTTGAAAAGTATCTAGAAAGATAGGATATTTTTATTTTTATAAAATTAATTTGAAAGAAACGCTGTTTCAAAAACCAGGACACTTAAATTACTACCTACAGCACATTTGGAAGATTTTTATGCTTTCAATACTTTCAGTTTTATAACAAAAAACCCAAAATTTAAAAAATATATTTAAATTGATAAGATGATATATTACTGTGTTAATACTTTGTTGACCGGCGATTATGTATGAAATGTTTATTTTAGAACAGTAGAAGGTTCGCCCTCTTCTGACTAAATGGTATCATTAAATGGTTTCTAGATATTTTTTTCAAGTTCACACATCAGTAAATATCATTCATTGCACGTATTTAATATTAAACGCCTTACAATCTATAAAAATATGGAGAACATACCATAAATGCATTTTCTGTAAAGTAAAAGCCACGCCCCTAGTCAATGATGCTTGGGGAAACAAACACGAGTTAACTCGTGACCCGTCAATGTGTTAATAGCCTTGACACGTTCGAGACAAACGTGTTAAGGCTACACATATTCATACGTGACCTGGGCAGTCTTTAATTTTTTCTATTAGAAATTTCGAATAGTAATTTTTGCTTTGCTCTAACACCTGAGATTAAATTAAATGTAATACTATTTAGAAATTCTTATGCTAAGAGATTTAAATTGTTATACTGGAAACTCTTCATTAATTGGCTAAGGAAATATCATCTTTAAGTATAGATATCATCCTGGATGGAAAATATTTTAATTCAACAGTGTTTTGAAGATAGTTTTCATATAACGGACGATATGAGAGGATTACTAAACTTTTCAGGGTGGCTAGCGGTCAGGGAAAAATACAGTCAGATATACCAGTATATTCTTATAGAAAAATTCAAATTGATTATTTGATCGAATAATCAACATAAATTTTTCTATAACAATATACTGGTGTTCATCACTTTTTTTATTGTATTTTTCCCTGACCACTAGCCACCCTGCTTTTCGTTTTTTGAGTACCAGAATTTCCAAATAGAAATGTTTATCGCATTATTAAATGGCAGAAATAATAAATTAAATAAGACGAATAACTCTTTTCGAGAAATGAGGACACTCGAAAATCTAAAGGTTTGGCAGCTATGCGATATCTTCCAAAAATATCGTTAAAAAGCTATTGAATATTTGGAACCATCACGAAGTATATGGTCTAAAACAGGAGTGTCAAACTGTGGCCCGACTGATACCACTAAATTTTAAAAGAAACAGTCGACTTCTAAAATCGCAGAAATTCGATGATTAGTTAAGGAAACTGTTACTATAAAATTTTAGTGGTATCCGGCGGGCTATAGTTTTACACCCCTGGTCTAAGAGCACAGTTTCTCATTCCAACTGCATAAGTAGATCAATTTAAACCAACCTAATTCATTAAATACTGAATTTGTTTTACTTCAATGAAAAAAAAAAATATTTCTGCACCCATCAGTTAAGAGAAAAAATAAAGTAAGCGAAAATACGATTTATTTTGTACTCAATGAAATATGTTCCGAAAATAAAATTTTCAGTCCAAAAATATTGGTTTCATAAAACATGAAAATACTTTAGTTAATTTTTATGACAAGACTTACTACATTTTAAAAAGCAGTTTTATCTCGCTGCTATGCTATATGCAACGCTTCTCTTTTATTCTAACTTCTTTCAATAACCTGTAAAACTACTTTCTTAAAATATCACAACTTCATGAATAAAAACAAGCTAATCTTTATATATTTTATTTAAAAAGAAAACAAGAAAAGTCAATTTTGTCTTTCTTATCACACCTTAACCTTCGTACCCTGTTGAAATTTTACTCAACGTTGATTAAAAACATTTCACACCAGAATTTGTTTTTGATAATGATTTAACATATTTGTAAACGTAGTTCTCTGTAGCATTTATTTAACTTACTTTATGAAAAAAAATTTGATGCCAATCGAATTAAATAAATTATAGAAGTTGGTCAATCCGACCCATTCAAGGTAGGAATGTTAAGAATCTAAGGCATCATTTCACTGAATAATTTCTCGTTTCGCTCGGAGCTGAATTATGAACAAATGCATGGTAATACACAGAGTGTGGTTACCAAAAGAACGGTCTAGGAAGTACTAATATTTCGAAATTGTAATCGTTGCCACAACTCTCAATTTTCACGCTCTTTTCCTACCACTGTAATTGAACAGAACAATTTGTCTTGAAATGTCACTAAAAATTTAGGATTAAACAAGGTAATTTTTTCTGTTAAAATATAGTGGTAAGGAAAAGCGTAAAAGATGACAGTTTCCCTTGATCAATGCACTGTAGGATCAACGCAGGACATTTGTCATAAATAAGGTGAAAATTGTTCTTCGTGATTAGTGGTGAATAATTGAACCTGTTGCTGAAAATGCTACGTTGGGCCTACGTAGCCTTAAATCACAATCAGTGAATGAATACAGCGACTTCATTTTGTCAATATATATATTGATGTATACTCTCATCTAAGCTTAAAGTGCACTTATTTGTAAAATAAAAATATAAATTTTTATTTACAAGGTAAGGTATCGGACATATCGACGACACTCGTCACGAAACTTTTAGAGATGAACATGCAGCTGAACAAAACCATAGTCGCAAAGTGTGTCATTTTACAATTGTCCGGAAACCACATTAATGACCATGAAAATTTCCTGTATTACTATTTTAGTATTTATTAACCCGGAAGAAGTCGCATGGGGTATGACATACCCCGAGTGCGTACAGATTTTACAATTATCACCACTACTTTTCGAAAAGTAATCTTTAGCGTATTTTATCTTACAATTTGTAACAGTTGTCACTGACTAAATAAGTTGAGAATTATTGTTTGTATTTATTGGTGACAAAGTAAAAACTACTCATACCCTAGATATGGGCGATTTCTCCCGGGTAATAAACGTAACATAACTGAAAAAAAAGCACTTTGGAAAATAATGGATAAACATTTATTTTACATAAGATCACAAAGCTTAAAAGAAAGAATACTACATAAGTACAAGCTACGTACTCTGAAACGAGTTACATTATAAGTATGAAATTATGTGACACGTGCTGTATCACACAATCAATAAAAATGAAATGATACCGGCATTTTTAAGTGTTGCCATTTAATGCTCTTACTATAAACGAAATCGCTGAATTACGCCGGATTTCATCATGTTCGTATTTGAAGAGATAATCTGCATACATTTCTTGTAACTTTATGTTAAAAAATATTCTACTGGATAGTGCCGGTTGAAGCATGATGGCGGCCACATGACGTGGTAATACATTATTTAAAGTATGTGTCATATGTTTCATTTTTCTTTGGTTTTATCATTTAAGAGTTTTTTTTTCTAAATATGTGTTTTTCACAGAATTTACTTTAAATTTATTTAAATTAATATGGTTCGTTTTAAACATGAAACTTATTTTTTAAGTTTGTTAATATAAAAATGGGGTTGCGCATTACACATATGTATATACTGTTTTACAGTGTATACACAGGTAATAAGATATAAAATATACTTATAATAAGCTGTACAGAAGTAGATTTTCCTAAAGAAACCATTTATATTAAAGAAACCGTTAAAGATTCGAAATGATTTAATTGTGAGAAATTATCCCCACAAGAATAAAAATATTATGTTACCTCATAATATTTTTACTGCGGAAGGGGGACAGCAATTCGTACCAATTAAAAAAATAATCTCTATCATACACTTACAGTGGGATATTGTCAAGAGATATATACGACAGAAAAAATTATTTCGTTAATTGTGGTGCGACTGAATTTAAAAATAATCTCTTGTCCTGCCCCGTAATCAAAATGTTAAGTCGCCGAAAAAAATTAGGCATATAGAATTGAAACATTTCTTTAAATAAGGTGAAGAATAGCATAAGGATTTAGTCGTACCAAACAGCTCACAATTTTGCAACTACGCTTCACGACATTCACGACAACCCGATACAATTAGAAATGAGTTTCTATTCATTTAGATTTTTAATTTCAATTTTTATTAAGGGTACATATGTATAACACGTTAATAAAGGACGTGTTGCGAAATAATAAAAATAACAACTACTCGTTTATATAATATTTTTAGTTAGCGATTTGATATAAATGTAATGAGTCATTAAACAAAGCTTTCAACATCTTAATTATCACGTTAACTAAAGAAGCGGAGTTGAAACGTTTATACAAAATCAGGAAATGGACTGCTAATTGCGAGAAAATTGGATTTTAATTCTATTCAGCACATAATTAGAAACTCTCGAGTCTTTGGGTTACGTTAATATGTTTATTATTTAGTAAGACATAAACATTTATAAGTCTTCATTGTAATGCAGTATTAAGATATATATAAACTGAAAAGAATTATTTAAGCTTACATTTTAATGGATAAATAAATAATTAGATATGAGATATGCTTAAAAAACTTTTGTTTATATAAGCATATAATTTTTTTTGAAAGTATATACTAAAGTAATTTAAGCGGTATAGAATCTGTTTTTAATTTAATTCTATTGCGATAATAACAATTTACTGCAAGCAATATCTGTTATCTTATTAAATGTGTAATTAGAAATTTTGAGATTTTTAACTACATTAATAGCTTGGTTATTTGTCATGGCTTAACTTAAAAAAAACTTTTCTGTTAAAGACAATTCAGAATGTTATGTTATATATCTGTCAAATATTGTTTTTCTTTGTGAGTGAATTGATTTGAAATAATATATTATTGTGCAGTTTTTGTGATGTTAGATTTCGGAAAAGTTTTTTATTTAATATCCAAATTCTTTCTAAGTTTGTTGCACTTCTTATAGTTGGTAATGTACACCTAGGGTGCAAAATGTGGTAAGTAACATTTTATATATTTTTTTTCTTTCATTGAAAAACGCCCAACTGCCTCCTGACATCCACTTTAAATGTACGAGATTTATCTATTACTCCACACATAGCATCACTATAAAAGACAATTTTTAGATACGTACAAGTTTCTTTTTTTAAATTAAAATTCAATAGATTCGATAAAATATAATTTATTAGACAAAAAACGTTGCGCATAGTTAATTGAATGTTCACTTCTAAGAATACATTGTTCTTTTTTAAATTTTTAAATTCATTAGCTTGGATAAAATAAAATCTATTAGGCAAAAAACGTGGCACATAGTTAATTGAAAGTTCACTTCTAAGAAAACAGTGGCCTTACACAGGGTTCGTACGCTTTTACCACAATTTTTACTAGACTTTTTCACCTTCTATAAGTGCAGAAAAGTTTTTACTGCAATTAAACGAAGCGTTTACAAAATCTGCAAGTTAAATATTAAATAGAAAGTTCTATTAAATAATTGTTGTAAAAAATTACGCACCCTGTTAAAGGAAGCAATCACATAAGTTTTGGTTGAAAATTTCGTTAGAAAATTTTAGTTTTAAATATCTCGAAACATCCATTTTGTTTTCTACTTATTCTAACATCAAGCCCGTCATATGTAATTTAAATTATATACAATAAGGTGCATTTTATTTTAAAATAGCGTTTCAGCACATCAAAAAAAAATTCTTGTCTTTAGTATTAGTTATTGGAGATTCTACATAAAGTCTTTGTAAAACATTAAAAAATATATAACTTTTTAGAGTAACACAAAATACTGTCCTTTCCACTTCCAACGCCGTGATACTCAGTCCTCAATTAACCCATTAAACGCCGCTATATGAATCATGTTAAATAAATATAACTTTTTTAATTTGTTAATACACATTTTGTGTCTCTATTATAGAACATCTGATTTTTTTTTCAAAAAGTGTAACCTTTTAGAAAAACCGGCATGCTCCCGTAACGGGAGCTTTGGCGTGTTATAGGGAGAAAACGTTCCCTTGATTGAACGCAAGTAGTGTTTGTTTTTCTGCTGCATAGAAGAAGTTATGTCTTTAATTATTTTTTAAAAAGTGGATTATATTTTCTTGCATGCACTAAAAAATATTTAAGACAGTTAATTTATTATACAGGGTGTCCATAGTTAAACGACCCTACTTTAAAGTTGACTACGGACGAAACTATTGGTCAGAAAGTTGTGAAATTTTGTGAAGAACATAATAAAAGAATGGGAATTTGTTTAAGCGAAAAAAATTAGTTCAAAATTTCACCACTAGAGGGCGTTTTTAATGAATTACACATTTAGCCACCGCCCACTGAATACTAGGCCTGAGCTCTGATAAAAAAATATGGTGGCTGCCATAGGCGGATTTTTTCAGAGTTTTGTACGGTCCGTTCTATTCGAACACGAATAATTTTTTAAAAAAAATACGCTTTATTTTTCTCAGATTAAACAAGACAAAGATACAGACCGCCCCCTGAAAAAAAAAATCAGGGGATAGTGACTTAGCATACATTTACAATAGTTCACAAATTTTATTACAACAAAACATTTTCAACAGAACTTTTTTCATTAAATTAGAAATTTCGAATTCACACCAGGAAATCTTATAAGTTCTTTTTGTGTTGTTTAATTTAAGATATTACGTGATTACGCAAAGCAAAAAAAATATTCTTTCAGAATTTCCGGTTAGAATTCCAAATTTCTAAATTAAAAAAAGACCAAACTGACAACTGTGATCTGGAATCGTCTGGTAAACTTTGGCCACCAGAGGGTATGAAATCCTACAATTTACATAAAAATGCAAATAAATTTCTGTTGCCGTCACGCAGCAACTATTATAAATCCTAGAAACTTTCGCGAAGATTTTGTTTTCAATGTACTTGCTATTGGTAAACAGAATGTCGTTACGTTTACCAGACCGAGCTTTGTTCGTAAAACTGTTTTACCAAAACGGTAATTCCGCATTAGCTGCTCTACGGAAATTTCGGACTTCGAAAGGGATGCGGAAAGGTCTATTGACTGTTAAAAATATTCGATTAATGGTAGCCAAATTTTAAGAAACAGGATCGTTGACTGTTCGTTCTGGAAGAGGAAGAAAACATGTTTCCTCAGAAGCAATTGAGAGGGTTGCGCTTTAGATGAAAGAGGACAAAGCTTCCAACGTACAGGCTAGTACCAGTATCCGTCATGTGGCAGAAGAATTGGGTATCGTTTAACTGTCCAAAAGTTGATGCGGATTATCCTCCGGTATTATCCGTAGAAGCTTCAACTTATGCAGGAGTTGTTTTCACATGATTTCGAGACTCGACACCGGTTCTCACTTCAGTTTCTTGCTCGGTTAGAGGTTGATTCAGAATGGGCCTTGGATAAATCCTCTCGGCAGACGAAGCGCATTTTCATTTGGACGGTTCACTGAATACTGACAACTGCAGTATTTGTGAACCAGAAAATCCGCGTTAAATCTTACAGGTTCCGTAGCATTCACCAAAAATGACAGTGTGGTGTGGGTTTTCTGCGTCGTTTATTCTCAGCCCATATTTCTTTGAGGTTTCACGTGCTAGCGGTCCAGTAAAATGCTTGATCACTGGGCAGCGATATGCATCCTTGTTCGAAAATAAAACTATTCTGGATCTGGATCCCATCAGTGCCTTTCAAGTACAATTTTTATGCAAGATGGAGCTCCTCCATACATTAGCCGCTGTGTTAAGGACGTCCTTAAAAGGCACTTCACAGAAGAACGTATCACCAGCCGCCACTTTCGTAATCTATGGCCTTCCAGATCTCCAGACCTCAATCCATGTGACTTTTGGCTTTGGAGGTATTTTAAATATTTGGTAAGTCATGATAAGCCAAGAACTTTACTTAATCTTAAAGGCAGCAATTCACGACATGTTTTTAGCATTTCCTAGAACTGTGGAACATGCTATTATACGACTCCAGATGGTAGCTGAAAATGATAACCGTCATGTGGAACATGTTTGCTTGCAATAAAATATGTAAACTATCGTACATTCTCGGGTATCTTAAATGATATCGTATGCTAAATGTGTAATTCATTAAAACGCCATCTGGTGGCGAAATTTTGAAATACATTTTTTTTCACTTACACAAATTCCCATTCCTTAATTATGTCCTTCACAAAATTTCACAACTTTCTGACCAATAGTTTCGTCTGTAGACAACTTTAAAGTAGGGTCAATTAATTATGGACACCCTGTATATGCAGGTATAAAGAATCAGTACAAAAACCTTAACGGGTTAAAAGTGTTGACGCAGCACTTTCTTTTGGCTCTATGAATTTTAAATATGGGTCTTAAAAGCAATGATATCAAATTTAAGTGACGCTATGTTAATAATTTTTTTTTAAATCATAATTTTCTTTTTAGTTTTATTTATGTTCACAGGTGCAATTATTATCTTAATATGAAAAAATATATAAAATTTATTCGCTGATGCTTTTTCATTCACATCTCTCACGAATTCAAAATATGGGTTTTAAAAGAAATGATATCAAAATTTGAGTGACACCTTGACGTTAATTTAATAGGACTCTTTTAAAATTCAATTTAAATTATTTTTGGTTTGTCTTCTAAAGTATATTTACACATACAAACAATACTTTTAATTTTTCAATATACTTTTAAATATATTACTTTCACTGAGCCTATATTATGTATTGAAATGTATTTATTTCAATAAATTGATTTATCTTCTGTGCCACGCTATCCAAAATCATAAGTAAAATTTATGTAAATGATTATTTTGCGTCATATTATCCACTTGCATACATTTCCCTTTGCTTGGATACTATGACGCAAAATAATTATTTACATAAATTTTACTTATGATTTTGAATAGCGTGGCACAGAAGATAAATCAATTTATTGAAATAAATACATTTCAATACATAATATAGGCTCAGTGAAAGTAATATATTTAAAAGTATATTGAAAAATTAAAAGTATTGTTTGTATGTGTAAATATACTTTAGAAGACAAACCAAAAATAATTTAAATTGAATTTTAAAAGAGTCCTATTAAATTAACGTCAAGGTGTCACTCAAATTTTGATATCATTTCTTTTAAAACCCATATTTTGAATTCATGAGAGATGTGAATGAAAAAGCATCAGCGAATAAATTTTATATATTTTTTCATATTAAGATAATAATTGCACCTGTGAACATAAATAAAACTAAAAAGAAAATTATGATTTAAAAAAAAATTATTAACATAGCGTCACTTAAATTTGATATCATTGCTTTTAAGACCCATATTTAAAATTCATAGAGCCAAAAGAAAGTGCTGCGTCAACACTTTTAACCCGTTAAGGGTTTTTGTACTGATATCATTACTTTTTTAAGGTTATTGATGAAAATGTCAATTAGTCGAAATTAAGTATAGGGTATAAATTAATCATTAGAATAAAAATTTAAAGAAATGCTAAAAAAGACCCCTTGGACCCCAATAAAATATGAGGGTGGTGGCCCAGGGAGAGGAATCCAAGACTCAACTTTTAAATTATACAGCGAGAGAGTAACACAATTAGAAGGATGAAAATGCATGGCAAAACCCGTTTGTTCCATCTTCCTCCGCCAAAGGGCGCAATCTTTTCTATACAAACATAGCTGAAAATTTTCAGGCTGTCGATTCCGAGTCAAAAGAGCCATACATCGTCGTGATCGGTCCCATAGAACCCGATAGGGAAGTGCCCCTGGTGGTGAAACTTGGAACTAAAATCAATATATCCTGTCGATGTCGAGTCGAATGAATCAAACTGCATTGTCATGGGACCCATAGGACTTGAGATAGCTGCAAAATCCGTTAGTTCCATCTTCCACCACCAGGGGGTGGACTCTGTTCCATGCAAACATAGTTGAAATCTTTGAGGCTGTCGATTTCGAGTCGAATGAGCCATACCTCGTCGTGATGGAGCGCATAGGACCCGAGATACGAAAGCGCCCATGGTGGTGAAACTTGTAACTAAAATCTATATATCCTGTTGATGTCGAGTCGAATGAATCAAACTGCATTGTGATGGGACCCATAGAACTCGAGTTAGCAGCAGAATCCGTTAGTTCCATCTTCCACCACCAGGGGGCGCACTCTGTTCTATACAAACATAGCTGAAATCTTTCAGGCTGTCGATTTCAAGTCGAATGAGCCATACCTCGTCGTGATCAGGCCCATAGAACACAAGATAGGAAAGCGCCCCTGGTGGTGAAACTTGTAACTAAAATCTATATATCCTGTTGATGTCGAGTCGAATGAATTAAACTGCATTGTGATGGGACCCATAGAACTCGAGTTAGCAGCAAAATCCGTTAGTTCTATCTTCCACCACCAGGGGGCGCACTCTGTTCTATACAAACATAGCTAAAATCTTTCAGGATGCCGATTTCGAGTCGAATGAGCAATACCTCGTCGTGATCAGGCCTTTAGAACACAAGATAGGAAAGCGCCCCCTGGTGGTGAAACTTGTAACAAAAATCTATATATCCTGTCGATGTCCAGTTGAATAAATCAAACTGCATTGTGATGGGACCCATAGAACTCGAGTTAGCTGCAAAATCCGTTAGTTCCATCTTCCACCACCAGGGGGCGCACTCTGTTCTATACAAACATAGCTGAAATCTTTCAGGCTGTCGATTTCGAGTCGAATGAGCAATACCTCGTCGTGATCAGGCCTTTAGAACACGAGATAGGATAGCGTCCCCTAGTGGTGAAACTTGGAACTAAAATCAATATATCCTGTCGATGTCGAGTCAAATGAATCAAACTGCATTGTGATGGGACCCATAGAACTCAAGTTAGCTGCAAAATCTGTTAGTTCCATGTTCCACCACCAGGGGGCGCACTCTGTTCTATACAAACAGCTGAAATTGTTGAGGCTGTCGATTTCGAGTTGAGTGAGTCATACCTTGTCATGATCGGGGCCATAGAACCTGAGATAGGAATGCACCCCCTGGTGGTCAAACTTGAAACTAAAATTTATATATCCTGTCAATGTCAAATTGAATGAATCAAACTGCATTGTGATGGGACCCATAGAACTCGAGTTAGCTGCAAAATCCGTTAGTTCCATCTTCCACCACCAGGGGGAGCACTCTGTTCTATACAAACATAGCTGAAATCTTTCAGGCTGTCGATTTCGAGTCGAATGAGCCATACCTCATCGTAATCGGGCCCATAGAACACGAGATAGGATACTGTCCCCTAGTGGTGAAACTTGGAACTAAAATCGATATATCCTGTCGATGTCGAGTCAAATGAATCAAACTGCATTGTGATGGGACCCATAGAACTCAAGTTAGCTGCAAAATCTGTTAGTTCCATGTTCCACCACCAGGGGGTGCACTCTGTTCTGAACAAACAGCTGAAATTGTTGAGGCTGTCGATTTCGAGTTGAGTGAGCCATACCTTGTCATGATCGGGGCCATAGAACCTGAGATAGTAATGCACCCCCTGGTGGTCAAACTTGAAACTAAAATTAATGTATCCTGTCAATGTCAAATTGAATGAATCAAACCACGTTGCGATGGGACCCATAGAACTCGAGTTAGTTCCAAAATCTATTAATTTCCCCTTCCAGTGCCAGGAGCGCACTCTGTTCTATATGAACATAACTGCCCCTGGTGGTGAAACTAAAATCAGTAAGTTCTATTGAGGTCGAGTCGAATGAGCTAAACTGCATCACGATTAGGAATGCACAACCTGTGGCCCGTGATGGGTAACTGGTGGCCCGCAGAGACCACCGCAAATTTCAATAATCGGTCAACAGAAACCAGAGATGCCAAAATCAGTAATTCTGGAGTTGTAAATTTCGTCAATCACTCAAAATCTTGAATTTTGTAAATCAGTTGAAAAAACGTGCAAATTTTGTCGATAAGGCACTTAAAATCGCAAATTTCATGGATCGAGCAATGAATTTCATCGAATGGCATGGAAAGATCGCGAATTTCAACGAACAGTCGCGGAAAAAATTTGCAAATTGTCCATAGATTGTGGGAAAACATTATGAATTTTGTCTATAGGTTCTGCAAAATTATGAATTTTGTCGATAGGCATGGAAAATCGCAAATTTCGTATATTGGACGTGGAAAAATCAAGAATTCCATCGAATGTGTGTGAAAAAATTGTAAATTTCAACAAACGGTAAAAAAAAAAAAAAAAAAAAAAAAAAAATGAAAATTTTGCCATTGTCTAGAGAAGAAAAATTGTGAATTTCATTAAATGGCCGACGGAAAGCATATCAGTTGAAAATCACGAATTTTGTCAATCAGGCACAGTAAAAACATGAATTTTGTGGATCGGGAGAAGGAAAATCATAAATTTTGTTGAACGCATGCATAAAAATCATGAATTTTGTTTATCGGGCATATAAAAATCATTAATTTCGTCAAACGGATCCATAAAAATCAAGAAAGTCATCAATCGGGTGCGTAAAAATCTTGAATTTCATCGATCAGGCGTGTAAAAATATAGGACAAAATTGCCATTCGCCAATCGGCGAGTAATACTGAAAATTTGGCGACTGACTTTACTGCCACCACTGGTCAAACTTAATAGTCCCAATTGCGATGATTGAATGGAAAAAGATTTTTTCCCCGCTGTCGCTCGACAAATTTCGAAACCATTTGGCGAATTTCAAGATTTTTTCCCCGAAATTATTTGACGGATTGTGACTTTTTTCTTCTCGAAGCCATTCGACGATATTCGAAAAAATTTTCCCCTGAAACCAGTTGATGAATTTTGTGATTTTTCCACTATCAATGAATTTTGTGATTTTTCTGCTATCGATTGATGAATTTCGTGATTTATCGACTATCGATTAATGAATTTCACGACTTTTTCCATGAACGAACAAATTGTGCACTTTTTTTTCACTGCTATTCGACGAATTTTGCAATTCTGTTCCGCGATTGTTAGACAAATTTCACTATTTTTCTCCCGAGATCATTTGATGAATTTTGTGATTTTTTCCCCCGAACGTATTTGACGAATTTCTCTAATTTTTTCACGACAGTTAGACATAATTAATTTTTTTCCTGCAATGCCTGATTTCTTTCCCGAGACCATTTGACGAATGTCGCGATTTCTTTCCCAACACTATTTGACAAATTTCGCCGTTTATTCCACAATCGTTTGACAAATTTCTTAAATTTTTTATCAAGTATTTGTAAATTTGTTATTGGTCATTGCTGAAAAACAGGAGTAAAAAAATCCATGTACTGGCCAGTGGTCACTGAGTAAAAAAGTTGAAACCTATACATAAAAGTTGAACCTATACATAAAAATCATGAATTTTTTAGAACGGGCACATAAAAATCACAATTTTGTCAAGTAGCCGCATAAAAATCACAAATCCATCTAGTGGGTGCATTCTTCCAAATTTGCAACCGAATGGATAATGCTAATTATCCCCCCCCCCTACCCAACATCTCCTCGAAACAAAATTCTCTCTGTGCTACTGATGGTGGTCCTCGACAACCTAACAATTTTTTAAGTGGCCCTTCGCCTAAAAAGATTGGGCACCTCTACTATCAATTAACAATAAATTAACCTATCGCTTGTGTCATGTATTCATGAGCGGTGATTGCAATGCAAATTCTTGTTTACAAGAATAAGACTCATATTAGGTATTTTATTATTTATTTATTGTTTGTTTACTTATTTTGATTTGATTTTCTTGTCCTTTTAGAAATTGACTTTAGATTGTTACTTAAATGGTGAGATGATTGTCAATTACCTGTTTTATCGATAAAAATGATACAAGGTAAGGAAATTGCATCGTGTCGAGTGAATATTTAGGAAGTATTTTAAAACCCGCAGACTAAAGAAGATTTGTGTTTTACTTGTTAGCTATATTTTGCAACTCTCCAAATTACTGCAATGTAAATATAGTATGAAGTTAACTTTCCTCTGTTGTATAGCTAATTTTATTGGAAAAAACCCCTGAAAATGCATTGTTGTAGTAATCAATTATTTTTGCAGTTGTGTAAATTCTGTCATAACAATTTTCAACTAAGGGAAATCTTACATTGGATATTTAATTACATTATTTTAAATAAGAAAACTTAAAATATTTGCAAATTAAAGAAATGAAAAGAGATTTTGTTTAAAATTACATCTAAATATTTTTTTTTTTTTTTTTTACAAAAAATGCAAAATTTGCCAGTCATTCGGGAAATTATCACAAAATTCTACTAATAAAATGGGACTGTAAACAAACCGGTTCAAAATGTGTCCTTTTTAAAAATTAAATTCCATCCCAGCAGCCCTGTTGTTATGTTAGTCGAGCACTAGCTGATCGACAAAATTTTTTAATCTCGCCAACCTTTTTTTTTCTGACCAATCTTTAACATAAGATAATAAAGTATAGCCAACATTTTAACATTGCTATATAGTATCTTAAAAAACTTACTTAAAAATAGCTGAAATATAATCTTGATAAAATACGTAAACACAAACATATCAATACAGATAACAAAATCTCATGTAATCGGGTAGGGGAGACCGGTACACAGTGGACCACTTTTTCAGTTAAATTTTTTTTTTCTCTTTAACAGACTGACCAATCTGTATGAAAATATTTTTGAATATTCCTTAAACCTTCTTACATCCATCATAATTTTCTCACAACATAGTTTTCAATACATTAAAAATATATATATATATACACTGGTCCACCCACCAGGGTACAGTGGACCACTATTAGGTATTATCTAAAATATAATATAAATCTATTTTTCATTAATCTAATTCTTTTTTGTTGCCTCTTCATTCGCAAAATAACATAGTAATATAAATTTTGAAACAAAAACAAAAAATTAATTATATTTTGAAAATAATAACAGATTAATACAGGAACAATTGCAATTTAGTTGAAGTTATTACTTAAGTACAAAAAAAATCAGCTCACAATAAAATTTGCAAATGAAATTCCAAAATACTTATCAGTAAGATTGAGCCTGGAATTTTCAAGAAATAATTTTGGGTCTGCGAGCAACATTATGAAATCATTGACATCAACAGCAGATTCATCTACAGTTTCGGGAGAAATAAACTGATTTCAATTCAATTTGCATCTCATGAATCTTACTTGAATAGAATCATCAACAATTAGACTACAGTTATATTTATCAAAGGCAGTAAATACAAAACAAAATATTTCTTACTGTGTTAAAAAAAATTGTTATTTTTATTTGTTTACTTTATTTTACAGTTAATTCTACTTTAAAACAATTTTTCTTTATAGAAAACAATTATTACATATTTTGAACATTCTGCATTAGAGGAGCAGAGTGGATTGTGGACCACTGTGCCCCAGGAGTGGGTGGTCCACTGTACCCCATGTTGAAGTTCAATAAATAATCATATTAATATTGTTTATAGCTTTCTTTTAAACATAATAACTTTAAAGTAAAATAAAAACAAGTATCTTAGCTTTTCAAAAAAGCTGTTTTATTTTATTTATCTACAACCTTTAATTACTAAAAAAATAAAAATATGATGATGAAAAATTTTACTTTTAGAAGCTCAAAACAACAAAGCAGGATAAAATAGTTCAATCTGAGCTAAACATACTTTCTGAAGGCTATAAATAATCATTGCAGTGCTGTTGTCTATTAGGATAGAAGAGAAGCTTAAAAAAAAATTTAATAAATAAAATATTAGGGGGTGGTCCACTGTGTCCATAGGTTCACTGTGTACCGGTCTCCCCTATATTAATGATAGGCTTAGTCAATAAAAAAAATGTTAAAGTAAGCCATAACATAAATTAGAAACATTGTATTTCATAATGAAAACATCGTATCTAATTTTATATACATAAAAGTGAAAACTTACGTTATATAAATTCCCTATATAATATACCAAAGTTTCATCACAATTAAACGTATTTCAATCACACTGGATTAAAAAGTTTTAGTTATTAAATTTGTGTGAGGTGAATGATGGGAAAGTTTGATTTGGAGAGTTGGAAAATATAGCTAACAAGTAAAAAACCAATCTTCTATCGTCATCTGATTTTTAAAAGACTTCTTTGAAAGATTCACTGGCCATAATGCAATTTCCTTATATTATTTTTAACGATAAAACAGGTAATACTATTGACAATTATCTCACCATTTACGCCACTAAATCAAAAGACAATTTCTAAAAGGACAATCTAATCAAAATAAGTAAACAAACAATAAATAAATAGTAAAATACCTCATATGAGTGTTATTCCTAAACAACATTCGCGACTCAAAACAAACAGATGATTGATTCGTTGATTAGAGTCTGTTTCAAATTAACTGATAAAAAAAAATCTGAATTTTTTTTTCCTTTAAAAAATGACAAATTAAATATATAAATAATAATTAAATTGTATATATATAATTATAAAATATTTCAATATTTTAATCAAGGAATCTAAATATTTTTCGACTTAATGAAGATTTTGAAATAAGAAATTCTTTATTATAACAAAAAAGAAAAATATACAAACAATAATTTAATTTAATACATATATATTACATATTAAAAATTGCATTAAAAACTGTTTTCGTATTAAAAAAAAAATAATCTAAATAGTTTTTCAGCGATATGGATATGCTTTAACGTTAACCGTAATAGGCAAGAGCTTCCTTATTGCGCAGTAATAAAAAGCAGTGAAAAGGCTGAAGATCTGTAATGTTAGTCTACCAGAAAAAGCATAAAAAAATAGTCCGATTTTAAAAGTGGATTATATTGAAAACAAGAGTTTTCCTACGTTAGCGCAATATCTTAAACGCTTCATCTAAAACTGATTAATATAATATATTAATTTAAAAAAAATCGTTCGATCCATTTTCGAGATACCAACTCTGTGCCCATTACACCATTACATTTTCCATTTTCGCTTAAAAATTGGTTTCCAGATCTCAAAATCTACTGCATGTAGAAATCTATAAATTTCAGGATAGAGTTAGGCCATAGATATAAGACTAATGTGAAAAAATCGAAACGGTATGCCTCATATTTACAGGGATATTAAATGTCGGCGTTTCGATTTTCCTTTGATGTCCTGCTAGCTGTATATATGAGAGTGACGGAATCTTCGGTCTTGGGCTTACGGTTTTCGGTTTTTCGCTGCGTCACTCAAGAGACTACCGTCTCTTATGATTTAATACTGAATTAAAAATCATTATTTTGATTTCAATTTTCAAAAAATACTATTAACAAATTAATTATAAACCTAGAAAAGTTTCTTTTTAATTATTTTCTTTTAAAATTTTTGGAGGCGTGCTAGTACTTAAAAATCTATCTAGGAGATACACAAAAACCATATACTTATTATATGATGAAATTATGTTCGGTTGAGGTAAATTAATTTTCTTTTTTTCTTTAGAGAACCATCTTTTTACGTGACCAGAGTGTTTCTTCAAAATTAGATGCCAAACACACAACTTTGTTGTATCTTCGTTTTACTGCATGCAGATTTTCTCTCACAATGGATTCATTCTTTTCCTCTTTTAATTTTTTTCCAATTGTTTACATTTACTTAGAGGGCAATCCTTCAACCTATTTTCTTTGATTGTGCCCGTCATATGAAAATTGCGCTTTCGCATTTCTTTTAATAATTCCAAAGATATAAAAAAATTTCCATATAAACCGTATGTTTTGGGGATCATCAATGCATTTAATAAGGTCCAAAACCACCCTTGTTCACAGGGTCTTAGTTTCTATTTCATTTTTTTCTTCAAATGATTTTTTATTTTTTCTAACATAAATTTCTAAATTTAGTGGATAACCTTCAGAATAAGAATCCAGTGTATCGAAATATTCCAAGGCTTGTTTTACTGTTAAGAATTTAACAGGCATTTTCACATATATATCGAATCTCTTTTTTAAATTTATCTAAACACTATTACTTATCAACTGCCAAACGATTCAAATAACAAAAATTTCAAAATAACAAACTAAAACGCAGTAAAATACAACTATATTTCAATGTATTGTTGTTTCTCCGAACCAAGGAACTAAAAAATGTCTTTATTGCTTTAAGTGGTTACTTTGCATTATTTCTTCCTAGGAGCGCATTCCTTCCCTTGTGAAAGCGAGCTCGCAGACAAAGGAGCAAGGAAATGCTTCTAGAAACCGCCAACTTTCCCACCCTGGGATCATTCCAAATAAATCTTCCTATTGTTGCTTTAAATATTTCTATTTACAGAGCTGCCAACCTCTCATTAATATTCCGTAATATGTGGGTTCATTTAACCCAGGTTTAACACGTTTCACGCCAGAAAAATTTTTGGATGAATTTTTATTTATTTAATGTTAGGTGTACTCTTGAAATTTATTCAATTTAATTTATTAAAAATTTTCTGGTGCGAAACGTGTAAAGGGGACGGTGGCCGTTAATTTTTTTTTTTTAATTTTCATCGTACAGATAAGAAATTTTGTGCATATATATATTTCACCATAAGTGTACAGAAAACCTCAAAAAAAAATTTCAATATTCTTATAATTTTAAAATTTAAAAAAAAATTAAAATTTTAAAATGCTCCTTGCGTCATAATTTTTGAGATATTTCCTTACTTTTGCATTTTCATCACTTAAAACACAATTACAAACAAATCTGTGTCAGGTTTTTTTTAATATCTTGAATAGTTAATTATTTACAGATTTTTTTCTAAATTCCATATCGATTTTCATCAAAATTTTGCCTTTTAATAAGTTAAAAATCAAATTTAAACATTTTAATTTTGTCGCATTTTAAAATGCTCACACAGTTTCTTTTTAAACACTACCATGATGCTACCCTATCAATTTCATTAATTTTGATCAAAAATTATGACGCAAGCAGCATTTTTAATATCTAAAAATGTTGAAAAATCCGTTTTGAGAAAAACAGATTTAAAGTATATAAGTAAACTTACCTTTTTTACTTACTCCTTAAAAGCTTCATAAATGATATTTTAATAGGAAAAAATTATTTTGGTACTATTATCCTCCAGAAATAGACTTTTTTTTTACAATAGAACAATTAGCATGGCAATAAAAAAGATTTCGTCACATTTTAAAAATTCGATGCAATTTCGTATAATTAGTGTGTATGTACTTATAAGTAAAATTTATCACTAAAATTAACAAATATTGTTATTTTTAAAATAAAATCTTCTACTGGCAAGTACCGGGTTGTAGTGGCTAGCTGACCGGGTACCCGCCCGGGTACCCGCCCAGCTACCCGCCCAAGCTGGGTTTTATTTTAAACTCGCGTTTTTTACAACCCTAAGGTTTGTAGTGGGTAGCTGCCCAGGTACCCAACCAGCTACCCACCTGGGGGGTTTATTTTTTTTTAAACCAGGGTAATTTACAACCCTGGCGAGTACAAAATGTTATCAGCAAAATTTGCATCTGGCTAACACAAAACTACCGATTTATGTAACATTTCAGAGACATTTCCTTATAAAATCCTCAAATTACGGTAAATGTTTTCCATAAAAAAATATTTAGTATACAAATATATAAAAAAGGCTTTGGCAGGACCTTATACAAAGAAAATTCATGGTGTTTACATAAACACCCCCCCCCTCTCCAAAATGAAAACAAAACAAATATAAACCAAAAAAAAATCACTTCAACATCAAAGCGTTGTTTGTAATTTAGACTCACAAAAAATAAAATCTTCTACTGGCAAGTACCAGGGTTGTAGTGGGTAGCTGACCGGGTACCCACCCAGCTACCCGCCCAAGCTGTTTTTTTTATATCCGTGTTTTTTACAATATTAAGGTTTGTAGTGGGTAGCCGCCCTGGTACCCACCCAGCTGCCCGCCCGGGCTGTGTTTTTAAAAACCCGGTTATTTACAACAGTGGCGTATACAAAATGTTCTCGGAAAAATTTGCACCTGGCTAACATAAAAGTACCGATTTATGTAACATTTCAGAGACATTACCTTATAAAATCCTCAATTTACTGTAAATGTTTTTCATAAAAAAAATATTTAGTATACACATATATAAAAAAGGGTTTAGAAGGACCTTATACAAAGAAAATCCATAGCGTTTACATGAATACCCCCCCCCCTCCTCCAAAAAGAAAACAAAACAAATATCAAACCAAAAAAATTTCACTTCAACATGAAAGCGTAGTTTGTAATTTAGACTTACAAAAAATAAAATCTTCCACTAGCGAGTACCAGGGTTGTAGTGGGTAGCTGCCCAGGTACCCACCCAACTACCCGCCCGCGCTGTGTTTTTAAAAACCCGGGTTATTTACAACCCTGGCGTATACAAAATGTTATCAGAAAAAATTGCACCTAGCTAACATAAAAGTACCGATTTATGTAACATTTCAGAGACATTTCCAATAAAATCCTCAATTTACTGTAAATGTTTTCCATAAAAAAAATATTTAGTGTACAAATATATAAAAAAGGGTTTAGAAGGACTTTATACAAAGAAAATCCATGGCATTTACATGAATAAATGAATAACCCCCCCTCCTCCTCCAAAAAAAAAAAATATCAAACCAAAAAATTTTCACTTCCACATCAAAGCGTAGTTCGTAATTTAGACTCACAAAAAATAAAATAGTCCACTGGCGAGTACCAGGGTTGTAGTGGGTAGCCGCCCAGGTACCCACCCAACTACCCACCCGGGCTGTGTTTTTAAAAACCCGGTTTATTTACAAAAGTGGCGCATACAAAATGCTATCAGAAAAAATTGCACCTGGGTAACATAAAAGTACCGATTTATGTAACATTTCAGAGACATTTCCTTATAAAATCCTCAATTTACTGTAAATGTTTTCCATAAAAAATATTTAGTATACAAATATATAAAAAAGGGTTTAGCAGGACCTTATACAAAGAAAATCCATGGCGTTTACATGAATAACCCCCCCCCCCCTTCTCCAAATTGAAAACAAAAAAAATCAAATAAAAAAATTTTCACTTCAACATTAAGGCGTAGTTTGTAATTTAGATTCACAAAAAATAAAATCTTCCACTGGCGAGTACTGCCCAGGTACCCACCCAACTACCCACCCGGGCTGTGTTTATAAAAACCCGGGTTATTTACAACAGTGGCGTATACAAAATGCTATCAGAAAAAATTGCACCTGGGTAACATAAAAGTACCGATTTATGTAACATTTCCGAGACATTTCCTTATAAAATCCTCAATTTACTGTAAATGTTTTCCATAAAAAAATATTTAGTATACAAATATATAAAAAAGGGTTTAGCAGGACCTTATACAAAGAAAATCCATGGTGTTTACATGAATAACCGCCCCCCCCCCCCCCCCACAAAAAAAAAAATCACTTCAACATCAAAAGCGTGGTTTATAATTTAGACTCACAAAAAATAAAATCTTCTACTGGCGAGTACCAGGGTTGTAGTGGGTAGTCCAGGTACCCACCCAACTACTTGCCCGGGCTGTTTTTTTTTTAAACCCCAGTTATTTACAACCCTGGCGAGTACAAAATGTTATCGGCAAAATCTGCACTTGGCTAACATATAAGTGCCAAATTATGGAACATTTTATTATAAATCCTTCAATATTTAGGAAATGTTTTCAGTAAAATAGCATTTAGTATATATAAACAAAAAAAATTGATTCTATAATACCCGATATAAAGAGAATCCATACCTGTTCAAGGAAATATGTTTATTTTTTTTATTACAACTAAAATCCACCAGCGTGATAAGTTTCACCTTCTTTTCTTGCAGTTTGATTATTTTTTTGTGATTTACAGATTTTTTTACTATTTCGGCATTTTTTCCATTCAGTTGTACACCTTTTCCTACTCTGATTTACACGACGTTTATCCCGCCTTTCTGCTATTGATAAAGAGAGTGAATTTGTTTCTTCTATCTCAAAACCTAAACTATTCAAGCAGCCAAAATTGAATTCACTGATAGATGAAATTACAGACATTTATAATCGTTTTTTCGAAATAAAAACTTCTTTCGAGCAGTTGTTCCAAATTTTACCATGCAAACTTTCATTAGCATTCTGCGTTTTACCAGAAATGCACCGTGCAAGTAATTCATTGCTGGCTAATAGTTGATATACTGGTAATATCTTGCAAAGTACATCCTCTGATAACTTGATTTTCATCAGTTTATGCGCTTTTCTTTACTAGCAAGTGCCCGCTGATAAAAACACCACGATGCCACACAAGTCGGACATTTAGAATGTTTTGGTGATTTGTCCGTGGAAGAGCATAAATTGCTGTTTTCATTTTTTCAACATCAGGAACGTTATTTTTTATGGCTTTCCTGTAAAAATTGGTTAATTTCACGATAGTGGCTTCTTTTAGACTACCTTCTTTGCGCCCACCAATAGTTTCACCTTTGCTTCTCCACTCCTTGACTTAGTTACGAAGTCCTGTTCCCAATCTTTTTGCTACATGAGTGATGCATTCTTCTTTTATGAGTTTGATGTCCCTTCCATAAACATTCATTTCCACTAAATGCTGAAAAGTTTTTGCATCCCCATCAGAAAGAACGCTGACATACCTCATTCCACAGTTACTGATAGATCGTTTCGAAATAACTTCAGCAGCTGTCATTTCCATTGCATTAGATGATCCTGTATAATTCTGGGAACAATCACTCTTATGTACAGACAACCAAATGGTGAACTCCGCAGTACATACGCCAAGATCTCTTTTTGCGGCGACACATTCAGAGCAGTATTTTGAGAGAATTTCGTAATCGATTACTAAACCCGTCAAAATATCTATCACAAGTCCAATTCCATACAATGATGTATGCCCGCGCTTTTGCCATGTCCCATCATAAGAAACAGTTATGTTAAAAATATTTTGGTCTGAGATACCATGTAATTCTTCATGCTTTTTTCGTACAACATTTCGGGCAACTTGGAGAATGTCATTTTTAAAAGTTTGTCGCTATGTATACAAACTGAGTAAGCATTTTGAAAATGTTTTTTATCCATTGCATGGATTCCAATAGCCATAGAAAAAACTTCTATAGCTGCATGGCCTTTTCCAATTTTTAAAAAGGCTTCGACAAGTTTTTTTTTTTTTTCGCATCAAAGCACTTTTCAGTTTCGCTTACTCGTGGACTTGAAAATATGGAGCTGAACACCTTGTCACATTCTTTGCAGATGAGTTGAATTTTAGAAGCATATCCATATGCTCCTTTGGATATCACATCTAGGGTATTGCTGGAACACACATCACACTTTACATTGCAAAGAAAATCAGTCCACATACCACTGTTCATAAACACATATGATGCATTTTCCTGCAATTTTTCAGCATGTGAAATGCTTTGGAAATTAATATTTAATTTTTTCTCACTGGTACTTGCAGCTTGATCTAAGTCATCAATAACAAAACTTGTACTGGCTTGTACAGGCACTTCAACCAAATTATTCTTTGAAGTGTGTTCATTTGAAACTTCACTGTTTGAAATTTCATTGTCATTTTTAGAAACATCAGTTTTCAGAGATGATCTGTACTTCTGGAGTTTAGCCAGACACTGTAGTTTCTTCTTGGATGGCCTGGATTTAGGCCCACTAATTCTGTGCATTATGCAGGATATTATCCAGATAAAGATTGGTAGAAACTGTAGTTTCTAGTTCTGAAAAGAACTTTTTTTTAATTTAGCTATCAAAAAGAAAAAGCGGTGATAGAAAACGATACAATTCTTGATAGCAAAATAACTCACATGTAACACTCAAAAATCGCCGGTAAAATAGTAAACATACAGCCGATTACAGTTTCGGTTACAGTTAATATGCGCGGTTACAAAATTATTAAAATATTAATTCTTGAAATTAAAAAAAAAAAACTGAATTATAAATGTTGACAGATGCTTGTTTACATTTTTTTGCGATAGTTATAGGGCCAAAAAAATATTTGTGTACAAAATTAAAATGCTTGTAACTTTGCGAAAAATAATCGCATTTGCATGCGGTTTTTCGCAAATGGCTCAGAACAAATTGGAGAAAAATAATATACCCCCAAAAAATTTTTGATTATTACGGAATATTAATGAGAGGTTGGCAGCTCTGTATTTAGTCCGGGTTTTGAATATATTGTTATTTGAAATGTTGGTTTTAACCCTTTATATCCTGAATTAATTTTCCAGCTACTTTTTAATTGTATTTTTGCATCATTGGATAAGTTTTGGTGCAGAATAAAAATATTAAAGAGGAAAATAATTTTTATAGTGTTTTAGTGGTTAATTATGCAACTGTAACCACCATAAATTTCTTACCCTATCGTATAAAATAAAATAGTAAATTTCAAATAGTAAACTTCAAATAAAATATAGGAAATGTTCACCTGTAGAGTATAGAAAATAATAGTACTGAATAACCGGTAATAAACCACTAAAATTACGCAAATGAAGAACAACATGCATGTCAATTCTATTGCAAAATGGATTTCGAATGTAGCGTGGCAAATGTAAAATCCCTACAATGCCAAGAAAGAGGATATGTGCTTGAATTTGCCATCTCCTGCCTGCTGTCAGAAATACACTCTTTGTGTCATTGTGAATACCGTTAGGAAAAACGGTTATATTACGAATATATAGGTGTTTTATTAACCCCTTGGGGACGAGCGACACGTATACGTGACGCATAACATGCTCAGAATCCTCGATTATTCCCACCAGTTATTATTATTTTTTTTTTTTTGTAAAGTTTCCCTTATCTAATCTTAGCATTTTTTGCTATTCAATTAGGTGAAAATTTCTCATTTGAAAAACCGGTGGTAACAGATTAAAAATTCTGTAAAAGACGCTCGTCGCGAAGGGGTTAAAGTGGTACTTATAGGTACCGTCAGGATAAAAAGGGTTAACATGTACATGCTTATTGCAACAAATAACAGTTGCGTCGTTTACTTAGAAAAACAGTAAGTGGAGATTGTGAGTAATCTCATTTGATATATACATGTGCAAAAGAAATTATCTGTTTGTAAATGATTGTTTTAACAGTGCACGCAAGAAATAAAAATTGCGTGTTTGGAAAAACGTATGGAAACTTAAAAATATACTAGAGTCTGAGTTAAATCACAGTTTTTAAATTTTAAATTTTCTTCGTATTAATTTTAATATTATCATAAGGTTTGTTTGTTCGACTCAAAATGTATAAATTTTTAGAATCTATTTTAACCTTTTGAGGGGCGGTGGTATATATTATATACCACCTAATTTTAATGCGATTCAAACCAGAAACTTTTAATTAAATTTTACTTTTATTAAAGTTTTATTAAATTGGTACTTACAAGTACCGTCAGTATGAAAAAGGGTTAAAACCTGACAGTAGTTGAACAAAACTGGAGATTTTTTTTTCTTTTTACCGTAATTTCCGGCGTATAATCCGCAGCTCAAAGAGTCGTTTTTCGACCCAGAAATATTATTTTATAAAATGTAACTTAAAAGATCGCTTTAAATATTTAACTACAATTATTGAATAAAATTTCTGGGTCGAAAAACGACTCTTTGAGCTGCGGATTATACGCCGGAAATTACGGTAACTAATTTTACTTGAGAGAGTCGGAAAACCAAAAATTCTCATTTTTAAAAAATCTACAAAAAATAGAAAAAAGGAAAATATTATTTTGAAAAATATATATCTTATACTCCATACTAATAACTTTACTATAAAAAGATTTTTTCTTAAATAGCTAAAAAATATTTTGAGAAAAAAAGTATAAAGCAACTTTAAACTGAATAACTGAACCAACGTTCCCGCAACGGGAACGTTGGCGTTTAATGGGTTAAAAACCAAAGGAAGAAAGCAAGAAGCTTATTATATACTTTTTTTGCGTCGTATGTTGAAGTGTAATTACATTAAAAAAAGTAAATGTGTTATTCTCGAAATGGTGTTTTTGAACTGGTTGACATTGCGAGAACGTTATTAATCGAGCTATCGAATACAGATATACGCTGAGTATATATTATATATACCCTTAACTGTTGAATTGTTTAATTTACATTTACAGTTTCCACTTTTGTCAAATGTTTTTATGTTAAATTTTTATAGATACTGAATAAAGAGGAAGATCTTTGTAAAACCTTAAAAACATTAACGTTTCGCGTGAAACAAAATACGTTTCTTTCCGTTTCCAACGCCACAAAAATATATGATCAATTTAAAAAAAAAAATTCTCTGTGTTTTTGCTTGCATCGTGTGCTGAAGCGTAAATATATTTTTTAAATTTTTGAAATTCGCTTTTCTCGAAATGATATTTTTGAAGTGACGGACACTGCGGGTTATTAATCAAACTACCGAGTGTAAACATAGGGCGAATTTACATGGGACATGCTGCACACTTCTGGTGAACTATCTAATTTGCCTTTACAATTCTTTCATTTTGCAAATGTCCCTTCTAGAAAAATGTTTTAATTTTCTTCTTTCAAAAATTTGAATTTAAAATTAAAATCAATAATAGACAGATAATTGGCTGTGGGGAAAAAATTCGTGTGCTACATTTTTATATGTAGTTTAAGGCAATTTGTAACCCAACTTTTTTTCTTTTTTCTTTTCAATCACCCAAGCATCAGTGTCAGTCAGAACGGAAGTTATTCGTCATTTTCTTGTTCTGAGCTTCCGGTTGGCCAGATTAATTTTATTTTCATCAAATCTGTTGTTTAAAGTTCATCTAATCTAATAATAATTTTTGTTTAAAATACATGTTTTATCGCACTATACTTACACATATTCTCTTAATTTAATGAGAGATACATTGACATTTTCCTTAAATTAGTTTGGAAATGTGGAATCTCAAATAATATTTAAAGTTTAAATTTTGAAATAAAAAATAAAAATAAAGTAATAAGTAAATTCAATTATTCATTTCAAGTGATAAATATGATAAAAATGAAAGATATAATCTAGGAAATGAACATTAAATAAAAAGAACCCACGCATAACGTTTCATAAACATCCTATGCAGAGGACGTTTTAGAAGTATAATCATACTTAAGTTTTTTAAAAAAATGGTCTTCTCTCATCAGAAAGAAATGCCATTAACAACATTATTCTTTAATACTGCATATCTTAATTAACAGCCGGAACGCATGAGAATTTTCTGCGAATATGCAACGTAATTTATAGTATATATTATACTCCTTATATTAAGTGGTGAAAACTTCTACGGATTATGCCTTCACGAAATTTCAATTTAATATAATTTTGCGAGATCCATTACGGGAAAATGTTTGAAAAATGCTATCACAAACTCAGTCAATTTTTTAAAAATATATTAAATGAAACTTTTTTTGGCAGTTTCTAATCATAATTATTTTACCACAGGGGATCGAGATATGAAAAAAATAAGTTAAACTTGCATTTAAATTTAAATAAATAGAAATGTCAGCTATATTTTCAATTTTTTAAAGTTCTGTTATTTTTGTTTTCAGATGCACTTGTTTTTTCCATACACTTGATCCTTTTTGTAACAAGTTTTGCTTACAAATAATACCTTTCCATGTCAGGTTACCACATGCGTAAACGTCCACTTGTAATGTTTTAGTTACGAAAATGTAACCATTTGTAAAAATAGTTTTTCATTTTAAAATGGAAAAACAGTTTTTTTTTAAATAGTTTTCCAAATAGTTTCCCATTCGCTGCCAACCACGAATGCGAAAAAAATGTTTGCGAGAAAAAAAATTAAAAACTGGTGATGTTCATGCGTTTAGATGAAAAAAACTTGAAATGGAAAGACATAAAATATATCGCATTGTTATCATCAATACATAATTTCGAAATTGTTGAAGTTACAACTCAAAGTAAAAGAATGAAAAGAAAGCCAAAAGCAGTTGTAGATTACAACCAAACTATGGGAGGTGTTGATGTAGAAGATCAATTTCTATAAAGTTACCATGTTGCTAGAGATGGTGGGAAGAAATATTATAAAAAGATATTTTTCCATCTATTGTGCCAAGCCGTTTTCATTGCTTTTCAAGTTTATAAGAAAGAAGGAGGCAGAAAATATCATCTAAAGTTCAGACTCGATTTTGTAAATGAAGGCGATGAAAAATATCACACAGAAGGAAATTTCCGTAAAATGCGTTAATCTTAGCAAATGCGTTAATGCGTACGTTAAAGTTCGTAAAATGCGTTAATGCGTTGTTGCGACGTCCTTAGGACGACGCAACAACAAGTCGTTTTTATGAACGTCATTTTCTGAATGTTATACTACCTATGGACAAAAAAGATAAACCTTACAGAGAATGCAAAGATTGGTCATCCCATGTGAATGAAAATGGAAAGAAAATCGGAAAATAAACTAGATATTATTGTAATGACTGTAATGTAGGACTGTGTATACCGTGTTTCAAAGTTTTCCATATATTGAAAAAATATATTGAATGCATATTTTGAAATTAAATTTGATAAAATTATCGTCTTTGTGGTAATATAGCAAATTATTTGATTTTGATATCTTTATCTTAAGTCAAAGTGAAACCACAAATTACAACATTCCACCAAAGCTTCCCTGCGCTTCATGTGTGTGCAAAAAGGCATATAAGGTAAGTGAAATTGTAATTTAAAAAATATATTATTCATCCTTTCACGCTTTCATGGGCAAAACACTTTCATTTCTAAAAAATTAAATAAATGATTGACAAATTTATGAACAGATTTATTTGAAAGTAAGAAAAAGCTATCTTTCGCATACATAGCAAAGGAAAGTATTTGTACTAAATTTCTGGTGCCAGTAGAGTTCTGGGTATTAAAGTTAAGCTGTTTCATAAACATACCACCTCTCTGAAAGGGTTAAATATGAAAACAAAATACTCTATCTCTTTTACCAATGAACTCAGATTATTATGAAAAATCAAATCGGGAAAAAAAATCTAATATTTTTGAAAGGATTTTCCCAAAATTGCGCGACGATTAAGGGGTTAAATAAAGTGAATATTGCTATTAGTATTTTCTGATATGAATTCGAACTTTCTAAATAAAATAAAAATTCGGTAAGTTTAACCCGGCAGTGAACGTGTTAATAAAACGAAAAATTTTCTAATAAATATCGGTTGAAGTTTGGCCTTGCGTTAATCAAGCTAGATTTGCTAGTTAAGTAAAATATTTAATATTTATTTAACTTTGATTATTGCTTAAAAATCCGATGCCGATAAATATAACTTACCTTTAAGGTGGTGAGATTACGTTGAGCAGCCTGAAAATGACAAAAATTAAACCAATACGAAAAACTCTGTAGTTTTAAAACTAATGAATGAAATACAACATTTATTTTCTATAATTTCACGCATTCTTGTAGTTAAAAAAAAACATTCAAATTATATATTAGCAATATTAATTAATTGAGTGATAACGACAAAAATGGCTTTTTAAAAATATAAATATTAAAATATGCATTTTGCGCGCAAAATTTAATACATTCTACTGCAGATACAAATATAATATTTCATTTATTTTCACTTATACTATTATATCTTACAATGAACCTAAATTTAAAAGTATAATAAAATTCATTAGAATAATTAATGACTTTTATAATGCTACTCACTATATTTACCAATAAATTTAGATTTAATTTTTGGATACCAAATTTTCTATGAAAAAAATCAGGCTAAATTTCTGTTCAACATAAAAATATACTTAAAAATTAATTATACGCAAAATTTCAAGATTCAATGATACTTAGTTTTTACATGAGAGTGAGCACAATGTCAAAAACACTGTTTTTAGAAAAATGGCTTTAAAGTTAAATTTATAGCATAACAGCAAATGTTTTTATGCAAGAAATTTTTAGCGTCAAATTCTGTTCTAATTGAAATTTTTATAAAATTCTTTTTGCAGTGAATTTGTAACATTTCAAAGAATCCATACAAATTTCTTTTGAGAATTCAATTTTTTCAACCTTCAACATGGTTTTCCTCCTTAATCAGAGCCTGATTAACACAAGGGCAAACTTCCACCAGTAATTTATAATACTATATTCCGCCTATGACAAACATTTTGCCTTGATGTAAGGCGCAATTTACTACGATGAAATACTGTTATACCCCTGCATAAATTGGAACCGGCGCTTTATAGAACAATCTATTTCAGAATTTTAATTTACGTTTAATATAGCGTCTATTTCGTAAAAATAAATTTAATTATAATAAAAGTTAAACACATCTCTAATTATATACAAGGATTATTTATTACATATATGCAGAGTTTGCTAGTCTCGGGGGATTCAAGAGATTTGAATACCAGATTTTTCGCCAGATTGCTCACCTTATTTAAACACAGAATTTTTACATTAAATAAGGCTAAAAATAAAAAATTCGTTTTGTAGATTTTGAATCTTTTTTTTTTCGTCAATGTGTTGAAAAATTATTATTCTAAATAAAACACTATTTTTCCTAATACCATAATTATCATGATTTTAAATGTAAAGTACGTATGTAAAGGCGGGTTATTATTCTAAGTATGCTATAGGGAAACTTTTAATTGCTAAGCAGCATCTGAATCTTACTCAGACTATAGAAATTTGTAATGTTTTAATGTTTGTGATATTCATCTATACAAAATTTAAATAAAAATAAAAATAAGATACAACACAGATTCAACGCCGATACAATTTGAAATATAACGCAAAGTAAGTTTAATTAACTTAACTTAATTTTATTTTCAACATAAAATGAAAACCTGTATTTTTGGTAGGCAGATTTCAGTTTTGCGCGCCGCTGTAAATTGCTTTGATTTTTGATATATTTGATTTTCTTTAATTTTTTGGCAACACTTTCTCCGAGTAGAAAACTTTGACTTTTAAAATTTAAAATTTATGTAGATGAAGATTTATAATGTAAATAATGTGAAGGTGAAATAAGATGAAAATATCCTTCCGGAAAAATGGTGTCTAAAATTAGTAGCTATGATTTACCGTAACAGTACAGTATAGTATTGCTAATATGCTGTTAATTTTAATCTGCTTTTCACTTGGCAATTTTGGTAAGTCTGTGGCTAATTGCTGTACAATAAAACAAAAAAAAACATTCATTGTTGAGATAGATTTTTAAAAAAAAATCCTTGAAAATTATATAAAAAATAAAAAAATATCCTTAAATGGTGTTACAGTCAAACAAATCTTATATGAATTTACATGTTCAGTGGCGTAGCATATGGGGGGGGGGGCACGATCATTTTACTACCAGTATAATTACATACTACATTTGGCTTTATTTAATCTTTGAACGGCATGAATTAAATAAGGCCAAATATAGTAAATAAAAATACTGGTAGTAAAGTGATCCTGCACCCTCTTGACGCTACGCCTCTGTGCATGTTTTCCTACACGATTATGTAAAAATTAAACTTTGTCGTATTTTCTAGTGATCTATCAGTGACAAAAGTAGAAACTGGGTTTTAGCAGCCGTCGAAAAGTTGCCTAAATATTTTTGACAGAAAAGTAGGTGAGTTCTCAAATAAATATGACTTTGCCTTAATAAAACGTTCTAATTAACCCTTTTTATCCTGACGGTACTTATAAGTACCACTTTAAACCCTTCGCGACGAGCGTCTTTTACAGAATTTTTAATCTGTTACCACCGGTTTTTCAAATGAGAAATTTTCATCTAATTGAATCGCAAAAATGCTATGATTAGATAAGGAAAACTTTACAAAAAAATAAATAACTGATGGGAATAATCGAGGATTCTGAGCATCTTAAAAAGTAGCTGGAAAATTAATTCAGGATATAAATGGTTAATACACGATACAAAATTAGCAGTTAAACAGTGAAGTTAGTTAAATGTTTAGTTTCAATGTTATTTTGGAAATATAATTTAGAGAAAATGTATTTGTATTACATCATTAAATATCTTATTTGCACAAACTTTTGTCCATTCAACAAAAAAAATTCATAAATATTAGTGGTATTATGTGTACTAAATTCAACATCATTTGTTACTTATAAAAATATTAATTTTCAATTCAATGCATCATTCAAGACCCTAATTATCATACCGTTCACAGAAACTGAATGAAATTTCGGTTTAAAGTATTTTTTAGGTATGCGCTCAAGAATAAAATGAAAAACAACAGTTAAATTCTGACAGTTACGGTTACAGTGACAAACTTTCGAAAATTTGAAATGGCAACACCTATTTTTTTTTATTACTGGAATGTGATCTTTATAGTGAAAAACAATAAAAAACTCTGTAACGGTACTTGTAGCGCGGAAATCGCCGGCGCTTGACAGACTAAGAAGAAAAGTGAAAACAACCATTAAGGACGGAGAAGCAACAGAAAACAAAACATTTTGTTCTGTTTCACATATTTTCCACTTCACACACGATGACACTTATGCATTAGGGTGGATCGATGTTATATGGTGAAAAAATAAATATTATTAATCAAAACCTACCTATGCGGAAAAGATGTTCTATTGTATGGAGATTAAGAGAAAAATAATTAAAAAAATTTATTAAAAAATTATTACTGCCGCAAAGAGTTTGAATTTTCGAAAAAAAATTGGAAAAATACCTAATTTTGGTTAGATGATTTTTGATTCAAAATAATTGTTTTAATTTTAATCAAAACATACCTATGCGGAAAAGATATTATATTGTATGGATATTAATAGAGAATTAATAAAAAATAATAATTTCAAAATTTAATACTGCCGCAAGGAGGTTGGATTTTCGAAAAAAAAGGCAATTCCAGCTTTTTCATTCTCCCGCTTAATCCTTCCACCCCTCCATAAGTTGGAAGCGCTACGTCAGGCAATATTCCCTACGTCCTATGATACGCCCACGTGGCTTTGAATTAGGGTTCCCCAAAATTGTTAAAGGAGCCTTACTCTGAATAATACTGGATAAAAGTGTTCCCACCGCTCGCTCATTCAGTTCAAAGCTAGCGGCTTACGGAATCGAGTGCTGTTCTCGCAAAGTGAAATAAATTTCGATTTCATTGCGTAAGTTTTCTTTGTAAGTGTATTGTTTTGCGTAGTATACTTTGATTATTTTTGCACCATGGCGATGTTAAGAAAAGACATGATTTGCCCTTTATATTGGTCTGATTGTGATATGCCAACGAATATGCTTCCTGCCTACAGTAACGTAATAAGGTGCGTATGTTGGCATTCAAAAGAATACCGAAGCAAGGAAAGATTGTCTACATCTACACTTTCCTCCTCATGGGAAGAAGTTGCTAATAAGTTAGAAGAGAGAGACCTGGAAACGAGCTTCAATCCCAATAATTGACCACTATAGCATTTTGAGAAAAGTTCGATTATACCACGACAAATATCGCGGTCTTCTTAAATCTTACAAAGCCAGAAAAGGGATTGAAAGCTATCGCAAGCAGATTGACGTTTTCCGGAAAAACACAAATGCTGTTTTTGATATATTGGCGTGTACTTGTAAATCATTTGAATGTTGCTTCTGTAAGAAAGAACGGAAAGTACTAATGAACGAGAGATAATTTCTATTAGACATGTGAACTGTAAGACAATTGGTAATCGGGTCACTGGATCGGAAAGTAACTTTACAAATAACTAAGGCCGAGAAACGAAAATCAAAACAAGGGAGATACGTGGAGGAAAACAAAACACTGCCTGATGTTTCTTCCAATTCAATATATTTGAATATGAATATGAATAACGGGTGTAAATTGAAGCGGCGTATGTGCGAGCATACTGACTTTTCTTCATCATCAGCTATCATTGAAAGCGGCGCCCAAAACGCTGACGGTGTCACTGTCACATCTGTAGTGACGAAATTACATGCCGTAGCAAAGTCATTGGACCATTTTGGCATTTCCAACCGTGCAGGCGCTGCCATCGTGTCAGCTGCGCTTCAAGATGTGGGCATTATCTCACAAAGCGATGTATCGAACGTTGACAGAAATAAAATTCGACGTGAGAGAACAAAAGCAAGAACCACTCTACCGTCTCAGTCAGTTGTGAAAGATTCTGACCATGACCAATTTGGTTTATACTTCGATGGACGTAAAGACAGGACTATATCACTAGGAGATAACAGAAGAAAAGTCATAATAGAAGAACACGTAAGCTTGGTAAAAGAACCTGGTTCCGAGTACAGCGGACACGTATCTGTAAGTTCTGGGAGAGTGCAAAACATTGGAAAAGACGTAATCTTTTTTGTTCTGCGTTGACAAAAATATAGATGTAACAAAGTTGGTTACGATCAGTTGCGACGGAACATCTATTAACACAGGTGTTAAAGAAGGTGTTATTTGAAATTTAGAGCTGATTCTGAAGCGTCCACTACAATGGTTTGTGTGCCAGTTATATGCCAATGAGCTTCCACTACGTCATCTCTTCGCGTACGTAGATGGAACCACGACTGGGCCCAGAAGCTTCACTACTGGAATAGAACCTTGTTCAGGGGCGCCATTTCGGGGGGGCTGGGGGGGGGGCAACCGCCCCCCGCAAGGAATTTGAAATTTCAGAAAATTTATCAGTTATCACAGGTTAGACCAAAATAAAAATTTAAAAAAAAAATGAAAATATGGTCAAAAGTTAAAATAACGTCAGATTTCACAGATTTGATTACAATAAAAAAACTAGTCTCATGTGCCAATCCCAAAACTTTCTCCTATCTCACACAGGTTTCACATACACCAAAAACAAATCAACACCAATTTATATTAAGGTCTAACTGAATCTAAAGTTTATTAAATTATGTGCGTTAGTTTGGGAGATAAAGCTATCCTGAAAATCGTGCAAAATGTAGCATAGAAGGGCGACCTGTTGGGCTATTTATACCAAATCGTAATCAACATCTATTTTTGTCAAGGTCTAACTGAATCTGAAGTTTGGTGAAATTCTGTGCATTCGTTTTGAGATATAGCGATCGTAAAAAGCATGAAAAATGTAGCATAGCAGCGCCATCTGTTGGGTGATTTACCCTAAAAACTAATAACCACCCATTTATAGCAATGTCTAACTCAATATAAAGTTTTATCAAATTCCGTGCATTAGTTCTTGAGATACGTAGCGCCCACAAAATTTTTCCCACATACAGACACTGAGACACACAGACAGACTCGCAGATAGACATTTTCTAAAAATAGTCCAATTGTGTTCAGGACCTTCTAAAACGTGCAAATCCGTCGAAAACCGGAAGTGGTAAATTTTCATAAATCCAATACCTTTTTCTTGTAAAGATAGAAGAAAGTAATAAACATTTAATAAACACTTTAAACATTGAAATGTTTTCTAAAGCCTTGCTATTGCAACATTCTATAAGTAAGACATTTATGATTAATGAGTATTTTGGGTAGTTTTAGAAATATATGTGAGAAAAAACTATGAATTGCTTCTGAGCTGTGGACAGCATGGTCAAAAGAAAAGCCGTCACCCCCAAAGCTAGAATTTTAGTAATTAATTCTCTCTTTAGCCAAAAATTTGAGGAGATTTTTTTAATTTTTTTTCGGGGGGAGGGATGGGGGAGGTGTATTCAATTTCCTAATTATATGATTTGTTAATTTTGTTTTATTAGTGTCACATTATATTTACTCCAATCGCTATAATGCTATTAAATCACATGCTTTATTAAATTATATTATATATACAGTATGCTCTTAAAAATCTTCAGAGCCTGACACTTGAGTCCTGTCCAGATTTGGTTGTAACCTACCCGAATCCTGACTTAACCCGACAGACTCCCCCACCCAATGCAGGAGCAAGGGACCTGAGACCAAGGGTTTTGCAGATTTCTGAGTTGTACGGAATTTAGATCATAGTCTGAAGAGGAAAGCAGAAAATGATTGCAGAAAATTTTTACTGATAGAAAATCATTAATGAAAATTTTCTTATACCTATGGATTACAACATTTGCAAATTTCATAACTTCTTGATGGTGTTCGTGTGCTGATTATCTCGTGACCGATTGAATTTCACAACTTTTTTTCGTGATTGTTTCCTTTTTTTTTTTTTTTTTTGGTAATTTTCCAAAATTCGCTATTTTCTGTGAATTATTGATCGAATTGATTTTTTCGACCATTTGTCTAAATTCGCGAAATTTCTTTTCAACCGATCGACGAAATTCGCTATTTGTTTTCGCCATCTTTTGACGAAATTCGCGATTCTTTTCTACGATCGTTTGTTGAAATTCGGGAGTCTTTTTCCGCAACCGACTGATAAAAATTGCTATTTTTATGCACAACCTTTGACGAAATTCCGATCGTTGACAAATTTTTTCCACCATTTGTCGAAATTAACGACATTTTGTTTTGGCAACTGATCGACGAAATTTGCTATTTGTTTTCGCAATCTTTTAACGCAATTCGCAACTCTTTTCTACGATCGTTTGTTGAAATTCGGAAGTCATTTTCCGCAACCGACTAATAAAAGTAGATATTATTTTGCTCGATCTTTGACGAAAATCCCTTTTTTTGCTCGATTGTTTGACTAAATTTGTGATCTTTTTTGTTCAATCTTTTGACGAATTTCTCGATTTTTTTCCGCAATAGTTATACTAAATAATTCGCGATTTTTTTCCGCGACGGATTGACGAAAATCTCTATTTGTTTCAGTGATCTTTGGTGAAATTCGCAATATTTTTCCACGGTCGTTTGAATAAATTAACGATTTTTTCCGTGACCAATTTTGCGAAATTAACTATTTTTTCTAATTCCAATTTGTAAAATTCGCGATGTTTACCGCGATCGGTTGACGAATTGCTTTTGCGTAAAAAAAAAGAAGAAAAATTCGCGGACTACCACTAAAATTAAAAATATATTCGCTGAAGAATCACATGTTTGTGAAAGAAGTTAAGATAAGAAGGCAAAATCTCGCACTGCATTTTTTATTGTGGGGGCCTATTTCTATTTTGTGCACGATTTGGGCAATCCTGCATGATATTTCAACAAAAAAACTTTGTTCCCCCCGCCCCCTTCTCCCCAAGAAACTCATGAAATGGCGCCCCTGCAGTAAAACCTGCAAAGAAATAGTTGAAAAGGACTGTAAAAAAGCTCCATTATAGACAGGTCTCGATCTTAGCAGGTATAATTGTATCATGTTTTTTTCGTCGAAACTTGATTTTTTTGCCCGATTGAGAAAGAATTATGTCATAGACAGGTTTCGCTTAGACACGTTTCACTCTAATACACATATGCTTTTCAGAAGTCTTAAAGAATACCTTGAAAAAACGGTACCTGTCTATAACTGAAAACTTTCATAATATTTAAAAATTCTACTTGCTAAGACGAAAACCTGTTTAAAACGAATTTTTTCAGAAGTCACTTGAGATTCCGTGTTAGAAGTATTGCTGTCTCTGTATATATGATTCAGTAAACGTTTCCTGTTCGAAGAGGTTGCGGGGAAAGGGGGGGATGCAGCCTCCCGAACTCCACCCTTGGATATGCCACTACCTTAAAAAAAAACTTTGCCCCCCCCCCCAAGAAAGTTCCGAAATGGCGCCCCTGACCTTGTTATTAGGAGAAATGGTTTTTTTGCCATTCTGAAAATATCCTGATATCGATGTTACCTGACGACGGAACTCACATAAGGCAATTGGCCCTTCGAAGAATTCTAAAAGCGAGCGAAGTCAAACGGTCTACTGCAATCCCAAACATTTCAATGAATAATATCCGCATCTTCAATTTACCAGCTTTTGAACTTTGTGCGACGGATTATATTGATTTGATTAAATGGGAAAATGTGACAGAATCTCCACTAACTGAACGATTTAGTGACGACATAATTTCCGAAGCAATGGTAAATCCAGCAATTATTCCGGCGGCAATAATATCCACTATCAGGGGTTTCCGTGCCACACTTAAGCTACAGAACGGATAGTCAAAACAGTCACGGAATCATCTTCTGTGTTGCTCTGTGTTCTTTCTGTTTGTTGATCATATAGAAGAGACGGTTTTATAAGAAATCGCATCGAATCACGAAACCTCATGCGAATTTTCAACACCAAACGTGATTATCGCCCACTGTAATTTCGACGATTTTATAGGTTTTTCTTCATTTAATAATAAAGAAGCTGTTAAATAAGAAGCTAACGTTTTTTCTTGTAACCAAGTAAGTATCCTCTTATTGCAATTAATATTTAAAATTACTAAAATGTATATTTCATTTAACAAAAATCACTTTGACTTTTTACCGTAAAAAGACTCAAATACATAAATTTCAAACGCCTTACGGCAGTATTAAATTTTGAAATTAATTTTCTTAATTATTTTTCTCTTAATCTCCATACAATAGAACATCTTTTCCGCATAAGTAGGTTTTGATTAATATTAAAGCAATTATTTTTATTCAAAAATCATCTAACCAAAATTATGTCTTTTTTTCATTTTTTTTTTGGAAATTTCAACCCCATTGCGGCAGTATTAAATTTTGAAATTAATTTTTTTAATTATTTTTCTCTTAATCTCCATACAATAGAACATCTTTTCCCAATAGGTAGGTTTTGAAATTGTGAAAAAAAAAATTTCGATCCACCCTATTATGCATGCGGCAGATGGTAGATAGCACTGAACAATAAAATGTTTTACTTAATTTTTCTTCTCTGTCCTTCATTGGTTGTTTTCATTTTTCTTGTTACTCTGTCTAGCGCCGGTCATTTTCGTGCTACAGATACCGTTCCAACTTTTTTTTAATGTTCTTTCACTATGCAGATCACATTCCACTTAAAAAAAAAAGTAGGGTATACCGGGCCACATTTACGCGGATTTTTTCCAATGAATTTTCTAATTTTTATGTTTTAACTTAGGAAATTTTAGACATTGTGGTTTTATAAAGCAGTTAATAAAGTCAATATTTGTGTATTCAGTTGTTGCTCTATTTGTGTTTTTAACCGTAAAATAAATTTCTTTTAGGCCAAGTCATCTGCGTAAACGTGCCCCGGGAACGGGGCACGTTTACGCATATTCTAAGTGATAACAAAGAGTAAGTGAAATAAATATTTAATCAAATTGAGATTTTTTATTTATAACTTAAAACACTGATTAAAAACAAAAAATAATAAAGAGAACTAATTAAAGAACATTTTATAGGCTAAACTGAAAACATAGGGCTTATTGCTAGTTAAAAACAGAAACTATTTAGTCATCTTCATCATCACTGTTACAGTTTTTACAAACAAAAAATAAAGTATTTCCTATTGCACACTTGTCATGGGATATTATTTTTATATGTTAATTTATTTTTATTTCACATTATAAAATATTTCCCGAGGAAACAAGCGAAAAAAAGTTTGAAAAGTAGAAAACTATTAGCAAAAATGATAAGAATCAAATGTAAGCAAACGTAGTAAATTACCTATGAGATTGTCAATTGCAATTTGATTAAATAATAGATCGGAGCGAATACACGCCGCAGTTACCATTGTTGCGTCAGTCAGCGCCCCCATTTTTTTATTATTATTATTTTATTATTACTATTATTACCCAGTTTTGTCCTTTTTTGAATTGGTAATCACAGTAAGAACGTGCGTAAAGGTGCCCCGATGTCAATGCGTAAACGTGCCCCGTCGCCATGTTTGGATTTATTTTTAAATTGCAACGAAAATTAATAATATTTTTGTTAATACAAATACAGTTCTCAAAAAGGGATACTATTCTGCTAATGTTCATATATTTGTTTATCCTTAACTAAGTATTATTAGTTCACAATAAGTTCCAATAAGTTCAACACAAAATTTACTCACCTTGACAGAAAACATGTTATCCTTTCCGCATGCTAGACCAAAGCTCGACTGACGCTCAAAATCTTGTGAGAATATCCGCTAGGGAGCAGTATCAATCTGTCATGACTGGTGGCGCACCAGGTATAACCCGTTTCGAAAAAAGTGCACTGCGTAAACGTGCCCCATGCGTAAATGTGCCCCGGTCTACCCTATGTGTTGTCATTTGAAATTTTCGAAGTTTTGTCACTGTAACCGCAATTGTTAGACTTTTTAGCTGATGTTTTTCATACGGTTCTTGAGTACACACCTAAAAATACTTCAATCCTTTCCGGCACAGTGGTCCCACTCCGGGCACACCAAATTTTAATTCCAAACTTGCATACGGCACCAAGAATATTTTAATAAAATTTTGTTTCTATAATGAAAGCTTAAAATAAGGAGTTCTTATTTTCTGAAACAGTCGTTTGTAAATTCCGGTGTCAGTCAGTAATTTCTCATTTTACGAACAGACTTTGTCTGTGCCGGAAAGGGTTAAACCAACATTTTATTCAGTTTCTCTGAACGGTATGATTGTTGGTGGCTCTTATATCGGTATCGTTTTGTTTTATAATGACCATGTATATACTGTACATTTGGGTGTATATGTCAATCCCAAAGTACGAGAACAATTAAATCTTTATGTTTAAATACCAGTACTTTGATAGTTTTCTGCGCATTTTTAAATCGCGGATTTTTTTATAATTTTCTGCGATTTTATAAATAAAACGATAGCAAACGGAAATACTTATTCATATAGTGTAGACTGGAGGGAAATATTATTTTACTTTCATTGAAATTTATTTGGATGGTTTCTTCTTGATGATTGTTTTCTTCTAGCAAGATTATATCAAGAAGAAACCATCCAAATAAATTCCAATGAAAGTAAAATAATATTTCCCTCCAGTCTACACTATCCATCCATAATAAGAGAAACCATAGAGATACTCACGCGCAAAAATACAATATGTAACGATGCGGCATCTTTTAATTTACCGAACCTGTGGCTAGAATTACTCAATGCTCAAAGATATGAAAATAAACAATCAAATAAAAAATAATAGATAACGTGCGTGATTTTTTTAAAAAGTACATGTAAATAATAACTTCAAAGCCCGTGCAGCTTTAGAATATTCTCATTTTGTTTTTGAAAATGACTCAGAAGAGTCGAAACATGTAAAACAACTAATAAAAGTTATTTTTATTTATATTATAGTTGTTAAATTTACACCTTTAGCATTTAAAAGTAATATCGTCATAGATATTTAATCTTTTTAAATAATACGTTTCTATAGTAATTAAATTTCATATTTCGTTTAACAGACCCATTTTAGAATGTATGTTTCAAATTATTCGATAACAAAATAATTAAATGCTTGAATTGATTCATTACTAATACACAGTGAGTATTTTTGAATTTTAAATCAATAATTTATCTCTCCTAAATTTGTGTTTTGTAGATAAATAATGTTAATAAATCTTTTTGAAATACCACTTTTTCAATACGTTCGTGAATTCAATGAATGTTAGAAACAAATCTCGGTCATTTCTTTTGATATCATACTTACATGTATTACTTTCACAAACATGTTAATAAGTCCGTGGATTATCATTACACTTTTATTCAAACAATTAAATACAGCATGCAATGAAAGAGTGAAAATACGTTATATATTTTGAATTCCTTTACATTACTCGAGTTAGTTCATTAAAAATCATGTGTTCAATTAGTCAGACAGGTAATGAAACTGAAGGAAATATCCCTTTTCGACTGATTTACTTCTAATGATTTATTCAGTTATTATTATGAAGATGAGTGTAAATGCTATTTCGATGACCCTTTGAGATATAATTTTTAGAATTTTATATTATTGTTGAGTTATTTACAAGTTTTAGTAATGAGCTTTGATGAATTTGGTTAAAATTTTATTCTTTATATCGCAAGAGAAATTAAATCGTTTTCAATAAAGGTTCTCATTTTCAATAAATTTCAGAAATAATTTTCATATAGAAAATAATTGGTATAATATTACTGAAAAGTTCAGTATTAAAATAATATGTTAATTATTAATTTACATATTTAAAAATGAATTCTTCCTTTCTGAAAACCTGCAATTTGAAACTGTTTACTACGAAATTACGAGTCGTTAAAATATGTATGATTTACTTCTAATTATTTATTCATTTACTATTATGAAGGTTTATGTTTGTAACATTTCGTTGACTTTTTATACCGACATAGAAATATTACATTTTAAAATAATTGTTGAACTTCGGCAATGTTTTATCGATGAGATTACGAGTCTAAACCTTTTTTTATTTTCATATATTATACAGAGGAAAAAATTTAATATTTTTGATAAATATATTTCAGTTTTTATGAAGATTTATATTACTTTTGACAGAATTCTTTTAGATTTTTTAAAAACTATATTCCAGAAACCACTATTTCAATACTCGTTTATCACATAATTGACTAACAAACTTGCATTAACCCTTTGAGGGGCGATGGGATATATTATATTCCACCTAATTTTAATCTGATTCGAACCAGAAACTTTTAATTAAATTTTACTTTTTTAACATTGACGGGAAAAAGTTGAAAAATTGCTTTTCCGTATTTAGAACTAAATTCTTACCTAAATTCCGGTGAGAATTCAACGTTACAGGAACACAAGTGCTTGCCCCTGAAAGGGTTAATTCAAAAATACGGGTTCTAAATAACATTTTATTTTATGTAGTTTAAACAGTAAATCTCATTTTATTTATACTAAAAATATTAATTTATTTGCAGTTTCAATTTTTAAAAATACGATAACTAGAAAATAAAATTACTATTTTCGAAAACCATTAACACTAGAACTACCGGAAATTTTACTATAGTTTTTGTTTTAATATTTCACACCAGAAATGTTATTTAAAACTACTTAACCTACTCATTTAACGTATATGTGTGAGTTTTATATTTACTTTATTTTTAAAAGAAATTTCTGTTTCGAATCGGAATACATTCATTTGGTAACCGTCAAAATGACGGCTCATGGTAGTTCTAGTTTTAATTGAATATATTGGACAATTCTAAATTACATTAAAAATAATCAATATATTGACTCCCATGATTTTAGCTATAGAAATTTTTTTTATTTCAGTTTTTATTTATTTTCTTTTGTTAATTAATACTAAACATACTAACAACCGGTAATTTGACCGGTACCAAAATGAAATACATGAATTAGAACTAGAAATTTATTTATAAAATAATGTAATTGTTTTTTTTAATAATTTTTTTTTACATAAAATTGACAAAATCGCGCTACGGTAAGTCAAATACAAAAGTTCAAAATTTTCAAATAAAAATTCTGGTGTGAAACATTTTTATACAACTTGAGTAAAGTTATCGGTATGTTTAAGTTTAGCCCATCAAAGACGGAATTAATTTTATGTTTAAAATGCAAAAATTACATTTCGTACCAATTTTTCCCAATAGCAACTTTGGTCCCATTCTATTGGGGAATTTGTTTCATCAAATAAAGCGAATATTTCTCTTTAAAATGCTGGCTTTAAACTGCTGCCGTGCACTCAGTAACAACAGATACGCTTTCTCGCTTGTGGGACGAGTTTGGCTATCGCGTAGATGTTTGCCGTGCAGCAAACGGTGGACGCATTGAACGTTTATAATGTCTTCAAAAAACTTTTAAACTTCTTCTTTTCATTGATATAAAGGGTGTTCATTTTGGATATGTACTTTAATAAATACATTTTTTTGAAAATGAGTCCATCATTTAGAATAAATATATATATATGTAAAGGAATGCGGGAGTTAGTGAATGCATTGGATGCATGTCATAATATACCAGAAAACTTATAAACCGTGACAGTGATTGCTATACTAGATGTGCCTCACACGTTGTACTATTGTTGTTAATTTCTCAAACGCAAAACTTTAAGTGGCAATTTGCCAATTTATTTATTCATAGTAGGTACTGCAATGATACATTGCAGTTTACATGATTATATTGAATGTTTAAAATTTACTGATATGAAACAATCTTTTTATTTAATATTTACATTCATTTCTGTATAAAAATTCTGGCATTAGTTTAATTTGTATAACTTATATTAAAATTGTTAATTTTTTTAATGAGTGCAAAAGAAACGAAAACAAACACTTGGAGTTTCCAAGGAATCTCGAATGATTATATATAAATATTTTAATTTAATATTTCAGTCGCATAATTCGCAATCACATTGTTTAATCGTAGAATTTGTAAACAATTTATATGATTAATAAAGGCGAAACATTCTGTAAAACCAAATCATATAAAACAATTGTAGCATAGCTGTACTCACCCTGACTTTGTTCAAGGGAGCATACTACTCTTAAATCTTCATTTTTTTTTATTTTTCATGCACATGAAGGAGCAATATTTTCTGCGCATTTTGATACAAATGCGCAGAAAAAATCCATACAGTTATGCCAGTTATGACAAAAAATATTACATATTCTTAGTAAACAATGCTTAAAATGCCATATGCACAGTTTTTTCTCTGAAAAATTAAAAAAACTTCTGCTGCATTTTTCTTATGGTAAATGTTTGAACCTTATCGTTACATTTCAATATCGAAAAGAGAAGTTGGTTTCTACTACAATAATTATTCCTCCTATTCTTTATCCCTTAATAAGCAAACTATCGATAAACTCGGGCTCTAAATCGTGATTTTCCTTGCATAAAACCGTTATAAGATTTGGATAGAAAATATATGCATACATATCATATATCTTACCATTTTGTCTGACACTTGTAGCAGATTTTATATTAATCTATATAATTTGAGATTTTTATTGTTGCGTTAATGTGGAAAACCTATCCAACAAGATGCGAAATTCCCAATTTCGTACCAAATTTTAGTGTCATAAAAACATGCCTAAATGTAGCCACAATCATTAAATTAACTGCAAAAATAAAACTGGAAGGCCACAAAATAAAATTTAAAAATATTTTTCGAAATGATGCGCTATCGCCCATTGGCGATTTTTAATGTCCTGAATTATATCGACTTTAAAGAAAGTGTGATTGTTCATTTTGTAAAAACGTGTTATTTTGCAGAATGGATTACCGTAATTTCGCGCGTATGCGCCGCACCTTAGTTAAGTCTTTTTCAAATCGGAAATTTTACTGAAAATAAGAAGTCAAGTAAGTGCTAAGCAGAAGTAAATCACATTTTATTTAAAATAAATTCTGGTAGGAAATCGAATTGTCTGAGGTGCGGCGTATACGCGCAAAATTACGGTAGTTGCATGGATAAGAACGATCATTAATGGAACTAAAAGGGGCACTTGCTTTCATTGAACATTCAGTGTCATTTACTCTTGTTATTCATACTAAAAATTACTCGAAACTGATGATTTTATATAATTTTTATTACATAAAAATAAATAAGAAATTATAAAAAATTATATATAGTAAAATAATTATTTAAAAAAAGAATTAAGTGCAATTCACATAAGTTCAGGAATCGTGCGATTTTACGACAATTTTTAAATAGAAATGCTCGCCTTTGTTAAATGCAGAAAGTATTACAAATCCTGCAATTAACGAGGCGTCTATAATTTCTGCTATTTAAATATTAAATAGAAAAATTCTTTTAAAAAATTGTGATAAAAGCGTACGAACCCTGAAGTTATGTTGATTAAGAAATATTAAAGTAATCTACGTATTATTTATTAATGCAAATATTTTCAAATAAAGCTTAGTTACAAACTTCAAGTATCACAGTTTGTGCGTAAATAAATATTAATCATTTTTGACCAACTAATAAAGTATTATCTTTTAAAGAGAATTTCAAAAGGTAAAGAAATACAAAACCCTGACTGTTGAAATATTATATATAATATATATCGCATAAAGAATTTTATGAGTTCAAAATTTATATTTAGAATGTAGACCACGCCTTTTTTTATTTCATTAAATTGACATTTTTATTCAAATACACGTATTTTCAATAATAAAATCCAACGCGATTGAAAATATCTACTGTTTCAATAGTAAAAAGAATGAAAGATAATTACAATTTTAACATAGACCACGTAAGAATATCAAACGGAATTTTGCATTGCATATTCATTTTCGATATTTCAATTTTCATGTGATATGTTGAGCAACACATAACGTAATCTTGCAACCCATTTCTGAATCCCGGCGCACCAGTTGAGAAATATTGTTTTTTTTTAAACACCGTTTTTTTTAATTAAAAACTTTGATGATATCATACAGTTGTCAATCTGTTGTTTCTTTTTTCGAATGAAGAAAACAACAGAATTGTTGTTACATAAAATATTTTTATTTATATTTCTGTAGAAGGAAGACCATTTCATTAACCCCTTAATCGTCGCGCCCTTTTAGTGTAGGCTACTTTTTAAAAAAATGAGATTGCTTGATTACCACCAGTTTTTTTAAGTAGAAATGTCCGTCTTATTTAATAGGCAGATAAAATAATGCAAGAATAAAGCCAATAATACTATTTAAAAAAAACTGGTGGGAATCAAACAATCTCAATAAAATAGGCGTAATCTACGCTGCCCGTGAATGTCTCGGGCACGACGATTAAGGGGTTAAGTTTGCATTGGTTGATATTGTTTTATTGGGCTTGTCTATTTGAAAACCGAAAAGTTGGCAGCTGTATTATCACTTAACAGTAAATATTTGAAAATCTCCACTCTGCGCCTCCAATCTGCGTTGCCCGTGTTTGAGTCTAGTACTACATCAGAGGATTGTTCCGAGTCAAAAGTAGTCGGCAGTTCAAAAGTTTATAAACGTGATTCGTGTGATCTTTCTAAACCACAAATAATGGGATTTCCATTCACTTACTACGTCTCCTTGCATACAACAACACACAGAGATATGTTTTATCTTTAAAAACATGGCTTGTAATTCATATGCTTTTTGAAAATGAAATAAACATATTGGAACCACACTTTTTATTTTACATTCATTCACGACAGCTGCCAAGTTCACTTGCCACTTATGGTGAACGGAACCATTAAATTAGAAAACTAATCTTTTAACACTTAAATGACCACCTATTGTTGTCAATTGTCTATATTCCAGTTCCACTTAATTTTATTAAAAAACCTGAGTTTGTGTGTTTCCGAACACACAGACATTACTTTGGCGGGTAAGTTATATATATATATATATATTGATATTTGAATGTGGTGGGTGATAAATTTCAGTGTGTTATTTGGAGAGATATTTTCAAATTTCGAATTTCCTATAAAGGACTGATTTGTCTAATTGAAAAAAAAAAGACATTCTCATTTGTTGTCTGGTAAGCTATGAATCTTTGATGTTGCATTTGAAAATTTTACTGGATATATGCCAGATTTTGGGGAAATACTGTATGTTGCGAAATGTCTACATACAACCTTTTTACAAAATAAATTATCAATATACCCGTACCCAACTTACCCGTATTTTTCTATTTGTTTTTTACGTAACCTATGACTACATTCATATAAAAAACGATTTTTTAAAATTCAAAACAAAAAATAATGCATTTAAGGGTTAAAACGAAAATTTACACCTTATCTAATCTCAATATTTGAGTGATTAAATAAGTCCAAAGTACAATAAAAAAAACTGCTATCAACTGGTTTCAAAGATTTAAACGAAGTGTAAAAGAAGCTTATCTTAAATTGGTTAAAAAAATAAAATCTGTACTACGTTTAATTTTGTAAAGATAACACTAATTTTCTTAAATTCTGTGTTTTGTTTGAGCATGTATATATGTGATTTACAAAAAGCTTAGAAGTTGGCAGATTGTGACTATAATTTAAACGTTTAGACTAATTATTTATAAATGAGTGATTATATAATATTTTCTAAATCTTGTTTTCCAAAAACCAGCAGGTTCTAATTGTTTGTTTCATGATATAATTTTTTTTAATGTATAAATTTAAATTTGAATCAAAAGTAATTTTGACATTCATAAAATTGCTTTTTTGTACTTAATATATGATTAACTGTTTACGTATTTTTATTTCCAGGAATCCTCCTTTTCAAACTGAGCATGCGCTTCCCTACCATTAAATTGTAGTAACTTTTTCTAATAAGTTTTCCCGACAAATTGTATTGTCTGTATTGAATAAGGCGACGAAAACTACATAGAAAAATTGTTATGAAAAGAGATAGTACCAAGATTAAATGCCTAGATTGAATTGCATCCGATCCACCACCGATATATATATATATATATATTTGGCGGTCAAACATTTCTGGCCATCATAAAATTTGTGGTTAATTTGTAAGTATACCTATATGAAGAGGAATCTGAAAGTGATACTAATGCATTTTATTGGCATAATATATTTAGGAAATTATTTATGGAATAACAAATAAATATCAATAAATTTAACTGACAAAATTAATTGTGAAGGAAAACACGTGTTCTCAAAAGTTTCCGGCCATTTTGTCAAGTTTGGAAAAAAATGGTGTTATAATAGAAAATATCACTCATCAACAAAATTCACAAATAGCATTTTGCCTTTAGCAATAAGTACTGCAGCGTAGTGACGTGTCATCGATTCCATGAAAGGTTGAAGAACACCTATGGTAAGTTTTCTCCATTCTTTTTGCAGTTTTTGGGGAAATTCTGCTGAATTGGAATATTTATAATTCCGCACACGTTTGTAAAGTTCGTTCCAAACATTTTCTATTGGATTCAGATCGGGTGATTGCCCTGGCCATTTAAAAATATAATTATATTGTGCGAAACCCACTGTTTGACGAGCTTCCATGTATGCTTTGGGTCGTTGTCGTGCAACAAATAGATGTGACCACAATTTTTCCTCCAATATGGCAGCAAATGATAAGGCAGCAAAATGATCTTGCAAGATATCTTTATACATTGCACCATACATATTACCGCGGATTTCAACCAACGGACAGACATCTTTTCCAGAAAATGCACCCCACAGCATAATTTGTCTTCCGCCATGCTTATCCGCCAGAGGAATAACATATCTCGAATCCAAGACCTCCTTATCATAGTATCAGACCTCTCAATCAGCAAGTTGCCTTTGACCGCTATACTTGTCCTGCTACTAGCGCCATCAATCGTCAGTAATAGTATTTACGACACGAAATCACACGAAATTTTTTCACAGCTCCATTTGTTCTATGCATTTGCTTATGAACTAGTAGTTTTCCTACCAGTAAAATTTTATAGTAAATTTTATCTTATTAAATTGACAAGATCGTGTGATTACATGACGAAACAAAATCTGTTAAATTTTAGTGGTAAGAAAAAAGCGTAAGAGTTGGCAGCTATGCGGTAGCAGACCAGCTAGATTTTTCTATAGATTTTTCTATTATATTTTTGGATACCAGTTTTTTAGTAGAGACAATTTTGTTTTGTTTGATCGGAGAATTCTGGGATTTAAAAGAACAACATTTTCTCTAAAAATATACTGGTGTTCAAAAAGCCCGAAACATGGCAACTTTGCGGTAGTATCCACCAGGCGGCGATAGTTTCCGGAGAAATTCAATTAATAAGTTGGCAATTACCGCGGACATTTTCTCCCATAGACTTTCTCCGGATTGTCAAGTCTGATCTATGATAAGGAAGTCTTGCTCGAATCATATCGTTTGTTTTTAGGTTGTCGGATGTAGTTTCCGCCATCACTCCCAAAAATGTTGAACTTCGATCGTCGATAGTACATTTTCCAGTTTTCACTTGATCAGTCCTTGTTTTCCTTGGCAAACGCCGGTCGGGCCCGCTGATTTTTTTTTTACTAATGAAAGGTTTTTCAACACCAACTCTTCCATTAAGTCCTATGCCACGTAAGCATCTTGACACGGTAGATTGACTTATTTCAGCAATATTTTCACTATGTAAATCGCGGGTAATTGCAGCGGCAGTTTTAGGCGTCATCAACTACTTATCTCCTGATAATTCTGTCCACACGAATAGCCGTTTTACGGGGTCTCCCGGACTGTGGAAAGTTCTGAAGGCCATGACCATCTTTATATATATTTTAAAATATCGTTCACAGTAGATTTTCCGATCGATAACTTTGCCGCAATCTTACGGGAGGATTGGCCCTTTAGCGAGAAACAAATCACTCGTTTACAAACAAAAATTGTTGAACTTTTCATTTTTTAATTTCAACTACGTTATTCACATTGATGATTTAACACCTTGAAGGGCACCGGTATATTATATATACTACTTAATTTTAAACCTTTCGGGGGCTGTGGTATGTTTATGAAACCACTTAATTTTAATTCCCAAACGCCACATTGGCACCAGAATTTTGCTAAAATCTTTTCCATTTAATATGTTTAAGAAATATAGCCTTTTTCTTATTTACAATGATTTTTTTTGTAAATTCCGGTGCCAGTCATTTATTTCAACATTTTAGTACTGAAAGTACTTTGCCCTGAAAGGGTTGATCCCAAAATGCCACAATGACACCAGAATTTAATAATTAAATTTTTAATTTGTAAGGTACATGAGGAAAAGCTTTTACTCATTTTAAAATAAATTCGTTCGTGAATCCTGGTGTCAATCAATCATTTCAATATTTTAGCTACAAGAGTACTTTGCCCCTGAAGGGGTTAACAAACACGGCCAAAACAACACTTTACCTCAGGGCCTAATTACAAATGGGGCACGCTTCCACCAGTAAAAAAGAATCGAAAATTTTTCCTTTTTCATGGCAGTAATTTTGCATGAGTAGTGCGTCTTAATAAGATGAAATTTTTTATTAAATTTTACTGGTGGAAGGGGGGTAGGCATCGGTAATCAGAGCCTGCTTTACCTATAGCAAAAACTAAAGGATGACGAATGGCCGGAAACTTTTGCACAGGCGAATTTCGAATTTCTTTCCTTTGCATCAAGTGTCATCAGTATCCAATCAAAATGATCACGTGGTCAAAGGTCATTTTAATATTCCTAACTATTGGAGCAATTGCACTTCTTCTTCCCTGAAACGTTCTGGCAAAGAAATCAAAGAAACTAACTTGTCGGAAACTTTTGCCCGCTACTGTATATACATATGTACACACCAATATTTAAAAGAATTCAACTAATATTCGACTGAAATTTAGGTCGTCTTTTCTTTTACATTTCATTCTTACATCCTCTACTTGCACAAATTAATAAACTCATAAATTCTCATTAAACTTTTAGTCAAACAAGTAATTACAGCATGCAAGTCTAAAAATAGATAATGCATTTTGCTTGCTTTAATTGACATCCAGTACTTAGTCCATTTATTAAAAATCACACGTTCAAATAATGAATCCGGTAATGGTGCTAAGAGAACTTTCGCTTTTCAGCTGCTTTGCATCCAATGATTTATTAATTTAACTGTTTTAAAGATTTATGTAGATTCTATTTCGTTGATCCTTTGCATCAATAGTATTAGACTTGCGAATTAAATGAGAACCATGTTTTAGTGATGACTAGCTGAACTTTGGTTGAATTTTGAAGAGTAATTTTGAAGGTTGATTTTTGAAGTGACAGAAATTAAAGTATAAAACATTTCATTTTCAGTTATTGTGTAGTTCTATATTATGTCATGTTATTCAATTGAATATTTTTTATATAATGCTCAAATAAGCTCACATAAATATAATATTTTTTTAAAGGAAGAATAAATGGAAGCTGACATATTCTCTCTGCCCCCCTCTCTCTCTCTCTCTCTCTCTCTCTCTCTCTCTCTCTCTCTCTCTCTCTATATATATATATATATATATATATATATATATATATATATATATATATATATATATATATATATATATATAACCATTAATGAGATATTACCGAAACACCAACAAAAACTATGAAATTATGAATTAGAATGTAATAATTAACTGACAACAATAGTGTTCCCCAACACTCTAAATATAGATTCCATATACATAGTAAAAAAAAGAAGAAGAAGCAGTAGAGGAAATTAAATTAAAAATTGAAAAAATGAAATTTGTGGAATTTAGACAGAATCTTCAGGTCCCAAATGCCTAAATTACCACAAATAAAATGTGTGGTTTCGTCATCATATTAGCCATAGAATCATCATTTAGCCATAGACATTGCTAAAGAATATAATTTTGAGACTACCCCACCAAAAGAGTAATAAACTGTAAAAAAAATCATAAAGTTAAAAAAATAAAAACAATAATAAAAAGAAAATAAACCTTACCCATAAAAAAGAGAAAAAAAACTGTGGAATATAATCATTAAGTTCAAAATACAACAAGATTAAAAAGGATATAGGGAAAAGAAGACAACAGTTATTAGATAGAGTACATAATCCAAACATGAGTCAACACATAACACAGGCAATGAATTGGAGAAAATCATTACATGTTGCCAAAATAAGTTTTAAAAGATGATTGACCAAGGAATATTATTGTACAACAAAGCCAAACACAAATCAGTATAGAATCAGCTCCAAATGTAGAAACTTTAAAATAGAACACCAAACATGTTTTCAAATGAATTAATAAGGGACTGCCATCTATAATAAATTAGTGAATATTCTATGATTTAATAAAAGCATTTGATTACTATTATTAGTTAAAGATTAAAACAAATACTGTGTAAAGATTGATAACTGATAGTTAAATAATAAATAAATATAATTAAATAATAAATAAAATTATGTTGATAAATTACTCAATTACATAAAAAAATAAAAAAATAAAATAAAAGAGGTGGAGGTATTATATTTATATATATATATGTCGTTTTCTAACAATTTTTATCTTTGCGTAATACAAAAAGGCGTACTTTCTAAAGAGTATTTCACCCCAATTTCGAATAAGAATTTTTGTATTTAATAATAGGGTGGCTCCTCACACCTACTCCCTCCGCTCTCCAACCCCCTATTTTCATTTTCATTATATTACTGAGATGCTTAATAGTATTACTATTACAAATGTATCAAACGAAAACAAAAAATATTGTTTTCGCGCTGCTTCGTATTGTATTTTTATTATCAAAGATAGACATCGAGAAATAAGGTAACTCATAATGCGAATGAATCAGAGTTATAGACAGATTTTGTCGTAATTCAGTAATTAACAAGTTGTTGGAAATTGGACGTTAAACGTGACAAATGAGGTGCGTTGTTATTATAACTAGTTTTACAATGTAAAAAAAAAAATCATTCTTATCATTTCAGTGAAATGAATTATATCGTCTGCTATGAGCGAAATGAGCATGCTTTAAAAAAACAATTACGTGTGCCACGTTTACAGATGCGAATGTTTTTTCGACACCAGACAGCGCTTCAAAATTCCCCATGGAGATCTTGCTTTGCGAATGATTACCTCCATAGTTTAATATTTTTATGATTCATAATGAACGAATCTTCTGTGTTTGTTTACTTTGATGGATTGAGATATTCGGCTCTTAACCTAATTTCCACTGAAATTATCTCAGAATCTATACATTTTTTAATGTAACTCGTCTTTCAAACAAACAAATTTATTTGAATGATGTTTTTTAAAATGCTTTTATGCAATTTTATTAAAAAAAATAATTTTGAATAAAAATGGCTTCCTGGAATATGGAAAAAGAAATGGGCTATTTGCCCTCCTCAGTCCATGATTTGCGTTTTTATTATTATATAGTCTACGTATGATAGGATGTAATAGAATGAAGAAAAACTTTTATTGATATTTTTTTTAGGTTTTGATTTGATATTCATAAAATTTGAAATGACTCGGCAAAATTCTGCAACGATTATACATATTAAATTTCAAAACATTCGGTTAGGTAGTTTTTGCGCTGTTATATGCGGACAGACGGACAGACGGACCAAACGGCGACTATAATAGTTTCTAAGTATTTATAAAATTGCGAACGCACCAAAAAATGATAATTTAATAAAACAAATGTTCTCTGCTGATGAAGAAATTCGAAGGAAGTGAAAAATTAACATGTGTAAACTTTATTTTTTGTGACTATGTATTCAGGGTGCATAATGCAAAAAGTACTGAAATGTTGTTTACGGCGCGGGAAATATTTCCGCTATTTTGATGTATAATAGCTGATTGTTATTGATCCTGTATATTTTTATAGGTTCTGTGTGCTGTATCATTACTATAAACTCTGATCTTTTCATAATTTGTACATTTGCTTTGAAAAATTACGTCTTTTCAGTGATTTATGTAATAGAATAATTATTTACCATCATGCTGTCAAGTTTTGAAGTCTGCCAACTTGTTTATGATAATTCGCGATTACTTGCGAAAAAGAATATCGCATCACACGTAGTTTATTTAATATTTAGAAATACATGAATACAATACAGTAATTCCAAACACAACTTACCCTTTCAGCAATAGCGCTGTCACAAATTTTACAACAAACTTGATCATTCCGAATATTTGTTCTCATAAATGGAAACTAAAATTAAATTAAATTTATGCTACTGATCGTCGCTACCATGTCAAACTATCGATTATGAAAAAATGCATTTCTCATTACTTTTTAAAAATGAGCCGATTGTCACCACTCAATTTTATTAGAATTAGTCGTGTAGTAAAAAATACTAATAAAACTTTCGGGAAGAACAGGGTTTCGAATTTGGTCTTCCTTTTGAATATGAGATACCGAACTCATATTGGAAATTTTAAGAAAAAAATTATTTAAATAACCATGGAATGTCTGTCACTAAATAAAGCAAAAGGTTACATTTAAAATTTTTGGTATGGATTCGAAATTTCTGAATAAAAAATTTGTTCAAATTATCAACCATGATGGATAATAATATGAAAGTTTAGTGGTGACATAGGCCTATTTTTAAAAGTAATGGAATCTTCATTTTTTCACATTTGGTAGTTTGACATGGTAGCGACGAATGTCCAGCTTCTCTCACATATCTCTTACAACCGTTATAGAATCTAGAAGATATATTGTAGCAATAGTTTATTCCAGTGATGCCTTAAAATATGCTAAAGAATTTAATATGATAAATATCGAACGATGCTGAACGGTAAATATTGATCGCAGCGACATCTTCTAGCTTTTCACCGGCTAAAACGTTTTCTGAATTCAATCCTCATACAATGTCTATGTTTTTGTTACCATATGTCTCTCCGATCGACATTTATTATTTAGCATAGCTCGGCATTTATCGGACTCAATATTTAACAAATCTGCAAAATCCGGTTGCCACTCTGTATCTTCTAGCCGCTATTATACTACAGTTCTGAAATATTTTGCTTTTGTGATAACGCAACTAATGATTGTAGAAAATATACTATGCGGCTGCTCTTACAAAGAAATTAAGCGCGCTTGCTTAAAAATATAATATACCATAAATTCACGTTTTCTCTCATCACTGAACATATCAGTATACATTTTTTTCTTAATTTTTTAAAATGTTTATAAATTTTTCCATTTAATAATTTGATTTTTTATAACGTTAACCCTTTCAGGGGAAGCAAATGTGTTCCTGTAACGTTGAATTTCACCGTTATTTACGAAAGAATTTAGTTCAAAAAAAGGAAAAGCAATTTTTAAACCTTTCCCGTCAAAGTTAAAAAAGTAAAATTTAATTAAAAGTTTCTGGTTCGAATTGGATTAAAATTAGGTGGGATATACCAAATGACATGGTATTCATTAATGGCTATCATAGATAACATAACTGAATTTCAAATTTCGTATATTTAAAAAATTCCTGAACATTTTACTGCACATTTTAAATCAATAAACTAAAAGGACGATTGAAATGTTCTTAGACAAACTTTAAGAGATGGTATATCACGTAGTAACAAGGAATTTTTTATGCATAGTAGGGGTTACAATCAGCTTAGTCGGTCTACATGCTATCTTACTTTAATCTGATGATGAATTTCATTCTGAACTATAAATATATCTAAGGTACTGCAGTGCTATTCTAAACAGAGTTACTTTAAATTCTGTAAAATGTTCTGACATGACGAGATACGGTGGAAGAAAACACCATTTATGGCCAAACAACACCACGCAAACCTTACTGCAGTTGATAGTATATACGGCCATATATCAAATTAATACACTTCCTGAACTGTTCATCATATTATCAGATTTCATAGAAATCAAATTTTTCTGTTGAATTTTTCAATAAAATTTCTTCATTAGTGCTTGAGTTATAAATAAAAAACCGGTTTCTGAGAAGAGTAAACGCCTTGTATTTATGACTTAATAAGTAAATTTTGACCCGAGTTTTTTTATGCAAATATCTGTATGTGTTTTATTAGCTGTTAAATTTTCTATAAGAACTCCGAATTACTTCTATATTACCAGAAAATGTATTCGTAATGTATACAGACATAAGTTTCAAGTTTTGATTTCCAATTGCTTCTACGTATCAAGAAATTTAGCAATATCGGACCTTTTAAAAGATAAAAAATGAAACGACATCTAGATGTTAAAATATATGATATTTATGTAGATCTGCTGTATCGAATTCTTCATTTATAATTAATCCTGCATTATTAATTCAATTCAAAACAAACATAAAGTTTAATTCGAATTTGCACAAAGTTTTTCGGATGAAGATTTAATTAAATTTATAGAAATTTAATCGTATAAGTGCTTCGTTTATTATAAAACCGATTTTCGTAAAATTCCTTAATTTATACGTGATTCCACGTTTGTTAAAATATAAAACAATAATACTTCCTTATTCCGCGCCATTAACTAATTAGAGTTTAATTAAGCTCGTTCGTCTACTATTACAAAAATAACGTTCTGTGTGTGACATATTTTAGAAAAGCTGAAGTGCTGAATGTGGTAGGCTATAAAAGTAGCTTCAATTACTTTTGTTAAAGCAACAAACCATTCCTTAAGGCCATTTAAACCATTCTTTTGTTCTGTGTCATGAATTCCTTAAATATGTTTAAAAATTCAATTTAATAAAACATTAATTTTTTAACTTGTCTTCTATACTAATAAAAGAAAGTTTCGCTCTGTGTGCGTGTGTGTCTTTGTATCTGTGTGTCTGTTGGCGATGGCTAGGAAAATCTAGCCCACCTAGAAGGCTGCAAATTTAGATTTAGGTAGTCCAAACCCTCTCCTGGTGCACCATTACGTCAGAATTTTAATATTTTGAAAATTAAAGTAGTTATCAATTAAAAACTGATCAAAGATCACACATGAAAAAGTCATTATTCTGAATCTAGCTGGCGCATGTGCAGAAACCAATTTCCGTATCTTCCGGAACAGAAGAAAGAAAGCAGAAGACAATCCGTTTTTTTAAAAGTATTTCTAAATTCGCCATGGACAAACGGCTAAAAATACGGAAAACCGTTTACATAGTCTGAAAGAGGTACTTTTACGTCTCGAACAATCTGGTTGGTTTGAAAAATTTTTACAGTTAACCCTTTCAAAAAAAAATAATCAAAAAGCATCGAATTCGTGTTTTTTATTTTCTCCCGTTTTCCGAGATTTGCATCTACCGGAATAAAAAAGATACGGAAAAACGAAGGTCACCAAATTAAAGAACTGTCTTTGTCCTTTTCAAAGCCACCTTTGGTTTTAAAAAATGCAAAAATTAACCCTTCGAAAAAGTATATTTTCTGTATGCTGTTTTGCGATTTTTGCGATTTTGGCAATTTTTAAAAATTCGCATCAGCGATTCAGAGACAGGTACGGAAAACTAAAAATACCAGACAATATCTACATTTATTTCTTTTTCAACATCTGTATTTGTTTTTAAAAAATAAGAATATTACCCCTTGAAAAAAAATTCGTGCGCAGGACTCTCTTTTCCGAATTCCGATTTTCTGCTATATATTAAATCTGGCATCGGCTTTCTAAAATAACCAAACAAAAAGCAAACACACCTAAAGACATCTACGTTCTATCGGGTTTAGGCAGAAACCTTTAGTTAAAAAAATAAATCACGTTAACCCTTTCGAAAACGTTTTTAACCGTAAGTCACTTTCGCTTTTATAACTATTTATCCTATCTTTAAAAATCCGAATTGGTGTTTATAAACAAGATACGAAAAACTAAAAATACCGTGCCTAATCTATATCCCTTTGTTTTTTAAAATCTGGTATCCGTTTTGAAAAAAAAAAATTATCAACCCTCCGAAAAAAAATCCTTTCCAAAACTCACTCACGCGAATTTCCTTTTTTTGTCCAGATTTAAAAATCGGCATCGACTCGGGGAATGCAAGTACGGACAAACTGTAGACTCCAGATCATAGACACTTTCATTTTCTTGAAAATGCACGGTTGGGTTTTTAAAAATATCTACATTAACCCTTTAGAAACCGATGGTTTACGTAACCCACTTTCGCGATTTTCGCTATTTTGGCAATGTTTACCCTTAGTTAAATTTCAATTCAACAAGGGAATTTGGTTGGGTCAAGTGTTCTGAAAAGGCCTCTTCCAGAACAGACTGCGCCCCCTGGCGGTGGAAAGTGGAACTATAGGAGTATATCTGGTTCTATGGACCCGATTACGACGGGGTTTGGTTTAAGTTTCGTATAGAACAGATTACGTATTAATATTTTTGGCCCGTGCAACGCCGGGTGGGTTAGCTAGTTAATTAATAAAATAAAACATGTTTCCGAAATATTGTCTCATTTTTATTTCATTTTATTAATTAAAACGGATTTATTAAAATATTCGTGTATTCATTTTTGAATTCGAAAGACATTTGTTAAAAAAAAATAGATACCTGGCACAAAATTGAATGGTTATTTAAACTTCACATGTTACTATATTTTATATAAAGACAGTAAAGGATCAGGGTCCATAAGCCGTGTTTTTGGCCCATAAAATAAGACTAAAATTCGATTTTGTTATACTGACTTAATTATTTCAGTTTTTAATATTAGATGGTTTATCCTGTACGATTTCAACAACGGTTTTTGCATTTTGTTCGGATTTATATGACTTACACAATCTCAAAATTCTTATTATTCGTTGTTTTTGATGAAAAATACGCAATTTCTCCTAATTTTATCTCAATTATTTATATGAGCGCAATCGTGCAACACGTTCTTCTTTACATATATTATCCAAATGTAAAATATATGCAAAAATAAAAATGTTGCAAAGCTGTACTCATAGTAAAATATTAAAAATAGAGAACTAAGTAACTGCATTCCTTCACGTCAGTACGATACTTTAGGATGCAGCAACGTGTAATGAAAATAAAGAACTTTCAAACATTTTATTGTTGTTGTTTTTTAATCAATTTTCTTCAGAAATATGTCTTTGTATTTAAATTTGTTGATAATGCTTTTTGAAATGCGTCTTTTAAAAAAGATTAGAAATGTAGTTTTTGTGAAAAACATATCTCGGTAACCTATTTGAATATCATTCAGACATCTTTTACTTTCACAAATATGTTACTAAATTCATCTAATTTCATTATATTTTCAGTAAAACTAGAAATTACAACATGCAAAGGTGAAAATATCTAATATGCTTTATTTTATTTTAATTGGCATGCATTAATATTTATTAAAAAAGCATGTGTTTCAAAAAATGAGGTAGGTAATGAAGCTAAGAGAAACTTCCCTTTTCAAATGCTATAGTTCTAATGATTTATTCGTTTATTATTATGAAAATTTATGTAAATGTTATTTCGCCAATCCCTTTGTGGCTAAAGTGGAAATGTTAGAATTGTAAATTACTGTTGAGTTGGTTGACAAGCTTTAGTGGTGAGATTAGCAGTTGGATTTTGATTTAATTTTCTTCATTTCACAGTTTCTTCATTTCACATACTACCGTAATTTCGCGCGTATGCGCCGCGGCTCAGTTAAGTCTTTTTCAAACCGGAAATTTTTTGAAAATAAGAATTCAAATAAGTTTTAAGCAGAAGTAAATCACATTTTATTTAAAATAAATTCTGGTATGAAATCGAATTTTCTGAGGTGCGGCGCATACGAGCGAAATTACGACAAATAGTTTTAGCACATTCGCATGGGGACACAAGAATTACCGTTTAAAAAAAAATAGTTTTTTTCACCTAGAAATGAGAACTCTCGATTTTATTCCAAAAACTCATTGACTAAGAACGTGGCTTGTATCTTACAGAAATTATTATGTGTAACATTTATATCATGTTACACATAATGTTTTAGATTGTATTATATTTTATAATAAAAACGTATATTGAATGATATTTACTGATTCATAAATTTTAGAATCATATCCAGGCAACAATTTACGAAAGCTTTCTAGAAGAGACACTTTATACCATTGTTTTATTATCATTAAAATACCCATTTTATAGGAAAGTATAAGGAAAAATTGCCTGATGCAAATGTGTTCACACTTTCTATGACAACCACCCCTATTTGCAAAAACTATTTACTCAGATGTTAGTACATATAATTGCAAGCATATGAATATTAATAATAAAAAATTGAGCATAAAATTAAACCCTATTCATAAACGATGTTTCATATCTGCAACACACAGAAAATGACATATTTCTGATAAACATTTTAAACGTTCCATTACAAAATTGTAAAGTATATGATTTTAATTTTGTGAAAAATTTATTTCTGGCCATCTCCAGTCTTTTTAATATCGCTAAATATATACAGTTTAAGGAAAAAATGCCCGACGCAAATGTGTTCACATTTTCTATGACAACCACTCCGATTTGAAAAATATTTTTTTCTGAAATGTTAGTTATATCCTGTCAACCACATAAAGAATAACAAAAAATAAATTAAACATAAAAGTAAAACCTTATTGAAAAACTATGCTTCGTTTATATCTTCAACAAACAGAAAATTACATATTTCTTATAAATATAGTAAAAGTTCTATTACAAAATTTTAGAGTATATGAATTTAACTTTGTAAAAATCTATTTCTGCACGAAAATTTAAATTCACTAACTTTACGCAGTTTATTTGAGCAATAAACATGTAAAACTGTTCCAATGGCAAAATATTCTTTGGTATAAAAAATGCACTTGTTATCGCCGAATGTTAGGGGTTCCCACGGACAATTTCCATTGTTGGAAGATCACCAATCAATGAAATCGTATTTTAAATCACGCTTTGGAAATTATATTGACTTCTCTATATAATGAAGATATACATTACGGTGATACGAATGTTTAAATAATACTTTTGAATAATAATATAGTTTCATAATTCGTTCGATTCTATTTCAAACAATATGATTGACTACAGTAATTGTGATGATTTATTTATTTTCTATTATGAATACTTAAATGCTTGATAATCATTTGATGGTGATGTGGATATGTTAGACTTTTAAATTAGTGTTTATTTGGATACATCAGGGTGGCGGCAAATCAGGGAAATTTTCAATGATAATAGTAGTATTTTCTTACAGAAACATTCACACTATTTAGTTGCGTGATTACCACATTCGCTACCAAGGACACATACGTTGCGTCGCTTGGTCACTCATTTGACATTCCTTTTTTAATCCAAAATAACGAATTCATAACGACGTTTCAAACGAAATTTTGAAAGAAAAATTTCTATTTTAAGTAATTACGAAATGACTGTCATTAAATAAAGTAAATATTACACTTATTATTTTCTAGTGTGAATTCAGAAATTCTGAATAAAATAAAATTCCGCTAATTTTAACCCGGTATTGAACGTGTTAAAAAAGCACAGGTGCAAAACCTCTCATTAGTATTCCGTAATGTGCGGTTTAATTTGACTCAATTTAACAACGCGTCAAAGCAGAAAAAATATTGGATGAATTTAATTTCAGGTTTCTACGTGGAACTTATTTAATTTCATTTCTTAAAAAAATTCTGGTGCGAAACGTGTTAAACATTGGGTCAAATTAACCTGCATATTACGGAATATTAATGAGAGGTTGGCACCTATGTAAATAAGCCACATTGCTTATAAGAAAATGCTGGTATATTCCCTAATCTGTCGCCACCCTGTACATGCTTAGTAAAGAGATTAGCAGTTGAACCTTGGATTACTTTTCATTCATTTCTCACTAATAGACCTTTAAAGTCATTTTAAATAATTTTTTCCATTTTGAGTCGTTATAAAGTGTCTTGAATACAGTCTTTAAAAGTTCAGAATTAAAATAATATAGAAAATTATTAGTTGTTGAAATGAAAAAAAAAAAATCTAGCTTTCGAATAAGCTGCAAATTGTATCTGTGTGTTACGTACTTTTTAAAATATGTATTTTCACTTTTAAATCAACAATTAATTTTAGTTTTCATAAAATTATGCTTTGTATTTAATCGGATAATAAATATTTTTAATATGTGTATTTTAATAAGTTCGCACTTTCAACGGGTATTTTAAATAAATATTAACTGTAATTTTAAATATCATTCTTACTTATTACGTTTCTACAATCTTCTTAATGAACTCATAAATTTTCATTATACTTTTAGTTAAACAAGCAATTACTGCACGCAAACGCGAAAATATCAAATTTATTTTTATTTCCTTTAATCCACATGCATTAGTCAAGTAAATTTATTAATGAGCATGTGTTCAAATAATGAGCCAGGTAATGAAGTTCACAATATTTTGCCTTTTCGACTGCTTAACTTATAATGATTTATTTATTTACTATTATGAAGATTTATGTAAATGTTATTTTAATGACCCTTTGTAGCTGAAGTAGAAATGATGTAAATGAATGTAGAGTTAACTAATACATTAGTGTAGAATTGTAAATTATTCTTGAGTTGAGTATATGTTCTAGTGATGAGATTGGCAATTTGAATTTGGTTTCATTTTTATTCATTTTACCGTGAAGAAAATGAAATATTTAATATAAAGCTTTCCACTTTGAATCATCTTTAATTTTTCATGTAACTAATTATCGGTATAATATTCTTGAAATGTTTAGTAATAACATTATGTATAAATTATTTAATTACATTAAAAAATATATTTATTGCTATCGAAGAAGTTGCAACTTTTACTTTGTGTTAAAATATTACGTGTCTGAAAATGTGTATTTTTACTTATAACTCAACAGTTGATTTTACATTTCATAAAATTATGCTTTGTACTTTAACTATATTAATAAATATTTTATAATATGTGTATTTTAAGAAGTCAGTAAATTCAATGAGTATTTTAAATGAATATTGGTCATCATCTTAAATATCACACTTGCTTATTAGTCTTGTACATACTTGTTAAAGAACTTATAAATTATCATTATATTTTACTTAAACAAGTAATTATAGCACTTAAACGTGTAAATGTCTCATAGCATTTTAATTTCTATTATTGACATACCCTAATATATTTATTAAAAAGTACATATTCAATTAATAAGGCAGGTAATGAAGCTAAGAAAAATTCCCATTTTAGACTGATGTACTTCTATGATTTATTCATTTATTATTATGAAGATTAATGCAGATGAGATTTCGGCCATCCTTTGAAGATGAGGTAGAAATGTTAGGCTTGTAAATTAGTATTCAGTAGGATACAAGTTTTAGCATTGAGATTAGACGTCGTACTTTTGTTTAATTTTCGTTTATTTCACCGTGGTAGATATTAAATCGTTTTGAATAATACATTTGATTCATAATGGAGCTTCATATTTCGTTTAATAGGTGTATGTGCTCCTCAAATTATTTGATTGACAAATAATAAATAATGGTTAAATTAATTTGTTACAAGTCATAAAAACCCAGTCATGGTAGTGGATACATGAGACGTTTTAGTTACCGAACAGGTTAAGAGAATGCAGTGAAATTTGAGATGTAATTATTTCTAGGCATGCATTCGATAAAATGATAAAAAACAACAAATGTGTTCTACCGCTTATGTTCACAGTCAATAATTTTTGAATTTTTAAATGATAATACATATATTTTTGTCATGTTATATAAATTGTGCAATAAACAAAAACGGACATCATGTCTTTGGAACGAAATCGTAACATAATAAATGAAACCTTTAGACTGAGGAAACGAAAGCAGGATGTTGTCAAACTATGCTGCAGTCCTATTTTTATGACAGTATCGTTCGTCTTGTATGGTACTCACCTGACCTTACTCCAGTAGTATTTTACACTATCAGTCTTCACTCTTGAAGTGCGATTGACTTGAAATATACCATTAAACTTGAGGTTTTGAACATTTCTCATAGTATAATAACAAGTTCATTGTTGTCAATAGCCTCAATCATGCATTGTCTCACAATATAAGTACTTGTGACATTGAGCTTCTATTAGACTGCTTGATTTTCATATTGCCTACCTGTACTTTAATTTTGTTAAGATTAATTTTCTGTAACTGTTTCTTAATTTCCGCTTATAATTCTACATGTATGTTTTTAGCACCACTTAGTATTTACCACTACCATTTGAAATTTTGATAATTTTCTCACAGTAGAATATCGACCGATTTTTGTTCTTCATCATATACTCAAGCGAATTCATTTAATTTCCTTGAAATGTCTGATAGCTGGATCCCGATATATCGGGGAAAGGTTTTGTTGAAATACCCCAAAACAGAAAATAAAATTAGTCTACCATTTAGTGCGACTATAGCAACGAATTTACGAAATAAGGATGTATCACAATATCACAGATTATTCTGTAGCACATGTGAGAAACTTACTATTCTGCTTTGCCATTGTTTTATCTCGCTATTTAAGTGTTACATTTGATGTTCCAAAAAATGTAAAACTAAAAAAGATTTTGCTATTTGCAATTTTCTAATTGTTTTCCCTTTAAAACCCCTTGGGGACGAGCGACACGAATACGTGACGCATAAGACGCTCAGAATCCTCGATTATTCCCACCAGTTATTTTTTATTGTAAGGTTTTCCTTTCCTAATTATAACATTTTTGCGATTCAATAAGGTGAAAATTTCTCTTTTGAAAAACCGGTGGTAACAGATTAAAAATTCTGTAAATTACGCTCGTCGCGAAGGGGTTAACTGTAATAGTGAGAGATCGATTTATCACCTGCATCACATTTGCATAACTGCCAACTTTTACGCTTTTGTTACCATTATTTTTATAATTAATCTCCGTCTTATTTAAGAGTTCAAACGCTTCAATTAAATAAGGCAAAAGTTACTATTCGTAAATAGTGGTAAGAAACAAACATAAAAGTTGGCCTCTATGTATTTGTACAAATGTTTAAATTAAAATACCCACATTAAAATATCCACATCACAATTTCATTCTGATTCTATGTATGCTTCTGTCGCTATGACCCCATATGTCTGTAACGTTGTCTTTTTTAAGACCACCCTGTCGAATTTCAGCTCGACGTTTCTGCAGTGCATAAATTGTGTTTTGCCTTTTCCAAACTGTCCAGTTTTACATTTTTATTACCATTATTTTTTATTACTAATCTTCACTTTATCTAGTTTCGAAAATTCTGCGATCAAATAATGCAAAAACACTATTCGAAAATTTAAAAAAAAATTAAATTTTACCGCTATGCGTTTGTACACATTTCTGTCAGATTTCTTAAGCCCTAGAAGTATGGTGAGATATTTATTATATATCCCACTTAATTTTCATCCTCGAACGCCACAGTGGCACGATAAATTTGGAATAAATTTTTGCTTTGTACGTAAAAAAAATTATATTTATTTTTAAATAACTTTCTTTTTTTGTAATTCCTGATATCGATAAATTATTTTAATAACAAAAATTCCTTGCTCCTTAAAGGATTAAATGATTCGATTGTTAAGGCCTTATATATTGATAAAGTTGTGCTTATTATGAACACCAGAATCGCCACTATAAATTTCTGCAGTGAACGCATGTGATACCTTTTACTGATCTAATTTTTGTTCTTTCCATTGTTGAATTGAAGAAATTGCTCAAGATCCATCGGAAATGCTTTAAATCATTTCTGTACAATTCATGAAGAAAGGTTCATGGAATACTTGAATGTTTTTAGAAGGACACTGTTTATTAATACTAGCACAGGTACAAACATTAACAATAAAAAAAATCACACAAATAATAAATTTAATCGTAGAAACAGAGGTGCCAAGCTCTCACTAATAATCCGTAATATGTGGATTACTTTGACCCAGTTTAACAACGTTTCGAACCAGAAAATTTATTTGAACAATCTTTATTTAGTTAATTATAAATTTCTAAATGGAGTATATTTAATTTCATTTCTTAAAAAAAAATTCTGGTATAAAACGTATTAAACCTGGGTTAAATTAACATATGTATTACGGAAGATTAGTGAGAGCTTGGCATCTCTGGTAGATATAACGTTAACACAGTTCGTCGTAAAAATTAACTTAAACAATTCATCGGAATTTAACCAATTTTTAGAGCCACAACAGCGATCTAACAGCAAAAGTAAACCTTTTACTCATAAAGTTACTTTCACGCGTAATCTCTTTCATTTTAACCCTTTAACGTTCATTGGTTTCCCCACGAAACCACAAAACTTTAATTACGAAATTGAACAATGACAGCAGAATTTTAATAGAAATGTTTTCCATTTATTATGTATGTGAAATATCGCTTTTTTACAATATACAAATATATTTGTTTATAATTTCCGGTATCAATAATTTATTTCAACCTTTCAGCAATTGAAGTGCTTCATCCGTTAAAGGGTTAATACGACTCTTTAACCCTTTGAGGGGCGGTGGTATATATTATATACCGCCTAATTTTAATCCGATTCAAACCAGAAACTTTTAATAAAGTTTTACTTTTTTAACTTTGAAAAAGTTGAAAAAGTTGAAAAATTGCTTATTCTTATTTTGAACTAAATTCTTTCCTAAATTCCGGTGGAAATTCAACGTTACAGGAGCACAAGTGCTTGACTTAAGCACCTAATTAAAAGTTATCTGAGCGCCGTCTATAGCTTATGATTTCGTTGCAGTGTTAACGACCCACAATTAAATATCACGGTCGCTACTAATCAGTTATTTATTCAGTATTGTACCAGTATTTTCTTACAGAAAAAATTGCCCACATTAATTATTCGATTGAATACGATGAGTTTTCTATATGAAAATGCTACTATTCTTCTGAAAAGTACCTTACCCGCACTAACTTTGAAATATGCATCAGTATGAGTGGACATCTTTATATTACTGTATTATATGATATTTGATAACTTTTCATCAAATTCAAACGGCAAATACGATTAGTCTTTCATTAACATTTTCACTTCAAAATTTTGAATTTTGATAATTCTTAGTCGGGATATTTTAATCGATTTATTCGATGACAAAACTGTTTCATTGTTATAAATTGCAGATGGAATGTTGGGACATGCCAACTGATTAATATGTCAATCTATAAGGCGATTAATACATGAATAAATGCGGTTATATCCATTTTTATCCCCGTTAGAATCGGCAATTAACTCTTCCGTTCCAACTACATAATTTGGGTAAACAAATACGTATCCTGATTATGTTATCCAAGGAATAAATTGTGTGAAACATTAATAAATATTAGTCAAGCAAAATATCATTAAATATAATTAGATAATATTATAGCGTGACCAAATTCTATGCAGAGTTGCCAAGTCTCCGGATTTTTGCCCACCAGTAATTATTTAGAGAAAAATATTGTTCTTATAAATCATAGAATGCTATAATTAAATAAAACAACATTTTCTGTACTAAAATACTGGTATCCAAAAACCCAGAGACTTGGCAGGTCTGTCTATGCTTTTCTAAAGTCAAATAAACATATTTGAACCAGACATTTTACTGAAAAAACAAAACAACAGATTAATTACATTTTAATAAATAATTATAGCACACATTTTGTCAAATGTGTTTCTTCAAAATATGTTTGCGTGATGCAAAAATTGCAAGTTATGTTATTATTAAAATATTATTCATTATTATTTAGCTAAAATATTATAAAATAGTACTATATATTATTCAGAGTATATCATTTCTGATATACACTTTTTTTTAAAATCTGTATATAACATTAATGTACAACAATTTTAGAATAATTTGTAGTCTGTTAATGAAGTTATAGAGATAACATATAAAAGGAATCCTCGATCGTGTTGAATTTTTGAAAGAATATTATTATACTTACGCATATGAAAGCTGTAAACAAGCAAAATCCTTGAGCATGGTAAATTATTTAGGTTCTGAAAGTGGTTTTATTTTGTAAGAGAAAATATAAAATTGAAAACTATAATTTCAAAACACAAAATATCTTAATTAACTACATAAACCTATATAAATTTAGATAGTATGCATGTGTTTAAGGATATATACGCAATTTAAATATTTTCTTAGAAATGAATTTTTAAGAAGGATTACTAAGTTTTACAACAATCTTTTAGGGTCATTATGTGAGAGAAAAATGAATTAATATGTTAAAAATATATATAAAAATATTTTTCTTTGTAAAATTGTAATATGTATATTTAAACGCCCAGAGAAATGAGAAGAACGTGTTGATGTTGTTGATTTTTATATAAAATATTCATTTTTATTCTTCTTCATTAATTCGCAAGTATTAATGGTCACTGCTTTATATTTGAAAACTTTCTAGTTATAATTTTTAAACCAGTACATTCATTTTACAATTTCTTATATTTAATTAATTAGATTCACAAGTAATGGTTAAAAAGAATATGAAAATATTTTTTTTTCTTTGGTTCACATATAAAATCGTTTACAGTAAGTTTCAGCATTAAAGCATTTTTCAATTTAACGAATAAAATTTGAATTGTTCTATAATATCCTATGCGTTAACTTTAGCATTATAAGAGTATTCAATTTAACGAATGTCGTATTAACGAGTTTTTCAAATTAACGAATTCATTGAAGGTTTAAAAAGAATCATCATTTCAAATTTTAGAATATCTAGCTGGCAAAAAAATAAAACAAATATGTATGTATCAAAAAGGTAGAATTCGGAAGAAAACTTTTTATCACTTTCCAACATAGTTGAAGAATATTTATGAATTCGGTTTGTCTGTCTGCCGTCTGTCTGTCTGTGCTCTAACTCGCTTAAATATACTCGGATTGTCTTGAATTTGATACCTGTTCATGGTATATAATATGGTATGTTTAGTATTCAAAATTAAGTGTGTAGCAGTTATGGTTATTTTACAGGGACACCCAAAAGAATTCCGTTACATTACAGTCTATGGCGAAAAATCGTTTGCGAGGTATTGGGTTGTACGGAAAGTTCTTTCCGTTTCGGAAAGCTGATATGTAATAATTGACAAAAAAACTGTCCTATATTTTGGACTTATGGAGTGTTTAAATCACCTATTAAAAAAACCCTCTGATTTTCGTTTAACTTAAGCGCAATAAACTTCGTAATTTGTTTTTTCGATTAGTGAGTAAAATAAAAATGTTCTGTATCATTAATAACTTCATCAGTCATATATAGTAAAGACTAAATGCCAGGTAAGGATTTTATTATTAAAATACTTGTTGTAATATATATTTCTTCCTAAAGTGCCTTTATTATCCTTTTGTGATAAAAACAATTCTTTGTTACATTAGTTTTATCAAAAAAAGAAAAAAAAGGGGACATTTTATTCATTAAAGCTAGAACAGCCAGAAAGTTTTATAAAAAAATTCGCATCAGAATTTTTTTAAAACAGTTTAACACTTTTATTTAAAGTATTTTGAACGCCTTATCAAGAGGAGCCTAAGCATAAAAAACAAGCGCAATTAAATAAATAGATATCTATACTAATAAAAGAAAGTTTAGCTCTGTGTGTCTGTTGGCAATGGCTAGCAAAATCTAGCCCACCTAGAAGACTGCAAATTTAGATTTAGGTAGCCCAAACCCTCTCCTGGTGCACCTGAACCTCAGATGTTTAATATTTTGAAAATTAGAGTAGTTATTAACTAAAAACTGATCAAAGATCGCAAATAAAAAATCAGTTTTTCGAAAAGAGTTCGCGCATGCTCAGAAGGCATTTATTCGTTCCTCCGTTAAAAGATGAAACAAAGCTTGGATCATTCCATTTCTTTTTAAGTTTTTCTAAACTCGCCATGGGCGAACGGCTCAAAGTACGGATATCCATCTATTGGTTTTTAAAAATATGAAAATTAACCCTTCGAAAAAGTATATTTTCTGTATGCCGTTTTGCAGTTTTTCGATTTTAGCAAATTTTAAAAATTCACATCGGCGGTTCAGAGAAAGGAACAAAAAATTAAAAATACCAAACAATATCTACATTTATTCGCTTTACGATATCTGAATTTGTTTTAGAAAAATACGAATAACCTTTAGAAAAAAATTCGCGCGCAGGACTCACTTTTGCGAATTCCGATTTTATGCGATAAATAAAATCTGGCATCGGCTCTCTAAAATAACGAAACAAAAAACAAACACACCTAAATACATTTACATTCTATCGGGTTCAAGCAGAAACCTTTAATTAAAAAAAAATCTTAACCCTTTCGAAAACGTTTTTTACCATAAGTCAATTTCGCTTTTTAACTATTTCTCCTATTTTTAAAAATCCGAATCGGCGTTTATAAACAAAATACGAAAACCTAAAAATACCGCGCCTAATCTATATCCCTTTGTTTTTTTAAAATCTGGTATCCATTTTGAAAAAAATTAATTTTAACCCACCGAAAAGAAATCCTTTCCAAAACTCACTCACGCGATTTTCGTTTTTCGGTCCAGGTTTAAAAATCAACATCGACTCAGGAAATGTGAGTACGGACAAACAGTAGACTCCAGATCATAGACGCGTTCATTTTCTTTAAAACGCACGATTGGTTTTTAGAAAATATCTACACTAACCCTTTAGAAACCGATTGATTACGTAACCCACTTTCCGGATTTTTGCTATTTTGGCAATGTTTACCCGTGGTTAAATTTCAATTCTAGTAGGAAATTTGGTTGGGTCGAGTGTTCTGAAAACGTCTCTTCCAGAACAGACTGCGCCCCCTGGAGGTGGAAGGTGAAACTATAGGAGTATATCTGTTCTATGGACCCAATTACGACGAGGTTTGGTTTAAGTTTCGTATAGAACAGATTATTAATATTTTTGGCCCGTGCAGCGCCGGGCGGGTTAGCTAGTATATAAATATTAAATAGGTGCTCATAGTAAAAGAATAATAAAAGCACACTAAAATAGTAAGGTTAAGGACAGTATTACAATATATATATATATATATTATATATATATATATATATATATATATATATATTATATTTTATAATTTTCTTTATGTTTTTTAAATATTTTTTTTTTAAGAAGACGACACAAGGAATGAAAGAAAAGCAAGAGAAAATTTATTTAAATTATTTCTGAATGGTATATAAGTAACTTATTTTATAAAGATATATCTGGTTTGATTCGAAATATTTGTATTTGGTACGTGCCAAAATGGCCAACCTGTACATTCACGTTTTAACAAATTACCAACGAGAAACAAGAGATTTTTCTTTTTTTTTTATTCAAAAAACATTATTGATTAAGGATTTGGCTTCTTCATTAGAGAAAATGCATCTATATTATGTTGAAATTTTGTTTTACTTCCGTATATTCAAAGGTATTCACTAATGCATAAACTTGAGAAACCTATCTGCGAAACCAGAAGAGGGAGCGATTTCTACTGTTTTAAAATCCAGATTTCGCAAAATTAGTGGTGAAAAGTAATGTTTTATAATATGTGTGTGTTTGTTAAAATGTAAATATAAAGAAAATATTAATGATAGGGAAAATGTTTTCATTTTATTCACTGATTAACTATATATACACCGGGTGATTATAATTAAAGTTACGATTTCAAAAATCGATAATTTTAAAACTACTGGTCAGAATGACTTGATATTTTAGCAGAACAATCGTGAGGCAATGGAATTTTGTTTGGCCTAGGAAAAAATAGTTCCAAATTGTGCCGATAGATGGCGTTGTCAGGGTAATGTCAGGGGAAAGACCAAAAATGTATTCTTGAACCCTTTCCGGCGCGGTGTAAATTTGTTTGCAAAATGATGAAATAATAGACTGACACCGGAATTTACAAGCGAATCCTTTAGTAAAAAGAAACTTGCTTATTTTCTGGTTCTTAATGAAATTAAAATTTTAATTAAATATTCTTGGTGCCGTTTGTCAGTTTTAGAATTAAAATTGGGTGTCCTTTTTTGTGACCACCGCCCGTTAAAGGGTTAAACATAGGAATGATGTTGCCAAATGGAAAAAAATAGAGTTCAGAGATTTACTAAAAATTTATTAGCGAAAAGACAAGACTACGTGTTTACAGCGACGACAGCGATAATGACAAAAAATGAAAAAAAAAAGAGCTTCATGGAACAAACACCTTACTGATTATTAAGGCATAAGTTGCTCAATATGCCCTCCGCCTTGTTCCGCTACTAATTGGAAGCGCAAAACGGCATGCTCCACAACAGATCGGAGGGTATCTTAACTAATGCAATGGGTGTGTTGTGTGATGCTTGCCTTCAAGTCGGCTAGATTCTGAATCCACCCGCTATAAACAACATTCTTCAGGTACCCCCAAAGCCAGAAATCACACGGGTTTAAGTCGGGGGAACGTGGCGGCCACGTTGTTGGAAAATGCCGGCTTATGATCCTATCATCTCCGAAATTATCACTCAGTAGCTGCTTCACAGTAGTAGCAATGTGCGGAGGAGCGCCATCTTGCATGAATATTATGCGATCCACACACTGAAGCTGTTGAAGTGCCGGAAGAGCATGTTTACGCAAAAGTGCTTCATACCGCTTGCCAGTAACTGTGCAGGTAACGGTACCCGCAGGTGTGATCTCCTCGAAGAAAAATGGACCGACGATAAACGCTGCCGTTATTCCGCACCACACAGTGACCTTTTCAGACTGAAGAGGTAATGGCTGTAGCTGGGACGGGTTCTCGGTCGCCCATATACTGCAATTTTGCGTATTTACAGAACCTTGCAAATGAAAGTGGGCTTCGTCAGACCACAGAATGTTCCATAGCCATCCGTTGTCAACTTCCATCCGGGCAAGAAATTGTAGTACAAAAGATTGACGTGCTTCCAGGTCAGCAGGTAGCAACTCCTGCACATGAGTTATCTTGTACGGATAACAGCGTAAGACGTTCCGTAGGACTTTACGCACCGTGCTGTTCGGCATATCCAGCATTCGGCCAATCCCCATTGCACTGCTGATTCCAGCATCACTGTCAGTATGTTCCTGTAATGCTGTAGCCACATCTTCCACTGCCGCAGCTGAAACTGGTTTCCTTCCTCTACCCCGTTTAACGTCAAATGAACCGGTCTCTTCGAATTTAGCAATCATTTTTTGCAGACCATTTGTTGTTATTGGACCTTTTTTATGGATTTTAATGTCCGAAACTTCCTAATAGCTGTAAGTGCACAGTCATCGTTCTTATAAAAAAGCTTCAAGAGCAGAGCGCGATCCTTCATAGTCAGAGTCATGATGAAGCATTCAGGCAAAGAGCTGCTGCTCTGCATTTTTATGGTTGCTATGTCTGCGGTGCGCATGTCACGTATTAGTAATTTGCATATCTTCAGACAATGTGAACCCAGACAGCGCCATCTATGGGCACATTTTGAAACTTTTTTTTTCCTTCGCCAAACAAAATTCCATTGCCTCACGATTGTTCTGCTAAAATATCAAGTCAATCTAACAGTAGTTTTAATTAAAATTATCGATTTTTGAAATCGTAACTTTAATTATATTCACCCGGTATTTAATTAAAATTTTCCTTTCATTAAGAACCAGAAAAATTAGCAAGTTTCTTTTTACTAATGGATTCGTTTGTAAATTCCGGTGTCAGTCTATTATTTCATCATTTTGCAAACAAATTTACTCCGCGCCGGAAAGGGTTCAAGAATACATTTTTGGTCTTTCCCCTGACATTACCCTGACAACGCCATCTATCGGCACAATTTGGAACTATTTTTTTTCCTTCGCCAAACAAAATTCCATTGCCTCACGATTTTTCTGCTAAAATATCAAGTCATTCTGACCAGTAGTTTTAAAATTATCGATTTTTGAAATCGTAACTTTAATTATAATCACCCGGTATATATATATATATATATATATATATATATTAATATTATATAATTAATTTTTAATGCATATTAGTTAAACGAAAGCCAGAGTTTAAAAATTTGAAAATTTGAAAATAGTAAGTTTTCCTAGTTGCTTACAATTACAGAGCATTAACCCTTAAATGCATGATTTTTTCTTTTAGAATTGTATTGTTTTTATACTTATATTAAGGATTAGACACCAGAAATTTTTAAGATAGATATTTAAGCTAGTTTAGTAGCACATTTTATGTGACTTTTACAGCGTTAATATTTCTGTATAAATATAATGGTGGGAAGTACCTGATTTATTTATTAAAAGTTAAATAAAATGCATCACTATGCATTTAAGGGTTAAGTGCATATATTGCACTTTTCCGTTAAAATAAACTGACAACAGAAAATTATTTAAGAAAAAAACATTTTTTTTTCAAAGGGCACAGGTATATTATATATACCACTTATTTTTAATCCCAAAATGCCATAATGAGACTAGAATTTTAGAATAAAATTGTGAATATATAAGGTACATGAGGGAAAGCGTTTACTTATTTTAAAATAAAAAATCGTTCGTTAATCCTGGTGTCAATCCATCATTTCAATATTTTAGCTACAAGAGTACTTTGCCCCTGAAGGGGTTAAAAAACTAACATGCGTTTAAAATATTACATAATGTTCAAACTCATTAACATTCGTACTTAGTGAAGTAATGTTTTCTTATGCCAAGAGTTTATCCCTACATAACAATTATACAATGCAATAAAAAAGTAGAATGATGTACTAATAAAGTCAAGATTTTCAAGATATAGAGAATCATTGTTTTTCAGAATTACATAAATGATTTTAAAATAAAAACATTATACTAGAGCGAAAGATTTTTACCGAAAATGAATGTGTCTATATAGTTACATACTTAATAGTTAATCTCTCTAATAACATAATTACTGTGATTATGGAATTAAGAGTACAGAAGGGTGAAGAATGAATTGGAGTCATTAAAGGAAATGAATGTATAATTAGGAGCATCTGGGTCACACACAAAGATAAAATTATTTCACATTCATCATTTAAATGTTTCCTTTGAATTAATGAATCTATTTTAAGTACATCTATTATATCTATTCATTTCGAAATACATTAAGTCGGACATACAAAGTTATGTTAGCAGTGCTTGCCACCTGTTTAATAATTAATTACTAAAGTCTGTCATTTGTTTAATCTATGTTATCCATGTTATTATGAGGTCTGTGTATAGGCTGAATAGGCACGAGTTAACACGTTAACAGAGTGCGTACAGTTTTTTTCACAGTTTATGAATAAAATTTTCGCCTTATTTAATCTCAGAAAAATTATAATAAAATTCTGCGATTAATCAGTCTATTTCTCAGAAGATATTCTCTCGTTATTCCTATAAGACGATTTCCTCAAAAAGTTTGATGTCAGCAAAATTGTTTTTTTTTTATACTGCATCACAGCGAGACGCCATACCGCATCATATGGAGTTTCTTTATTAATTAGAAATAGAAAAATAAAATACAGTAATTCCAAATACCACTGAACCTTTCAATGATAGTGTTGTCACAAGTTTTATATCAAACGTGGTAATTCAGAATATTTTGCCCCATAAAATGCAGGTATGCAAGCTCTGCGCCACAAATGGCCGATTGCCACCATTAAATGTTAATAGTACCTGTCCCCTTATTTAAGAACAGAATTTCCTAAATTTAATAAGGCGACGAAAACCATTAAAATTGAGTGATAACAATTAGCCATTTGTTGCGCAGTGTTTGCATCCCTGCATAAATTGCAACTTAAAATTAATTTTCTACTACTGATATGTATATTGATCCTTTCATATATTTCTTTCTACAGTTACAGAGTCTTGAAGATCTTGTACGACAAATGTGTATTCCAGTAATTCTTTAATAAGTGCTAAAAAATATAGTCTGTAAAATGTCAAACGCAGCTACATCTGCTAGCTTTTCACTGGACAAAAGATTTTCTCAATTGAATCCATATACATTTTTTTATGTTTGAGTTAGCAGATGTCTCTGAGATAAACGTTTATCGTTTAGCACTTATCCAATTTTTTAACACTTTTGAAGTTCACAATTGCCACATTCTATCCTATAGACGCTATACTACCGTAATTTCCGGCGTATAATCCGCAGCTCCAAGAGTCGTTTTTCGATCGAGAAATTTTATTCAATAATTGTAGTTAAATATTTACAACGATCTTTTAAGTTACATTTTATAAAATAATATTTCTGGTTCGAAAAACGACTCTTTGAGCTGCGGATTATACGCCGGAAATTACGGTACATTTATAATATATTTTGCATTTGCGATAACGCAACTACTTAGCATAGAATATATACTTTGCGGCTGTTCATTCAAAGAAATAAAGCGCGCTTGCTTATATATGTATTATACTCTAAATTCACGCTTATTCAATTTGCTACCTTTAAAGCACAGAAGGGGACATTTTTTCTGATAGCTTCTAAATTTTTTTAAATTTGTTTTTAATAATTCGATTTTATATAACTTTAAAACCAAATACGACAATAACATAGATGGAATTCAAATTTTGCACATTAAGAAAATCCTGATCATTTTACAACACATTTTTAAGTCCATAAACAAAACACCTGATGTTTTTTTTTCTTTCACTGCGATTTATTATTTGCTAGATAGTGACACAAATATTTTATTTATTCTATCTTTCACATTGCCACACAAACTGAAAAACTATTTTCTGAAAAACAGATGCATTGTGACTCGCGGACACCACGTGCTTTGATCTTGAATTTTCACTTAACTAAATACACTGAAAAAAACATTTAGAGTATTCTATTTCATTTCATGAAAAACTTGTTTAAAGAAACAGACATCTGGAATGACGACACTGATCTTCCTTAACAATTGCTAAAGTCACGTTTGCATGAGTGACAGGCGGATTATTCACTGATGTCTTCATTGTTGTTCAGATCTTCTTCGGATGATTATTATTATTTTTTAATACTTTCATAGGTATACTGTAAAACTGGAAAAGTGTTGACTAAAATCTTCATTTTATTGCGTAAAAAACTGCAATTCTTTTGTCAGTATGCCTAAAAAGGAATATCTGCCGAGCGTTAAAGCCTTGCTATTTCGAATCTAGCGCAGGGAAAGAGATAGTTTTTCACCCGTCTTTCACTTGCTTCTAGGCGCAGCGGAATGGTTGAGGAATTCAGACGCCGCCATGTTCTCCCATAGAGAACCTTACTAAGACAAAGAATGTACTGGCGATTACTCCCTACTGTTTCTCAAATCAGACATTTGCTCATCTTTGGAAAGTCAGTTGCACAAATATCATAGCTACCATGTCAAACTATCGAATGTGAAAGAATGCATTTTTCATTACTTTTAAAAATGCGCCGATTGTCACAACTAAAGTTTATCAATATTCTTCACAAGCGTTACCAGTTTAGTCTAATTTTTTATTCAGAAATTCCGAATCCATACCAGAAATTTGAAATAGAAATTTTTGCTTCATTTAAAGACAAACATTTTGTGATTGCTTAAGGTAAAAATAAATTCTCAAAATTTCCGGTATGAATTCGGCATCTCTCAGTACAAAAGAAGTTCAATTTAGCAACCCTGTTTTTCACAGATATTTTATTTATAGTCTTACTAGACGATGAATTCTAATGAAATTTAGTGGTGACAATCTGCAAATTTTTAAAAGTAATGAAAAATGCATTTTTTCACGTTCGATAGTTCGACATGGTAGCGACGAATGTAGATGTTTATTTATAGATTCATGTAGAGCAGGAGTGTCAAACTGTAGCCCGCAAGATACCAGTAATCTTTTAAAGAAATAGTCGATTTATTGAATCGCAGAAATTCGATGATTCAATAAGGCAAAGTTTATTGTAAAATTTTAGTGGTATCCGGCGACCCACAGTTGGACACCCCTGATGAAGTGGAACTTTTCTGTATTTATTCCAATCAGCTACACTCTACCTTACTATAATCTGAATGTGTTTCTGAAACATAACGATAAATACGGTACTGTAAAGATATTTTCAACAGACTTACTTTTATTGCTGTAAAATGTTATGACATAGCGATCTATGGCGAAAATGCCTACCATTTGAACCAAAACAACACTAGACAAATCCTATTGCAGTTGATACTACATACTATCACTGTTCAAATTACGAGGAACTATCTAAATTGTTCATCATTTCTTCGGATTTCAAAGAAAGCAACATTTTCTGTTGAAATTTTAAATAAAATATCTTCATAAGTGCTGAATTTACAAATAAAGATCAAAGTTCAGACAAAAATAAAAACCCTGTATTTCTTGAATTAATAAGTAAATATTGAACCTTGCAAAACAAAATATTCGTTTTAATGTGTTTCACTAGTTGCTAAATTTTCTATAAAGGATCCGAATCATCCTCTGTTTTATTAGAAATTTAGTAATGTGTTGGAACACAAGTTTCAGGTTTCCATTTCCAATTGCTTACGAATTTTATGAAAATACATTTCACAGTGCCGGAACTTTTAATAAATAAAAAAAATTAAACAAGGTTCAGAAGTTAATGTATATGATATTTATCTAGTTCTGTTGTATCGAATTTCCTTCATTCATAATTAATCTTGCATGAATACTCCAATTCAAAACAAACGAAAAGATCAATTTGAATTTGCGCAAAGTTTTCCGATTGATATTTAAATAAATTTACACTAAATTAATCTTATAAGTTCTCCGTTCATTGAAAAAAAAAAAAGATTCTCGTAAAATTAATTCATTGATTCACGTTTGTTCAAATGTGGAGCAATAACACTTCCTTATTCTGCGCAATTAACTAATTAGAGTTTAATTCAGCTCGCCAGTCTAATACTATAAAAATAAAGTTCCGGGTGTGTGTAATATTTTCTCTTCAGAAGTGCTGAAGGTGGTAGATTAACTTTTGATTATTTTTTGTTGGTGATTTCTAGACAAGCTGATCGAAAAAGTGCGGTTACTACGTCTATTAAAGAAAGAAAAACTACTTCGGAGAGATTATTCTTGAAATTTTCCGCCTGTTGCTTACACTAACGGGATCCATTCAGTTTTCAAAATAACCCTACTTCAGGGATGAGAATTCTCCGACTTTTTGCATACCAGTAAAATCTTAGACAAAATGTTATTCTGTTAAACCGCAGAATGTTCCGATTAAATAAAAAAAACCATTTTCTTTAAGATTATACTGGTATGAATAAAGTGGGAGAAATCTCATCCCTGCTAATTGTAGTGTGAATAAGTCGCTCGAAGGAAGCTAGATACAATAGCATATATTTTAGATGACATGATTTTTTTAACATTTATTACATTTCCAAAGTAATTTATTATAATGGACATAAGTCTCTAGCAGGTTCCTGATTGCTTATTTTTACTCTAAAATTAAAATTCAATGTATTTTAAATTTCGTAAACATGGTTCGTACTCTTTGGCCACATTTCTCGTAAATAATTTTTCTTCCATTTAAATGCAGAAAAATAAGATACGAGGTGTCTACAATTTCTGCTATTTAAATATTAAATAGAACTTTTATATTCAGAAAAATGTGGTGCCAGACTACTTGGAAAGTCCAAGGGGTGTATGCAACTTGATAAGGCAAGAAGTTCTGTGAACAAATTGTGGTAAAAGCGTACTAACCCTAATAAAAAAAAGAAGAGAAACGAAATCCTCGTTAGAAAAGAATTGCATCATTTTTCATTTTAATTCTACTGTATCAAAATTTTCATAAAGCTACAATGCTGTTGTGCTGCCAGTAAAATTCGGACAGTTTTGTGTAGATTGCTTGAAAGCTTCCATTTTGTTTGATGCGGTAATATTCGCCTTATGTAATCTGTCATTAAATTAGGCAATTATTACGATTTTTTAAAAAGTCGTAGCAGTCAAGGAATTTGGATTAAAAAAAAACCTCCCTCAAATAGTACCACTGACGGTAGCATACACACTGCCAGGGGCGTTACAGGACTAATGCATAATTAATCCGACATTTATACTTCAAAACGAAAATTACAATTAATTAGATTTCGCACAGTGTTTCCAATTAAATCTGACAAGTACTCCGTAATGTTCATTAATATATGATTGCTTCAGTTTTTGAAGAAATGTGAAGCAATAACATATCCTTATTCCGTGCCATTAAGTAATTAGAGTTTAATTAGGATCTCTCTTTTCTTAATATTTTAAATTTTTGGATTACTTTTCATAATTTTACAAGAAAACTGCAGAAGCTCAATGAAAGTGAATTGGAAAGAAGAAGCAATAAAATCATTTCAAAGAATACAAAAAAAAAATATATCTTAATGTAATTTGGATAATTTACTTTATTATCTTAGAATAAGTACAGGGTGATTAGAAAATGAGTATACATTTTAAAAATTAATAATTCACGGAATAATGTAGGTACAGAGGTAAAAATTGAAACACATACTTGGAATGACATGGGGTTTTATTGTAACCACACAAAAAAAGGTTTCTTAAAAAAAAGGCCGACAGATGGCACTGAAAAGCAAAACGTCAGTGACCCTGCCTGAGAATCGTGTATAAAAGGAGCTGTAATGAGAGAGAGAATCAGATGCACCAGCAATCGCAGCATGTTGACGTTACCAGAAAAGGCAATGTTAGTGAAGCTCTACTATCAAAATGGCGAATCTGCCGCGATCGACCGACATCAATAGGCATGCTAAAAGACAACATCCAACGCCAATTTATCACCATAACTACAGATATGCTGCACAGTGCTGTGCACAACATTGTCCCTCGGCTACAGCTATTCTTGCGGGATGACGGTGGACATGTTGAGCATTCGTTCTGAAGAACATCGTCATTGCTTTGTCATAATTTGTTATGCTAATTATTGCTTTTCTTATCACACGAAGCGCCATCTGTCGGCCATTTTATGAACTTTTTTGTGGATACAATAAAACCCCATGCCATTCCAAGCATGTGTGTCAATTTTTACCTCTCTACCTACATTATTCCGTGAATTATTAATTTTTCAAATGTATACTCATTTTCTGATCACCCTGTAGATTATTATAGTATAACAGTCATTTAATACTATAAGAGTCATTGCGAATGTTTCAATGATGATTGATAAATTGAAATAAATCACGCAAATTTAAACTATAATAGTAAGCGATGATAATGTATTCGAATACAGTAAGCCCTTTGCATACATGTCAACCTCCGGCTTTTTTAAAATACAGAAAATTACCTCGAACCAGAACTTTATTTATTAAATGAAATTAAGTAGATTTCAAGTGACTATCACCCAGAGGCAAGATACCGTAATTTCCGGCGTATAATCCGCAGCTCAAAGAGTAGTTTTTCGACCCAGAAATTTTATTCAATAATTGTAGTTAAATATTTACAGCGATCTTTTAAGTTACATTTTATAAAATAATATTTCTGGGTCGAAAAACGACTCTTTGAGCTGCGGATTATACGCCGGAAATTACGGTAATTTAATTACTGGTTCCAAGTATGTTTTTTTTATTTAAAAATTGCTGGAGGTAGTTACTTTTTTTAAATTCCGATTGCTTGATTGACCACCTTTTTTGAAGTAGAAATATTCGCCTTATTTAATGGCATATTAAATAAAGCCAGAATAAGGCCAATTATACCATTTCGAGAAAGTGGTGGTAATTAAACAATCTGGTTTTTCTCTGGAGGGAATAATTTACGTAATGCAAGAGGAAATCTACACTAATTCAGGAAACGTATCTAACAGGGAAATCTGAAAGTCATCAATACGCTAGAAACATAAAACAGGGACAGCGAACATTTTCACATTCGTGTGCAACATTTAATATATATATATATATATATTAAAAATATATAAAATATTATATAATTATATATATATATATATATATATATATATATATATATATATATATATATATATATATATATATATATATATATATATATATATATATATATATTAGTGACGTGTTAACAACAAACAAAACAGAAAAAAACATTATTAAAATTTACTTTAAATGTTGTTTGATGGATAAAAAAAAATGCATGTGCAGCATTTCGTTTTATACTTTAGACTTAGACAGTAATTTAAAAATGTTTATTTTTAGACGAATGCAAGCTGAATTGGAATAATCTGACAAGAAGTTAATACTTGAAATTTCATATTATTTTTTTCCGAAAATAATGACACGAGGAAAAAAGTTCAATAGGGGAATTGGTAACGTTTTAAAAGTCTTTGTGCCGGGAATTGAAATCCAAATTTTACGATCAGCATTGTTGCTTATAATATATTATAATGTTTCATCTCCGATATTTTTATTCTCTCCTAATATGAAACATATTTAGGCAATATTGAACTATATTGGGATTAATTTAGCTGCATTTTAGTTTATATAATCTCTATGAAAACAAGGACCAATCGAATTCACACAAACTCAGCTAGCAGGGATGAGATTGCTCCGACTTTTTGCATACCAGTCTAACGTTAGAGATAATGTTGTTCTGTTAAATCGCAGAAAGTTAGGATTAAATGAAAAACATTTTCTCTATGATTATACTGGCATAAAAAAAAGTCGGAGAAATTTCATCCTTGGTTAGTCTCAATTTAAGCCTATTGTATAATTTCGCTATATTTTGATTTAGAACCTGAATCCGTACGTTCATCGTCCATGCTGTAGATATTTTTTTCTAACAATTACATTGAATGATTTTACGTCAGAAACAATATATACTTTTGAAATTTTGGATTGGTTATGAACTCAATAGTTAAGGTGTTAACATAAATCAAAAGTGTACCACTCTATTTGATTGTAGATGTATGATAAATACAAAGATAGAATAAACTTTTGTTTATTTTACACTTGTCCGATATATTTTCCTGTATCAAAATATGAAAATTAACAACAATTTTAATATTTTCATTTCATTAATCGTCTTTCTGTTATGCAGATTAAGGAAAGCATGCTAACAGCAATCTACAGGAACTATGTTTCTGAGAAATTATCCTTTGTTTTCCAACTCAATCAGCATTACTCAATCAGCATTGAGAGTTTTATGTCCTCACTTAGCGTACGTAAAGATATATGGCAATAAATAGGATCATTTCGTTATAAAACGTAGTTACAGGGTGGCTAGTGGTCAGGGTAAAATACATTAAAAAAAGTGATAAAGACCAGTATATTCTTATAGAAAAATTCATGGTGATTATGCGATCAAATAATCAACATGATTTTTTCTATAAAAATAGACTGGTGTTTATGACTTTTTTTGACTGTATTTTTGCCTGACCACTAGCCACCCTGACTTAGGAGTGTAACACTTTAACACCTTCACGGGCAAAGTACTTCTATTGCTAAAATAATATAATGATTGACTTATTCCATAATTTGCGAACACATTCATATGAAAATAATTCAAAGTTTTTCTTCACATATATATATAATAAAAGAAAATATTTTTTTTACAAAATTATGGTGCCACTGTGGCATTTGGAGAATTAAATTTTAGTGGTATAAAAATGTACCAACGCTTTTCAAAAGTTTAAAACACGATATCTTCCATTTTTAGTTCCGTACTGTTATCTTCGCCTTATTTAAAACACTTTCCGGCACATTGGTCCCACGTCGGGCACACCTAATTTTAATTCTAAACTTGCATGTGGCACCAAGAATATTTTAATAAAAATTTGTTTCTACAATGAAAGCTTAAAATAAGAAGTTCTTATTTTCTAAAAAAGTCGTTTGATTATTCCGGGGTCAGTCAGTAATTTCCCATTTTACGAACAGAATTTGTATGTGCCGGAAAGCGTTAATCGAAAAGATTCTGCCATTAAAGAAGACAAATTTTACTGTATGAAATAAATGTAGTTTGGTGGTCCACGGGCTACAGCTTTAAGACGCCTTGTTTAAATGAAGTAGAAATTTTAAAATTAAATAATAGTTAAAGTTAAGAATCTATAATTATCCATTTGGTCGGATATTTGCATACTAAGTTCTGGTGGGCGATCATCTAACTCGTTGTTTAATCTCATATTTCATAATAGAGAAAACGTCGAAAGAGTTCACTTAAGAGTATTTATATAAAAGAGGTTATGAGCAAAGGTTATTTGTAAATATTCTAGTCTTACGATGTATTATCTGGAGGTTTTATATCATAACTAAAGAGGGAAAATACAAATTTTAAGTATAACGTTTAAATTTAACATTCTAAGCAAAGCAGAATCTAGCAGCATCTTAATTAAATTTCTTTTTAACCCTAGAATGCTACCCTTTGAAAAACTTACGGGAATGATAACCATTCGTCTCCCCGACGAAATGTGGGTAGGCGTGCTTAAAATAAATTTTAAAAGCTAATTAGAATAAATGTATACTACCTGCAGGTGACTTTATCACTATCGATCTGCAAGTAAGCAAGAAAGCATGATTTATTTATTTTCACAGAAATGTTTACACATATTACGTGATGTTCACCACACATTGCTCTGGAACATGTTAGACAAAAGTTGCGCGTCATTCTGTGCAAATTGTACTGGCAAAATGCAGAGTTTTTCTTTTTTTTTTACATTGAGATTGTTCGAGTTTTAGAATGTTCGTATCCAATTTCAAAAGTTCACTTATAATTGTCCTTGTTGATCGGGGCAAAGTTGATACATTGAGATGCTTCTTCATCCATGGAGAAAGACTTCACTTAGCTCTATCGCGAACTTTTTTCTGGATAATGCTTTTTCAAATTTTTGAGCCATGTTATGCATATATATAACATGTGCATTAAATAAACTGATATTTATCATACCATAAAACACACAAAGAGGCCACCAACGTATTTCCCCACTACATGACCTGATATTACATATCTGATCCAATGTGTCTACGACTCCTTTTGTGGAGTTAAAAAATTCTATGAGATATTTCGAGCTGCTGACTTTGTCTTACTTAATTGAGGAATAGATGACCATTTTGACTTATCTTTACCCCTGAGCTGGATTTTGTCTGGATAAATTATAGACGTCATATGACCCAAATATTTTCGAAATTTTTCCAACCCATTCACTTTTATTTGATACACTGCGGTTTTCAATTTTAAATTCGTAATTTGACTTCATATTTCTGTCCTCTTGGGTTTGTTTTTCAAGCATTGTTTTTTCTATATCTGTATTGTCAAAGGATAATTCATAATTTTCATATCTATTGCTGTCTGTGATATCGTCACTTTCAACTGCAATTAAATCTTCATTTTCTGATTTATTCCCAGAAATAGAATTTTCATGATCACTTAGTTCTTTTAATAGTTTACAGATAGTCTCAGGTCTACCCCAAACATTTTCTCCGACAAAACGTTTTGATATGTTACGGCAGCACCGAAAAAAAAAACTAAGTCAGATTCTCAAATGCAAACGTAACTGCTACCCATTCGTCTACGAGACGAATATTGTTCCGAAAACACATTGTGCACAAATATTTCGGGGAAAAGGATTATCCTTAAGTGTAGTATTCAAGGTCAAATTAAGGAACTGAGTGGCACGACCCATTTCCTTTTTTGGGAGAGGCAGGTCAAAGTTACTTGTTGTGGGCTTCGTCCAGGAGACAAATGGGTAGTATTCTAGGGTTAACCTTCGTACCCTGTCGAATTTTTACTCAACGTTGATAAAACCATTTCACACCAGAACTTGTTTTTGATAAGGATTTAGCATATTTATTTAACATAGATCGCGGTACAATTTATTTAACTTACTTTATGAAAAAAAAAATCTGGTTCCAATCGAATTAAATAAATTATAGGCTTGCGTCGATTCGACCCATTCAGGTTAGGAAGGTTAAATAAGATGCTGCTTGAAATTCAGCATCTTAATTTAAATAATTATTTCATTAAAGTATGTTTTATATTAGAAAACAGAAAAAAGTACTGTGTACTACAAATGAATAAATAATTATAGGAGAATTAATAATTTTTAAACTACAGCAATCTAATGTTTTTACTTATCCATCATACGTAGTATAGGGTAAGTCTTGTAATCGTTTTGAAAATCGAAAAAAAATTTTTTTGACGGATTTACACGTTTCAGACACTGGAGATTCCGAAAAACACATTTTTAGAAAAAAAAAATTACCCTCCGTCTGTGTGTGTGTATGTGTGTTTATGTGTCTGTAAACGCTCTATCTCTCAAAAAAATTGAGATAGAAACTTGCAATTTGGTATGTACTTAGTATGTAATAATGGGAAGAAGCCTATTTAATCTTAATAACCTCGATTAACCGGAACTATTTTTTTCGATCTCGCGAAATATTCGTTCTGATAAAAGGTATATAAATTTTTTTAAATTGTTCATTTAAAAAAATGAATATAAAAGACAATAAAAAAACAAATTTTGGATAAAGCATGAAGTCGATCGAATAATTAGTTGCCGAGATATTTGGAATCCTATTTTTCTGCACTCTTCGATTTTTCATGACCCTGTATTTCATCCAAATTTCCCTTCAAAGATATATTTTAATTGGAAATTTGATGCTTAATAAGATGCAATAAACCGCTAGTTAATAGGATTATTATTTTTGGAGTTATAGGGATGTTTCTTTTAAGCAATTCAGTAATCGAGCCTTTAAAGTTGATGACGTCATCAAGCCACAATTTCATTTGAATTGTAATGCATTTTATAAGTACCCGTAAGGCATGGTGACGTCACTGTGAAGTCACACTGTGACTTTGTGACAGTCGTCGTGACGTCAAGTGACGTCGATGTGAAGTCACTGTGACCTAAATGTGAAGTCGTTATGGCCGTTTTCAAGGCTTTCTGTGACCTCACAATGTGACTACTTTGTGAAGTCACCGTGCGACTTCAATGTGTCAAATGTGACGAATCTGCATCGGATAGGGTGACCAGATTTTACCCGAATCCAATCCAGAAAGTTCGGATCGATCTTTTTGGATTTGTTTGGCTACAGAATGGATTTGGTTTAGTGGTCGAGTGACCTGATTTCCGTGAACTCGATCTGACCCGAGTCGGGTATAATGTTATTACTGTAAGTCTTGTTCGGAATAGAATCTTGCATACGACCGAGTAACCAGATTTTATCAGAAATTGTAATACGACACAATTTCATATGTCGGATGGGATCTAGAGTCATGCACGAATCCGGTTATATACTTCTTGAAAATGACTGAACATGAATGTTATGTGTATTACATGTATTACATGTGTATTATATGTATTACATGATGGTTGACTGAAATTATATTTCGATTCAACCCGTATTCTTACCCTAACCCAACAACAACAACAACAAAAAATCTGTTGGCCCTCAACCCGACCGAACCTGATAAATGATTTCGCATAGATTCGATAACAAAATTTTACCAAATCACGATAAAATCGACGATAAGGATTGGATCGGCAATAATTTTTTTGTGCAACTCGTATTCAAATTAAAACTTTGCATCTGATTGGGAAACCGGCTAATGTAGTCGTTAACCTTCCTACCCTGTTGAAAAAAAGTTACATTTTACCTGAATGGGTCGATTAGACCCAGTTTAGTATATATTTATTCTAGCTCAAAACAAGTATTTTTATCTAGCGTTATTTCATATATTATTTTTGTATTCACTATCAGAGACAACAAATTTTATAATTCTCAAAGAGTACCAATAATAGTTAATTTTTTCTTCAATAATTCTTTAGCAAGAATATAATCCGTGAAAAAATTATCAACCGTAATATTTCGAGCGGTACCCTCAATCGAATTTACCAGGCGCAACACAACATTTCTACCTTGATAATTTTCTCGCTCACCATCTGAAGGCTTTCCAGTATACATCTCAGCAGCGCAAACATAAGATGTTTTGACATCAGACATCAACCACATTTTAATTCCATATTTCCCTCTTGGCGTTGACGGTATATATTGCCTAAATGGGCATTTACCACGGAAAGGCAAGAGCTGTTCATCAATTGTAACATTTTCGTAAAGAATGAACATCTTTGGCAACTGAGTGACAAACATATGAAATAATGATCTTATTGCAGCTAGCTTATCTAAACGCCGCCGATTTGCTTTACTTTCTTTGTTGTCAAACCTAAGAAACTCTCTAATAATTTCATAACGTTGCAAAGACATAGTTGCACGAAAAATGCCGCGGCCATCTTCTTCGCTCCATAACTCTTTGAGAGATTCTCCGGCTTACTTATATACACCAGCTAAAATTAGCAAACCTGTAAAAATATTATAAAAATAACTTCAAAATGAAAAAAAAATGGTTAAATTGCAAACCGCGGAATCATTTTAATTTTACAAAAAACTATAGTAATAGAAGTTTAATTTTTTTTTACCAATGTAAGCTTCAAATTCCTCAACAGAAACAAATGTGTATTTTTTATTCTTTTCTGAGCATACTCTTTGCATATCTCTGTTAGTTTCTTCTAGAATTAATTTGAACATGTCATCTGTAAAGAAAAGCTTCATTGCTGACACAGGGTGTTCAGTTATCCTCTGAATTGCAAAACGTGTAGGGCCAGGGGTTAAATTCATAATGTTATGTTTTCTGTAAAATAATAATAGAAGTCAGACAATACAAATGAATGTAAAATATATAAGAACAGGAGTAATGCCAAAGTCTGCATGACAGGGGGGGAGGGGAGGACTAAGATTCCTCTAAAGGGCATTTATTTCTTTTCCTAGCATATAAATTCCGAACAAATCTCTATAAATTTCTTCGAAGATAATTTTTTTTTTGCCCTGATGGTGGAAGGTGGGCGGGGGGGGGGTCCCAGGATCCACAGCTGACAAAACCCCTGAATATGAACATATTATATAAAATAAATATCGAATATAATAAATATAAATTATGTACTAGTGCATACCGTTTCTGTATGTAGGTGGAGGGGATTTACATCATTCAGTTTTGTTGCGACTAATAAAGGAGGATGGAGACTCCACCGTTTCTTCCTCTGTATCGGAAACATCTGTTTTTTCATCAACCTCTTCGATGGATAAATGATCAGATTCATCTGTTTCAATCAAATCATTATCACTCCCTTTATCAGATTCATCACTAGGGAGCTCTTGCCAAAGCTTTCTGATTTCATCATCAGTAAGAACACGCTTATTACGTGCCATATTGCATGAAAAATGGCGAAATACTCCAAAACAAGAAAAACATTACTTGAGTATATCAGTATGGTATCGCCATCTATCGATCATTATTCGAAATACACACTATCTAATTGTTTCCATGCATTTATATGCGATTAGTGGTATGGGTCGATTAGACCCATTCAGGTAATATGTGACTTTTTTTATTTTGGCTAAAAAAAATAATTCCTGAAGTCTGAAAAAATTATAAACCGAAGATATTTATCTGTTTGAGGAATACTTAAAATATAAGAGCATTTATTTAAAACCCGAGGGAGCTATCATGAAATAAATAATAGAAATGGGTCGATTAGACCCATTCAGGATAGGAAGGTTAAGCAAGAAAATTATATATGTAAAAAACGCATACTAATATAAAAATAATATGTGAATATTTCAATAATATGAACTTCTATCTAATAAAAACTTTTAAAATTAACTTCTACTTCCATTTGTTTTATGTAACCACCAAATATATTGACAATAATTAAAACTATGCTATTTTGCTGTTAAGTATTGAAGTTTTTAATTGTGTATACTTTGCCATATTTCCCCTCGCTCAGTATCACGAAACTTTCTGACACATTTATGAACAAATATTTAAACGCAGGTCACTTGCATGCTTGATTATTAAAGCGATTTGAAATGAATAGCGTTTTCCATTTTTAGATAAATGAAATACTTAAGATCAATTTCGGTCACGTTTTTTTTCCGTTTCTGACGCTGCGCGTCGGAAATTCGGTTCAAAACACCGACTTTGCTAGTGTTTTCTGAAACATCTTCTGCCGTTACCTAAAAATGGAAAACGTCATTCTATTAAATATATTCTGATTAAGAACACCTGCCAATTTCATGTGTTTCCGAATAAAAATGAATTCAGAAATATGTCAGAAATTAGTTATTTTGGATTTGAGAACAATGAAATATTTTGATAACCAGGGAAAAAAAGAAACATCCTTTAAGAAGAGTACACGGAAAACAGAAGTTAAAAATATTAATTTCCTGAGGAGATATTTTAAATATACGAATGCGTCCTTCGCCCATAGGTTTAACATTAGCGAGGGCAGTAGGAAAGTTCTCTGAAGAACAGCCTTAAGAATTGTCAGAGGAAACACAATTCCATGTATTCTGATACTCCGAAAAATGTTCTCATTATATATATATATATATATATATATATATATATATGTTACGGTCAATATGATTAATCCGGTCATTATTAATAATAACGGCCGATTATTATTAATAATACCTGTTATTATTATTAATGACCAGATTAATCATATTGACCGTAACATATATATATTAAACTCCATACAAAATCATTGTCTCAGTAATCTTAATAAATGTACTTCTCTAAAATTCAGTATTTTAAATATGCTATCGAAATACATAAAGTATTCATCTTGTGATAATAATAACAATTAGCTTGAACAATTAATTTTTAACATAAATATTTGATTAATTATTGATATCCTAATTGGTAAATGTATTTTAAAACGAATATTGTGTTTATTTAGTATAGTTTCATTAAGTTCAGATTCGAAACGCAATTATAAAACAATTACCTATTACTTTTTTTATATGAAGTCCATTACTGGCACAGTGGATGTCCAGTACTGGAATGGTGGATGCTCGTTGCTGGAATTTTAAGTATTTTCCTTTATTTCTATTAGTACAATTAAATTTACATTTACAAGTGGAAATGTGACAATGAGATTGGTTACATATTGTAGATACATTCATACATTGAATTTAAAAAGTGGAATATAATAACGATAACTAGTAATTAAAAACATATTTTTTAAAGACGTTACTTAAAAGTACCCGTGACTGGAAAGAGTGCCCTATTACTATAATATAATTATAATTATTTTACATTAATCCCTCAGACGTAAATTTCTCTATTAAATATTTAAAATTTCCAAGTTTTTTCTTACGTAATAGCCATTGTGTTATTATCGTAATGCTGCAAAGTTCTATATTAGATATTAATTCCTAATGTTTAATAATAAAACTCATATTTTATGCAAGACCTTTCATATATTATTAATAATAATTTTGATCAAGTCTCTTTAAAATGAAATGCATTACGAATAAGAAATAATACCTGTAAACAAATCTATGGAAATTCACAAAATCTTATATTTATGTTTAAAAATCTATTAAGTCCTAAAACATAATAAAATAAGAATATATCGTTTTACATTATGAATTAAAAATATTACAAATAATTAATTTAAAACAATGTAAATTTATAACTCTTAAGTATAGACAAATTGAAATTAATTTTAGCATATTTTGTACTTACCAAATCTTAATGCATATCCATTTAAAAAATCTTCGCGTGTTCCTTTATCCATTTTTAGCAAATTGTTAATGATGTCATATTAGAGGGAATCTTTTCCAGCAAGAAATTTCGGATAACTGACACTTATATGTAACACAGCTACCACGAAATTCCCCAGCTAGAATTCTTCAAAATTTGAAAATAAATTAAACAAAACTTGAATTCATCTTATGCTTACAACACTTTGAATAAATAATCCTTCCGATTTCCGAATGAAACAACCACTTTTCAAATTTATCTTGACCGCAGACGATAGACGAGTCCATATAATAAATAATGAGCAGCTGCCCAATTTCTTACCAAAGAATAAATGTTTTCTTCTTCCTTCCCCCCTCCGCCGTTCAATATGTATATGTTGTTTTTCAGGCTTCAAAATAACGCTTTGCAGATGATACAATGAAAGACTTCCGTTTATTTTATTTTATTTTATTTTATGTCAAGTTTGCTAAATGCAATTTTTAAATTAAAAAATGTCGAGATTTTTTTTTTCCAAATATGGGCTAGAATAGCTATAACAATTATATTGAAAATTCTGGAGATAAAATAAAATGAAATAGTATTTTCCTTCTAACAGAAGCAAATTACTTATTTTATATGTTTATGATATTCATAACCTACTTCATCGATAAAGAAACGAAAACAATTTAAATAAAGCCCTAGCATACAAAAAAGAAACTTTGCTTTTCTGAAAATATCGGATTATCTCTATTCACATTTTGTCTACATTTTAATAGCACTTTACAGTGAACAACACTTCCCTCCATTATATTATTTTTCTGCCAGTTCCGATGATTACAAGTAATTTATAATTGACAAAATTCTTTGAAGTTATTTTAACACAATTATTAATTTTTCCTAAAAAATAAAACTTTTATATTTTTTTAATTAAAAAATAAGTTTAAAAATAAATTTAAAAAATCACATTTTCTAGTTTTCATAAATAAGTATGTTTCTATGATAATTTACAATTGCATAATTAAAAAGATTTATATATATATATATATATTATGCTGATAATTTTATTTTAGTTAGATATATGAATAACTGAATATAAATTACTTTCCAAGAGGCATAATAAATTACTAAGGCTCTCAAATGCGTAAAGATGACACTATGTATGTTTCTTCTCATTTTCAAAGATTTTTTAAATTCACATTTTTGTCACTGTGTGAATTCCCAACATGTTAGTACTTTGGTCGCAGCTGTGACGTGACATGCGTGATTTACAAAGACGTCAAAGTAACGTCACAAAAATTAAAAAATTGCCTAGAAAAGTATTTTTACGATGTACTTTTACTAACATGTTTGAAATAGCTTTGTATGTTTTATTTTATAATTTTCAAAGAAGTCCACATTTTAGTAACAATGTGACTTCACTCAATGGTGGCATTTTGGTCACAGAAGTATCGTGACAACTGTGACTCGCATTGACGTCACAGTGACGTCACTGCGACCATGCATGCTATGAGGGTAGTTTACACATTTTTATTTTAATATTTTAAATTATGCATATCCATGATGGGTAAGTATTACGGTGGCCCCCAACGACTAGTTTTGTTTTACGATTTCACAAAAGAATATGTTTTATTAATTAAAAAACTATTACATGCTATTGTTAGAAAAAAAATTATGCTTTTGTGTAGTTAAATGCTTTAATAAAATAGTTCATCTTTCGTCTATTGTAATTACTGGCTAGTGGAAGTACAAAAAATGATTTCGAAGAATGCATTTACCGTAATTTCCGGCGTATAATCCGCAGCACAAAGAGTCGTTTTTCGACCCAGAAATTTTATTCAATAATTGTAGTTAAATATTTACAGCGATCTTTTAAGTTACATTTTATAAAATAATATTTCTGAGTCGAAAAACGACTCTTTGAGCTGCGGATTATACGCCGGAAATTACGGTAAGTAATTAATTCAAATGACTGTAAAATAAGGAATTTCTCGGTCACAGACAAAGTGAAATCTAAATCAAATCCATTGTTTGAATGAAACTGTTAAATTTAAAAATGTGTTTGACGTCCGTGGATAAATTTATTTTGTGTCTCAGTAAGTATAAAGCTTAAAGTTTTGCGAGTGGTACGTGTCACAAAGCCGATATTTAAAGAATGACACTGTTTTAATTCCACGGGGAAAAAAACCGCACCACGCCCTATTAACCTTGTTGCATATCATCCTATGAAAATGTGAATGGTATTAATCGATTAGTAATTTTAACTACTAATAATTTCTGTCTCTGTATAATCTACTAATTAAAATATAATTTTGCTAATTAATACATTTTTTATGGCGAAACCTTGTATTCAAATTGGTCATGTTCTTTTCTTCCAGAAGTTTATTTGAACTTTTCCTATAATTTTTTTAGGTTTTTACGATTAAATAAGACAATGCGAACCATATAGTAAAACTAGTGGTAAAGTGATTGCCTATATTGTGAATCAGGATCTGCCACTGATTTACACACACACACACACATCTCTCTCTCTCTCTCTCTCTCTCTCTCTCTCTCTATATATATATATATATATATATATATATATATATATAATCAAGCAAAGAAATATAATTGGTCTAAACCAACACCCTCCTCACATAACAAGAGAATACAAGATACAATTTGAAAAACTAAAAAATAATACAACAATAAATTCACGGAATATTAAACAAAAAACAAGAAACAAAAAAAAAACATGCTGTAGCCTCATCGGCAATGGGTTAAATTAAAAAAGGCAGCCAAGCACTCCAGAAAAAACAAAGCAATATGTATTTCTGGCAGTGGGTTTCAGCCAGAACGCTGCATAGCAAAATTAAAATGTACAAAAACGTATTTGAAGCTACATAACAGACGCTCCCCCACCGGACCCTACGTCACAATATTAAAAGAATGCTTCACCAAGAATACAACACTGTAACAGCTACAGGTGAAATAAATGTCCGTTGTAAAAACCACATTTACCACCAACTCACCCACGATGTCACTTTAATAAAAGTAAAACAAAATAAACAAACCAAAATACATATTTCAACACCCAATCCAAGTTGTTCCAGGTCGGGTGCCATTAAACGCAGTCTTCATCGGAAAACCGTCCTTAGAAAGGTTTTAGGAAATTCCGAGTCATATACTGTCAAATAAAAGCAATCCATCAGTAATGGAGGCAAAATCTGAATACTTTTTAATAAATTCAAAAGGAATATTCTTTTTGTAATATAGAATTACTTATGAATTAAAATAATTCCCTATGAAACAGGTTTTTACCTGTACAACTTTTGAAAAAACTGTATATTTGACTGATAATAAATAATATTGTCAGTGAAATTAACAGTCAAATATACCGCATTTATCCTATATTTGTATTTATCCCAGGGATGAGATTTTTCCGCTTTTTCGTATACCAGTATAATCTTAGAGAAAACGTTGTTCTCTTAAATCTTAGAATGTTCCGTTTAAATAAAAAAAAACATTTTCTGTAAGATTATACTGGTATTCAAAAATACGGAGAAATGTCATCCCTGATTTATCCTTAATATCAAATATTATTGTCGGTATCCTACCGAGACATAAAATATGCAACAACTTGTGTCAGAAATTATGCGGCGACTCCATAAGTAAAAACTAGCGATAAATAAAAAGTATAAATGTATATTCAGAGTGCATATGTTAAAGAATGTTCGCACATATTCGTATGTATTTGTCTCGATTTGTATAATCTATTTATTTCGAGCTCTAGTGGTGAAATATGATGGCATCATTGGACAGACCGGCAAAATTGTGCGCTTTTTTTAAATTATTAAAAGAAAATTTTAACAAACAATTAAAAAAATGTGTGCTGCGTTGAAATTTAGTACATATTTTAAGTAATCATTAAGTAATTTTTTTTTTCAATTTTTCAAATGTAGTTTATTTGACATTAAAAAAGTGTAGACTTTAGCAGAAATACATTTATCATATGCATTTAGATTCCGAAAATATCCACTTAGAAGCATAGTATAGTATGTTTGATTTTTTGGAATCTTCCAGATAAGTGTTTGGTGTCAAATTTTTTTTCACCTCATCGTGACAAAAATACGTACGCCAAGTACAGAGCCGATACCGATATTCCTATACCACAATATAAGCGTATTGATTTTCTTACGTATGCCAATTTGTATAATACAACATCCATATATATCATTTATATAATACAACATCCATATAAGGACATCCACATTTTAAACATACTTGTGAAGTTTGCACAAATAATTATAATAATTTAAGTTTTAAATATTTTTGTTTATATACGTATTTCCATGTACGCTGCAAGTTGTGTCTGTTTATAATGATAATAGAGGACTTTAGAATATTTTATTGTTTTTTTTATCAATAATGTTTTTTTTTATAAATTTGTAGAATTTTTTTTTATTATAAATTTGAAGAAAATCGGATAATTCTGCATGAAAAATCCATTTATCTAAATTGAGGGGGGGATTACCCCCCGCCTTTTCCCCTTTATACTTAACCAACGAACCCCCAAAACTAATCAGGGAAGCGCCTTATCATAAGGAACATATATCCAAAATTTGAAGCAAAACGCTTATTTCTATCAAGAGTTATCTCGTTACGTACATACATACATACATACATACATACATACATACGTACATACAGAACGGGCGGGCACATTAGCTCTCAGGCTTTGATAGCCTGTGTTACTATTATGAAAATTTATGTTAACGCTATTTCGGCAATGCTTTGTGGACAAAGTGGAAATGTTAGACTTTTAAATTACTGTGGGGTTGGATGACTTTAGTAGTGAGATTAGCAGCTGGATTTTGGTTTAATTTCCTTCATTTCACAGAGATACATGTTACGATTTTTAGAAATTTACCACCCTGAAAACCCCAGATCTCCGTATCAAATCGAAGCCCACGCAGTTGCATTTCAATATTTATTTGTTCTGTCCGATAATAATTGGGAGTTTTCTCAAGAAAGTACGGAATTAAATCACCGATAAAGAAAAAAAATATTATTTCTTCATAATAATACAATGATAAAACATTCTCCACGCCACTAGACATCATTGAAAACTTTCAGTAAATTGCATTTTAATAAGATGTTAAGAAGCATATTTCGATTAATTCAAATGCCTCTCTCCAGATCGCAACAGTTTTTTTTTTTTTTTTTTTTGGGAGAGCAATATCGCAGAAATCTGCGTTCCGTAGCTCATGTTCGACGTTAAATAATCCAAGCGTGCAAGATTATCTAAGACAAGGTAGGTGTATAGAATAAGGAATCAGAGCTTTTGAGGAGGGCGGTACTCCGCTTTTATGGCAGCAAAAAATTTACGTGCATAGATCATTGCGAGAAAGGGCGCAAATTTAGCTTTGGAATAAAAATATAAAAAACAAAATGTTACAAAACAATAACTTTAAATATAATAAATTCGGCTTTTTAAGAACTGAGAAATAAAAAAGATTTTCTAAAGATCAATAACTACGAGAATTGTTTTTTAGAATATTTTCAAGGGAAATAAAATATTAAATAAAATATTTTAAATAATAAGGAATTTAAATAAATGAAATAAATGGAATATTGTTTAAGATAGGAAATGACGTAATAAACTAGGGTTGTGTAATAAACTTAGAAGGGGAAAAAATTATGGAATAAATTTAATGAAGAGCGGAATTATAATTTTTGTAATATACATATCAAATCATTTTAGCACATTCGCATCGGTAAACAAGAATTCTCGTTTTTAAAAAATAAGCGTTGTCACCGGGAAATGAGAATTCTCGTTTTTATATTTAAAAAAAATGACTAAAGACGCCGTTTCTACCTTACAGAATATACATTTATATTATGTTGCCCATCTATATATTTAAAACGAAATGCGCATTCTGTCAAATCCACATAAATATCGTCTCTTTGCGCAAGCGTCAACGTTTCTTTGAAGGCTTCTACCCTCAGAAACGGGAAACCTGATTGATTAACACAACCCTCACCTGTTTAGCCTAAGGGGGATTGAAAAGGGTTGATTGAAAACGAATGAAGTAGTACCATTGCATTGAAAGCATAGACCTTGTAATATATTTTTGCTCTGAGGTTGAAATATGTAGCTTTTTGTAATGAACTCACGTTTTCACTACTAAATATGCATATTTTTTTCGCAAAATCTTAAAGAGAGTATGTATACAGTTATATTTATAACCGAATGAAATGTCAGAGAGTTCGGAAGATGAGAACTATTTTTTTTATTGCTACGTTAAAGGAGCCGACGTGAAAATAAACAAACAAAGAAATAATTGAGATGAAAACATTTTTTTTACAACTAGATAAAAATATCTTTTCACGAAATTTTTACACGAGCTGTAAAACCGTTTTACTTATCACCAGTAAAGATTTCAAAGAGTTCGGACAAAAAGAGCTTTTCATTTTAAAACTACAAAACAACCCTAGGTTAAAAAAAAAAGAAAAAGAGCGCTTTTATCACTAAATATCATTATTTTTTCGCAAATTTTTCGTTATAAAATAGAATTTCACACGAAATCGGCTTGAAGATACAAAATAATAAAAACCATGTTTTATTATTATTATTATTATTATTATTATGATTATTACGGTCCCGAGCAACTTCGGGCGGCGGTCAGCTAGTATTGTTTAAAATCAGATTACATTTTATAATAAATACGTATATTGAATGATAGTTACTGATGCCTAAATTTGAGAACACTATCTAGGAAATACAACAGCCATTCAGAAGAGGGAGGAGCTACCATTGTTTTAATATCACTAAAATACCCCATTTTTTTGGAAAGTTTAAGGAAAAATTACTCGATGGAATGTGTTCACAATTTATGAGACACACACTCTGATTTGAAAAAAAATATTTACTCGTATGTTAGTACATATCATTTCAAGCATATGTATAATAATAATAATAAATTATAGCATAAAAATAAAATCTTATTCAAGAATGATGTTTCATATCTGCAACAAACAGAAAAATGCATATTTCGTAGAAACATTTTTAATTTTCTATTACGAAATTGTAAAAAAAATGATTTTAACTTTGTGAAAAATCTACTTCTGGCCAAGTCATTTCATTTAGTAATTTCACTAAATTTATGCAGTTTATTTCAGCAAAAACCATGTGAAACTGCTAAAGCAGCCATACTCAACCTGCGGCCCGCGGGCCACATTTGGCCCGGCGACCTTTAATATGCAGCCCGCGACACATAATCATTATTCTCTATTTATAAAATCAATGGAGTTGTGCATAAAAATTTTAAGACCTTCACTGTTCTTTTATATATTTTCATCGGAAGACAAAATCTGCCCTGTTATTTATAATAACTAATTTAAAATTATTTTAAACATGTTAAATTCCGTTTCGTTAGTCAAAAGTTCTTTTTACTTGTAGTTCCATTTGTGCTATAGTGGTGTATATCTTTCTTGATCTTCAACACTGAACAAACATTATTTCAAATTAATTAAATTTGTACTTATCTTCCGAAAAAAGATTTTGCACTGAGATAATGAATGTTTTTTTAAAGAAAATCCCCTGACTTTTTTTTCAGAAACTTGGAAATACTGCATTGTTATATTATTACTCTTATACTTATCATATAGCTAATAATGTCTATTAGGGACATTAGAGTTAAACGTTTGCCACAGCAAAAGGTTTTTAATCACTAATTCCAAACAAAAATCTTCGCGGCATATTTCTACATCATTATGAATAAAAATCTACCACGAAGTATACCTTTCGAAAATAGTGGTGTTAAATTTTTTGCTAGCATTTCTTCAATGCTACTAACTACCGTATATACTCGTGTATAAGCCGACCCCCAAATTCGAGATGAAAAGAGTTTTAATACCAATAATTTACAATGGTTTTCTAAGTCTTAAATAATTTAGAATTAAATGAGATTAAATAAGTTGTAGAAAACCACTTTGAATTACTGGTATTAAACGTGCTTTTGTCTCGAATTTGGGGGTCGGCTTATACACGAGTATATACGGTATATTAACTTTATTCTATAGCTTTGTTATACTACTTTTGTTATCTTACTATTTTAATTACACCTTTTTGTACATTATTATACGAGTGTACTGCGTCCAGCCTAACGTCGCAAACATATGTTTGCGGCCTGTGAGAAAAAAAAGATCACGTATGGCTGTGCTAAAGGAATAAAATAAAATGTCGTATAAAAAATAACTTGTTATAGCTGTATATTGGAGATTCTACGAACAATTTAGATTAGCTGCAGTGTTGAAAAATAGCAACAATCGAAAAAAGCGTATTTTAAACGTTGTTGTGGAAATAATATCGACTTTTGTGTACATTGAAGATATGCAACAGGCTGATACAAAGGGTTAACCCTTTCCGTCGCGAAGTAAGTCTGTTTGTAAAATGATGAAATAATAGACTGACACCAGAAATAACAAACGAATTCATTAGAAAATATAAACTTGCTTATTTTCTGGTACTTAACAAAAGGAAACTTTTAATTAAATATTCTTGGTGCCGTTTGTCAGTTTTGGAATTAAAATTATGTGTCTTTTTTTGTGACCACCGCCCGTTAAAGGGCTAAAGAATACCTATGAATAATAAAGAAGTTTTATAATTCGTTCAATGGACATTTTTGAATGCCTATTTCAAACAATATGATTGGCTACTTTAATTCTAATGATTTATTCACTTACTGTTATGGATATTTATTTAAGTGCTACTTTGACGATAATTTGTAGGTGACTTGGATATGTTAGTAGGTGATCTGGATATGTTAGTGATTTAAATAGTGTTGAGTTGGATTCGCCAAGGTGGCGCCAGATCAGAGAATTTTTCAAGTGAACTAGCAGTATTTTCTTACAGAGAAAAATTGCTTGATTTAATCTCGCGATTAAATAAAGCGATTGCTTTTATAAGAAAATCCTGGTATTTTCCTGAAAAATTCCCTGATCTGTCGCAAGCCTGTACAGGTTTAAAGATAAGATTAGTAGTTGAAATTTGATTTCAGTTTAATTCAATTCTTAGTAAAATACATTAAATCGTTTCAAATGATGTTTTACGCTTTGATTGGTTATAAACTTTCTTAAATATAAACTTGAAAAAATTAGAAATAGAATAATATAGAAATTATTAAATTCAATTAAAAAAAATAGTTTTCGAATAAGTTACAAATTGTAACTGTTTGTTAGAATATGACGTATCTTTCAAAATGGTTATTTTTAATTTTGAAATCAACAATTAAATTCAGCTTTCATAAAATTATGCTTTGTATATTGAATTATATTGAATGAGATAACGAATATTTTAAATATGCGTATTCTAATAAGTTCGCAAATTCAACTGATATTTTAAATAAATATTAATCGTCTTTTTAAATCCCATTTTTACTTCATTACGTTCCTGTAATAGTGTTAATGAACTCAAAAATTTTCATTATACTTTTGGTTAAACAAGTAATTACAGCACGCAAACCTGAAAATATAAATTTTTCTTCCCTTGCACATACATTACTCTAGTAAATTTATTAATGAGCAAGTGTTCAAATAATGAGCCAGGTAATGAAGATCAGATAATTTTACATTTTCGATTGCTTTATTTATAACGATTTATTCATTTACTATTATGAAGATTTATGTAAATGCTACTTTAATGACCCTTTGTAGCTGAGGTTGAAATGCTGTAATTTAACGTAGAGTTAATTAATAAATTAGTGTAGACTTGTAAATTATTGCTGAGTTGAGTGCATGTTTTAGTTATGAGATTAGCAGTTGAACTTTGGTTTCATTTCCATTTATTATATCGTGAATGAAATGAAATATTTTTAAATAAAACTTTCCTCTGTCAATTATCTTTAATTTTTCTTATGACTAATTACCGGCAATGGAATAGCGTCAGGTGGGGGGGGGGGCACCATCATTTTAATACCAGTATAATTATAAACTACACTTGGCCTTAATTAATCATTGAACGCAGAGGTGCCAATCTCTCAATAATCTTCCGTAATATGTGGATCATTTTGACCCAGTTTAAGAACGTTTCGAACCAGAAAAATTATTTGTTTAATCTTTATTTAGCTACTTTCAGATTTCTACATAGAATATATTTAATTTCATTTCTTAATAAAAATTCTGGTGCGAAACCTATTAAACCTGGGTTAAATTAACTCACATATTACGGAAGATTAGTAAGAACTTGGCACCTCTGTTGAACGGTATGAATTAAATAAGGCGAAATACAGTATATAAAAATACTGGTAGTAAAGTGATCGTGCCCCCCCCCCCCCCGTTGACGCTACGCTTTTCATTAACTGTATAATATTCATAAAAACTTAGTACTATCATAAAATATTAACTATTAAATTACATTTAAAGAACATTTTCAGATATAGGAGAAGCTGCAGTATGTTAAGACGATACGAGTTTCTGAAAGCAACTATATTAATTAAAGCAACTGCATTAATTTTAGCTTATATAAAATTATGCTTTGTATTGATTGAGATATTAAATATTTTAATATGCGTATTTAAATAAGCTCGCAAATTCAACGGGTAATTTAAATAAATATTAATAGGCCTTTAACCATTTCAGGGGTAAAGTACTTTCAGAAGTAAAATGTTGAAATAAATGACTGGTACCGGAATTAACGTAGAAATTTATTTGTAAATACGAAAAAGGCAAAAAATCACATACATATTAAATGGAAAAGATTTTAGCAAATTTCTGGTGCATTGAGGCGTTTGGGAATTAAAAATAAGTAGTTTCATAAACATACCACTACCCCTGAAAGGGTTAAAATATCATTCTTCCGTACTACCTTTATACGATCTTGTTAATGAACCCATAAATTTACATTATACTTTTAGTTAAACAAGTAATTACTGCACACAAACATGAAAATATAAAATTTACTTTTCTTTCCTTTAATTCGCATACATTACTCTAGTAAATTTATTAAGGAGCATGTGTTCAAATAATGAGCCAAGTAATGTAGTTCAGATAATTTTGTCTTTTCGACTGCTTTACTTATAGTGATTTATTCATTTATATTATGAAGATTTATGTAGATACTCTTTTAATGATCCTTTGTAGCTTAGGGTAGAAATGTTGTAAATGAATGTAGAATTTGTTAATAAATTAGTGTAGAGTTGTAAATTATTGTTTAGTTGAGTATATATATATATATTATAGTGATGAGATTAGCAGCTGAAATTTGGTTTCATTTTTATTCATTATACGGTGAAAGAAGTGAAATATTTTAAATAAAACTTCCCACTTTAAATCGTCTTTAATGTTTCGTATAAATATTTATCGTTATAATATTCCTGAAATGTTTAGTAATAACATAATATATGAATTCTTTAATTACATTTAAAAAACATTTCTTACTTTCGGAGAAGCCGAAACTTCTAATTTTTGTTAAAATATCACATGACTTTGAAAATATTTATTTTTATATTTAAATCAGCAGTTAATTTTAACTTTCGTAAAATTAAACTTTGTACTTAATGTTTTAATAAATACTTTTTAAAAAGTGTACTTTTAACAAATCAACATCCGAATTTAAAAACTATTTGAAGTAAATATGGGTTGGCATTATGAATATACCATTTATTTATTAGGATTCCATATACTTCTTTACGAACTTATAGACTCTCGTTACCTTTTTAGTTGAACAAGTAAATATAGCACTTATGCATGGAAGTATATAACATACTTTTTTTTATTCTCTAACCATTTTACATCATAAGCGCTTATATACGTCAATTTCAGAAATTACTTTTGGATTCAGAAAACCCGAATCCATATCGGAAGTTCCAAAAGAATAATTTTTATTTTTATAATTACGAAACGTCTGTCAGTATATAATATAAAGCAAAAATTACTCTTCAGAATTTCAAGTCTGAATTCAAAATTTCTAAATAAAAGAGAAATACCTGAAATAAATGCGTCAGATGGAAATGATTTAATTGACTTGACACACACTACCGTTATATATTTATTTAAAATTGCATGTTAAATTAATAAGGCAGGTTATTAAGCTAAGAAGATTTTCCCTTTTGGATTCTTTACTGCAACAGATTTATTCATCCATTATTCTGATTTATGTTGATGATATTTCGACAATCCTTTCTAGCTGAGGTAGAAATGTTAGACTTGTAAAATAGTGTTGAGTTGGGTACATGTTTTATCAATGACATTAGCAGTCGAATTTTTGATTAATTTTCATCTGTTTTACCGTGATAGATATTAAATCATTTTTAATAATGCATTTGAATCACAAGGAAGATTCATTTTTCGTTTAATATTCTTGTTTTAGTATGTGTGTTTCAAATTATTTGAAAGACAAATAATAAAACATGGTTAACTTAATTCGTTAAAAGTAATAAACATCTTTCATGAAAATCGCTCTAGTGATCAAACAGGTCAATAAAATTCATTGAAATATGAAATATAATTATTTTTATTCATAAATTAAATAAAGTGATAAAAACAACAATGTAATTTTCCCTCTAAACACAGGAAAATTTTAAATGGAAATATCCACATTTTTGTAATTTTAATTGGAATAACGCAGTAAAAAACCATAAATCGCGTTGGAACGGTATGCGTAGCATATTGAATGGCATCTTAAAACTGAGGGTGGAAAAGTAATGTTGAAAGAACATTTGGCCGACGTGTGCTACAGACCTGTTTAATGTTGTAAGAAAACATTTGGCCGACGCACGTGTGCTACAGACCTGTTTTTATGACAAAATAGTCTACTGCGTCTTCACCTGACATTACTCCAGCAGATTTCTCCATATTATTATTTCTCCCTATTATTAAGATTATTGTATATCTTAAACCATTTAAGTTCTACTGATATGAAAGACAATTTTCCCGCGCTATAACGTTTTCATTGTTATCAATAGAATCCACCTTGCATTGTCTGTAGGTGTGACCATTTCTAAAATTGTATTTCTATTATAACACTTGATTTTCATGTTGCCTGCGCGTACTTTTACGTTTTTCTTGTTGATTTTCTTTGACTATTTCTTAATTTACGTTTATATTGCTACATGTATCGTTTTTAATACCACATAGCATTTATCTGTACCATTGTGATCAATTTGTCATACCTGCCTACATCACAATAAACTTCCGTACAATGTACAGTCGTGGAAAAAAAAACGGAACACCCCCCACTAACTCTGCAACAAATTATAGTGGAAGGACGTGACTAGTACCAAACTATTGGAAATAAAGTCTACTTTTAAGTGATGTATCTAAAATTTGCTTAAGGGGCCATCTACATATTAAAACCAGCCTAAACTTTAATTCTTTCAATGGCAACACCCACTTTTGACTTGATATTTTAAATCTTCGGTTCAAACTATGCCTAGATACAAAATTTTAAGTCATTTGGATGATAAATTTTTGAATTATAAACATTCAAATTTTAGAGTTTCTAAAGTTAAATTACCTTTTCATATTTTTATTAATATCTCCTGAAATTATAATCCTAAGGTGCTAACGTTTTGTTTGGTTATAAAACTCAAAAACCCAAACATAACTACGTAAAATTTGTAATTTTTAAAATTTTATAATATGAATTATGAATTATGAAATTAATATTCGAAAAAATTATGAATTGCAATCTACAATTTTTTGATGGATTTATATTTATTATGTCCTGCTTTATGTGTATTCAAAATTTCAATTTTTTTTTCCAAGTAGTTTTCAAATTATGCTTAAAAAACGACAACATGCTGCTTTAAGGGGCCGTCTATGATGTGCATTAAAGCATAGTTTGAATATGGATGGGAGCGCTCCGACTCGAAATCCCGATTGACACCACTAAATTTTAGTGATATTTGTTACCTTATTCAAGGACAAAATTTCTGAAATTCTTTACGTTGGAGAATACTATTAAAATTTAGTGGTAAGAATCGATATTCGGGTCGGAGAGCTCTCATTCCTCTTTGAGAAAATATTATACTCATAGGCTGTTATTATAGTGACTTGATAAACTTAGAGATTAAGTCTGTCTTACACTATATACAATGCGTAAACCGTATTTCAATGCTTCGTGATCTTACGTTAAACAACTCTGACAACGACCTGCGATTGTAGTAAGATATAAGATAGCGAGGCACCAGAACCCCAGACTTTATTAGTATATATATATATATATATATATATATATATATATATATATATATATATATATATATATATATATATATATATATATATCTTTTACTTTTTCAATGTCTGCTTTAAAATTTTTCATTAAAATTACGTAAAACGTATTTGCATGAGATATATGTTTTCATTTATGGAAAATAGTTTCGCTTTTATTTTTAAATTAATAAAGCTCATTTTTGAAAAATATGATCAGTTCTACCTTAGAAAAAACTTAATCATTTTTGTTACCTTTAAATGGATTTATAGCTTCTTTTCCAGTCTAATAAAGCTATATTGTTTTTTCTGCAGTATATATGTTTGAAGTGAAGTTTATTATAAATGCATATGTGTAGAGTATTTCCTGAAACAAAATGGCCCCACAATTAACTGAAGCAACGAAAGGCCAAATGATTGGCGTGGGGCAAGCTGGAAGAAGTTTTCGTTATATAGCTGGGCATTTTCAAGTGTCTCTTCAAACTGTTTCAACATGGATTAATAGGTAAGGTTTATATTGGTAGTTTATTGCGAAGAAAAAATTACAATATTTCTTCTATAATTTTCGTATTTAAATCTATTCGATTAAACAGGCTAATTGAAAAAAAATTACAAGGTATTTTTATGGTTTTCTGATAGGCAAGATTATTTCCCAATCGCTAGCAGTGTGCAAAAAAATCTAATAATAATAATAATAATAATAAATAATAAATGTCATATGGCAAGTTTTCTTGCCAGAAGGCATTAATGAGTTAATTGTAAAATTTCAAATGAACTACCAGAATAGGTTTAATCATAGAATTATTACCCCTATTCCGAAGGAGAATAACGGATGTAAAGTTATTCAGATGTCTTTATAACATATATTTAGTTTTAGGTCTTCAAATAAATCGGAATGTAAATTCTGCGAACATATCTCAAAACAAGACACCCCCCCCCCTCTCGATACTAAAAAAAAAGCAATGTCTGGATTTATTTTCAGACTAAAAAACAATTTTTCTGCGTTTTTTTTTGTTTTTTTTTTCTTTGTTTCATTACGCTGCTTTATACTATTTTTTTTTTAATTCTAAATTTTGTATCTGTCAATATTATTCACGTTTCTGCCAATAAACTAAGGAAAAGGCGAGTTAAATAGATGCAAAATCTGAGAAAAAGCATTATAAAAGCACCTGTAAAATTCCAATAACATTTACATACTCTAAGACTATTTTAATTACAAATAATCTTATGGTTTTTTAATCCCTTCGTGACGAGAGTCTATTACAGAATTTTTAATAATTTACCACCGGTGTTTCAAAACAGAAATTTTCGTCTAATTGAATTGTGGAAATGCTAAGATATAATAAGGCAAAGCTTGCAATAAAAAATAACTGGTGGGAAAAATCGAGGATTCTGAGCATCTTATGCGTCACGCATACGTGTCGCTCGTCCCCAAGGGGTTAAAATCGGATAATTCAACACTTGTAAACATTATCTTACGGCATATAACAATAACCGAAACTTATTAAGTGAGTAAAATGGTCATATCGGTAAAACATAATACATTAAAAGGTGACATTCTGCAGCATTTCAACAATCGAGTAGCGAACTTCAATTTGGATACAGCCCCTTAAATATGCTCATTATAAAGTAATTAATTTCTCAGAAACTAATCGTAGGAATTTAATGAAATTTGGTATCTAGGCATAGTTTGAACTGCAGATTTCAAATATGTTGTCAAATTTGGGTCTTGCTATTGAAAAAAACAAAGTTTGGGTGTGTTTTTATATGTATATGGCCCCCTAAGCAAATTTTATATACATCACTTAAAAGTAGACTTTATTTCCAATCGTTTTGTACCAGTCACTTCCTTCTACTATAATATGTTGCAGAGTTAGTGGGGGGTGTTCTGCTTTTTTTTCCACGACTGTACGTTAATTTAACAAAGGTTAAACACGTTTTAAACCCGAAATATTTTAAAGAAACGCATTGTAATAGGTTCCTTGAAACACATGACACTAAATATATATTTTTTTTTTCAGATTTATTTTCTGGTTAAAACGTCTTTAACCTGCATCAAATTAATTGACATTGTACGGAAGTTAGTTGAAAGTTGGCAGGTATTGTGATGCGAAAATGTAAATGGGCCATTTGCAATTTTGAGAAATTTCTAACTGTACAATATTGACCAATTGTTATTCTTCATTACCATCGCAAGCGCATTCATTTCAATTCCTCGAACGCCCTGATAGTTAGAGCCCGATATATTGGAGAAAATGATTTACTTTCTTTACTTTTATTGAAAGACCCTGTAAAATGTTTAAGAAAGTGTACAAAGAAAGTGTAAAATTTTGATATTCCTAGGATTCATGGAATATTCTAAATTTTGGACGGACACTTTTAACACTAGAACAGGCACAAACGATGAAAAAACACACAATAATAAAGAAAATAATTAACTTTCTAGTAGATATAATGTGAACATAATTGTCTCAAAACTAAATTGAACATTACATCACAATTTAATCATATTTCAGAACTGCATCATCCCACAAACTTCTAAATACTAGGCCTACACCCTGATGCAGAAATGGAGACTGTCGTAAGTGTTTCTTCAGGGGAATTTGTTCAGTGTTTCCATGGTCCATTGAATTTCAAGGCAGTATGTTATTAAAGAATTATTAACCTTTATTTAATCACAAATGTATAAGGCGGCGCAAACTTTTAAAAATTACTGGTATTCAAATTCAAGGGACCGTACAAATACTGAAAATAATCCATCTACGTCAACCATAATTTCTTTGTCAGCGCGCAGGCCTAGTATTCAGAGGGCTTCAATGACATGATAAGAACGGTTGTTGTTTGTTTACGCCATGTTTGTTTAGACCTGTCACCAGCCTCCTAAACAAAAAAAAAAAAAAAAACTTTCACTCCCAAAGCTTTTTTCCGGAGTGATATCTTTAATTTCTATTCGCTCTTGAACCGTCTGGGTAAAAATGATCTGAGTGCTGTCTGTAGCTTCCGATTCAGTGGCAGTGGCCACAACCCACATTTAAATGTGCATAACTATGAAAAGACATTTTTAAATTACTGTTTTATATTATATCAGAAAACTTAGCATAAAAAACAAACGGCTGATACCAGGGGTGATTGCGTCCCGGTATTTTGTATACCACTAAATTTATCGAGAAATATTGTTACTAGGACTTCGCGGAATTCATTGATTAAAGAAAAAGAAAGCTTGCTATATAAATGTAGTTGTGTACACAATATAGGAACACAATCGCCCCTGTGATACGATTAGTCTGCCATTAACATTTTCACTTTAAAACAGAGGTGCCAACTTCTCACTAATCGTCCGTAATATGTGAATTAATTTGATCCAGTTTAACAATGTTTCGAACAAGAAAAATTATTTGACCAATCTTTATTTAGTTAATTTTAGATTTCTACATGGAATGCAGTATTTAATTTCATTTCTTAAAAATAAATAAAATAAATAAAATAAATAAAATAAATAAAATAAATAAAATAAATAAAATAAATAAAATAAATAAATAAATAAAAAATAAATAAAAAATAATAAAAAATCTGATACGACATGTATTAAACCTGAATTAAAATAACCCATGTATTACGGAAAATTAGTGAGAGCTTGGCACCTCTGCTTCAAAGTTTGGGGTTTTGATAATTTTTAGTCGAATATTTCAATCGATTTACTCGATGACAGTACAGTTTCACTGTGATACATTGCAGATCGATTATTTAGACATGTCAGCTCATTAATAGATCTGTCAATGAGGTAATAAACAGATCAATCGATGTTGTTTGATCAGTTTTTATCGTCAAAAGAACCACTTTACCACTTTAACTATTCCGTTCAAATCACATACTTTTGTTACGGAAATGCATATGCGTAATCAGATTAATTTAACCAATAAATAAAGTGGGTAAATAAAAATAAAAATTATTCAACTAAAATATTACTAAATATTATAAATAATATTACGTGACTGCCAATTTGTACCTTTCAAAAAGTAAAATGAAGATATTTAAAAAAGAATTTTTGATGTATAAATAAAAATATGTAATATAAATTTCATTTAATAATCATAAAATGAGCGTTCACTTCCTCGAAATTTGTCAAAATAGCCTCTTTTTCTTTATATATTTAATCGAAACACATAAATATTAAAAATAGTATTATGTGACTGCCAATTTTTACCTTTAAAAAAGTCAAATGAAGATATTTAAACAATAATTTTTTATGTATAAATAAAAACATGTAATATAAATTCCATTGAATAATCATACGGTTAGTGCTTACTTCCTCACTGTCAAGAAATCCTCTTTTTTTATATATTTAACCCTTAATTGCATAGTGATGTACAGTCGTGGAAAAAAAAACGGAACACCCCCCACTAACTCTGCAACAAATTATAGTAGAAGGACGTGACTGGTACCAAACGATTGGAAATAAAGTCAACTTTTAAGTAATGTATCTAAAATTTGCTTAAGGGGCCATCTACATATTAAAACCAGCCTAAACTTTAACTTTTTTAATTGAAACACCCACTTTTGACATGATATTTTAAATCTTCGGTTCAAACTATGCCTAGATACAAAATTTTAAGTCATTTGGATGATAAATTTTTGAGTTATAAACATTCAAATTTTAGAGTTTCTAAAGTTAAATTACCTTTTCACATTTTTATTAATATCTCCTGAAATTATAATCCTAAGGTGCTAACGTTTTGTTTGGTTATAAAACTCAAAAACGCAAACATAACTACGTAAAATTTGTAATTTTTAAAATTTTATAATATGAATTATGAATTATGAAATTAATATTCGAAAAAGTTATGAATTGCAATCTACAATTTTTTTGATGGATTTATATTTATTATGTCCTGCTTTAAGTGTATTCAAAATTTAATTTTTTTTTCCAAGTAGTTTTCAAATTATGCTTAAAAAACGACAAAATGCTGCTTTAAGGGGCCGTCTATGATGTGCATTAAAGCATAGTTTGAATAGGGATGGGGGCGCTCCGACTCGAAATCCCGATTGACACCACTAAATTTTAATAGTATTTGTTACATTATTCAAGGACAAAATTTCTGAAATTCTTTACGTTGGAGAATACTATTAAAATTTAGTGGTAAGAATCGATATTCGGGTCGGAGAGCTCTCATTCCTCTTTGAGAAAATATTATACTCATAGGCTGGGATTATAGTGACTTGATAAACTTAGAGATTAAGTCTGTCTTACACTATAAACAATGCGTAAACCGTGAGTTTATTTCAATGCTTCGTGATCTTACGTTAAACAACTCTGACAACGACCTGCGATTGTAGTAAGATATAAGATAGCGAGGCACCAGAACCCCAGCCTTTATTAGTATATATATATATATATACAGGGTGTTCCGTTAAAGGGGTCCGATATTAATAGGGGTAATAGAGGAGATCACACGGAGCATAAATCAGTATATAATGCCTGGCCGGATCTCAATAATTTTCAAGTTACAGCAAATAGAATGAAAAATCGGAAATTTGTAAAGAAAACCTCATTGCTAAACTATCGATAATGCTACATAAAAACGAAGCACATATTTAGAAAGAGCAGAAAAAATCCTACGAAATTACATAAGTTGTTTTAGAATATTGAGAATTAATGGCGAGTTACAAGCTCTGAAACAGTGAAAAAATACAAAATCAAATATTTAGCAAAATAGTTAATCGTTAATTCCAAAAATGCAACTCTACCTACATCAAGGAAAATGTTATGAAATTTGGTCCATTCCGAAAGCTTTCGAAGAAGCTGACAATAAACCATATCAGTTTAATTGTATGGGAGAAATCAAGCAGTTCCCTAGTTACAACTCTGTACTGTTGCACGCTCGGAAAGAGCGAAACTCCACCCATGACGATTGTAAACACCCCGTTTTAATATCTTTCAATTATACATTTCTGATCAACCTCTATCAATACCCTTTCATTATTCAGTCTGGTCAAGTGAATGACATATTGTGCAGCTCTCGCCTTGTCTTAAAGCAAACTCCGTGACTGCTGCGTTTCCTCCATGAACTTTCAGGATGATGAAGAAGAAGTACTTTTTATGCAAATTTTCTATGTGTATAGGAAGAAAAGTGTAATAAAACAGCAGTCATCAGTGGGCGTTATGTTAAAGGGAGGCTGTTGTAAGTGGGATTGTAGTAAGTTGATGCATAATAATTATGCCGGAATACTCTAACGAAGAATATGCGGACATGCATCTGATGTACGGGCAAGCTCATGGAAATGCATGTCTAGCACAGCGCATGTACCGTGAGCAATTTCCAAGGAGACGTTGCCCAAGTTCGAAACTCTTCATAAAAATCGATAGACGATTACGGGAGACTGGATCGTTTAATACAGCAAGCATTGATGCAGGGAAACCTCGACATGTACGAACACCTGCAATGGAAGAAGATGTACTGAATATTTTTAAAGATAACCCCTCCACGAGTACACGAGCTGCTGCGTCTGAAGTCGGTGTTTCTCACCAAAGTGTGTGGCGTGTTCTGCGTGCAGAAAACATGCACCCCTTTCATGTGCAGCGGGTACAACTGTTATCAGTAACAGATTGTGCTCAGCGGACAGAATTCGTACGCTGGTTGCTTAATGTAACAGAAAATAATCCACAATTTCTGGAAAATATTTTATTTACTGATGAAGCAACATTTACGAGAGAGGGAGTGGTAAACACGCACAATATGCACACATGGTCATATACAAATCCGCACACTGTTTTCCCGTCGAACGCACAACAAAAGTTCAGTGTGAACATATGGGCAGGTGTCCTCGGCGATTATCTCATAGGACCATATTTACTCCCAGATGTACTCAATGGCAGTACGTACTTGGTTTTCCTACGGGATATCTTACCGCAGTTACTGCAAAATGTGCCAGCAACATTGCGCCACAATATGTGGTTTATGCACGATGGCGCACCGGCACATTTTTTCATAGGTGTTCGCAATCACCTCAATTCAACATATCCTGGGAAATGGATTGGACGCAGTGGACCTGTTGCTTGGCCTGCACGCTCTCCAGACCTCAATCCGTTAGACTTTTTTGTTTGGGGACACCTTAAATCGCTGGTGTATGAAACGCCTGTGGATACACCGGAGGATTTACTAGCGCGAATCGTTGTCGCTGCAGGAGACATTCCCAACTCCGTCGGAATTTTTCGGCGTGTTCGCCAATCTTTACGACGTCGCTGTCGGCTGTGCGATTCTGTTAATGGGCGCAACTTCGAACACCTATTATAATAATGTCCGTTCGTCTGCCTTCCGACATTGAACTGTGCAGCGCAGGCCAGAAGACTATGCTTCACATATGTCATAAAGTACGTGGAATGTAATTCTTTATTTGTCATTTTTCTTTTATTTTCAACTCTTTTTGGCACAGTATTTTGTAAGTCACAGACTGTGGTGTACTCAAATTGTAAATTACAAAGTTTGTATGAATTAATTTAAAATTTAGTGTCTTTTTTAAATTTATAATTAATAAAATTATTATGCTATTTGTTATTATTATTTCCTATCATAAATTATGATGCACATATACATACAATAATTGTCCATGTAAAACATGTACTGAAACTTCTTGCATAGTTACAAATCGCAATATTTTTAATTATTTCCGAATTTTCACCACCAGTTTAATTTTAAGGAATTTAACTTAAGCTTTATATCAATAAAAGACCACTTTAAAATGTAGACTATTATTGTAAAGTTATTTTGGTTCATTCAACTCTTGAATAATTAAAAATGTTGCATCTCAGAAGAAGCATGATTGAAAATGTATAGTTGAGAGTAATTAAAAAGGCGGTGTTTCCAATCGTGATGGGCGGAGTTTAACCTTTGCTAGTGTCAAAGAAAGCGGAGTTGTAACTAAGAAACTGATTAATTTCTCTCACACAATTAAACCGATATGGTTCATTGTAAGCTTTTTCGAAAGTTTTCGGAATGGACCAAATTTTACTACATTTTCCTTGTTGTAGCTAGAGTTGTCTTTTTGGAATTAACGATTAACTATTTTGATGTATATTGGATTTCGTACTTTTTTCACTGTTTCAGGGCTTGTAACTCGTCAATAAATATTGCTATTTTAATACAATTGATGTCATTTTGTAGGTTTTTATCGATAGTTTAGCAATGAGGGTTCTTTTACAATTTTCCGAATTTTCATTCTATTTGCTGTAACTTGAAAATTATTGAGATCCGGCCAGGCCTTATATACTGATTTATGCTCCGTGTGATCTCCTCTATTACCCCTATTAATATTGGACCCCTTTAACGGAACACCCTGTATATATATATATATATATATATATATATATATATATATATATATATATATATTTCTTTTACTTTTTCAATGTCTGCTTTAAAATTTTTCATTAAAATTACGTAAAACGTATTTGCATGAGATATATGTTTTCATTTATGGAGAATAGTTTCGCTTTTATTTTTAAATTAATAAAGCTCATTTTTGAAAAATATGATCAGTTCTACCTTAGAAAAAACTTAATCATTTTTGTTACCTTTAAATGGATTTATAGCTTCTTTTCCAGTCTAATAAAGCTATATTGTTTTTTCTGCAGTATATATGTTTGAAGTGAAGTTTATTATAAATGCATATGTGTAGAGTATTTGCTGAAACAAAATGGTCCCACAATTAACTGAAGTAACGAAAGGCCAAATGATTGGCATGTGGCAGACTGGAAGAAATTTTCGTTATATAGCTGGGCATTTTCAAGTGTCTCTTCAAACTGTTTCAACATGGATTAATAGGTAAGGTTTATATTGGTAGTTTATTGCGAAGAAAAAATTACAATATTTCTTCTATAACTTTCGTATTTAAATCTATTCAATTAAACAGGCAAATTGAAAAAAATTACAAGTTATTTTTATGGTTTTCTGATAGGCAAGATTATTTCCCAATCGCTAGCAGTGTGCAAAAAAATCTAATAATAATAATAATAATAAAAAATAATAAATGTCATATGGCAAGTTTTCTTGCGGGGGGGCATTAATGAGTTAATTGTAAAATTTCAAATGAACTACCAGAATAGGTTTAATCATAGAATTATTACCCCAGTCCGAAGAAGAATAACGGATGTAAAGTTATTCAGATGTCTTTATAACATATATTTAGTTTTAGGTCTTCAAATAAATCGGAATGTAAATTCTGCGAACATATCTCAAAACAAGACACCCCCCCCCCCCCCCTCTCGCTACTGAAAAAAAAGCAATGTCTGGATTTATTTTCAGACTAAAAAAAATTTATCAGCGTTTTTTTTTTTTTTTTGTTATTTTTACTTTGTTTCATTACGCTGCTTTATACTATTTTTTTTTATTCTAAATTTTGTATCTGTCAATATTATTCACGTTTCTGCCAATAAACTAAAGAAAAGGCGAGTTAAATAGATGCAAAATCTGAGAAAAAGCATTATAAAAGCACCTGTAAAATCCCAATAACATTTACATATTCTAAGACTATTTTAATTACAAATAATCTTATGGTTTTTTAATCCCTTCGTGACGAGAGTCTATTACAGCATTTTTAATAATTTACCACCGGTTTTTCAAAACAGAAATTTTCGTCTAATTGAATTGTGGAAATGCTAAGATATAATAAGCAAAGCTTGCAATAAAAAATAACTGGTGGGAAAAATCGAGGATTCTGAGCATCTTATGCGTCACGCATACGTGTCGCTCGTCCCCAAGGGATTAAAATCGGATAATTCAACACTTGTAAACATTATCTTACAGCATATAACAATAACCGAAACTTATTAAGTGAGTAAAATGGTCATATCGGTAAAACATAATACATTAAAAGGTGACATTCTGCAGCATTTCAACAATCGAGTACCGAACTTCAATTTGGATACAGCCCCTTAAATATGCTCGTTATAAAGTAATTAATTTCGCAGAAACTAATCGTAGGAATTTAATAAAATTTGGTATCTAGGCATAGTTTGAACTGCAGATTTCAAATATGTTGTCAAATTTGGGTCTTGCTATTGAAAAAAACAAAGTTTTGGTGTGGTTTTATATGTATATGGCCCCCTAAGCAAATTTTATATACATCACTTAAAAGTAGACTTTATTTTCAATCGTTTGGTACCAGTCACTTCCTTCTACTATAATTTGTTGTAGAGTTAGTGGGGGGTGTTCCGTTTTTTCTTTTTTCACGACTGTACATTTCCATCACTTTTTATTTAACTTTTAATAAATAAATCAACTTCTTTGTCACCACTATATTTATATAGAAACATTAATCCAGTAAATTTCCCGTGAACTATGTTGCTGAGCAAATTTAAAAATCTATCTTAAAATTTCCGGTGTCTAATATGTAATATATGTATAAAAAAATACAACTGTAAAAGAAAAACTCATGCAAAGAAGGGTTAATAGAAAAACATATAAAAAAACTGTTACTTTATAACAAAAATAAAATAAATAAATAATGCATGGAAAATTGCTTTTTTGTTTAATCACGTGACAACCGCCACTTTCTTTTACTTAAATACTCGTAACCTTATTTTGAACTAGTGGTTTACATTAACTTTTCCTCTTTTTTTTTTCTTTTTTTTTGTTTTTTTTTTTTTAACTTTTGAAAAATTTTATTAATTTAATCTTTAATATTTCTGCTATACCATTTTTTGTACTAAAGTTACTTATTCTATATCATTAAATCATTCTTATAGTTATACAACACTATATCCGAATGGTTCCATATATTAGTAAGATTCCCACTTAACCCCTTGGGGACGAGCGACCCGAATACGTGACGTATAAGATGCTCAGAATTCTCGATTATTCCCACCAGTTACTTTTTATTGCGAGCTTTGCTTTATGTAATCCTAGCATTTCTGCGATTCAATTTGGCGAAAATTTCTGTTTTGAAAAACCGGTGGTAACACATTAAAAATTCTGTAAAAGACGCTCGTCGCGAAGGGGTTAAAGGCTGAGCATAATCTTGAAATCGAATCGGAAGACAATTAGAGTTGTGTACACTGTACACTGTGGAGCTTAATAATCATAGCACACATTTTATTATTTTTCTGTAATCAAAATATGTTTCTGTGAATTAAAAATGTGTACAAGTTGGCAGTGATGTTATTATTAAAATAGTATTAAATATTGTACAGGTAAAATATAAATAATTAGTATTAAATATTATTCAGGGTACATCATTTTTGATGTGCTGAATTTTTTAATCTGTATATATAAATATAACATTAATGTGCAATAATTTTAGAATAGTCGGTTTATAGAGTCACTCAAGCTATAAATATAACAGGAAAAAGGAAACCTAAAGCCTGATGAATTTTTTGAAAGAATATTATTGTACTTACATATATGAAAGCAGTAAACAAACAAAATCTTTGAGCACGGTTAGGTATTTGGTTTTAGAAAGCGGTTTTATTCTGCAAGTGAAAAATATCATAAACCTGAGAACTATAATTTCGAAAAGCAAAATGTCTTAAATACGTAAACCTATATAAAGTTAGGCATTATGCAAATTGCATGCGTTTAATAATACATACGCAGTTTTAATATTTTCTTAGTAATGGGATTTTTAAGAAGCATTGTAAAGTTGTACAGCATTTTTTAAAAGCAATTACGTGGAAGAAAGATGAATATATATATATTCAAAATATATGAACATATTTTTCTTTGTAAAACTGTATGTAATATGTATATTTATATGACCAGAAAAATGAGAAGAATATATTGGCATTGTTGTTATTTATATAACACCTTCATTTTTATTATTCTACATTAATTGGCAAATGTAATTGCAACTGATTTGTACATGAAATAGTTCTAGTATTATTTTTCAACCCAGTACATACAATTAACTTATACAGGGTTCGTAGGATTGTACCACAATTTTTTAATAGAATTGTTTTATTTAATATAAAATAGCAGACATTATAGACGCCTCGTTTAATTAGAAGATTTTTAGTACTCTTCTGAATTTAAATAAGGCGAACAATTGTATTAAAAAATGTGGTAAAATCGTACGAACCATGTTATATTTAATTAATTAGATTCAAAAGTATTGGTTAAAAGGAATAAGAAAATGATTTTTCTTTTCTTTGTTTCACATATAAAATCTGTTACAGTAGAATATCAATACCACGAATCGCACTTAAAGCATTTTTCAGTTTAAGGAACTACATTTGGGTTGTTAAAGAAAATCATATGAGTTAGCATCATAAAAGCATTCAATTTAAGGAATTTTGGATTAATGAATTTTCAGAAGGACAAATCAGGTTTTACCTTTTCCGGTACAGACAAATTCTGTTCGTAGATGACGAAATTACGGACTAACGCTGTAATTTACAAACGACTTTTTTAGAAAATAAGAACTCCTTATTTTAAGCTTTTATTATAGAAGCAAATTTTTATTAAAATATTCTTGGTGCCGAATGCAAGTTTGGAATTAAAATTAGATGTGCCCGGAGTGGGACCACTGTGCCGGAGAGGGTTAAAAAGTTTATAGAACGTCTAGTTAGCAAAATCAATGCATCGAGAATCTAGGATACTGGAACCAAGCTTTTTTATTATAATAAATTTCACTATTCCTTAATTTTCGAAATTTTAGCAATTCTCAAAGATGTTTTTCGGATAGATATGATTTTTCAAGAAATAGGTTACAATTGTTCCCACATGCGCATCTGCAAAGATAATAAACTTGTCCTTTACATTCATAGCCACTCGCCTTTCTTTTTTGTTTCGACATACACACCCGCCTTTAATATATGTAGTTTGAAGAATTTATTATTACTGTCCAAAGCCTTTATATATTAAGCATGCATGAAATGAATTTAGCGTTCTGAAAATAGCTCTCTCTAGCGGCTAATTGTACATAACTTTGCAACTGATGTCCAAATATGCTGACGTAAAATATTCCCAGTGATATTTTAATTCCTGTTAGCCCAATGTTACATACAGGGTGGTTATGATTAAATTTACTCTACTGGGACCAATCTCGAGCCCGTTCTGATTGACGGATTTCATTGAAACTTAGTATATAGTTTATATGGACCACGAGGAAGAGAAACATCCAATAAAAAAAGGTTCAGATTTCGACATGAAAATTTTCTGCATCATTAATAACTTTATCAGTCCATATATATCAAGAAATAAAAGTCAGGATAACAGAACTTTTATAAAGCGGAAAATTTACTCAAGTTTTATAAAAAAATAATTTACATTAGAATTTTTATTTAAAACTATTTAAGTTATTTAATAAAACTATTTCAATGAGGCATATTTATTTTATACAGATATTTCTTGTTCGGAATCTAAATGTATCTATTTAGTACACGCAAAATTACCGCTATGACCGTTCTAGCGTTAATATGTACAATATATCTTATGTATCAACTTACACCCAATAAAAGTAGGAAAATATTTTCTTTTTCAATTTGTGTGTAAAATAGAAAATTTCCTGCATCAATTATAACTCTATCAGACACATATATCAAGAAATAAAAGTCAGGACAACGGAACTTTTATTAACCACTTGTGAGATACATTTCTTCCTTAAAACTCTTTATTATTCTTTTGCGGAAGAAAAAATTCTCTATTATATTCGTTTTGTCAAAAAATGGTGTAATGCATTTCTTTCATAAGTTAACACGACGGACATAAATTAACAGATGGAAATTTTGCTAAAGTGTAATAAAAGATAATTAGCATCAGAATTTTTATTTAAGACTATTTAACTTAGGCACAGTGTGGTATTTAGTCCCAAAACATGGCCAAAAACGATTTTTTAAAAATCGGTTTCCTACCCTGTATATTATTCCTCAAAAAGTTTAATAGTTACTTTATCCAAAGGCGAAACGTGCAAAGCGCTAGCACGACACAGTGCTCCACGCGAACAGTCCGAAGTTGGCGTTCGCTTCCAGTGGTCCTGTGATTTTACGATGCGCTCTGATTTTAGTGTTTTAAAATTTCTTGTAGTTTTGTGTCTAAATAATTTAGTGGTTGTTGTTGTGATGGATTATCCTGAACCGGGTATGTACCTTATACACACTACATTTACCTAATAAATATCCTGTGGATTTTTTGTTTATAGAGTCGACAACTTAGGTATAGTTAATAGTGGCATAAATAATTATTTATAATACTTAAAAAGGATTTTGTTATATTTTTAAACATATTTAAGCGATGAAAACTATTGTGTAATATGCAGTGCTTAGTATACAAGGCAATTATAAAAAAAATCAGCCGCCCGAAACCGCCCCCCTATTTTTAACGATTTTTTTTGTTGGTTCCTACAATTTTTATATAAATTACTGCATTTATTATTTTATTTATTTTGGTAACAGTGCCTTCTGAATTGAGATCTATGACTCGAAATGAGTTGTATACCATCATTCAATGCTCAAATGAGTCAACGTTTGACGGAAATCATAAATTTATGGAGTAAGAATTATTGAGAAATTATTCTGAAGGTGATCCAAGGATAGCTGAGATGAAGCAAAAGCTCTGCGTTATTAAAAATCAGTTCAAACAAAAATGGTTAGCTACTCATAAAAACAACGACAATATTTGGAGAAAACAATACTGATACAAAATTAATACAGAAGAATTTGAAAAATATTGCTAAAAGACGGCTGAACTGTATGTGTCGCTATATGGTTTTTATCCCATGTCCCCTACAATGCACAATGTACTTCGTCATGGAGCAAATGTTATGAAAGAAGCTATTCTGTCAATAGGCCAACTCTTTCAAGAGGCTGCAGAAGCTCGTAATAAACATATTAGGTCATTTAAATTAAACTACAGAAGAAAGTTTTCGCAAGTGACCTGTACATTGATGTCCTGAATAGGCTTCTTTTAACTTCTGACCCCCTAATAACTGGCATGAAATGCAACACAAACAAGAAAAGAAAGTCCTTATCTTGTGAAGTTTTACATCTGTTATTAGAAAGTGATATTACAAATGTTAATATTCTTTAAGACAGTAATAGTGATGAAACTGATGAATAAATACTTTCATTTGTTAATAAGACTTTATTTTACCGTTTTCACTCTACAATTCAAATAAAAAAGAAAACTTCTCAGTTAAACTGAAGACATTGAGCGCACAGGCGTTTCACACTAATTGTATATTATACTCTTGCCTTTCGAAAAATAAAGAAATCGACTATATATTACGGGGATCATTCCCCTATTCCCCCCCCCAATGAACCCCCAAAACTAACCAGAAAAGTGCCTTATTACAATGAATATATATACAAAATTTGAAGAAAATCGGATAATTCTGCATGAAAAACTCGTTTATCTAAATTAAGGGGGAGTTAGACCCCCGTCCCCCCTTTTATACTTAACCAATGAACCCCCAAAACTAATCAGAGAAGCGCCTTATCACAATGAACCTATAAACAAAATTTGAAGCAAAAAGGTTATTTCTATCAAGAGTTATCGCGTTACGTACATACATACATACATACATAGGTACGTACATACTTACGTACGTACATACATACGTACGTACATACAGAACCAGTGGGCACATTAGCTCTCAGGCTTTGATAGCCTGTGAGCTAATAAAAACGTAGATGTGTAGCTTTTAGAGGTATAAAATAATTTTGGCCAGGTTTTGGAACTAAATACCACACTGTGTTACGTGTTCAACATATTTTTATGTGTTACAATTTTATAAAGATATTTCTGGTTCAATATCAAAATATACCTATTTTTTACACGTCACAATGACCGCTATAGCCGTTCTAGCGACCACATATGTCATATGTCTGATAAAATGGAAAATGGAAATAATGAAAAAAATTAATGATACAGAAAATTTATCATTTTATTTACTGATTGAATATATATGTATATATGTAAATCCTACAAATGGACACAAATGGAATGCACGTTGAATAAATTCTGTGCGTTTGATTATTCCAATTCGTGTTTCCGTTTCTTTATGAGCCATCTTTTCACCTGGTGGTGGAAATTTTAACAATTTTTATTAAATATTTCTCTTTCCGTTAGTGTATATAACGTTTCAATGGAATCTGTCAGCCAGAACACACTCCAGATGTGTCTGAGTTGTGTAACTTTAATTATAATTACCCTTTACAATCAACCAAAAAAGAAAAATCCAACCTCATATTTAAAACTTAAAATTTACATTTTTGTTTTCGTTAGAGCATTAGTAATAAGAAAAATTTTAAAGGGAGAAACATGAATATAAAACAATGCTTGAAACGATAAAAAACGTATGAAATCCTAGTAACTGGATTTCCTGCAACTCTCGTCGGTTTTTACAGCCAGCCGCAGGAGAGTAAAGTTGGGCTAGTGCACGCTAACCAATTTAACAGGTACTGCGCACTCTCTAAGTACAAAAGCTCCGTTGCAATAGTACTAGAGATTCCGAATAGTAAATTTTTCTTTATTTAATGACAAACATTTCGCGATTACTTAAAAATTCTCCTTTTGAAATTTTGTATATTTTAGGAATTACTGAATTAAAAATTAAAAGCCAATGTGGAACTCTGTGCAGTAAATCCCACTTACAATTCTTACATATGATTTTCGAGTATTACATACACACACATTAGAGTAAAAATAATTCTGGTTAAAAAAATGTCCATGTGGCTTAAAAAATATGTATGAATTTGGCAGCTATGGAGCTATGATAAAAGTTTGCCCGTTCAACGCAGCGGAAAATGTCACCAGTAATTTATAATAATATATTTCGTCATATTGGAAACATATCATAAAGTAACATAAATCCAAAGTGCTGGAGAGAACCTAAGGTACAGTCGTGGAAAAAAAAAAAACGGAACACCCCCCACTAACTCTGCAACAAATTATAGTAGAAGGAAGTGACTGGTACCAAACGATTGGAAATAAAGTCTGCTTTTAAGTGATGTATATAAAATTTGCTTAGGGGGCCATATACATATAAAAACACACCCAAACTTTGTTTTTTTCAGTAGCAAGACCCAAATTTGACAACATATTTGACATCTGCAGTTCAAACTATGCCTAGATACTAAATTTCATTAAATTCCTACGATTAGTTTCTGAGAAATTAATTACTTTATAATGAGCATATTTAAGGGGCTGTATCCAAATTGAAGTTCGGTACTCGATTGTTGAAATGCTGCAGAATGTCACCTTTTAATGTATTATGTTTTACCGATATGACCATTTTACTCACTTAATAAGTTTCGGTTATTGTTATATGCTGTAAGATAATGTTTACAAGTGTTGAATTATCCGATTTTAACCCCTTGGGGACGAGTGACACGTATGCGTGACGCATAAGATGCTCAGAATCCTCGATTTTTCTCACCAGTTATTTTTTATTGCAAGCTTTGCCTTATTATAGCTTAGCATTTCCACAATTCGATTAGACGAAAATTTCTGTTTTGAAAAACCGGTGGTAAATTATTAAAAATTCTGTAATAGACTCTCGTCACGAAGGGATTAAAAAACCATAAGATTATTTGTAATTAAAATAGTCTTAGAATATGTAAATGTTATTGGAATTTTACAGGTGCTTTTATAATGCTTTTTCTCAGATTTTGCATCTATTTAACTCGCCTTTTCTTTAGTTTATTGGCAGAAACGTGAATAATAATGACAGATACAAAATTTAGAATAAAAAAAATAGTATAAAGCAGCGTAATGAAACAAAGTAAAAATAACAAAAAGAAAAAAAACGCTGATAAATTTTTTTTAGTCTGAAAATAAATCCAGACATTGCTTTTTTTTTAGTAGCGAGAGGGGGGGGGGGGTGTCTTGTTTTGAGATATGTTCGCAGAATTTACATTCCGATTTATTTGAAGACCTAAAACTAAATATATGTTATAAAGACATCTGAATAACTTTACATCCGTTATTCTCCTTCGGAATAGGGGTAATAATTCTATGATTAAACCTATTCTGGTAGTTCATTTGAAATTTTACAATTAATTCATTAATGCCTCCTGGCAAGAAAACTTGCCATATGACATTTATTATTTATTATTATTATTATTATTATTAGATTTTTTTGCACACTGTTAGCGATTGGGAAATAATCTTGCCTATCAGAAAACCATAAAAATGACTTGTAATTTTTTTTCAATTAGCCTGTTTAATCGAATAGATTTAAATACGAAAGTTATAGAAGAAATATTGTAATTTTTTCTTCGCAATAAACTACCAATATAAACCTTACCTATTAATCCATGTTGAAACAGTTTGAAGAGACACTTAAAAATGCCCAGCTATATAACGAAAACTTCTTCCAGCATGCCACATGCCAATCATTTGGCCTTTCGTTGCTTCAGTTAATTGTGGAGCCATTTTGTTTCAGCAAATACTCTACACATATGCATTTATAATAAACTTCACTTCAAACATATATACTGCAGAAAAAACAATATAGCTTTATTAGACTGGAAAAGAAGCTATAAATCCATTTAAAGGTAACAAAAATGATTAAGTTTTTTCTAAGGTAGAACTGATCATATTTTTCAAAAATGAGCTTTATTAATTTAAAAATAAAAGCGAAACTATTTTCCATAAATAAAAACATATATCTCATGCAAATACGTTTTACGTAATTTTAATGAAAAATTTTAAAGCAGACATTGAAAAAGTAAAAGCAATATATATATATATATATATATATATATATATATATATATACTAATAAAGGCTGGGGTTCTGGTGCCTCGCTATCTTATATCTTACTACAATCGCAGGTCGTTGTCAGAGTTGTTTAACGTAAGATCACGAAGCATTGAAATACGGTTTACGCATTGTTTATAGTGTAAGACAGACTTAATCTCTAAGTTTATCAAGTCACTATAATCCCAGCATATGAGTATAATATTTTCTCAAAGAGGAATGAGAGCTCTCCGACCCGAATATCGATTCTTACCACTAAATTTTAATAGTATTCTCCAACGTAGAGAATTTCAGAAATTTTGTCCTTGAATAAGGTAACAAATACTATTAAAATTTAGTGGTGTCAATCGGGATTTCGAGTCGGAGCGCTCCCATCCCTATTCAAACTATGCTTTAATGCACATCATAGACGGCCCCTTAAAGCAGCATTTTGTCGTTTTTTAAGCATAATTTGAAAACTACTTGGAAAAAAAAATTGAAATTTTGAATACACATAAAGCAGGACATAATAAATATAAATCCATCAAAAAAATTGTAGGTTGCAATTCATAATTTTTTCGAATATTAATTTCATAATTCATAATTCATATTATAAAATTTTAAAAATTACAAATTTGACGTAGTTATGTTTGGGTTTTTGAGTTTTATAACCAAACAAAACGTTAGCACATTAGGATTATAATTTCAGGAGATATTAATAAAAATATGAAAATGTAATTTAACATTAGACGCTCTAAAATTTGAATGTTTATAACTCAAAAACTTATCATCCAAATGAGTTAAAATTTTGTATCTAGGCATAGTTTGAACCGAAGATTTAAAATATCATGTCAAAAGTGGGTGTTGCCATTGAAAAAAATAAAGTTTAGGCTGGTTTTAATATGTAGATGGCCCCATAAGCAAATTTTAGATACATCACTTAAAAGTAGACTTTATTTCCAATCGTTTGGTACCAGTCACGTCCTTCTACTATAATTTGTTGCAGAGTTAGTAGGGGGTGTTCCGTTTTTTTTTTCCACGACTGTACATCCCGCATGTTGCATATTTCATGCAGACGATCTAAGTTGTCACAGACATTACGAGATACCCCTAGCAACAACGAATGTTTTGCTTTCCCTCAGTCTTCAGCATGGGGTCGTCCTAGTTTATGACGGATAAACAAGTCATAAAATCAAACTGGCGCCGATACTGACAGTACAACAATTGTTGAAGTTTAAGACGATTTATGACAGGCAATTTTCTAATAACCATAAAATTTCAGGAGGGCCACCGGATTACAGTTCCCAGAACCGACGGAGGGCAGTACGTTGAAGAGGGCGACCGAAGGGTGGAGCTTTGTGATCACGAATCGCAAGTCATACAGTGATCAGATGTAAATCTGATATAACGAATGAACATTCCTTTTGCTCTAAGGCGTGCACACTGGCTACAACAGAATGACATTGGCTGTGAAAAGACAATGAAGGAAAAATGTATTTTCTACCTTTCCTGTGAACTAAAAAAATTCGGAAGTTTAGTTCCGACTTAGACTTCTGAATTAGAAGTATGATTAGTTTTGACTTTGCAGATACAACAGTTCTGATGATTTTGCAGACGCTTTCGTTAAAATGACTCTTAGAGGTTATTCGCTAAACGAATGCATATTTTCTGCAGTTAATTTCTTTTAGGCAACAGAGTTCATCTCTAGCCTAAGTTGTAATACATTAATTTAATATTTAATTAACTTCAAGTATAAAATGTGCATATAAAAATGAGCGTGTGCTGCAAGGGAATGAGACAGCTTTTCAGCCGACTTGTGTTCCAGCAGATAGACGATGAATCTCTTAAACATACCTAGGTACAATTTATTGATAAACCTATGTACTGTTAATTATGCTGAACTTTAAATATTAATTTTTGATGACACTAAGGTTTCTTTTACCATCCCGGGATCAGGGACATTTTCATTATTTAAAAGCTAATTATAAAGAAATTAAATCTACTAAATATATTTTTTTTTAATTTTAACAGTAATTCTGAATGTACTTGTTCTTAAACTCAGTAACAAATCACTTAATCATACCAGTCTTAAACAAATTTAATTATGTCATGTGTATATAATGTATATTAATTCATATTCTTTTACTAAACTATTTTATTTTAATGTATTTTGTAAATAAACTTTTTATGTTTTAATCTTAACTTAGACTCCTCATTTATTACTATTTTAGTGTGATATTTTTTAATTACTATTTATTAGCAGAAATTTATAGCGGGCTTGATGGTCAACCATACGGATGAGATTTTCTACAAAAAAATAACACAACGCAGTTCAATGTTTAGAGAGACAGCAAATTAATATAACACTTATTATTTGAATTATCATTAATTTTAGCAGTTTCCAAATATTTATCCTAGGTTTCACGATCACTTTACCTTTATATATATTTATACTATCAAATTGCCGCTAAAGTAATTGGTGTTTCCTGTCTGCAGGAGGGAAATATAGGTTCCAGTAACTCCCTATAATTTTATAAATTTCATTTTAAATCTCTCCAACACCAAGGTTTTTATAGTTTAGTTTTTTTTTTAAACTTATTTCTTGAAAGTAGATAATAAAAAACCGAAAAGCATATTTAAAGGTTTAAGACATATACTGAGGATAGAAATTTTTTTAAATAGTGGACATTACTGTATGGCACAGTTTTCCATTGCTTTCTGAAAAATCCTATATTTTGGGTTATTCAGTTTTAGAAATTGCTAATTCAAACAAATAATAATAATAATAATAAAACTCTTTATTTTGTTCAACTTTAACGCAATAAAAGTGGTAGAAAAGTTTTTTCTTTCAATTAGTGAGTAAAATAGAAAATTTTCTGCATCATTAATAACTTTATTAGACACATATGTTAAGAAATAAAAGTCGGGACAACAAACTTTTATTAACCATTTTTTGTGAGATACAATTATTCCTAAAATCTCTTTATTATCATTTTGCGAAAGAAACAATCTATATTATATCGTTTTGTCAAAAATTATTTTTATTTATTACACAAGTACTGGCGAAAAATACACTCAAGTTTTATAAAAAAATAATTTACATCAGAATTTTTATTTAAAACTATTAAACTTATTTAATGAAACTATTACAATGCGGTATATTTATTTTATAAAGATATTTCTGGTTCGGAATCAAAATATATCTAATTAGTACACCAAAATTACCGCTATGGCCGTTCTAGAGTAAACATGTACAATATATCTTTTGTATCAACTTACACCCAATGAAAGTAGGAAAATATTATCTTTTTCAATTTGTGTGTAAAATAGAATATTTCCTGCATCATTAATAACTCTTTCAGACATATATATCAAGAAATAAAAGTCAGGACAACGGAACTTTTATTAACTACTTGTTGTGAGATATATTTCTTCCTAAAATCTCTTTATTATCCTTTTGCGAAGAAAAAATTCTCTATTATATTCGTTTTGTCAAAAAATGCTGTAATGCCTTTCATTCATTAGTTAACACGACGGACATTAATTAACAGATGGAAATTTTACCAAAGTGTAATAAAAAATAATTTACATCAGAATTTTTATTTAAAATTATTTTACTTACGTATTCAACGTATTTCTATGTCTTAGAATTTTATAAATATGTTTCTGGTTTAGTGTCAAAATATACCTATTTTTTACACTTCACAATGACCGCTACTGCCATTCTAGCGACCTTATTCTATCGACGATAATTTTCAGAATTTTCAAGCTATGATTTTCAGACTTTCACAAAAGTTGCTCTTTATACTTAGCTAATACATTATGCAAATTATATTTTGATTGTATTCGCGCATGCGCAGTGAAAGATTGTTTTGTAAACCTGCTCATTTTTCATCCTTTTTTTAAAAAATTCCGATTACAGAGTATGATGTACAATGCTGTTTGACTTATTTTCTCAAAATAACTTTTTTTTATATTAAGAACTCTGCAAATTATAAGCAAAAAACGTGGTGAAATTTGGGACTATTTTTATGAAAACCTTAATTCCTCTTCGAGTATACATGCTATCCTCATAAAAATGAACACAGTATATTACAATAAGCCACTTATTAATAATCTCCAGTTTGAACGCTTTTGCTACATTAGGTTTTACAGGGTAATCCAAATGGTATTCGTTCTTTTTCAATTTGTTGAGAGTCCCCTATGGAGTTTCGGGAAAAAATCTTCACGGAAATATATAACCTATACTATACTGTTTACACACCTCCAGTTTCAGGTTAATTCCTCATGTATTTTTCTAGATAGTTAACAAAACGTCTAAAATCGCAAGTGACCAGTCACCTTTGGCAATATAGTGTATCATATGTCTGAAAAAATGGAAAATGTAAATACAATGATCTCTCCTTTATACGCGATGTCAGTAATTACTTTTTCATACCACTATTTTGAAACAGTAAAATTCGATTTATACATTCGACGATTTGAGAAGCCGAAAATTACCGTATAAAAAACCGATGCGGAAAAATGATTTCCAGTATCGCGTATAAGTCAGAGATCACTGTATATGAAAATAATTAATGATACAGAATTTTTTTTTCATTTTATTCACTGATTGAATAGATATGTATATATGTAAATCCTACTTTTTCAGTGCATGTTAGCTGAAGAGACGCCATGGTTTTAAAATTTATATTTTACAAAACAAAATGTTATCATAGCTGCTTACAATTACAGAATTTATCTGCAGATATTGTTAGTTTTCGGTAAAACAATGAATGACTGAAATTTATAAAAGTAAAAAATATAATTTTCTAAATAATAAAATATTAAAAATAACATACATTGAGAGTATTACATACTGTCTGAAATGTATTTAAATAATTAATACTTAATGAAGTAATGGTTACTATACCAAGCGCTTCCGCGACATTACACTATGCAAAACAATAAAGAAATAAAAGTACAACGATGCACTAATAAATAAAAAAAAAGGTTAAAGAGTTTCAACAGGGTTCGTAAGTTTTTACCATAAATTTTAATAGAATGTTTCGCCTTATTTAAATATAGACAAGTACTACAAATCCTGCAATTAAACCAGGTTTGAGCCATTTCTGTAATTTTAATATTAAATCAAAAAAATTCTATTAAATTTTTGTGCTAAAACATGCGAACACTGTGCAAGATAAAGTGAATAAATGTTTTTCAGATCTTTTTAAGAGTCTGTTTAGGTCTTTATCATTTTCTTTGTAAATGATTTTAAAATATAAAAAATCTAACAAAGCGAAAGAGTATTAACTAAAATGAATGTGTCTATATAGTTGCATACTTTAATGAAAAGGTTGATCTCTCTAATAACATAATTACTGTGATTATGGAATTAAGAGTACTGAAGGCGAAGAATAAATTGCAGTCATTAAAGGAAATGAATGTGTAATTAGGAGCATCTGGGTCACACACAAAGAGAAATCTATTTCACATTCATCATTTAAATGTTTCCTTTGAATTAAATGAAACTATTTTAAGTACATCTATTAATTCAGTTTGAAATACGTTAAGTAGAAAACACAAAGTTATGTTAGCAGTGCTTGACACGTGTTTAGTAATTTATTACAAAAGACAGTCATTTGTTTAAATCTATCTCATCTATATTATTATGGGTAGAGTGTAGAACGTTAATTGGAAATTATGTATGAAATACGTTAACAGGATGCGTGCAGTTTTACAAATTATTTTTAACAGAATTTTTCGCCTTATTTAATCACGGAAATATGTTAAAATTCTGCGATTAATCTGCGATTTAATCTGAAGAAAAAAAGTGTTAACTAAAGATTTCTATGATGAAGTAGTAGTGCCATACTCCATGAAAAATCTGAGAAGTATACACAACTTGCGTTAATTTCCGCATGATGTGCGAGTCGTCGTATGTATTTCTGAATGCATGGGCCATACGACGCGATGTCCAGCGAGTCGTAATCAGTATTCTTGCCAATATGGTAAATGTTTTATTCAAAATAACCATCAGAAATTTCAAATAGTGTTTTTTTCTCATTTAACAACATACATTTTGCTATTAAATAACCCAAGTATCATTGTTCTAAATATCTGGCAGATATTTTGAGTAAAAATAATACATAAATCCAACTCATGCCATGGCCTTAAGATTTCCAAGAAAGAAATGTCTGGATACAAAATCTGATTACGACTTAGACAAACTGAAACAAGTGTTTTCGAAAAGAATTTCATTACTTGATCAATTTAAGAACTCAACAATTTTTAAAGCTGAAATTTCTTTTAAAAGTTACTTATGGAAGTTTACTAAGACGGTTTGTATGCCCTGTATGGGTGGTAGTTAACACGGGAACGGTGACAATTTCGCCATCATAAAACAACCGCCGATGTCATTTCGGCACCAATAATTTAATTGTGCATGATAGATCCTATAAACTCTAATTTAACAGTATTTTGCGTCATTGTAATTTAATTAAGCTTATACAAGGTGTTTCAGTTAAACGTTTCAGAACTTCTAAGAGGGGTAGGGTACATCCTGACAACTCGAAATCATATAGCAATGTGGGATCGGAAATGTTTTCCTCAAGCGGTGTTGTACACAGAAGCACCATAAAGAAAAGAGACCGTAAGTGAGAAATCGTTTTAATAATACATGAAAAGAAGCAAAAGGTACATGGATTAAAGTAAGTGTTCGAAGTTGCTTCCACGGGCTACAATACACGCCTCATATCTCCGACGCATGGACATCCGAACATTCTGGAAGAATCCAGGGGAATTTCGAATTTCTCCGGCAGCTACTGCGATTCTTTCAACCAGCTCCTCAGCATTGTCAACAGGGGTGTCATAAACTAGCAATTTCATATGACCCCAGAAATAAAAATCAAGACATGATAGGTCGGGTGACCGCGCAGGCCAATGCACGGGACCACCACATCCGATCCACTGTTGACCAAATGTGACAACCAGGTAGTTACGAACAGCTCCGCTATAATGGGCAGGGGCTCCATCATGTTGGAACCACATTGTCTGTTGCGTCGATGCATAAATCTATTCATCTATCAAAAGTTGTGGCAATACTTGCTGCAGAAAGAGCAAGTAGTTATCTCCGGTTAGACGACACGGTAACAGGTAAGGTCCGATGAGGGGATCTCCCATAATACCGGCCCATACATTGACCGAAAATCGAATCTGTGCTGCACGACGTCGTATTGCATGCGGGTTCTCGACTGCCCAGATATGGTCGTTATGCGAGTTGAAAATCCCTTCCCTTGTGAAGGATGCCTTATCGTAAAACAACACTTCAGCAGGAAAAGTGGAATTTGTAGCACATTTTCCAAGGTAGCACTGTGCGAAAGCAATACGAGGTGCATAATCCTCCGGTTGCTGTGCCTGGACACGCTGCACGTGAAACGGATGCATGTCTTGTTCTCGGAGAATCCTCCAGACGCTGCAAGGGGAAACCCCGACTACGTTTGCTAGACTTCGTGTACTCGTTCTTGGATTCCTCTGTACATGCTGCAGCACATTCTGTTCGACGGCTTGAGTCCGTGCTGTTCTTACCCTGACCCTGTCAGCTCTTTCAAATGAATCTGTCTTAGCTAACCTCTGGTGCAGTCTTGCAAATAAATTATGACTAGGAATATGCCTCGTCGGATTTCGTTCCGCGTACAAACGCTGTGCGGCTGGCCCACTACTATTTGCAGCCCCGTACACCAAATGCATTCCGGCTAATTCTGCGTTCGTGTAATCATCCATCCTACTAACTTGGCGTTTCTTGTGCGAAATGAAGATTCCCTGCACGAAAGCTCGGAACTTTCGCACAACGCCATCTACCGCGTCAGGAAAGCATTTCTGACTGCCCATTGGTATGTGATTTTGGTTCGTCAGGATGTACCCTACTCCTCTTAGAAGTTCTGAAACGTTTAACTGAAACACCCTGTATTGTTTCATTTTCCCAAAAGAACGATGATTTATTATAAATTCTGTTGTCGAAACCAACGGACGTTCTTGGTGAATTGGGCCGCAATAAGAAAAAATCGAACCACATAATGAAAATTTGTACAGTGTGATTATTACGTAAAATGATTAAAAGTAATGCGATGTTAAGAATAAAGGTGAAAATATATGATAGAGAGATAAGGCTAAATTTGGTTTGGTGTCCAAATGACAGCAATGAACGTTCTATTGTTAATGTATTTGCATTCGAAGAGATCAGATTTTTTTTTTCATTATTCAGAAATTCCGAATTCAAACCATAAATTCGAAATTATATTTTCTCCTTTATTTAATGACAGATTTCTCATGATTACTTAAAGTAAAAGTTTTTTTTCCAGAATTTCCTCTTTGGATTTCGGGTATCTGAATAAAAGATAAAGACCTCAAAAGCACGCATATATGGATAAACACTGTTAAAAATTTGCAGCAAACTGTCCAGTCATTTGACCGTTTTTGTAAAAAACGGTTACATAACCGTAATTTAACTCTATTCTGACCATAATATGGGGTTAAATATGATTAGAATAGCGCTAAACTACGGTTATATATCCGTTTTCTATAAAAACGGTCAAATAACTGGACAGTTTGCTTCGAATTTTTAACATTGTATGGTACAAAAAGGTTAACGTGTTAAGTGGCTCTCTCTTCTTGTGAACATAAAAACATAGCGACACATACATGAAATGTTTTATGTACGGTGCAATGCAATATAGAAAGGAAAGAGCTATTCAAAAAACATGAATTATTAATTAAGAATAATTTAAGCTTTTATTTAATGCGTTTCGAGATTACACAAAATATTTGTAAATTTAAAGTATATAACTTTAATTATATAATGAGAAATTTTATACAATTTAAATTAGCATCGTATACTACCAAACAGAACTATACTAATTATAGAATTTAAGGTATTGAAGGACAAATATAAATTGAAATCGTTAAAGTAAAGGGATGTATAATTAGAAGCATGTCGGTCATGGACAAAGATAATTCTAAACCGCTTTCCTTGTTTAAATGTATCCTTTGAATTAATAAATCTATCTTAAGTACATCTATTAATTCATTTTGAGTTACACTGAACAGAAAGCACACAATTGCATTGGCAGTGCTTTTCAGGTATTAAATAATTTCTTTAACCCCTTGAGGGGCGGTGGTATATATTATATACCACCTAATTTTAGTCCGATTCGAACCAGAAACTTTTAACTAAATTTTACTTTTTTAACTTTAAGGGAAAAAGTTGAAAAATTGCTTTTCCTTATTTTGAACTAAATTCTTTTGTAAATTCCGGTGGGAATTCAACGTTACAAGAACACAATTGCTTGCCCCTGAAAGGGTTAATAGCCAGACATTGGCATAATTATATGCTATGGTTTAGTTCCATGGTCGAGACCGCAGTATTATGAGGCTCGAATAAACACTGAATTTGTGCTTCTGAACATGTATTTGATTTTTAAAAAATAATACAAATACAATAATAAATATATAAATAATTCATTATTTTCAAGATTTTGTAATTTAATGTTTAACAAGGTTATGTAACCTATTTTTAAATAAAAATATAATTACCGTAATTTCCGGCGTATAATCCGCAGCTCAAAGAGTCGTTTTTCGACCCAGAAATATTATTTTATAAAATGTAACTTAAAAGATCGCTGTAACTATTTAACTACAATTATTGAATAAAATTTCTGGGTCGAAAAACGACTCTTTGAGCTGCGGATTATACGCCGGAAATTACGGTACATAGTATATTGATTTTACCTACGAGCCTCGCACTCGGTCCGTTTTAAAAAAATAATCTTTTTAGGTTTTTTAATAAATTTTGTAGAAACCGAATTCGAAGGTAATTTTTGTTGCCAATTTTAAACAAAATTTTTAAAGAAATTCTGGTATTAAATGAAAAGGAATAGTGGGAATCCTATACTTCTAAATGACCCAGCAAAAGCATATCTTTTGGCATACGTTCCGACTGCATTCCGCAGTGTCAGTTTAGTGCCGGTATTCGCAAAGTGGTATCAGGCGAATATCACTATCATGTCGGAAATTGATACTAAAGAACGTACTTTTTGGAATGCCGGCCAATGTTATCGGTCGCACTGCAGCTAAGAATCTTAAATCGATTAATATTTGAAAATGATGCTGAACCGATATTTGATATCTCATTGGAATCCGATTAGATTTGCCAACATCAGTCTGAATTGGGAATTTTTAATCTTATCCGTAAACTGTTTATTTCATTCTTTCAGTTTTGTATATTTTTACAAACAATATATATTATATTATTCTAATTTTCCTCAAATGTTAAAGAATTAATTCACATTTAAAGTATTGCATACTGCTTGAAATTCATTTAAATTCATACTTACCAAAAAACCACGTCTTAGTGCAATAATGAAAACATCTAAGTAAGCAAAATTCGAATCACCCTATTGAAATGTGTTTTGTAACACGTAAATAGTTTGCCCTCGTCTGCCCGTTATCGAGAAATAAAGTCTTAAAGTGTGCCAATTTATTCATTTAATTTATGGAGAAAATGCGCGGTTCTGATTCAGAAATTTTACTAACCAGATTAATATAATTATACAAAACATATTTAGATGTAGTAATATAAAAATAAAAGAAGCCCTAAAAAAATGCTATTGGCAAATATTGTACTGAATCAGAAAAACTGGTTAAAGCATAGAAAATCTTGGCACTAAGAACATTTCATGAACTTAAATATATTGCAAAGATTACAATGGTGAATCTCTTGCAAAATACAAAATGCAAGGGCGTTTCAAATAAAAGTGTACGAGTTTTTACCAACTCAGACATGTACCAAGCATACCTATTCATGTCGGAGTATTGCGGCGCACTAAACTGGAAATGTTTTAGTGATTGGTGACTGTTGATGTAGTTACGTTGAAAAGTATCTACTACTCCTTCTATTATATTAAATAAATAAATTCGCAAATATTAGGACTTTATATCTCGATAACGGGGAAACTAGGGCATATGATTTATGCCACAAAAAAAGTTCCACTGTGCTCTTTTGACTGCTGCTTATTTAGATTTTTTATTATTATTACACTAACGGAGTTCCCTGGTTAATGAATAATGTCTACTATGCCAAGCGTTCCCTCGATATAATTACTATACAATAGCATGTATAAAAAAACAACAATGATGCGCTAATACTATATGTATATATAATTATTTTTATGATATAGTTAATTTAAAATTACGTAAATGATTTTTAAATTTAAAAAAAAATCACGCATAAGAGAAGGAGATTTACCTAAAATGAATCCGTCTATATAGTTACATATTTTAATAAGAGAGTTAATTTATCTTATAACATAATTACTGTGATTAGGGAATTAAGAGTACCGAAGGGTGAAGAATGAAATTGTAGTCTTTAAAGGAAATGAATGTGTAATTAGGAGAATCTGAGTCACACACAAAGAGAAATCTATTTCACATTCATCATTTAAATGTTTGCTTAGAATCAATGAGTCTATTTTAAGTACATCTATTAATTCATTTTGAAATACGTTAAGTAGAAAACCAAAATTTATGTTAGCAGTCCTTGTCAGGTATTTAATAATTAAATACTACAGACAGTCGTTTATTTAAATCTGTGCTATCTATATCATTATGGGGCAGGTGTAGAAAGTTAAAAAGAACTGTGTATGTTTAACACTCTTACAAGGTGCGTACAGTTCAGGGATGAGATTTCTGCTATTTTTTGCATACCAGTACAATCTTAGAGAGAACGTTGTTCTGTTAAATCGCAGTATGTTCCGATTAAATAAAAACCATTTTCTGTTAGATTATACTGATATGCAAAAAAGGGGAGAAATGTCATCCGTGGTACAGTTTTACCACAATGTTTGAATAAATATTCGCACCTTATTTAATCACGGTAAAATGAAAAATTGCACAATTAATCGCCGAAATTTATTTCATCTGGATAAAAAATATTACGCAAATATGTTTAAGCTAAAATAGTGATCTGAAAAATTTACACAACTTGCGTTAACTGCGCCGTTAATAGTATGTATTTCTAGATAAATGTGCTATACGAAGCTAATGCTTCGTAAACAGTTTCACCAATGTAGTCGTTTTTTATTCAAATTAAGTACCAGAAATTTCAAGTAGATTTCTTTTGTTTACTTAATGACAGTTATACTGTTTCTATTGCAAATTAAATCTGACTGGCTGCTTTACGCAAGCTAATTTTGATTGGCTATCTTACTTATTTCGGATGGGCTGATGAAGTTGACGGTGAAATTCTTTATTTTCTTCCATTTTACAGTGCATTTCTGCTACTTTTATACAAATTTTTTTTATTGCTCCTTTGAGATGTGATACACAAATATTTATATACAGGGAGTTGGGTTGCTATCAATTGGGAATCCCATAGAAACATCTATTGTTTCTGTTTCTTCATTAAAAAATCTCAGTATTATTCAAAAAATGTTGTAGATTTTTTGAATAAAAAGAACGGTAATCCATATCACTGTATTGCCTTTAAATTTCCAAGAAATCAATGTAAGGATGCAGAATCTGATTACCACCAAGGTAAACTCCCACCTGTCTTCATGAAAAAAAATTATTACTTATTTAATCGTAGAATTCTGGTGTTTATCTAATACTTTGCTGGCGGAAGTTTGTCTAATCAGGCATCGTATGGATGTCAATTAATCCATTTGTAACCGATGCATGCATTTCAGGAATTTATTCCATATTCAGAAATTCCGAATTCTTACGAGAAATTCTGAATTGTAATTTTTGAATTATTTAACAGATATTTCGTGAATGTATGAAGTAGAATTTCTTCTTTTGGAATTTCCGGTATGGATTACTAATTCCTGAATTAAAAAGTACTCCCTGAACTGAACGCATATATGCGTCTACAAATGGCTTAATGCAGGCCTCGTGATCGTTTATTTATTTATTTTTAAGTACCGCTCTTTCATAAAAAAATAAAAAAAATCTTCTGTTTAGATATTTCTTACAAATTTTTGTTATGGACGATGCATAGGATTACTATAGAAATACTACAGGAAAACCATGAATTATTAATTAAAAAAATATTATAAATTTTTAAGTTTTAATTATTTAATCTGTTTTCCGATTACGCGAAATATCTGCTTGTAAATTAAAATTACATAACTTTCATTATATATTGAGAAATATTATATATTTTAATTCGCGAATTATACTCTCAAATACCAAAAATATTTTAATTATGGAATTTAAAGCATTGAAGGGAAAATATAAATTGCAGCCATTAATGAGAAGGAATGTATAATTAGGAGCATATCGGTCACGCACAAGGATAAATCGAATTCACATTGTAGAAATGTTTCCTTTATATTAATAAATCTTTCTTAAGTACATCTATTAGTTCATTTCGAGCCAAGTAGAAAGCACAAAATTGTATTAGCAATGCTTGTCACATATTTAATAATTAATTATTACATACTTTTGTTGATTTGTTTAGTTCTATGCTATTGTTTAGTCCCATGTTTGCGTTTCCACTGTTATGGGGCTCGTATAGACATTGGATTTGTGATTCTATACATGTATTTGAATGATCAAATAAATAAATAATAAAATAACAATAAGTAAATAATACATTATTTTCAAGATATTGTAATGTAATGTTTAACACTTTAACGGATACAGCACTTCAATTGCTAAAACGTTGAAATAAATGATTGACATCGGAAATTGTAAGCAAATTTATTTGCATATACCAAAAAAGCGATACTTCTCATACATAATAAATGGAAAACTTTTGTATTAAAATTCTGCTGTAAATGTCGAATTTCGTAATTAAAATTTTAAAATTTTGTGGTTTTGTAGGGAAACCAATGAACGTTAAAGGGTTAACAAGATTTTGTAAACTATTTTAAAAATAAAATATCATTACATAGTGAATGGGTTTTACCTGAAATGACCCAACACGCAAATATATTTATTCTATTGAAATGTATAAAATAACAGAACAGATGCCATTATCAATTAAGTTACCTGTGTAAATTGTGTTGACCAGAACTGTCCAAGATAAATCTGTTGGGCGAGTATTATCAGTTTAAGAATAAGGTTCCTGGTTCGAATCATGTCAAGGACAATTTTCACTAAGTTTGAAATTTACAACTCATGGGATTTATTTATCAATTAGAATCATTGTGCTAAAGTAATTCAAATATATCTTTAGATACAGGTTCGGACGGCAGTCCGCAGTTTCAGTTTAGTGTCGGCATCCGCACAGTGGTATCGGTGAAATGTCGGTATCATCTCGGCAACTAATACTAAAAAACTTACTTTTTTGGAATCCTGATCCTCTTAAGAGACTACTTTACTCACGTGAAAACACTCGCTTGCTAATGGAAATCCTATAAGAGGAATATTTTAAATATCTCGTTCGCATTTCAATATTTTTATTTTATTTTATTTTATTTTATTTTATTTTATTTTGCGTTGGGTAATTGAGATCAATCTCTATGCAAGCCTTTCTGTACTTTTTTATATTTTGATTAGAAGTTTTTTTTTTTTAAAGATATTTTTCTTTTCGAAACCGGTTTTGAAAATGAAAGTAGGTATGAATCGCAATATTTGTATTTTATTGATATATATTATTCGGGCCTTAATGGGTTAACGTGAAATGATTGATTGACACCGGAATTTAAAAACAAATTCATTTGGAAATTAGTAAAAGCTTTTATTCACGTACTTAATAAAATAAAAATTTTCATTCCAAAATTCTGTTGTCAATCAATCATTTCAGGTTAAACTTAGCATGTCACCGTACAAGTGTCAGTGGAGTGCAAAAGGCTAAAAATAATTCTGGCATAAGAAATTTACAATAATTGTAAAAAAGGTATATAATAATTTCCATTTATTTCATCTGACCAAATTACAGTCTAATCAGCAATTAATACTAAGCTGTTATTTAAAATCTAAATAAAATTAGATGTATAATTAGAACTCACACAAGCTTTCAGCACAATGCTGAAATTAATGAATTTGCACTAAATTAATCTCATAAGTGCTCCATAAAATTAATTAATTTATAAGTGCTTTCGTGTTGGATAAAATATGCAGCAATAATATTTTCTTATTTCGCTCCGTTTGATAATTAAAGTTTAACGAGATCTCATTTCTCTCATTCTGTGAAAATGTCTGAAGAATTTTCAGAATTTATCCCGTAAATTATAGACGTTTACAATATCTCGATGAAATATGGAAGAGATTTTAATATATATGAAATAAATGAAATTGTTATAGTCAGGGGTGTATAAATAAGCCAATTGTCACCACTAACTTTTATTAGTATTCTTCGCCAAATTTTCATTAGAATACTTCGCTTAAATTTTATTAGTATTCGTATTAAAAGAAGAATACTAAATATTTAGTGATGGCAATCGGCACATTGGCACCTAGTTTTTACACCCCTGGTTATAGTTATAGTTAATAGTTATAGTATGTTTATAGCAGAGCCATTAAATAATAAGCCCAGTCAGATAAATGGGAAACTTTTCGCAAGTTGAAAATAGCGCCATCTAGCGGCTGGGAGTGCTACATTCAGCAACAAGAATATTTTAATAAAATTTTGCTTCGAAAATTAAAGCTTAAAATAAGGAGTTCATATTTTCTAAGAAAGTCATTTGTAAATTCCGGTGTCAATCAGTAATTTCACATTTTACGAACATAATTTGTCTGTGCCGGAAAGGGTTAATTGCATAGTGATGTAAATTTCCATCACTTTTTATTTAACTTTTAATAAATAAATCAACTTCTTCGCCACCACTATATTTATATAGAAATATTAATCCAGTAAATTTCCACATTTTTTAATGTAAAAGTTCCCAATAATTAGCAAGCTTTTAAAGGAAGTGCAAAAACAAAACATCGATAAAAATCGTATAAAATATCGATATAAATAAATCGTATCGTTTCTCTGCGACCCACTTCTGTTTTGTCCTCCTTCCGCAGCAGAGGTTTGGCGCTAGTGTGTCGCTAACAAATTTAACACTATCTGACTGGGCTTATTATTTAATGGCTTTGGTTTATAGTTATAATTATAGCTAATAACACATCTTTTGTATTTCGATTTATTTCTGCTACTAAATTTTATTTCTAAATAAATGTCATGTTTCAGGGTTCGTAGGCTTTTACCGTAATTTTTTTATTAGAATTGTTCACCTTATTTAAATTTAGAAAAGTATTACAAATCTTGCAATTTAACGGGGCTCCTACAGTTTCTGATACTTAAATATTAAATAGCAAAATTCTATTGAAAAATTTTGGTAAATGCGTACGAACACTGTATCTCGTCTATCGTTCATTAAAAATAATTCGGACATAAGACAATTAAAATAATTATAAAATAAATATAAAAATTTAAATTTAAATAAACTACACCAAATTACAGTCTAAACTGGAATTACTCCTAAGCTGTTATTTAAAATCAGAGCAAAATTAGATGTCTAATTAGCTAATTAGAACTCACACAGATTTTTCAGCATAATGCTGAAATCAATTTACACTAAATTAATCTCATAAGTACTCCGTAAAATTAATTAATTTATAAGTGCTTTTGTGCTTGATGAAATATGAAGGAATAACATTTTCTTATTTTGCTCCGTTAGATAATTAAAATTTAATTGGGATCTCATTTTTCTCATTATGTGGAAATTTCAGAGGAATTTTCAGAACTACATTAAAGACGTGAGTATAAAATATCACATATTTACTAATTTTGATGTATGTCCTATGATATATCCTATAATTTAAATGAATTTTCAGAATTTATCTCGGCGACGTTTACAATATCTCGAAAAAATATGAAAGGGATATTAATATATAGGAAATAAATAATATAGTTATAGTTATAGTTAATACTTTTAGTATAGTTGATAGTTAAAATTATAGATAATAATATATCTTCTGGCTTTTTATTTAATTCTTCTTCTGACTTTATTTCTAAATAAATGTAATATTTCATGTATCATTCATTAAAAAAATTCTGACTTAAGACTGTTAAAATAATTGTAAAAAAAATATATAATAATTTCCATTTATTTCAACTGCACCAAATTTCAGACTAATCTGCAATTACTGCTAAACTGTTATTTAAAATCAGAACAAAATTAGATGTCTAATTAGAACTCGCACAATGTTTTCCGCTCACTACTGAAATCAATTTACACTAAATTAATCTCATAAGTGCTCCTGAAAAGTAATTAATTTATAAGTGTTTTTTTATTATTTTTTTTAATTCTTTTTTATTTGAAGAAATATGAAGCAATAATATTTTCTTATTTCGATCCATTATATCTCATTTCTCTCATTATGCGAAAATTTATGACGAATTTTCAGAATTTATCCATAAAATTAGATACATTTAAAAATTCTTGATGAAATATGAAAATGATTTTTAAATACAGTGACCTCTCAGTTATACGCGTTGTTCAGTAATTACTTTATCGTGCCACTATTTTAAAACACTAAAATTTGATTTATAAATTCGGCGGTACAATAAGGAGAAAATTACTTTATAGAGAAACCGATGCTGAAAAATAATTACCGTGTATCGCGTATAAATGAGAGCTCATTGTATACGAAAAAATATATGTATATTTATTATTAATAGATATAATATAAATAATAGTTATATTCATAGCTAATAATATATTTTCTGGCTTTCGAAATTGTTCTGCTTCTGGATTTTCTTTCTTAAGATTTCACAACATGTCACGATACGCTATCGATATGTTTACATAACTGCTAACTTCTGCGCCTTTTTAACCCTTTTTATCCTGACGGTACTTATAAGTACCACTTTAACCCCTTCGCGACGAACGTCTTTTACAGAATTTTTAATCTGTTACCACCGGTTTTTCAAATGAGAAATTTTCACCAAATTGAATTGTAAAAATGCTATGATTAGATAAGGAAAACTTTACAAAATAATAATAATAATAATAATAATAATAATAACTGGTGGGAATAATCGAGGATTCTGAGCATTTAAAAATTAGCTGGATAATTAATTCAGGATATAAAGGGTTAATTCATAAAAATGTGTCTTGAACAAAAAAATATATATATTTAGTAAAATGTGCGCTGCGTTTATTTAAGCAAGTGTTGTCCATATTTTATTTTATTTATGGGATAAAACTTCTGGTGAAATATGTTTATGTGACTTAAAAAAAATTAGTAGCGTCAGCCATATAATTAAAACGCAAGGCCGATTCGCTCCATAGTCCGTAACAAAATTATATTGCTTCAATTTACTTAGTTTTTGCTTTAACCCATTCGCTGCCAAGCACGAGTATACTCGTGGTTATGCTCGTGGTTTTCATCATAAAAAAAAAAACACCTGCCTGGCCACCACTATTTTAATATGTTAAAAATACTTTATTTAATGACAAAAACTTCGCTAATAAAGTTACCAAATATCATCCTTAGAATTTTTGGTGAGGAACGAATTTCAGTAAACATATCGAAGACTCCACCCACATAGTTTCGTAAGTTAATGGGTTAACCCGGACGAAGTCGCGCATACCCAAAATATGAATATTTTTTACTTTGTTACCAATAAATAATTAAAAATAACAATCATCAACTTATTTAGCCGGAGATGATTGTTACAAATTCTGCGTTAAAAAAAGGTTGGAAATTAGTTTTCGAAAAATAGTGGTGATAATTGTAAAAACCATACGCACTCTGGGTATGTCATACACGGTGCGACGATTCCCGGGTTAAATGTCTTAAAATATTTTAGGATTGTTGTACCAAATTTAGTATTTAAATGCTTTGACTAATGGTTGGGACATATACCATTGGATTATTGGACTATTTTGTATTTTATTTTTTTAATGGCGGTACGATTAATTATAGAAAGAGTCACCCGTCCTGGCTCACAATCAAAGGCAATTACTGTTAATTTAGAGGTAATTTGCAATTAAATATAGCTTTCTACGGACCCATAGTGACATGTTCGAAAGCAGTTTTATAAGTACATATTCAATGCGTATGTGAAGTAGACTAGATTAGTTTTTGTACTTAGCCAAATAGTCATTTTGTTTTGTTTACTAGGATATTTCGTGGTATAAGTTAGCGTACTCTGTCAATTATCTTTTCCATTCGATTTGGGAGAAGAAAAATTACATTACCGACTTGTGAAAACAGAAAAATTCGTCTTTTTTACGCTGTTTCACATTGCATTTATAGTACGAAAGATAGGAATCGTGAGGTACTGTTACTGAAAATACGAATAAGTGAGAGTTTTAGACAGATTTGTACGTAAATCTTCCTTACAGATAATTAATTAATAGCGCTACACATTTTTGAATGCCTAATAGGGACTGCTCAGACTGGAAATCAGATCTGTAGAGCATGTATGTCCCCCCAGTCCTTTTATTAAAGTCTTAAAAAATAATACATATTACTGCCGGAACTGAACCCTCCAGAAAACCTAACAGGTAGCGGGGTGGAACTAGACATGCTAAGGTGAAGCTATCTTAACCATCGTACCCGGTTGAAATTTTACTCAACGTTGATAAAAACATTTCACACCAGAATTTGTTTTTTATAATGATTTAACATATTTATTTAATGTAGTTCTCTGTAGCATTTATTTAACTTATTTTATGAAAAAAAATCTGGTGCCGATCGAATTAAATAAATTATAGAAGTGGGTCGATTCGACCCACTCAGGGTAGGAAGGTTAATTTACATTACAGGTAGTTCGCTGCCGTAGACATACCTCCCAGAGCCTGATTACAAACGGGACACACTCCCACCAGTAAAAAAGAAAAGAAATTGTTTCCTTATTCATAGCAGTAGTTTTGCATGAATAGCGCGTTTTAATAAGACGAAACTTTCCAATAAATTTTACTGGTGTAAGTGTGCCCCGTCGATAATAAGGCCTTGCCTCCAACGCGACACTGGCCAGTGAAGATGATGCTTCATGAATGAATGGTTCGTAGCAGGAATGGAGTCCATAGCTTAGGAGCGGGTTAAGTTAGATAGTTCCATTAAGAACTTAAAGATGTTTTTCAGTTTATTTAAAAGTGCTGGGCGACGTGAAGATCTTGTAAACGTTCTGCGCACTTGGTCGTCAGGAATGAAAACCTCATAATCAATCACCTATACACAGGGGACCACTGCATCTTCATACCCTTCACAGCGGCGGAAGGAGAAGTAACATTGGCTCCAATCATTTAGCGCCTTCCATTAAAAACTTTGATCAAACCCTTGACGATTGGCAACACCTCCAACCGATTACACAACGAATACCTTTGATCTGTGGCGAGGACTTCAATGCAAACTCTCCGCTCTGGGGAAGTCATAGAGCAGAAATGCTTTCTAATGATAGGGAAAAAAAAGAAGTGTAAAATATACATGTTTATTTGGGTTTGTGGCTATTTCATCAATGTGCACTATGTAAAATGTACTGAATACTGATTACGGCACGGGACAGTCTTTGTAAGCTAGTATAATATAGCTTAGTACAGGGTGTCCCACAAGGTACGCAACGTCTAATATGTACAGATTCGGATAGAGTAGGTCAATATGAGTATTTTGAATGGTAACAAGTGGGGTCCCCGAATGTAGCGTGATAGTCTAATTACAGGATGAACGTTATCATAGCTGCGAACTTTAACGCCTTTTTTTTCCTACCACTAAAATTGTATAGTAAATTTTACTTTATTGAATCTCCGAAATCACGGGATTCAATAAGGCAAAAATTTCTATAAATTTTTAGTGGCTACCACAAAATTGCATAATCATCCGGGGAATCTTTCATGTTGTACACATCGTCATTTGGAATACCCACTATCGGATTCTTAACGTTCATCCTGTAATTAGACTATCACGCTATATTCGGGGATCCCACTTGTTACCATTCAAAATACTCATATTGGTGTGCTCTATCCGAATCTGTACATATTAGACGCTGCGTACCTTGTGGGACACCCTGTATTAATTGTTCTGCGTATTTCTGTCCACTGAACATGCACTTTTAACATACACTCTTTTATTAATTTTCACATTTTGTTACAAACGAAATACGTGTTGTTTTCTATGATTTATGTAGTAATGTAATCATTTAATACGGCGCCGTCAAGTTTTGATGTACACAAACTAGTTTATGAGATTTTATACGAATATTTACGAGAAATGCATACCACATCACATGTAGTTTCATAAACATTTAGAAATACTAAAATAAATTAAAGTATTTCCAAATACCACTTAACCCCTTCGGGACCGGCGGCTTTTACACAAATTTTGTTTGGTTGGCACCACTTAAAAAAAAAGCTACCTTTACTTAAACTATCACAAAAATGCTCTAGTTAGAAAAAGCAAATATTACTTTTATTTTTTACTGGTGTCTTAAACAAATTCTGTATGCTCTTTTTGAGGGTGTATATATGCACCCATGGTCCCGAATGGGTTAAACCAGAAGTGCCAAGTTCTCACTAATCTTCCGTACTACGTGGATCAATTTGACCCTGTTTAACAACGTTTCGAACCAGAAAAATTATTTGATGATTCTTTCTTTATTTAATTTATGATTTCTACATGGAATATTTTTAATTTCATTTCATAAAATAATTTCTGGTGCGAAACGTATTGAACCTGGGTTAAATTAACCCACGTATTACGGGAAATTAGTGAGAGCTTGGCACCTCTGGTTAAACTTTCAGCCAGAGCACTATCGCATAGTTCACGACAAACGTGATTTTCCCGAATCTTTATGCTCATAAATGGTACATAAATTAAAATTCAGTTTTTACTATTAATATATACATAGCTACCAATTTGTACGAGATGTTTCTACTTACAGTTAAAAAAATTAGTAAATTTTGTCTAATTATGTCACCAAATTGTAACTTTTTTAAAACTATTAAATAAAGACAAATATATCCATTAATTTTTAGTGGTGACAAAAACCCGTACAAATTAGCAGCTATGTGTGTAAAATTGCTCTTCAAACTAGTGTTACTAGTTTGGCCTCCTATTTTATTGATAAATTCCAAATTCATACGGGAAACACCAAAAGGAGAATTTTTATCTTATGTAATCACGGAATATTTTTTATTAATTATAGTTTATAGCAAATATTTCAATTTGAAATTTCTGTTATGAATTCGGAATTTCTGAATATAATTGGATGCCAAAATGGCAATCTGCTTCTAACATATCACTTATTGCTGTTATGAAACATTTTGCATTTAGGATAGTGCAAGTGAGTAAAAAAAATACGTCACGTGTCTGCTCGTGCAAAGAAACAAAAATTAAAATAGCAGTCGCTAAACGATTTTATTCGAATTGCCCGGCAGCGTGGTTGGTAGCGGCAGCGTCAGCCACGATGAGGGCCCGGGTTCGAATCCTGGGTGAAGCATGGTTGTCATTGTGTGGCTATCTTCACTACTGTCAACTTCCATGTCTATCCCGTCTCCAAGAAGTAGATTTATGTAATTTGTCAAAGTCCTGTATGTATTACTGTGAATCAAAAATATGAATCATTCGAGACAGCAGTGTTGTAGCTTATAGGTCTCAAAGCAACCTCCTTCAAATGTCAAACGATTTCATTTGATTAAAAATTTGCCTTTAAGCCACTTGTGTACTTTATATTTTTGCTCGTAATTTAAAAATATATTTACAAAATTATATTAATTGATTTCATTTAACTAAACGCAAATGACTTATCAAGACACAATAAAATTACGCAGAATTCAAATTTCGTAAATTTGAAAAAAAAAATGAAAACATTTTATCACAGATTTCTGAGGCGTAAACAAAACAATATTATTCAGAAATCCTTACACATACTTTAAGGAGTGGTAGAGCATACTGCAACAAAAAAAAATTTACAAAAAACAACGGTCGCAATCAGATTACTCAGTCAGAAATAACGGCTGTCTTACTCTAATCTTAACTGATATTTTCTTTCACAACTTTAATAACAACAATCAAGATTTTTTAGTGATATTTTCAGCAGACTTACTCTTTTCCGCGAAATGTTTGACATAATAGGAAATGGTGTAAATACGATACAAATAACGACTGTTCGTGCCTAAACAATATTACCGTAATTTCCGGCGTATAATCCGCGGATCAAGCAGTCATATTTCGACCTAGAACTTTTATTTCATAAAATGTAACTGACTAGATAGCTGTGAATATTTCACTTCAATTACTAAATAAATTTTCTGAGTTCAATCATAATTGTTTGATTCGTGGATTATACGCCGGAAATTACGATATATAATATGTCACCTACTGCAGATACTGTCACTGATCGAATTACAATATGCTTCAATCGCTACTAATTATGTCATCCGGTTTTACAGAAAAGAAAACTATTTTTTTTTAAAATTCAATAAAATGTTTTCGGTATTGTTGAAGTTATAAATGAAGATACGAGTCCAACGTGTATTTTTGACCCAATAAGTATATTTTGTCACTGATTTTCTACATGTAAAAAAACTTTCTTGCAGTATACTTTATTAGCTATTTAATTTTTTCTAAAGTCTCTGAAACACGCTAAATATTCGTCGAAATTTCGTAATGTGTAAGGACATAAATGTTGAGTTTTTATCTAATCGATTACTTGTAATATGGAAAAATATTTCGCAAAGTCAGACCTCTTACACTTTGTTGGCCGGCAATTTAATATAAAATCAATTTTTATAGTGATTTTTTGTTAACACTAAAGTTTATGAATAATCTTAGACTTATTTAATCTCAGATTTCTGCGATGAAACACAGCAAAAATTCTGGTAAAAAGAAAAACATAAAAATTGGCAACTATGATAAATATATTCGTCAATTGTCAAGATTGCTTTAATATTAGCACATAGTTTGCATCATTAGCACGTATATGCGTTCATTTCAGAAATTCATTTTTTATTCAGAAATTCCGAATTCATGCCAGAAATTCTGAATAGCAATTTTTGCTTTACGTAATGAGACACGGCTTCGGTATTATATGAAGTGAAATAAATCTTTTTGGAGAATTTCCGGTACATTTTCGAAATTTCTGAATAAAAAAGAAATGTCTGAAATGCACGTATGTATGTACTAATGACGCAAAAGTATTAATAGATAAAAAGTGAAATTAGACCCATTTACAGAAGTTAAAGCATATGATATATACTTAGTTCTACTACATCTAATTTCCTTAATTCATAATTATTCCTGAATTTATGCATACATTCAAAGCATGCACAATCTTTAATTAGAAATTTCAGAAGGTTTTCCGATGAAGACTTAAAAATCAATTTTGCAGAGTTTAATCTGATAAGTGTTTCTTAAAATTCCTTACTTCGTAAGTGATTCCACTTTTGTTAAAATATTAAGCAATAGCACTTAACTAATTAGAGGTTATTTCAGATCCATCTTGTTTTATTATAAAAATAAAGTTCCGGATGATTGTCATAATGTTTCTTGGAAACTGGAGAGGTAAACTATAACAGTTATATTTTAATTATAGTTCTTACTACAACGAGAAAAGTCCCGTAGTCTGTACCAGAATTCAATTACTATATAAAAATATATCCATTTTACTAAAAATTCAAACTTTTTAAAACTACAAATTTAATTAAAAAACATTTCTTTCGGCAATTATCAAAGTATTTGTTCCGAGTTATTTTTTATTATAGTGCATTACTTTTTGAATCTGACAAAAAATTATGAAAAATAGAAAACTGGCAATTAAGGGAATTTCATTACAACTTTACACACATTTTTACCTCATTGCATGTTTAAGGACATTAATAAACCGACATTTTTTGTTGTGTGCAGAAAGATTTACCCTTAGAAATATTGATAATTTTCAGAAAACATTAAACCGCTCGGAACATTTTACAGACGTGCATATAGAAAAAAAAACATTTGAGAAAATTTATGTGAAATATACAATGGTGTGTTATTTTAATTAGCAGTATTTAAGGTATCCACCCACCTTCGGGGGTGATTTTTTGAAATTTTTTCTTTATACCAATTTTTAAAATAACATTTAAGTTAAAACGTTGAAAAATATATAAACATTTTAGCAACTGCACAGAAATAATTTTGTAAAAGTGAAAAATAGTCAAAATTATGTCAAACATTGACATGTGCGCAAAACATGACAGATGGAAATCAAATCAATGCATTCGCATTTGTAAATTGCTTAATAAAGAAAATAACATTTTGTAGGTTATAGAGAAGGACATGTACTAGCTGCATTATAAAAGCATCTATATCGCAGATGCTGTGGCACTCGATGTACTAATGTAATGGAAAAATCTTAAAATTTTTTGCAACTTTTTAGTTTATACCAGTGTAAATATAAAACTAATTAATAAATTATCCTGACCTACCTATTCCTTCAATACACATTTGTAAAATATGTAAAAAAAAATTTCAAGGTATTCCATGTGTAATTTCTTTCCTATAGGATGTTTTGCTTACAGTAAAAAAACTGAAAAACTTCATTTTGAGAAAACGCTAAGAATAATTTTTAAACGTTTTTTTTATGTAAAAATAATTATTATTCATTAAACGTTTAATTATTAACTCCGTGTATTTTCTTTGACATATAATACAATTTAAATTGTAAATCTCGGAACAAAAGAACGTAAACATACATTTCAGCTTATTTCTGGTTTGCAGAACGATGTTTCCGGTTGTGAAAATCTTCAGCAAGCTATAACAGATGTAACTTTAAACGGCTGTAACTCGGGTTCTAATTAAGGTACAGACACAATTAAAGCAAAATTTGATAGATAAACGATCGGATTTTAATATTATTGGAAAAATGTAAAATCAATATTTTTATCGAAAACGACATTTCAAAGGTGCGTGGATACCTTAACTCTTTAAAGTGCAAAGGACTTCTATTCATAAAATGTTGAAATGATTGTTTGACACCAGAATTTACGACCAAACTGTTTTGAAAAATAAATAAATTAATTAATTAAAATATTTTCTTCTAGGACATTATAAAAGATAATCGCTACTAAAAAATCTGGGTGCCGTTTTGCAGTTTGGAATTACAATTTTGTAATATAGTTAAAATACCATCGCTCTTTAAAAAGTTCAGAAGTATAAAAACCCACTTTCGGCCAAAGCAGATGAAAAATATACTAATATATTTGTTTCCATTGGAACAAGAAATTTTGATACAAAAATAAATATTTGTACCTTCCTATCATTTTAGTGTCTACATACCCATTAGCCATAATGATTTTAGAAGAAACATACAAATATTTTAACCCTTTGATTACCATAGGTGCCAACCTCTCATTAATATTCCGTAATATGCGGGTTAATTTGACCCAGGTTTAACACGTTTCGCACCAGAAATTTTTTTTTTAAAAATGAAATTAAATGAATCCCACGTAGAAACCTGAAATTGAATAAATAAAGATTCATCCAATAATTTTTCTGGTTTGAAGCGTTGTGAAACTGGGTCAAATTAACCCACATATTACGGAATATTAATGAGAGGTTGGCACCTATGGATTACGGCCAGGACTAGCAAATATTTTTATATTGAGTTGTACAACTATTTACCAAAAAAAAAAATGTTTGTGGGACATTTCTCTTCAGAAAATTCCCCTGTAAGTGTATGCAAGGATTAGTTGCTTTAAAAACGGTACGCTCATACGTATAAGTTCGGAATGAAATCAAAGGATTACAAGCCAAAACGAAATCTCTTAACCCCTTCACAGTTCCGTTTTGTTTTTGACACAATAAACTAAAAATATCGACTAGACACCACTTCTTCCGAATTAAAATATTTGCATTATATAATCAGGAAATGTCTGTCATTTAATAAAGCGAAGATTACAGTTAAAAGTTAGTAGCTTTTAGTAACAAAGATTGCAAATTCTTCTTGCCCGAGCTGCATTCGGACAAAACTATTAATGGGTTGATTACTAAAGATAAGTGCAATTTATTTAAAGGCAATATAGAGAATAAAAATAACGTATTTCGACATGTCTAGAAATTAAATAAATAAAATTCCTGTTTACAATTTCATTTTGTCAAAATATATTTTTTATACCCACATAATTGTAACACTCAAACATATTAAAAAAATAATAATGTTCGAAACAAAATATATATATTATATATATAAAATATTTGTAATATGAAGTATTTGAAATTAATACTAACTAGTATATATAATTTGCATTAAAATAAAACATAAAAAAACATCATTCTGAGGTCATTCAGATATTCGAAATAACTTTATTTTTTGTTTTGTTTTTTATAATTGTAAATCGTTTGTTTAGTTATTGCAAGAACTCTGTAATTCCGAACGATGTGCATGATATGTACGCAACAACAATTTCAATATACCTACTGTATACGAATACTGTATATCATTAGCTGTACAAAACGTATATGTATATATGATGCACAATTTCTTCTTCATTTTCCCAAAACTGTCAACCAGGATTGCTTAGTTCCTTGAATTTTCCCAAATCTTCGCATCCATTCAAAATATAAAATGCATGCAACTTAAACTTTAACATTTTAAAATTATATTTTTCCGGTAAGAATTTGTTATTCGATATTAAATTGATAGTAGAAAGTTTAATAAAGGCAATTTTAAAATAATAAACAAAATTACGTTAAAGAATTATTATTGCATAGCCGATTTAAAATATATGTAAACATTAATTAATTCACAAACTACATATACAAATGAAAGCTGTCTTTTAATAGACATATTTAATTTTTGCGACAAAGTGCCGTATTTTATTGTTAGTCTGATCTTATAATTAATCTTCCATAATCTTCCATATTGAAATGGCACATTTAATATGATCTGGCGGAAGAAAGTTTTTCTTTACTTTATTTGTTTTACATTAAAAGGACATTGTAGCAGTTATTGCAGTGCTTAGAAATCGAATAAATAATGCTTTTGAATTTGCTCTGGCCAATAAATTGTCAATTGTTAAGTGAGGCCAAAAAACTGTTTAGTGGTTAACTCTATGAAACACGAATTTTTAAAGAGAACCCAGAAATTTTAAAGAGAAACATAGACTTGTTAAATAGCTGATTTATGTAATTACAAATAACAAGCATTTCACTTTAAATAAAGTGCTTGCTTTCGACCGAATTTATTTATTGAAAGATAAATTTTAATTGATTTATACAGGGTGTAACTCAAATGCTTCAACAAACTTTGAGGGATAATAGTACTCATGAAGATGAACAAAAAATGCAATAGAACACGGGGTCGCAAATGACATTTAACACTTTCAGGGAGAGTGGTATGTCTAAAAAAACACTTAATTTTAATTCCAAAACGCCACAATGGCACCAGAATTTTGCTAAAATCTTTTCCATTTAATATTTATGTGAAATATAGCCTTTTTCTTATTTACAAACAATTTTTTTTGTAAATTCCGGTGCCAGTCCATTTTCAGACGCATTTTCTCTATTTGTAGCCTTTAAGCCTTTTAGGGGCAAACTACTTTTAGTACTAAAATGTTGAAATAAATGACTGGCACCGGAATTTATAAAAAAATTTGTTTGAAAATAAGAAAAAGGCTATATTTCACATACATATTAAATGGAAAAGATTTTAGCAAAATTCTGGTGCCATTATGGCGTTTTGGAATTAAAATTAAGAGCTTTCATAAACATACCACTGCCCCTGAAGGGGTTAAACGTCATTTGCGACCCCATGTTCCATTGCATTTTTTGTTCGTCTTCATGAGTACTATCATCCCTCAAAGTTTGTTGAAGCATTTCAGTTACACCCTGTATATATGCATCACTCAGCAGTATTGGGTTAATTCACGGTGCGTTAAATTTTACCAAAATTTTAATCGAATTTTTTGTTTTGTTTAACAGCAGTAAAAAATTACAAATTCTCTAAATAAACGAGGCGATTATGAATTCTATAAATAAATTAAAAAAAAAAATGGAAAATTTATTAAATTCTAAAGCGGTGGCATTCCCATTGGAAATTCCAAGCAGTGTACGCACATTCTACTAGGGTTCGTACGCTCTCATCCCAATTTTTAATAGAATTTTTTGCCTTATTTAAATGCAGAAAAATATTACAAATCCTGCAAATAAACGAGATTTCTACAATTTTTGCTGTTTAAATATTAAATAGAAAAATTTTAATAAATAAGTGTGGTAAAAGCGTACGAACCCAGTATACGTCATATAATATTGCTTACATAATTTTATTCATTAGAAATTAATTTATATTCCATAGTGGCATCCGTTTGGTTTTCAGAGGATCAGAGATGCTTTTTTTTATTTTTGCCGACTAGCAAGATACGCCCGCTACGCTGGTCAATTTCTCTTAACGAACTTTTAATCAAACAAAATATTGACATTTCATAATTCACTTTTATATTTTAACAGAATAATAAGGCTACTATAATTTGTGACTCGTGCTATAGCCAATATACACGTCAGGACACGTCACCCTTATCATTATCTTTTTACGCATGAAGTTTTCGCTATGGTACTCCATTGTGAAATTTGGTAATTTTTGAAATAAATTCAATATTTGAAAAACGGCATAATCATTAGATTTGAAATTTATATCAAGAAAAATTCAATTTTTTACCTTTCAAACGCAGTTTGTCTAACAATTTTCTGACAAATACTTTTCGAGCTATTATTTTTTTCAGTAACTTCAAATGTTTCATTTCCCGAGATTAATCTATGGCAACAATTAGCGAAAAACCCAGTCGTCAGCAACGCACAGCTTTTTATTAAAGAGACCGTTGGAGCAGGGATTGTCACCATCAATTTGCCACCATCACTTTTGAAATCGGTTCTAAAGTTCCAAAGACTCCACAGAAATTGTAATTTAGAATGTTTTTAGAACGCTTTTCGCTCATTTCACCCTTTTAAATTTCGATATTTTTATTTCTGCTTAGAGAGCATTTACATCTTATAAGTAACTACAATGCCAAATTTCAAATTTCTAGCTCTTTCAGTACAAAAAAGTCGATAATTTCGAACATTTTTCGCTCCTGCACCCAATTGAGGTTAGTGGCACCGACATAAAATATAGCCTATGTTGGAGTAGGGATTGTCACCATCAATTTGCCACCATTACTTTTGAAATCAGTTCTGTAGTTCCAGTGATTCCATAGAAATTGTAATTTAGACTGTCTTTAGAAAGTTTATCGCTTATTTCACCCTTTTAAATTTCGATTTTCTTATTATTTTGTTCTTAGAGAGCATTATATTTACATCTTATAAGTAACTACAATACCATTTTTCAAATTTCTAGCTCTTTCAGTATAAAAAAAAATCGCAATTTTAGAAGGTTTTTCGTTCCTGCACACCCCTGCAGTTAGTGGAACCGACATAAAATATAGCCTATGTTGGAGCAGAGGTTGTCACCATCAATTTGCCGCCATCACTTTTAAAAACGGTTCTAAAGTTCTAGGGATTCCATAGAAATTGTAATTTAGAATGTTTTTAGAAAGCTTTTCGCTCATTTCACCTTTTAAATTTCGATTTTTTTATTATTTTGTTCTTAGAGAGCATTTACATCTTATAAGTAACTACAATACCAAATTTCAAATTTCTAGCTCCTTCAGTACAAAAAAAATCGCAATTTTAGAACGTTTTTCGCTCCTGCGAGTTAGTGACACCGACATAAAATATAGCCTATGTTGGAGCAGGGGTTGTCTCCATCAATTCGCCACTATCACTTTTGAAATCGGTTTTAAAGTTCCAGAGATTTTACAGAAATTGTAATTTAGAATGTTTTTAGAACGCTTTTCGCTCATTTTAGCCTTCTAAATTTCATTTTTTAAAAAATTTGTTCTTAGAGAGCATTTACATCTTATAAGTAGCTACAATGCCAAATTTCAAATTTCTAGCTCCTTCAGTATAAATAAAATCGCAATTTTAGAACTTTTTTGCTCCTGCATCCCATTGGGGTTAGTGGCACCGACATAAAATATAGCCTATGTTTTAGCAGGGGTTGTCACCATCAATTTGCCACCATCCCTTTTGAAATCGGTTCGGTAGTTCCAGAGATTACCCCCTACAAACAAACAAACAAAAAAACAATCTTTACTACTTTATAATATTAAGTATAGATAAATAAACGAACTTCGATCTTAGTCATTTCATTATATCACTAAATAAGTAATATGCGAAGTCTTTATATATTAAATTTTAACCCTTAAATGCATGAACTTTTCTTTTAGAATTGCGTTTCTTTATACTTCTGTTAAAGATTAGACACCAGAAATTTTAAGACAGATTTTTAATTTTGTTTAGTAGCATATTTAATGCGATTTTTACAGGATTAGTATTTCAATATATATAAAGTGGTGGCTGAGAATTTAATTTATTTATTAAAAGTTAAATAAAAAGTGATGCAAATTTGCATCACTATGCATTTAAAGGTTAATTAATCTTTATTAATGGTTAATTAACAGTACTTAGTACTGCATAATACATAAGTTTGTCTCTGTTTCAATACAAATTCTTGACTGTAAGCAAAATTAAATGGCCTCGCAAAGCTTGTGCTTGGACGATAATTTGTTAAAATCTTAGTTTACACGTGTAGTAATTATCTCTGCAAAATATCGTGTTAGCGAGAAATTTAGGCAGATTTTTTAGATTTATTCTTAGCACTATACTTGACGACACCTCTACAGCATCGCTGAGTTTGGAAATAATTTTAAAAGCGTGTGTGAAATGAAAGACGTTCTTTTAGTGCTAGAAAACGCATAAACGTAAAAGTACAAAACTCGACAAGTTTTTGTCGTAGTAAATGAAATTTCTGTTGTTTAACTCTTTCATTCCCGAGCAGCCTGAAACTTGTACCTCTTCAGAACTCCAGACAACCGCCTGAAATTCTCCCCCCCCCCCTTTTTTTAATATAACTTTCTTTCACCCATTCATCAAACTGACACATGTTACACTCCTACTAAGAAGTGGACACCTTCTCCCATTCCTTTTGAATAGAACTGGTCAACCGTGCTAAATATTTTATTGCTTCGCTTTTGTTCACAAGAACATTCATATATACTCCGTGAAACATGGTATTATAAATCATTTATATGAAGTAGCTTACTCTATGTCGTCCTATAAAATAAACAATTATTATACATTTTTTTAAGATAGGCGAAAAATTATTTCCCATTTTTATAGTATTCAAAATTAATAATACAAAAGTACATTGTAATCTTCAAAGAAAAAAAAAATTCACTACATTTATTTAAGGTAAATTTAAAAATGCTTTTATTTATAGGCTTTCAAATATGTTTTCTGTACAAATTCCCAAAACATGCAATATAAAATGCCCCCCCCCCCTTTCCTCATTCGGCGGTAAAAGATATTATCTATTTGTAATTTTTTGAATTTATTCTTTATTACAAATGACAATTTTCCCGTACTATTATGTTTCAATTATATATATGTGTTATTACTATTATTTTATCTCAGAAATTACGCAAAATTTAAAAATAAATTACAAAATGCGAACTGATCTAAGAGTAAACTAATATAGAGCAAGCATATACACTTTTGCAAACAGACAGAAATTTTCCATTGCTATTGTACAGTCGTCCCCCTTCCCCCTACTTTTAGGAGTTCCACTTTGCCAACTAGGAAGACAGTGTAATTGATAGATGTCTTCACCTCCCAAGGTGTGGGGGAAGAAGCGTTCCTCGGCCGGAATGGGATCTTCTATGTTCGGGCGTCTAAGGCCGGAACGGGAACGAGAGAGTTAACTAATTAGAGCATGGAAGAATGTTTTCTAACGATAATTTATAGAAATCAGAAACCACGTACCATTTTAACGTTCCTAACTTTAAAAAAATGTTTTGACGTAAGTAGCCTTTATTATGATTAACAAATGTTTCGAGATGCCATTCGAAATGCTTTTGCAGTTGAGAAAATGCCTCTGTATCTATAATGATTCGAAATTAGCTGTTGATCAACGGTAAGAGTTGACAAACTGTACAAATAAATTATTTTTTATTATAGACTATTAAATCGTTAAACGATACATTTCCAGAATATTTTATTATAAAGAACTAAAATTACTAATTGTGGTTTATAATTGCTTATTAATAGTCTAAAATAAGTATAAAATTTACTGTACTAAAACTTCTTCAAAAATAAAGAAGTGGAACGAGATCCAATTTAGGAAAAGGAAAGAATGATTTATCTATCTAATTCCACCGTATCAAAATTTTCTTAATGCATAATTAATCGGACATTTATAATTAAATTCAAAACAAAAATTAGAATTAATTGGAATTTTCACAATGTTTCCCGCTAAATGCTTGAATCGATTTAGAGGTTTAATCAGATAACTACTCCGTAAAATTCATTAATATATGCTTCCAATTTCGATGAAATATGAAGCGATAACACATCATTAAGTAATTAGAATTTAATTGAGATCTTCTTAGTATGCTAAAAATTTGATATATGTTTCATATTTTTTGGAAGGCTCGAGAGATTTAACAAAATTGATTTTAGAAAAGCAATAACATTATTTCAAAGAATACGAAAAGATTTCCTTCATGTGATCGTGGTTACATAACTTTATTAATTTGAAATATCATAATACATAAAATTGATTACCGTTTAGATTCTAGATATTTTTTACCGCATTTTTATCTTTTAAGATTTTAATGTGTGTAAAATTTGATATTATGCCTATTATGGTAATATTCAAAACAAGATAAATGAATTTTTTAATGAGAAATATATACCATTACGGTATATACAGTATGCCCACTAAAGTCCCTTGCCACCCTCTTAACTTCGGAACGGCTGCTGCTATATTCATAAAAGTGGTGTCGAGGTATAGTAAAGTAGCCATGCACTACACAATGAAACCGCTTACAGCGTCACGTGGTGGAATGCTGCGGAGTTAGAATTCCTATCTCGAAAACGAAAAGAGATAGAGGAAAAAAGTGATTTACAAAGTTGTAGAGTATCATCGATTTAGAACAAAAAGACACCTTGTGGGCATTAATGCGAAAAATAGAACGGTTAAAACGCGCATTTGTTTGTGATTTCCTATACTGTGACCTGACAAAACGATCTTAGAAAGAAAGAAACAACCAGTTATGAAACAGAAGGTCTGTGCGATCCCTCCACAAACATTGCAGGACATTAAAGGACGCTATTACGGACGCTTGTGCCAACGTGTCACCATCTATGCTCCAACGTGTGCAACGTGAAAGTCAAACAAACATCCTAATATGCATTGCAGCTGACGATGAGAAGTTTGAAAATCTAAAATAAAAGTATATTTTTATAACTAATTGCTTTTTTTCTTTATGAGATCGCTTTGTCACGTCACAGTGTAGGAAATCACGAAAAGACGAATGCGTGTTTTAACCGTTCTATTTTTCGCATTAATGTCCACAATGTGTCTTTTCGTACTAAATCGATGATGCTCTACAACTTTGTAAATAACTTTTTTTTCTCTACCTCTTTCAGTTTTCGAGATAGGAATGCTAACTCCGCAACATCCACCAGGTGGCGGTTTCATTGAATAGTGCATGGCTATTTAACTATACTTAGACACTACTTTTATGAATATAGCAGCAGCCGCTCTGAAGTTAAGAGGGTGGCAAGGGACTTTAGTAGGCATACTGCACGTTACGGTCAATATGATTAATCCGGTCATTATTAATAATAACCGGAGATAAAGGTCGGTAATTATTATAATAATAACCGCAGTCATTATAATAATAGTCGGTTATTATTAATAATCACCGGATTAATCATATTGACCGTAACATATATACTATTATGGTTTTGAAAAAACTAAATATTTTCAAATATGACACAATATTCTTATTATGTAACAGTAAACACTTACGTATCGTAAACTTGGGTTATTTAGACCCTCTGGACGGGGACATTTGGACTCACAACAAAAAATGTTAAAAATATATATAAAAAAAAACTTATTCTACTGTGTTTAACCCTTTTCAGGTCCAAGTGGCAAAGTAATTCTGTTAGTATAATGTTTGAAATGGTATTGAAATGGTTAAATATTTGCGAACAAACACTTTTTAAAACAGAGGTGTCCAACTATGGACGCCGAATACCACTAAAATTTTATACTCAACTTTGCCTTAGCTAATCATCGAATTTCTGAGATTCAAGAAGTCGACTATTTCTTTAAAAAATAGTGGCATTTGGCTGGCCACAGTTTGACACCCCTGTTTTAAAATAAATACTTTTATTTTACATACATTAACGAAGCAAAATTTTAGGAAAATATTCTGGGTAAAATTTAGCAGTAAAATTAAGTTTTACATTGAAATGCATAAGAATTCCTCTACCTTCAATGTTAAAGAATAGCTGTCAACTTTTATATTCCCATAACTACTAAAATTTAATAGTAACTTTTGACATTATGTAGGGCAAAAAATTGTAGTAAATATTAGTGCTATTAGAAAAGTGCTGTGTGCGGATGGTGTTAGTAAAAATTTTAATAGACTTTTTCGTTTTATTTAATTGCTGACAAACAATATAACTTTAAGAATTAAATGTGGTGATTGCAAATTTTACGATTCAAATGATAACGTTTTTTAAAACCTAAGACAGTTGTACTAGGCTCCTGGTTAATCCCAAGGAGTATACGCATCTTGAAAGCGTAAATGCTGGCAGCTATGAGTTGAAATATTAACAAAATTCAACAATAGTTGATGAAGTGGGCCAGTGATTTCAATATAATTGACCCGGGACATTTAACCCTTTGGAGAGCAATCGGATATTACTTATATCATTTAATTTTAATCTTTTAATTACATAATCGCATAGGGAATTTCGAATAAAATTTTGCAGAGAGACATTTTGCAAAAACATGTTTTGCGGAATCTCTGACCTCTAAAACGTGTAAATCCGTCGAAAACCGGAAGTCGAAAAAATTTTCGATTACAATACTTCCTTCCAGAGCTTCCAAGTCTCCGGCTTTTTGGATACCAGTAATTTAGTATAGAAAATTATGTTTTGTTTGATCGGAACATTCTGCGATTTAAAAGAACAACATTTTCTCTAAGAATATACTGGTGTACAAAAAGCCGGAGACTTGGCAACTCTGCTTCCTTCTATTATCGATACAAGAAAGTAAAAACTATTTACTTAATCAATATTTAAAGTTTATTATATAGTAACATTTATTATGATATATTGGTATAAAACAGTGGTAAAAATTTTTCTTTTTCATACAGAGAACGTTTACAAAACAGGAAGAAAAAATAAATAAAATTCCGAGCATATTTTGATACAAATTATTTTTTTATGATTAATCCGATTTACGAAAAAAAAATGTTTCGTTCCTTTTAATTGCTGGGGGCAACAAATTGCCAGTTGAGGTAAATTTGCAGTAGTAACATTTTTTTAATGTGTCAAACAAATGTTCCGTTCTAAGATAGAAAAAAAAAAAAAAACATTCTTCAAAATTATTAAAAAAGTCACTAATGCAGGTATGAGATTTTACCGACTTTTTGCATGCGAGTATAATCAGAAAGCGTTCGCTCTAAGACTATATTGGTATGGAAAAAGTCGGAGAAATCCCATACCTCCTAATTTGAGGTATAAGTTTGGAACAAATATCATTCAAAAGTATATATTTTCTCACTAATCGATGCTACAAAAAATGAAATTATGCAATACTTAGAAGTGACTACTTAGTGTGCGGGGGTGGCGGGGGGGTCATTGCCACCTAAGTTATTACTATTTTTAATGACAAGTAATGTTGAGGTAAACTACTATTTTTAATGACAACAGGAAAGTCCGTGGGGACAAAACCGACAGGGCATTTTCGTTAAAAATGGTGCACTGAAAAAAACATCCAAAATTTCAAATTTCAAATTCAACAAATTTAAAGCTAATAAAAATGAAATAAGTGGCATATATATACAGGGAGAGTCGTAAATTCGTACAAATAAAAAAAAAGTCATATTAAAAGAAGTAATGCTCGGAAAAAAATGGTTTAAGCGAATATGATCAGAGGGACATTAGATTTTTTTACTCATGTATAAAAAATGTATATAAAAGTAACAGAAAGTGGACGCTCACACGTCATACCGAGATGTTTTATGCAAATCAGGCTAGAAATAAAACACCTGGCTGGAAATGGATTCGTCATTCGATCTCGGCAGCATGTTATCCTTACCCAATCGAGCGTTGATGGTTAAACTTTTCTTCATAAATGGTGAATCCACAACTATTGATTTGCGAAAGTTTCACACGGATAAAGAACTGAAGGCGCAAAAAGCCCTATTTTTATTGAATGAGATACTGAATTTGGTAACACGTTTTGAGTAAACAGGGAGCTTCGAAGATCATCCACGTAATGTTTGCCTGATTTTCATAAAATGTCTCAGCATGGTGTGTGAGCGCCCTCTTTCGGTTATTTTTTTATTATTTTTTTTATTATTATTTATTATTTTTTATGTTCTTCCGATCATATTCACTCAAACCGAATTTTTTTTTCTACCATTATTTCTTTTATTATGATTTTTTTAAGTTTCCACGAATTTCTGACACATTTTGTATATAATAGCGCTTGCTTTTTGTGTACAATAAATAATTAGAATTTCGGTTAATAGGTGGCGCTGCAATGTCTCAACCAGGCAAAACTTGGCAAACTATGGTCAAATCTCAAAATACATTTCTTTTCTCAGGTTTAACGTCTAACATGGATGGACAGTAAAGTTTGAGTATTTCTTGATCTATCTTGACAACACAACGCCGTCTACTGACTCAAATTGGAACTACTTAAAAAAAAAAAAGAATATGTATACAAATTTTACGAGCTTACCTTATTTGATTTTTATCTATTTCATCCTTATATTTGTTATTGTTACAAATTGTTGAATTTTAATTTCAGGATTTTTCTTTCAAAGGGAGAGGGGAGGGGGGTGTCCTAAACATGCATAAAAGGAAGAAGATTTTTAACATTCCAACTATAAAAATGAATTATCATTTTCATTTTTATCCTTTTTTTTTTGCAAGACATTTTCACACAATTGGGAGTTTCCGACAAAATTACTTGAAAGATGTATATATGAAAAATTTAACAAGCAACTTTGAAAAATACACTTCATTATTTAATTTCATTATGATGTCTAAAAGCATATTTATAACAAAACAAATTATTTACTACGCAACCTGTTTTTTAAGAAAGTTTGCAAAAGAAAAATATATAAATATATATCATCTTAAATTCTGGTAGATTAAAAAAGAAATATACTATATTTAAATTTATTTTAAACAAAGTAATTTGTATGATGTAAAACAAAGCTTATATAGAAATTCTTGGAAACAAATGTATTCTGAAAGAAGAAAAATATCTAAATAACGCTTACTTTTATAAACAAATTCATCCTTACATGCCTGAAAAAAAAGTATGAGTAAAGAAAAACATCAGATGCGTCATTAACATGTAGTTGGAGAAACTTTCTTTTAATCCATGGGAAAAAATGCATTAGCAAGATAAGATTATTTCTGAAATGTAGCATATCTTAATTAACTCTATAAACCTGAGTACATTTACGCAGATTATGCAATATACTTAATGATACATATTCTCCTTCCACTTTTTTTTTCATTGAAAGAAGCAGGAAACATATTTTAAAGAAAATAGTGTAAAAGATATTAAGAAGATTATGCGGAAGCGAAATAATTTAAATTTTTAAAAACGGGCAAAAAGAATCCTTTTCTGTAAGATTTGAGATTTGTTATTTATATTTAAAGCTAAGTAGAAAAATTGCAAAATTATACTGTTTTATATCTTCATTCGTTTTTGTTTTCATTTTTTACCAAGATACTTGTCATATATGTTTGCTTATATTTTTCATGATTACACATGGATTTGAATATGCATGCATGCATTTATATATATATATATATACATTTCTCATTTTATTGGTTAACTAACAAATTCTAATTACTAATTTCTAAATTTATATTGCTTTTTAGGTTTTAATAGTTTTATTAGCTTTGAATGTACCGGTGTTCTGAATTTGCATTGGATGATGTTTTTCTATGTATTGAGGGGAAAAAATGTATCCAGTATTATTGTTCACTTAGAAAAAATATTTGGGACAAATATTTTATGGAAAATAAATTTAAGTATTTAAAATAAGTATGAATCCATATTTACAATGTACCGGGTGATTATAATTAAAGTTACGATTTCAAAAATAGATAATTTTAAAACTACTGGTCAGAATGACATGATATTTTAGCAGAACAATCGTGAGGCAATGGAATTTTGTTTGGCGAAGGAAAAAAAATAGTTCCAAATTGTGCCGATAGATGGCGTTGTCAGGGTAATGTCAGGGGAAAGACCAAAAATGTATTCTTGAACCCTTTCCGGCGCGGAGTAAATTTGTTTGCATAATGATGAAATAATAGACTGACACCGGAATTTACAAACGAATCCATTAGTAAAAAGAAACTTGCTTATTCTTCTGGTTCTTAATGACAGGAAAATTTTAATTAAATACCGGGTGGTTATAATTAAAGTTACGATTTCAAAAATCGATAATTTTAATTAAAACTACTGGTCAGATTGACTTGATATTTTAGCAGAACAATCGTGAGGCAATGGAATTTTGTTTGGCGAACGAAAAAAAAAAGTTTCAAAATGTGCCCATAGATGGCGCTGTCTGGATTCACATTGTCTGAAGATATGCAAATTACTAATACGTGACATGCGCACCGCAGAGCAGCAGCTCTTTGCCTGAATGCTTCATCATGACTCTGACTATTAAGGATCGCGCTCTGCTCTAGAACCTTTTTAATAAGAACGATGACTGTGCACTTACAGCTATTAGGAAGTTTCGGACATTAAAATCCATAAAAAAAGGTCCAATAACAACAAATGGTCTGCAAAAAATGATTGCTAAATTCGAAGAGACCGGTTCATTTGACGTTAAACGGGGTAGAGGAAGGAAACCAGTTTCAGCTGCGGCAGTGGAAGATGTGGCTACAGCATTACAGGAACATACTGACAGTGATGCTGGAATCAGCAGTGCAAGGGGGATTGGCCGAATGCTGGATATGCCGAACAGCACGGTGCGTAAAGTCCTATGGAACGTCTTACGCTGTTATCCGTACAAGATAACTCATGTGCAGGAGTTGCTACCTGCTGACCTGGAAGCACGTCAATCTTTTGCACTACAATTTCTTGCCCGGATGGAAGTGGACAACGGATGGCCATGGAACATTCTGTGGTCTGACGAAGCCCACTTTCATTTGCAAGGTTCTGTAAATACGCAAAATTGCAGGATATGGGCGACCGAGAATCCGTCCCAGCTACAGCCATTACCTCTTCAGTCTGAAAAGGTCACTGTGTGGTGCGGAATAACGGCAGCGTTTATCGTCGGTCCATTTTTCTTCGAGGAGATCACACCTGTGGGTCCCGTTACCTGCACAGTTACTGGCAAGCGGTATGAAGCACTTTTGCGTAACCATGTTCTTCCGGCACTTCAACAGCGTCAGTGTGTGGATCGCATAATATTCATGCAAGATGGCGCTCCTCCGCACATTGCTACTACTGTGAAGCAGCTACTGAGTGATAATTTCGGAGATGATAGGATCATAAGCCGCCATTTTCCAACAACGTGGCCGCCACGTTCCCCCGACTTAAATCCGTGTGATTTCTGGCTTTGGGGGTACCTGAAGAATGTTGTTTATAGCGGGCGGATTCAGAATCTAGTCGACTTGAAGGCAAGCATCACACAACACACCCATTGCATTAGTACAGATACCCTCCGATCTATTGTAGAGCATGCCGTTTTGCGCTTCCAATTAGTAGCGGAACAAGGCGGAGGGCATATTGAGCAACTTATGCCTTAATAATCAGTAAGGTGTTTGTTCCATGAAGCTCTTGTTTTTTCATTTTTTGTCATTATCGCTGTCGTCGCTGTAAACACGTAGTCTTGTCTTTTCGCTAATAAATTTTTAGTAAATCTCTGAACTCTATTTTTTTCCTTTTGGCAACATCATTCCTATTGTTAACCCTTTAACGGGCGGTGGTCACAAAAAAGGACACCCAATTTTAATTCTAAAACTGACAAACGGCACCAAGAATATTTAATTAAAATTTTCCTTTCATTAAGAACCAGAAAATAAGCAAGTTTCTTTTTACTAATGGATTCGTTTGTAAATTCCGGTGTCAGTCTATTATTTCATCATTTTGCAAACAAATTTACACCGCGCCGGAATGGGTTCAAGAATACATTTTTGGTATTTCCCCTGACAACGCCATCTATCGGCACAATTTGGAACTATTTTTTTTCCTTCGCCAAACAAAATTCCATTGCCTCACGATTGTTCTGCTAAAATATCAAGTCATTCTGACCAGTAGTTTTAAAATTATCGATTTTTGAAATCGTAACTTTAATTATAATCACCCGGTATATACCACTGAATTTTAATCCCAAAATGCCACAATGACACCAGAATTTTATAATCAAATTTTGAATTTATAACGTACATGAAAGGAAGCTTTTACTTATTTTAAAATAAATTCGTTCTTGGTGAATCTTGATGTCAATCAATCGTTTTAATATTTTAGCTCCTATAGTACTTTACCCCTGAAGGGGTTAAACAAAGTGAACAGAAAACTCACATCCTTTGTAGTGCTATTTAAAGGTTTAACCCTTAATTGCATAGTGATGTAAAATTTTCAGCACTTTTTACTTAACTTTTAGTAAATAAAACAACTTCTTCGCCACCACTATATTTATATAGAAATATTAATCCAGTAAAATTCCCGTGAACTATTTTGTTGAACCAAGTTAACAATCTATCTTAAAATTTCTGGTGTCTGATATTTAATATATGTATAAAAAACACAATTGTAAAAGAAAAACTCATGCAAAGAAGGGTTAAGGCGTATTTTTAATTCGATTGGAAATTTAAACAAAAGTAAATATTCGGAAATACGAGTATTCAAACGATATTCCTCTCTAAGTGGTTGTCGGGTTATACGTAAATACATATACGGTAACTCATTTCAGATGAATTTCTGTTGCATTTTGTTTGGTTTCTGTCAGAATAAAATACTAAATTACACTAACGAAAAAAAATTGAAAATAGGTGTTGTCTTAAAAAAAACATCTGTCGATTTGAGCAAATAACTATATGAAAATCAACCTATCTAAACTATACTAAAGTTTACACAAAATTATTTCCCTATATAATTGGAGATAAAAAATAAATTTAATGGAAGCAATCGCTCTTTTAAATAAATCAACTAAATCAGTCATTGCCAAATGTTGTGGAAAAACAAAAGAGTATAAATGTAGAAACAAGAAAATTACTTTTAAGGAAATTCTTAGCCGTGATGAGGAATTTCATTAATTAAGAAATCTCAAAGAAATGTAAGCCTGAGATTAACAACATAAAGTAAAAACAAAGAGTGATGTGTACAGGATTTAGTTTCCTGTTATTCTAATAGTTTTGAATGAAGTTTATTTTAAAGTACTTTCTAACAGTTATTTGCGCGTATATGGTTTAAAATTACATAAAAATAAATTAAAGTTGTACTCAATAAAATTGTACTGTTGTGCTTTATTTAGATTGTAATTTATGTATTGAAATTCGTTAAATAAATATATATATATATATCAATATTACAAAAAAAAAAAGAAGAAAAAAAACTGCAGTTTTTAACGATGCAAAACGCGTTTAAAAATTCACATAAGACTCATGCTGAAAATTAACCCTATCCCCTCCGTTGTCCAGTGAGGACCAACAACACTTGTCGCCAGAAGCTAACCAGTAATTAATAAAGAAAAATCATCAAAGGATCCTTCTACAACATTTGCAATAGAAATATACCACGACAATTTTAGTATAAAAATAGCGGTAGCAAAATGGTGATCGCTATTCCAAAACTTTAATTTTCAAAGAGTCGAAAACGTTAACTAAATATATAATCTTCATTAAACTTCCAGTCACGGAATTTTTCATGAAAATTTCCAGGGCATGTTCGTATAAAAGCATTCCTCTTGTTTAATAATCCGATTGAATAAGGTAAAATTTTCTATAAGAAAATACTGTATCTGCTGTACTGTAATGTCTGCTGAATTACTGTATCTATTATAAAATACTGTTATACTTGTATCTGCTACGAAGTATTCCCTTACCGGCCACCCTGATTTTATTTGTTACACCATGATATTAATAATGTAATAACAGGTTTCGTACAGTTTTACCCCAATTTTTTAATAGAATATTTTTATTTAATATTTAAATAGCTGAAATTGTAGACGATTCGTTCAATTGCAGGGTTTGTAATACTTTTCTGCATTTAAATAAGGCGAAAAATTCTATAAAAAATTGGGGTAACAGTGCACGAACCCTGTAATATCAGGTGTTTAGAGAATAAATGTAGTATAACTATGTTAATGCATTGAATTTTGCCACAACAAATCTTGTGATCTTATTGGTTTTAAAGAATACGAAGGTTGACCGCTTTGCTTTTGCGCATTCCGGAATGATTCGTTTGATTCACAAAAGGATTGATTACGTACATGTACAATCCCTAGTATGAAGAATCGTTTTCCTTTTGTGTTTCCCCCTTTAAAGTCTAGAAATTTCTTTAATATATATATATATATATATATATATATACAGAACAAACGAAGAAATATATGTAAAACAACAAAAAATTTAATTATTAGGTCAACTAAAAAATCAGTAAAAGCATAACGCGTCTAGTATTTTAAAATAAAAATATAATTAATATTTCACTTTTTTTTTTCGTATGCACTTCTGTGAAAATCCTGTTTTCATGAATAGCATTTCTAAGGAGACAGATAAAAGCACATATCTTCAGATCTCAAATATAAAGAAAAAAATCCTTAAATGAGCTTATACGTCATCAAAGAGATGAGGAATCCGGGAAAACTGGACTTTTCTCTCTGTTTCTACAATCGTATTTCATTGTAAGTTATAAATCATAAAATATATGATAACAGATTAAATTCTAGAGGTAAACGCTGGTCAAGTTATTATTTTTTTTTGCCACTATGATTAACACTATTTATACTTAACGAAAAAAAATAATAAAAAATTAAAATAAATAAATAAAAACCCTTAAATATGAAAAATGTGAATATAATAAAAAACTATTTATAAATTACAAGCTCATCAAAGTTAAAATGTATGTATAAATTTAAAGTATACAAAAACTTCTTTAAAAACAAATATATCTGCTTCAAATAAAGGTCTCCCTTCATACACATGGATATTAGTGAAACCATATAAAGATTACTTATATTTCCAGTCATATATCGCACGAAAAATTTTATTATTTTTAATTTAAAATAGTTTGCTTTACCCATGAAAATATGTAATATAAAGTGCATACTCTCCTTTAAATTTTCACGTAGTATAGAGCACCACTATTGATCTATTTCAGATTTTTTTTAAATGCCTAATACACACACATACACACACACACACATACAGACACACACATACACACATACACACACACACACACACACACACACACACGTATATATATATATATATATATTACTTTCAAATTAAAAACATTTATTTATAGCTTAAACACAGAAAAAATTGTAAAACGTTTCTGTGAATAGGTAAGGAAAAAAATTCTATAAAAATATTGTGTTGAAGTCTTTCCCAACCAGGTGATACTTCCTCTGAAGTAATATTAATTATTTTTACGCAATACATTTTAAAACTGAAAATTTCTTAAAAAAATTAAAATATGAAAATTAACATAAAAATGAACACCGTGTAAAATATCAAAATTTCTATTACTGCGCCTTTTAAAAATGCCTTAAAATAAATAATGTATAGTTTTTAAAAAATTAAAACAGAGTGAATATTCTTTTATAAAATATATACAAAATTAGCATTTTACAAGAGTATTTTTATTCTATGATTTTATAAATTTATCAGGGAGTAACGTAGCATATTACTAAAAAAAAGCATTTTTAAGAAAACAAATAAAAGGAAATATTTATTATCCCAAAATATCAGAAATAATAAAAAAATCTTTACATTTATTTAAAGAAATGAGAATTTAAATAAACGAGATACTATTAATTATTGTTTTGTGTGTTTTTTATGATCACGTTTTATTGTGATCTATGGATTAAAAATTTGATCATGTTGCATAAAATATAAGGAGTAAGTTCTGGCAAAATTATTTTAATTTATGGCATTTTTATTGATGTTGAAACATATAATGCAAAAATGAGATAGAAAATATAATAAAAACATTAGTTATCCACCTACATGCTTTACAAGTAAAAATAAAATATTTAAAGGTCAAAACACTTTATTAAAAATAAATACAACTGCATGAATTTATAAAACTGCATTAATTAATAAAACTGCATTAATTAATAAAACTGCATTAATTTATATATATATATATATATATATATATATATATATATATATATATTACTTTTATTAAAACTTCACAAAATAGAATAACGTTTAATTTATAAAAGTAGCTTTTTTATGTATACGTAATTCTCCCACTTCACTTGCTTTTGACGAATGAAAGAATAACAACCTAACCGACAAATTAATAAAATGAGAGTGCATGCATTTCTTAAGAATTTATGTAAAAAAAAGAATTTGGAAAATTTTGCTTTATTTTATTTATTTATTTATTTATTTTGCATAAAATAAAGGGTGTCCCAAAAGTCTCCGTACAACTTCAAAAATGTATTACAAATAATAATAATAAAAATAATACGCCTACAGCAAAAATAATTACAACAGTACATAGAGTAACTTAAAAAGTTTTTTTTTCTACCACCTTAGTATATTTCTACATGAGATCCTTTCGTTGCACGAAGAATATCAAGTCGATATTCCAATTCTATCCACGTGCGTTTCAGCATGCTAACATCAACAGTAGTTACAACTGTTTGGATCTTTTATTTCAATTCCACGAGACTGTTCACTTTCGTTCGGCGTTTGAGTATCAGCTTTCGTTTCGATGAACCACGCGACGCATTGCTTTTTAAAATAATCTTTACGACAGCAATTATGTATGATTAAAATTTAGTATTACATTTTATTTAAAAAGTAAACTAATTACCAATAAAATAAATGTAATCATAAATACTTTACGATTAATGTAACTTACTAGTTATTTTTTTTAAATAAAGGGTGTCCCAAAAGTCTCCGTACAACTTCAAAAATTTATTACAAAAAAAAAATAATAGACCTACAGCAAAAATAATTACAACAGTACATAGAGTAACTTAAAAAGTTTTTTTTTTCTACTACCTTAGTATATTTCTACATGAGATCCTTTCGTTGCACGAAGAATATCATGTCGATATTCCAATTCTATCCACGTGCGTTTCATCATGCCAACATCAACAGTAGTTACAACTGTTTGGATCTTTTATTTCAATTCCACGAGACTGTTCACTTTCGTTCGGCGTTTGAGTATCAGCTTTCGTTTCGATGAACCACGCGACGCATTGCGTTTAAAAATAATCTTTACGACAGCAAATAAGTATGATTAAAATTTAGTATTACATTTTATTTAAAAAGTAAACTAATTACCAATAAAATAAATTTAATCATAAATAATTTACGATTAATGTAACTTACTAGTTATTTTTTTAAATATAATATAATGTAATATCTATATAATATATAATATAATATATATCTATGTAATAAAATATAATTTTCCGACAAAAGATGCAAAATAAAATTATATAATTAACTCATCGAGTTCTTTTTCGGGGATATCATCGTTGTTTTCGTCGGGTATGGTCACTCTGTCTTGTAGAGGGGCTGACCAAGGGTGATTGTGTTCAGGTTCTTTGTACACCACTAAATTTATATAGGAACATTTTGTTCTTTAATCGATGAATTCAGCGATGTCTTACTAAGAATATTGCGTCTGTTATACCCTGTTCACACCGGAAATTTAAGATACCTTAGACTGTCATTTTGAGGTGGCACCCTCCCGGAATCAATACCTGTTCACACCGCAAAACTCATCTACGATAACTCACTGAATATCACCGTGTCCGAGATCTGAACAAATATAGAATGTGCGCATGCGCATATGTTAAAGGCAACCTCAACAACCACACGGTTAAAGGTAGCCTCCAGAGTCAATCATAGTGAGTGGTACTGTCTGTATCTAGCAATAGAAAGTTCGAACTCACTAAATGAGTTTGTGGAATTCCCTCAGTAAGTTCGGCGGTCTAAGGTATCTTAACCCCTTAACAGTGTAGCCCGAACTCAGTTCGGGCAAGAAGAGTTTGCTTGCTTTGTTACTAAAAGCTTTTGCACACCAGTAATTTTTAAACGCAACCTTCGCTTTATTGATCGGCAGACCATTTTCGATTACACAAAGCAAATATTTTAGTAAGGAAAAAGTCGTGTAGGCCCTATTTTTAGTTTATGGTGTCAAAAAACCTCCCACAGTTAAGGGGTTAAACATCCGATCTGAACCGGACATTACAGTACTAGTAATTCAGACTTTTGTATCGCTTAAGTAGTGATGGGCGTAAGGAATGATTTTGATATCCAAATGAATCATTCAGGCATGCACAAAAATCATAGCTGTCAAACATCGTACTATTTTTAATCATTTGAAATCAGAAGTTTTGTAACAAAAGTGACAGTAAATCCCACGTTTTTTATTTTATGCAGAACTTTTGGTTTTTATTGTTTTAAAAAGTACGAAGTTTGGCAGCTATGCTCTTCCGTATTCCGGAATGATTCATTTGATTATCAAAATCACTCATTATGTACATGCTTACGCTTAGTTTGAATAGTAATGGGCAGAATGGATATTCTTTTCATTAGAATGAATCATTCGGGCATGCGCAAAAGCATAGTTGTCAACATTGGCCTTTTTTAAAACAATCACTAGCAGATATTTTGTAAGCAAAAAAGAATGAAAAACATAGTTGCCAAAATTCATATTCCTTTTAATCCATTCCTCCAAAATTTTTGCAAAACGAAAGGCATTTCATACTTTTATCTTGCTTTTTATAATTTTAATTAAAATTTAAAATGTCTTTTATTTTTTGAAAATTTCTGGTTTTAATTAAATAAAAAATGTTTCAAGTTTGACATATATGCTTCTGCACATGCCCGAATGATTCTTTCGAATTTCGAAATAATTCATTCTGCTCATCACTAGTTTGATGGAGTGTTTTATTTTTGTGTTTCCTCATTTAAAAACTAGACTTTTCTTTAAAAAGCAAAAAATATAAAAATTCACAAACGGAGAAATATATGTTAAAAACAGAATAATGCATAAATTACTTTATATATATATATATATATATAATTAATATTTCACAATTTTTTTTCGTATGCAATTATATGATCTTTCTAATTTTATGAATAGCATTTCTAAGGAAAAAGATAAAAGTACATATCTTCTGATCTCAAACATAAAGAAAAAAATCCTTAAATGAGATTATACGTCTTCAAAGAGATAGGAAACGGGATTTTTCTCTTTGGTTCTATAATCGCATTTCATTGTGAGTTATAGATCATAAAATATATGATAACAAATTCTAGATGTAAACACTAATTAAATTATATTCATTTTTTGCCATTATAATTAATTCTATTTATACATATAAAAAATAACTTAAAAATTAAAAATGTGAATATAATTTAAGAAATATATATATATTATCTCTTCACGTTAAAATATATGTATAAATTTAAATAATACAATATCTTTTTTAACCCCACCAGTGGCTGAGAGGTTCTGCTCTCAAAACTGGTAGACAGGAGGTACTGGGTTCAAGCCCATGTCGCGCTCGTCGATCTAACCGTTCGGAGTTATCCGTGTTTTTCATCGAACCTTGCCGTAAGTACGGGTTAGGTTCCCTTAGAAAGATTTCCACAGAGGGCACTCCCCCCCAGGGCCTATATCCCTCGTGTAGATAATCGGCCGTCATAAAATCATTCAACCAAAATCTTCTTTAAACACAAACATATCTGCACAAAATAAAGGCCTTCCTTCATATACATGGATATTAGTGTAACATATAAAGAATATATTTATTTCCATTTATACATTTCACGAAATGTTTATTATTTTAAAATTATAATAGTTTGTTTTAACAATTGAATTATTTAATACAAAGGGCGTACTCTCCATTGAATTTCCATGTAGTATAAGCACCACATATATCAGATTAGAAATTTTTGCCTGATATATTTATTCGTTTCAGATTAAAAACCTTTACACGCTTAATCGGAGATTTTGTAATTTTTTTTCCATGAATAAATATGAGATATTCTATAAAAAAAATTATGTTGAAGCTTCTCGTAACCTGGTGATACTTCCTCTGTTATCACTTTGAAAAATAATATCAATCATGTTTAAGCAATACATTTTAACATTGGGAATTTTCTTTAATAAATTAAACGATAGAAAATAATGTAAAAATAAGCAGCGTGTAAAATAACAAAATTCCAATTATTGCGACTTCTAAAAATTCATTATAATAAATTATAATAAATTATAATAAAGAATTCTTAAAAATAGAGTGAACATTTTTGAATAAATATGTGCACAATAAGCATTTCACAAGATAGTTTATCTTCCATTATTTCATTTTCTCATCCCGGTATAACATAGATTATTACGAAGAAATATTATTTTTAAGAAAACAAATAAGAGTTCATATTTTTTATCTTAAATACCAGAAATAAGAAAGAAAAACTTTACACTTATTTAAAGATATGATTTTGAATTAGAGAGAACAGATTATATTTTTGTGTGATTTTATACGCATGTTGGATTGTGGTCCATAGATTAGAAATAGATCATGTTGCATAAAAAATGAGGAGTACATTTTGGAGAAATTATTTTTAATTTTTATTCATTTTTATTGGAGTTAAAACATATAACGCAAAAATGAAATTGAAAATATAATAAAAATATCAATTATCCACCTGCATGCTCTGCAAGTAGAAATAAAATATTTAAAGAGCAAAAAATATATGTATATTATTAAAACTGAATATAACTGCATGAATTTAAAACGGTTTTAAATATATCTAAGCATTATAACTATATATAGATTACTTTCCTTAAAACGTATTACATTTTGCACAAAAAAGTATAATGTATCAATTTATAAACAAAATAGCTGTTTGATACATACGTAATACTTCCTCTGGCATTACCTTTCACAATAATATCGACTGATTTTAGACAATGCATTTTTCGAAACTGGGAATTTTTTAAAATAGTTTGATAGAAGATTAAAAAGGAGAGATAAGGAATAAAGTAACAAAAAAGAATTACTGCTTCTAAAATAATCATTCAAATCAATTATAATAAAAACATTTACTGTAAAGAGAATAAATATCGTTTTATAAAAGGAAAACACAACTGACAGTTTTCTTTAGCAGTTTCGTGAACTCATCATGTAATAAAATAACACATTTTTAAAATCATTTCAAAGGAAACAAAAAAAAATGTCCTTATTTTAAGTACAAATAAATAAAAACTTCCTCACAATCACAAAATATCTGAAATAATTTTTATACAACCTTTACTTTTATCATTATACTACGCAAAATTATGCTTAAAAATAAATAAAATGAAAACGCTATCTCGATATTTCTAGACTATAAACTAGTATGTTTATTTTAATATATATTTTGTACGAAATCGTTTGATAGTTTACAAATACAATAGCTGTATTTTTTAACCCTAGAACCTATATAATATTTACTTTGAAATATTTTCCTTTAATAGCAGGGCTCCCGCTAGTCCGTTTTTTAAAAACCAGTATTTCTTTAAAAAGAAGATTGTGGTAAGTATTTGCAACAATTTCAACAAAAACGAGCTTCAAAGTTAGATTCTACAAAATTTATAAAGATGATTTTTCTTTTTTTTTAAAAAGTGGTGTTCAAAAAACGGGCCGAGTGGGAGCCCTGTGATAGCCAGATCATTTTCAAACGTGGGCAGCTTTAAAATGTCGAAAAGATAAAATAACAAAAGAATAAATATATAATAAAATAATACAATTGTTCATGAAAATGACTTCTGAAAATCAAATAAAATCAACGATATTTCCTTTTCTCAAAAAAGAATGAATATATTTTAAAATAAATCACATATAATATTTCGCAAGATATAAGTTTCACAAATCCATCACGGAAAAACAGTACATTTTTAAAGCACTTCTAAGAATACGTCTAAAAGTACATATCTTCAAACTGTAAATAAATAGGAAAAAAAAAAGAAAAAAAAACTTTTCTAAAATCAGATTATTTATCGTTGATATAATGATGAATTTAAAAAGTGATTTGTTTCTATTATCATATATTAGAATAGATTACTCTGATCTCAGATAAAATTCTAGGTGTAAACCAGTAATATCAAACTGTGGCCCGTCGGATGCCACTAACATTTTATAGTAATATCTTCCTTATCTAATCATCGAATTTCTGCAATTCAAGAAGACGACTATTTCTTTTAAAAATCAGTGGTAAGTGGCAGTCCACAGTTTGACACCCCTGGGTAAACAGTTCCCTAAACACGTTTGAGAATGCCACGACCAAGACACTTACCGTTGTGAATAACAGAATTTATGTAGAAAATGTTTCTTGTTAGGTTTTTCTCAACATTTGCAACAAAATTACATATTTACGAAATTTGTAAGAAAAACCTAAAAAGAAGAAGATTAAAAAAAAAAGTAGTATTAAAAAAACGGACCGAGTGGGGAGCCTGCATACCATACTTGTAACAGCATTTTTAAGAAGATAAATAAAACTACATACATTTTGATCTCAAAGATAAATAAAGGAATATGTTTTCTTAAATCAGATTACATTTCTTCAACGAGATGAGGAATGAAAGGTGGTTATATATATATATATATATATATATATGTATATAATCACATTTGAATGTGGACGCTAGATTACAAATTATATGGCTCATTATTATTTTTTTAATTATTTTTAGCCATATGGATTGCCGTATATACTCGAGCATAAGTTGAACCTAAATTTGCTGAGAAATAAAGTGTCCTTCCGTTTAAACACCAGAATTTACATATACTAATCTTCGAATTATTGAATAGAAGATCATCATTACGAAATATGCGATTACATAAGGTAAAAGAAAACTATTGAAATATACTGGCATTAAAGCGGTAAAACATGCTATTTCTCTCGATTTTTGAAATCGACTTATAGTGAGTACATACAGCACTGATATTTTTTATCGGTGTTAAAACAGTTAACCCCTTGAGGGGCACCGGTATATAATATATACCACTTTTTAATATACAACTTTGCCACCAGTTTTATTAAATAAAAATATTTATTATTTTTTTTTGCAGATTGAACAGGTAAAAATTCATTATTTAAATTTACTGGTGTCAAAACATCGCAAAATGTTGCATTTTTAGACCACGTGCTTGCCCTCCAAGGGGTTAACATAATAATGAAAAATGAGAATATAATAACAATTTTAATTATCTACCTAAATGCTCTAGACTTTTAAAAATACAGGGTGGTCATAAAGTCTTTCCCTAATTACAAAAAAAATGTATACAGAAATAACCACTGAACGTAATACTGTAAAATTTTATCATGGAAAAGTCATATTCTTAAGTTTATCTAGTCCTGTCTCTACCATCGTCGTGAGTTCCTTGATGACACATTTTCTGGGAGATGGATCGGAGAGAATGGACCAAGTCCTCTAGATTATTTTCTTTTGGGGATACATAAAGAACAGAATGTATGCAACACCAGTAAAAGATATTGAAACACTCAAGGTAAGGATCACAGATGCTGCGTCTAGTCTGACAGCCCAAACTTTGGACAAAACGTGGCGAGAAATGGAAATAAATAGAATACCGCCTTGACATTCTTCGAGCTACCAAGGGTGCTCACATGTAAATTAACTGACGTAAGTACTTGTATTAAAAACTTCATAAATATCTTTACAACATATTGAAACAAGCATATGCCTAATTATATTATTTTTCCGACAATAAATGATTGTAATCGGGGAAAGACTTTATCACCACTTTGTATATTAAAATGACATAAACACTTCCTGTAAAACAAATTTAACTACACAAATAAAAAGTATTTTCAATATACATTGACTTTATGACTGTATATAAATTAGTGTTTTTCCATATATTTCTTGCACAAATTAGTTTTATTTTGAAGTAAAAATACTTGGCTTTATTCAAAAATATATGTAATGCTTTTTCAATTAATATTTAAAAAAATAATATCCTTTTTTACGATTTAAACTTTAGAAAAATGAGCAGCTTTTGAGAAACGAAAATTATAGAAGTTAATATGGTAATGAGTAAAGGGTATAATAACATAATATTAATTACTGCTTCTGCTAAACATTCAGCAAAAAGAGATTGTGTATAGCTTTTTTGAAGCAAAACAACCACCATTTTACAAGGTATTGTTTTTTTCTTATTAACACTCCGATATCTCATAAATCCATCATGGAATAACATAGCACATTTTTAAAAGGATTTTTGAGAAAACAAATCAAAGCACATATCTTCTGATCTGAAAGATAAAGAAATAAAATCCTCAAAATTTTTTGAAGTGATGGGAAATTGAATTAAAGAAAACTAGAAATTATTTTCTTATATATATATATATATATATATATATATTTTACTTTCATGTTTGATTGTGAATTATAAATTACAAATTAGATGTCGTTGGATACAGTTTGAGGGGGAGAACAATAATGGAATTGTTTTTAATTTGTAGCCTTTAGTTTTACTGATGTTAAAACACACAAAAATGAAAACTTAAATGTAATTTTTAAAACATATACATAATCTACAACATAAATAAATGTTATTAAAATAACACAAAATATTACTTAACAATAAATATGCTTTAAAAAACAAACTACTCTTTCAAGATATCTGTCTTTTGTAACTATATATGGACTACATTTAATTCAATACAAGTAGACCTGCCCGGTGTTGTCTGAATTGACCGGTATCTACCGATAAAAAGTATGCCTGGTTCCGGCCTCAGAGAAAGTCGGTTGGTTGGTTGATTTTATGATGGCTGATTATCTGCACGTGGGATATATGCCCTAGGGGAAGTGCCCTCCGTGAGGGTCTTTCTAAGAGATCCTAACCCGTATTTACAGCAAAATTAGAAGAAAACCACGGAAAACTCCGAACGGTTAGGTCGACGATCGCGACAGGGGTTTTTAACCCAGCACTTCCTGTCTACCAGCTTTGAGAGCAGAACCTCTCACGCACTGGTGGGGCTAGAGAAAATCGGAGCGTGGTATGGCGGCGGGCCACTCTTGTGTCCGGCTCACAAAAATAATAAATATGAAAATCAGACCTTGTCTAATGATTTGTAAAAACAAGAATCACTATAACGAGGATCGCTCTTTAATAGTCGACATCGTATAAATAGGGTTAGATTTTGTTAAAATGGATAATTATAAAAATAAATTATTTACTTAATATTTCTTGTTATTATTTTTTTACAGTTCCAATACAATAGTTACAATAAACCCATCAGGGTATAATACAGCACATATTTACCAGCATTTCTCAGAAAACAACGTATACATTATTTGAAAAAAAATAGTAACAAAATTTTAATTTCAATGTAATACGGTATATGATAAATTCATTCCTTTCTACAAAAGGAAATATACTTAAAAATCTTTGCTATGTTAAACATTTGGCAAAATATGGTGTAGATTCATTTTTATGTATTTTTAATTACTTTTGTACTACAAGAAAGTTGAAAAAAAGAAAAAAACAGATTTGGGCAGTGTTTGGGCAAGAAAAAGTTAGCAATTTACATGTCGTACCAATATTATTAAGCAATGTTATCAATCTAAGTGTCATGTAGTCAAAGTGTCTTTGAGGGTATCTTTAAGAATTTTTTCCGGGACATTTTAATGTCTTAGTTTAGTTCGTCTTTATTGGCACATCGCTTGTCTGTTGTTTTAATATTACCTTAGAGGTTTATTACTGGACTTATGTCAGTGTTTTCGATGGAGAGTCAAGCAGTGAAACACTATTTGCATTAACCCTCTAACGGACATTGGTTTCCCTGCGAAACCGCAAAATTTTAATTACGAATTTCAACAGTGACAGCAGAATTTTAATAGAAATGTTTTTCATTTATTAAGTATGAGAAATATCGCTTTTATTATATACAAATAAATTTGTTCATAATTTCCGGTGTCAATGATTTATTTCAACAGTTTAGTAATTGCTTTATCCGTTAAAGGATTAAAAACGATTTTGATGATGAATATACGAGGGTAGAGCATTATACTGCTGAAAAATGTGTTTGCATGAAATAATAACACGCGTTTCTGATAACAAAATTTTAGAAAAAATATATTTGATATACCGTAATTTCCGGCGTATAATCCGCAGCTCAAAGAGTCGTTTTTCGACCCAGAAATATTATTTTATAAAATGTAACTTAAAAGATCGCTGTAAATATTTAACTACAATTATTGAATACATTTTCTGGGTCGAAAAACGATTGTTTGAGCTGCGGATTATACGCCGGAAATTACGGTACTTCAAAACTTACTATATTATTTAAAATGCTATTGCACTTGTGCCATTACATGCAAAACTATCTCCTCCATACCACCCCGCCGCTAAGAGATTACTGGTTGTTCACACTTTAGATACTTTCAGTAATAACAGAAACCGTAAATATCTAAATTGAACTTCTCGTCTGAAAGAAGTACATCTTCCCATTTTTTGCGATAATATAAACATGTATTTTAGCAAATTGCACTCGATTAAAAGGAAGTGGCTTGGTGTGGGTAGTAGTGAATGTAGCAAAATCATTTTAATAACATTTATCATACGTTGAGTGCCATTTGTACGGCCGGCGGTGCACAGTTAATTTTTATTACAGTGTCGTGTGTACCGCCGGCGGTCATATGTAAATCAAAAAAATCTAAAGTATATTAATTTTGATGGCATTCCAGTAACATCCATTACTGTTGTTCCATGGCACCTAGATAAACCCTGTATTGTTATGTTTTTGAAATTGATTTCTAATCTTATATTTCGAATGCGTTATAGATGGAATAAAACACATATTTTGGTGACAAATCAAAATTTTATTTCATTAACATTATAATAAAACAACTCAATTAATCAGTTTTATCTAAGTTTTCCATTTAAAAAAAAAAAAAAAAAAAAAACTTGGATCCATTTTTATTGCTAATTCTACTTATTTCTAAAATACTCGTAAAAACAATATTGGTACCGTTATAAATTGTAAAAAGAGAAAAATTCCTAAAAAATACTTCCGTGACAGCCGACGGTGCATAAAACACATTTTTTTATAAATTCTACTTACACTTGTAATAAATATCACTAAAGTTATTAATTTACCGCTAAATAAAAGTAATAATGGCACCTTATGAAAGATTAATTCATCTATATGGTGGAACTCAACTTGTTAAAGAATGAAACTGACGTTTACGGAGATTACAGCAATATTTGGAAAACCTTGTTGGAGGAAGCGTCTCTTATCTCAATAATGCTTTTCAGCAGGATTATGTCCCACTCTATATTTCATCGCCTTGGAAATCGTGACAGAAGGCAAATGAGGTTCCATTGCTAGACTGGTCATCACGCAGCTCTGACGAAAAAAACCTAGTAGAAAACTTATGTTGAAAAATATATTTAAGCAAAAGACAAGTTTTGCGCCAATAAAGATGAACTAAAAGCAGCGCGCAAAATATCCTGGATAAGAATTCCCAAAAATACACCTAAAAAGCACCCTGCTTCTATGACGTCTAGAATGAAAAAATGATTTAAAATATTTGTGATTTTTAAAAACTAGATTTAATTCAACAGACGTATACAATGTCCCTATCCTTTTTTAAAGTTTCTCCTTTACAAATGTGATAAAAAAATATTAATAAAACTACAGATTTTTTTGGCCACATTTTTGACATAACAGAGATTTATAAGTGTATTTTCTTTTAAAGAAATGGGATAAATTAAATCAAGTAACGTAGTATTTGAAATGTAGGAATTTAAATTTTATTCAGATCTCTTTTCCAGCACTGTATATGCATAATTTGAACTCAAATATAATGAAATAATGTAAAATTTGCATTTATTTCACGAGATGAGAAATATAAAGAAAGGAACATGATTTTTTAAAAACATTTTATAATCAGTTTGATTGACATTTGCAGATTACAAATTAGATCATGTTTGTTAAAATTTTATGTGTAAATAATAAATAACTTATTTTAAATATTTAACCATTACAAAGCTGCCAACATGCATGTTTTGTTCTTACTACTATAATGCAATAGTAAGTTTTACCTTTTTTAATTTCCGAAACTCAACAATTAAATAAAGCAAATATTTCTATTAAATTTTAGTGATAAAAAAAATATGCTGTAAGTTGGCAACTTTGCCATTAGGATTAACATCAATATTATTTTTGATAAAACATGTAACGCATACAAAAAAAATGAAAATGTAATAAACTTTTATTTAAAAAGGATATAATATAAGCATAAGAGTAACAATAAATTAAAAAATAAATAAATAAATATAATAATAAATAATTATAATGTATGCGTGAAAACACGTTTTTTATATGTAGATGTGAGTTTTTTTTCTATAGACTACATTTATTAAAATTTACGTTTTGCTTTGTTAAAAATATTAGAGTTTTGGAATTGCAAAAATTGCTTTTATCCGAAAACATTTCTTTTAATATATCTTTAAAAATATATATACATTAATTATCAGCAATGCATTTTTAAAAACACAAAAATATAGAAAATAATACAAAATTAAATTGCGGATAAAATAATACCAAAATAAAATTAATTATTGCTCTTGGAAAAGTTTGTAAAAATCAATAATGATAAACAATTCATTAAAAACAGAATTCATCCTATTCTGTAAAAGAAAACACGATTAATATTTCAGATTTTTATTTGAGATTTTATTAGATTTGTTTTTCTTCCACAGTCTGATAAAACCATCAGGGACCATAGCACATTTGTAAAAGCTTTTTCTCAGAAAACAAATGAAAGTACATATCTCCTGATTTAAAAAAAAAAAAAAAAAAAAAAAAAAGAGAAAAACTCTAAATTTCTTTAAAGAAAGAAAAAGAAAGAATCAAAGGAAACTGGAGGTTTTTGTCATGTTTTTATAATCACGTTTGGCTGAGAGTTAAAGATAACAAAATAGATCAATGTCGAGAACATTTACGAGATAAACTCAAAGAATAAAAGAAAGAAAATGTTAATTTTTAGGCATTATTTTTATTGATGTTAAAATAGAAAATACAAAAAAGAAAAATGAGAATTAGAAACAAAAACTCTCATTATCTATGCTATATACTGTACAAATTAAATAAATATATATATATATATATTAAACGAAAAAAAAAACCTTCCTTAAAAATAAATATAATCGCATTAAAAGAAAACTCGTTTTAGATATACGTATATTCTATAACTATATATGTTGGATTACTTTAATATTAATTTAGAATTTATTTGTTAAAATTATGTGCTTTCGACTTATAGCATACGCTGTTACCCTAAAACATATGTAATACTTGCTTTAAAATGTCTTCTTTAAAAAATGAACTCCAGTAATTTTAAGTGATGCATTTCTCAAAATTTGGAACTTTTTACTATAAGAAAATTTATATAAAAAAACAATATTACATAATATATAAAATAATAATACATGCTTATTCCGTCTTTGGAAATATCCGCGAAATCGATAATGCTAAAATAAATAAATAAATAAATAAAAATAAAATAAATATAGTTCTTTAAAACAAAGCATAATTAATATTTAATAAGATTTTTTAACTTCCACAGTTTCGTAAACACGTCAGATAACAATAACGTACATTTTAACAACATTTGTAAAAAGACAAGTAAAACTACAAAACTTCTGATCTCAAAGAAAAAGAAATAAATGTGTTTCCTTAAATGTGATTACGTTCATTTGAAGATATAAGGAATTGAAACAAATAACACTTTTTTTTCTTTTTGGTTGTATTTTTATAATAAAGTTTCATTGTGATTTACAGATTAAAAATTATATCATGTTGGGAGGGCCTTATTACCACGGTGCACGCTTCCACCAGTAAAAAACGAAAAAAAAAATTCCTGAATCATGGCCGTAATTTTGCATGAATATGGCGTTATACTTAGTCGAAAATGTCTATTAAATTTTACTGGTGAAAGTATACCTCGTCGGTAATAGACCGGGAGGCGGCAGCACAGACAATCACCTCATCGAGTTCACGGCTGAAATTCCAGAATTAGTTAAAACTCGATTCGCATATTAAAACGAAATCGGTCTGCCAAGTCATATCTTGGTGGAAACACCTTAAAACCCGATTTTAGCGATTGACTCGTAGGTTTACCATTGTGTTTTCTTGCACCCAAAAGTATGCAAACATGGAGAACTGGATGCAGGAAAACACAATGGTAAACCTACGAGTCAATCACTAAAATCGAGTTTTCACGTGTTTTCCACCAAGATATGACTTGGCAGACCGATTGCGTTTTAATATGCGAATCGAGTTTTAACTAATTTGGGAATTTCAGCCATGAACTCGATGAGGTGATTGTCTGTGTTGCCGCCTCCCGGTCTATAATAAAGACCTGCATGTTGGTTTAAATTTGAGGGGAAACACTGATGACATTTTTATTTATTTTTAGTCATTATAATTTTCATTGATTTTCTGATGTTTAACACTAACAAGGGAACCACTTTTGATGCAGCTCACACCTAGCATTGAGAACTGGGGCATTTTAAAGCCCTATATTACGAAGTTTGAGAATCGATAAAATTTTTCTTTTTATATATTTTTATTTCACAGCAGCTTAACTTTCTGAATTGCAATTTTCGAGACCACTTATCGGATTATTATTAACATAGAAGTTATTTCCTAAAACGCAGTTAAATATACAATTTAGTCAATAATAAGTATAAAATATTGAAAAAAGGTTTAAAAAGTCCTTCAAGAACCTAGAAATTTGATTTTGAAAAAAAAAAAAATACAACATTACAATTGCATTTTTGGCGGCGAGAAATTGGTCTTATTTCTTACCGTAGAACCGTTTACAAATGCCATATTCATCTGTTGTGTGTGAGTAGTAGTTTGGATTCGTAGCACCTTATCTGGTTACTTAATTCGCTTTTAGCGTAAAATTATCAATTGAAAATCTAATAATAAAAAGTTTAATATATATATACACTGCTCAAAACAATTAAAGGATATTGCAGTTTTAGGTGGATTTTGTATCTGGGAAAGTTTTTAGCTGATTGATACATGGTCAACAGACATAGTAGGTTATATGAGAATAAATTACACATGTTTGGCAGAAAAAAATGCATTTTATTGCGCATTTGTGTACAAAAGGAAAAAAACACAATTTGTGCATATGAGAAAAAAAGAATAAGAAAAGGTGTTTTCTTCAAAGAAAATCATTTTCAGTAGGGGGTACGGTTTCCACGGGCGGCCAGTAACGTTGAACACCTTTGAGGCATGGACTCAATGAGGCTATTAATGAAGAGTTGGGGTATTCTGCCCCACTCTTCCAGAAGAGCTCTTTCCAGTTCTTGGAGAGTTTGTGGGGGTTGTTGGCGGCCAGAAACTCGTCTTCCTAGAGCGTCCCAAACGTGCTCGATTGGATTCATGTCTGAAGAACACGCTGGCCATTCCATTCGAACGACTCCTTCCTCGAAAAGGAAATCCTCCACCAGATTTGTGAGCATGTGGCCTGCAGTTATTGTCCATTAAAATGAAGTTATCTCCGATTGCTGCAGCGTAAGGGACTACAATAGGTCTGAGGATCTCATCCCTATATCGGCGACCAGTCAGAGCTCCATCTCGAATGATGTAGAGGTCAGTGCGCCCGTCAATGGAGATGCCACCATACACCAACACTCCTCCACCGCCAAATCTGACACTTTCGTGCACGAACGCAGGATTATTCCTACTGCCACGGTCCCTCCAGATGAAAATACGCCTATTATCCGGATGCACAGAAAAACGGGACTCGTCAGAAAACAGAATATTGCTCCATTCATTTCTCCTCCAGTTGACATGCTCGGTTGCCCACTCCCTGCGGTCGCGACGATGCCTTGATGTTAATCTAACACATACCATCGGTCGGCGAGCATACAGACCTACAGCATGGAGCCGGTTTCGGACAGTCTGAGTTGAAATCGTGGTGCCTGTAGCCGAGCGAAGGTGTTGTTGGAGAAGAGTAGCGTTCATGTTTCGGTGTCTCCGAGCTGTTAACGCTAAATACCGATCTTCATTGGGCGTTGTTGCCCGTTTACGACCTTACCCTGGTCTTCGGCCTGCACATCCACTCTCCAAAAAACGGTTCCAGATCCTGGAAATGACACTTTGTGACACTCTAATGGCTTGCGCTACTTCGGCTTGAGTTTGGCCCCCTTCTAACCTACCAACAATTCTCCAAGCTTCTGAATCTGTCAAATGACTTCGCTGAGATATCGTACTCATCGAAACAAAGCAATCACTGAATGCCGATCATCCTTGTCTTCATTCTCTTTTATCCAATTGAAAGTCAAATTTCATTCGCTGCCGCTGAAGCGACGTTTTTGACGTCGAACTCAAAATTTGCATACTCCACAATTTGAAAACCAGAAAAATTTGCATTTGTGATTCTCTTCTTCTATTTTCGGCAAAAAAAATTTCGTTTATATCTTTATTTTATATAAAACTTCAAATATCCTTTAATTGTTTTGAGCAGTGTATATATATATATATATACAGAGATGTCAAGCTCCCACTAATCTTCCGTAATATGTGCTTAGGTGCCAACCTCCCATTAACATTCTGTAATATGCGGGTTAATTTGACCCAGTTCAACAAGGCTTCAAACCAGAAAAATTATTGGATGAATCTTTATTTATTCAACTTCCGGTTTCTACGTGGAATTTATTTAAATTCATTTCTTAAAAAAATTTCTGGTGCGAAACGTGTTAAACCTGGGTCAAATTAACCCGCATATTACGGAATATTACGAGAATTTGGCACCTATGTATGTGGATTAATTTGACCTAGTTTAACAACATTTCGATCCAGAAAATTTATTTTATGAATCTTTATTTACTTAATTTTAGATTTATATGTGGAATATATTTAATTTCATACCTTAAAAAACATTCTGGTGCGAAACGTATTAAACCTGGGTCAAATTAACCCACATATTACGCATAGTTGCCAACCTCCCGATTTTTTGAATACCAGTAAAATCTTACAAAAAAATTAGCTTTATTAAATTGAAGAAATTGTATGATTAGATAAATCAAATGTTTTTTACATAAAAATACTGGTACGAAAAAAATCGGGAGGTTGGCAACTATGTAATTACGGAAGATAAGTGAGAACTTACCACCACTGATATGTATAATATGATTTTAACACAGAAAGGTTATCAGTTCTCTTACTTTTATGTATAAGGTTACAAAATGCCCCAGGTCTAGATGCTAGGTGCGAGCTGCACCAAAAGTGGTTCCGTTTTAAGTATATAAACAACCCGTCATTTGACTGGTACCGAATTATAATATTTCTATTGAAACCAGAAATTTCTTCAGAAAATAAATTTAATAAAGATCACACAAGAGGTTAAATTAAAAAGTTAAAACATTCTATTTTCTTTTTCAGAAGATATAATTTATTATGCATAATGAAGATAAACTGTATGTGACAAATAGCACACTTCTGTACATTAGCTCATCAGCAAAAAATTAAAAAAGCAAATCTAAATAAGAATAATAAAATTCACCAGGGCTCGCAGCTTTCCTAATTCTTTCTACCTTTGCCACCACTATTATGAAACAGCAAAATTTATAGTGTATTTACATTGAAGATGTTAAAGGAATCTGCTGCGGAGATTTCGGTTTTAAAATAGTGGTAGCAAAGGGAGAAAAAATTAGGAACACTGCGAGCCCTGATTCATACACTCCTTTAAAAGCAGCAAAATTGCAAACTGCCATATCACAATAAATGCAACAAAATATATAAGCTGGAATATTATGTTTCACATCATATTATTAAAATACTGAAATATAAAAAACTAGGAAACTATATTCAGGGCTACAAACAGATAACATGAAGACAACATAGAAAATAAATTAATACACTGACGACAGGGTGAATTTAAGTTTACTTCAAAACACTGTAGGATTAATTGATGTAACTGGAAATTACAAGATAATTGTAGAAAATAGGATTTATGATATGTATATTAAAAAATTAGTTAGTAATAAATTGAAAGGTTTTATATGGATGAATTAAAAATTCATGGGAAACTGGCAGCTTGTGAACGGTGGTAATAATTTGCAGTCGACTAATCTAGATAATCATGGCGTAGATGTAGTAGGACAATGAATTTATCCATCCGGTAATTTCTCCATAAAGAATAAGCCAGTGGTCGTTCTAAGGCGTTTATTTATCTAAACAGAAAAAAATAGAAGCTACTCCCACATGATGAAGATGTTTCTAAAGCCCCCAGGCTTGAATATAAATCATTACATCATACTAACCGATCTTAAACAGCAGATTTAGAAAACTACGAACTTGAAGACGCCAGATATAATATGTGATTAAGCACTTTAAACAAGACAAAATTCTGAGTGCCGAAGTCACTGCCTTCGTTTTTTTTTTTTTTTTTTCAGATTCGCGAAGGGCGACAGATATTGAGTTAATACGGAAATGAACCAATCGGTGAGAGTTGAATATTTGAGCAGGGCGGCTAAGCGAATGACGCGAGAGGGAGACGTTTTAAGGAGAAAGAATCCCAGATCTAGTAACACAGTGTTTTTGAAGTAAAAAGTTCTAGCGCGCGAAGCCAGCTCCGTGGAATTAAAATTGGAAATAACAATAACAAAAATTCTTTAAAAAACATTCTAAATGCAAAAAATAGCTTCTCTCAGAATATTATAGATTGAATAATTAATAAAAAGTTTTGAATCGACTTACAGCTTTAGATAAAGATTTTGAATAAGATAATTATTAATATACGCGTTTTGAATTTAAAGGAAAATTAAAAAAAAAATGTATTATTAAGAAATAGGGAAATAATGAATATGTTGGAATTTAGAATATTTTAAAAGAATATCGTGAAGTAAAATTTTTATATAACATATACATTAAAAAAGAGTGCACAAAAAATCTGTACCCCCATTGCTTAAAACGCACTCTTTTTTTATGTCGCATTTCAAGTGAAAAAATCTGTAGTGACTCCAAAAACTTTCCGAATTCGTACGTGACAGGAAGGAAAACTATATATATATATATATATATATTTCTGATAAAATGGAATCACTTGGATTCGAAAGCTGGACCTCCGGTTTCGTAACTGGATACGTTACTCTGAGTCTTTAGTACTTATTACTTATATCCTGTCGCGTTTTCTTCGTGATTTTCGCTAACGAATTAGTAGCAGAACAATTTAAATATGGATAAAATAATTCCTCTTTTGGTGTTTTTTTAGGAAATATATTCAGTTCTTACGACAGTTGTCTATAACATTTACAGCAAATGGGATCTCAATCCGAAGTATTGTTTAGGAGTTATAGTGCAGACTCTCACACACACTATCACACACACATATATAAATCATTCTTACAATTACTTTCTATTCATTATGTGTTTTGAACGTAAAATGTGGGTATAAACACCAGAAAATACGCCAATTACGACATAGGTTATATAAGATATGTTTTTGTTGTATTTTCAAACACAACACCGCCCCCTGAATACTAAACCTACGAGCTGACATAAAATTGTCGGCTGTCGTAGGCGGATATTTGTTAGCATTTGTAGGATCACTTGAATTTTAATACCAGTTTATTTTTAAAGATGTATTCGCCTTTATTAATCTCTGAAAAAGTAGGCGAAACACTTTTTAAAAAATATACTTGCATTTAAATTCAAGGGAAAGTACAAACGATGAAAAAAACCGCTTACAAGAGCCGCCATCTTTGTGTCACTGGGTAGGCCTAGAGCTCCTATAGTACAGGCTGAATCATACCGCCATTTAATAACCCAACGAACCAAACACCAAGCTAAAACCGGTTAGATTAGCGCAGTGGTGAACGGCGAGAGACAGTGACAGGGGCGGTAAACTAATGCTGAGCTGGGTTAGAATATGGCGGTTATTTTGGGCAACAATATGGATATGCGTCAGCTCCCCTTATAGGAGCCTTAGGTAGGCCCAGTGTTCAAGGGGCGGTGAATACAACCTGGTTGACGGAGACGGCAAACTAATAATTTCCAAATTTGGTGGCCAGGTGGATATAGCCTTCATTTAACAGCCATCACAGCTAGGGCCTGATTGCCAACGGGGCACACTTCCACCATTAAAAATTAATAGAATTTTTTACCTTATTTGTGGCAGTAATTTTGCATGAATAGGGCGTTTGAATAATACGAAAATTTCTATTTAATTTTGCTGGTGAAAGTGTGATGTAAAAATATTTTTCCAATTCATTTGCATACTACATAATAATTTTTTCTATTTCACTATTTAATTCCAATAGTCTGACACAAATTATTCCGTATAAAATTACATTTAAGTTTCATGGGGAAATAAATTTAAATTTCCTTGTAAAATACTGAGCATGTTCCTTTCAACACTTAACGCAATTTCCACTGGATTAATCTAGCAAAGTGCGAAGATGAGTTCATTAATTTGTAAGGATCACCTGTTTTCATGAAGTATTAAGCAATAACCATTCTTAATAAAGAATCTTTAACAAGTTAGTGCCTAATTGAGCAATATTTCCTCCGTTTTATCAACTATGTTTAAACCTTTTAAATTTATCGTTCAACTTGGAATATATTTCTATTACAGAGAAGCTTAATGCTGTGAATTTCAGCATAAAGACATATAAATGTTTGAATTTATTATGAAACAAAATAAATGTATGTACAATTTTTTTTCGTATCGCCTATCGACAGAAAAAAAAGGTTAAAATAGTAAAAAGGATGTTTTGCCTTAATACACGGCCAGATAAACAAATACAAAAAAAAATAATAACAAAGAAAACTGTCATATGCCGATTCAAATATTTATCGCTTGATGGTGTTATATCGGGCTAAGGTTTTTTTATTTTTTATTTTTTTAAACAGATTGGGGAGAACTACCGTCACATAAATGTATTCTAATTATTTGAGAGCAGCTTCCTAGCCCAAGTATGATTAGCACTCACTTAATAGAATATGTTTGTGAAATATCATATGTTTGTTGGTAACAATGTAAGCTGCTATTGTAAATTATCAATATCTTTAACTGTGGTCCAGACCTGAAAATAAATTCTATTTACAATAGTTTTAGACACTGTGCAAAACAAGAAAATAGTACCTTGAAAACACTACGAAAATGAGAGGTGAACAACAGGTTTCGAAAAACATAGAGTTTCTTCATCAGGCGCAAAGATGACAAGTTCCCACTTTAAAATCAGGAAGCAAGATAATAGAAGAAGGGAGAAAATGAGAGGTGAGAATAGAGAAAGCGTGAGAGAAATCGTGAGAGAAAGCGTGAGTAGAGAAAGGGAGAGGTGAGAAGGAAAGGAAAAAAGAAGACATGTTGCCACTTTAAAATGAGGAAGCAAGATCGAAAGCAAATAGAAGAAAAGGGAAGGTGAGTGAGAACAACAGAAAGGAAAAAATAAGACAAAAAACAATGAAGAGTTCCCAGCGACCCAGCAAGATAGAAGAAGATGTATCAATCAAATTGAATAAAAGGACAAAAAAATATCGGAAGGAAAAATTAAAAAATAAACTTAATAAATAATAAAAATCTAAAAATTGAATATTTGTTATCTAATTAAATTGTTAGAATTTCAATTAAAAAGTGATTTAATTAAACTGAAGAAAACTGTTATGTTTAATTAAATTTTTAAAAATTCTCGTTTTTTTTCCCTTTTCATGCTTTTGATGTATAATTGATTTCATTTCCGCTTAAGAAAGAAATTTCTAAAGAATTTGTATGAATGCGTTCTTTTCATAAACGACAATAGAAACGTTGCACACAACTTGGCATGTAGAAAGTAACGATACTGTACAGTACATATGAGTTTTTATATACGAAAAGTGTTCTCATTTTTACATTATTTGTTGGCATATTATAACCTCGAGTATTCAAGATTACATTTTTATAAATATGTAACCATATACTTCACATTTTCGAAGGCATCCATTGATCCACAAGAAATGTAAATAAAATGGGATAAATGTAGTAGTCAAACACGGATTAGGGAAATTTGACATAATGCACATAGAGAGAATACAAAAAAATCCTAATCACAAAAATAAATTAAAATAAATAAATTTGAAAACTATCATGCATCGATACATATTTATTTTTGTAAATTTTAAATAGGGTAATCGAGTTTGTAAATTTCAACTTTCGTCTTCTTTGTATCTCGGAGAATGTTAAAGCATTATTTAGTTTTAACTACATGTTGCCCAACTTTATTTTATTTTATTTGTTGCGCTTGATTTATTCTTTTCAGATTATATCAAGAAGATTGCCTTTACCACTCCAGTTTATGAAATTTAGAAAATTAAAACTAATATGAGAGATTTTCTGTACTGGGTTACAGAACAAATGTTAGACAACACGTAGCGAGAATTTGAATAAAGCCTTGACATTTCCCGAGGTACACAGCGGTCGCACGTTAAAAATTTCAAAGCTAATTGATCTTATTAACAAACTCAATTACTGTATTTGCTATTTACTGTATTTAAAAAAATTGAGAAATGTCTAAGTATAATAATAGCTTTCGAGCAATAAAAGTTTGTAATCAGGGTAAGACTTGTACAAGTACTCGCCTTGTATATTTTGTTAACGCCTTGGGGACGACCGACACGTATACGTGACGCAAAAGATGCTCAGAATCATCGATTATTCCCACCAGTAGCTTTTATTGTAAGCATTGCCTTATTTATTGACAGCATTTCTGCGATTCAATTAGGCGAAAATTTCTGTTTTGAGAAACCGGTGGTAAAAGATTAAAAATTCAGTAAAGGATTCTTGTCACGAAGGGGTTAAGTATGAAGTGTGTAACATTTATTCTTTACTTACATGGACATTTTGTTTTATGATGTGTGCATGCATATTCATTAAACAATTTATTTTCCATCGAGTAATATGTATAATAGTATAATTATCGATATGTATAATCGACAGGGCCGTATTGAATCATGTGCATCACTTGCATAGGAACTGCACAACTTTCCTGGCGGCCCAACTTTGAGAGCGGAAACATTCTTGAGCTCAGAAAAAAGTTTCAAGGGAACAAAATATTACTAATAGGAAAAGGATGTTATTAATTTTATTGTTTTTCTTTATAAAATTCGCTATAAATCAGCGATCTTATATGAAATTATATGGTAATATTTGCCCACCATTTCCATAAGGATAACTTTCCACGCAACTGACAAGATAGAACTACTTGTTTGGGAACTACGAGCTTCTAAAATCCACAATGACTCCGAAATACGACTTCGCTACGCTCGGACTACGTTACTTATTGATCTCGCTTTTGACCCCTTCAGGGGCAAAGTACTCTTGTAGCTAAAATATTGAAATGATTGATTGACACCAGGATTAATGAACAAATTTATTTTTAAAATAAATAAAAGCTTTTCCTCATGTACCTGATAAATTCAAAATTTGAGTATAAAATTCTGGTGTCACACTGGCATTTTCGGATTAATATTAAGTGGTATATGTGATATACCGGTGCACTTCAAGGGGTTAAAGAGCTAGAAAAGAATCTCAAATTGGAGAATTTACCAAAGTACGGGTACCGAAGCTTGAATAGTAGTAAAACAAGGCATTTTTGGGAATCTGGGCACACATTCATCGTGATATCGAAATAGTATTTTTTGTCTTATTAATGACTGAAAATATGCGTTAAAAATTTTCATGAAGGTAGCGGTACATCGTATCTTGAGAATGTATCTCGTATACCTCTGCCTCAAAAATCTCAGTTAATCTGGCGTAAATAGTGCACTTTGAACATGTTGTACGGACGAGTTCACAGTTCATGTGACGAAAGAGTATTGGAGAGATTCCCGGTCAGATTTTTAGATTATCAGGAATGGAAAAACCACTGCGCAGAATATAAAAAAAAATCGATTTTTTCAATAAACAAATTAGTTTCAATTTTCACGCATAGTTGCTATTTTTGATTCAGTGTACAGCTTTAAAAATGCTGCAAGGGGAAAAAAATAAGAATTTTTCGCATATAAACGCTAGATCAGCATAAGTATTTGAATGAAAATTTTCATAGAAGAGTGTTAATTATGATTAATAAATAATGAATCAAAATATAAGAAAGAACTGCTTGTTTGGGAACTACGAGCTTCTAAAATCCACAATGACTCCGAAATACGACTTCGCTACGCTCGGACTACGTTACCTACTGATCTCGCTTTTAAAGATCTAGAAAAGAATCTCAAAATGGAGAATTTACCAAAGTACGGGTACCGAAGCTTGAATAGTAAAACAAGGCATTTTTGGGAATCTGGGTACACATTCATCGTTATAACCAAATAGTATTTTTTGTCTTATTAATGACTGAAAATATGCGTAAAATTTTTTATGAAGGTAGCGGTACATCGTATCTTGATAATGTCTCCCGTATACCTCTGCCTCATTCTGACCCTGTCTCAAAAATCTCAGTTAATCTGGCGTAAATAGTGCACTCTGAACATGTTATACGGACGAGTTCACAGTTCATGTGACGAAAGAGTATTGGAGAGATTCCCGGTCAGATTTTTACATTATCAGGGATCGAAAAACAACTGCGCAGATTATACAAAAAAATCGATTTTCTCAATAAACAAATTAGTTTCAATTTTCACGCATATGTTGCTATTTTTGATTCAGTGTACAGCTTTAAAAATATTGCAAGGGCACAAAATTAAGAATTTTTAGCATATAAACGCTAGATCAGCATAAGTATTTTAATGAAAATTTTCCAATTGAGTACCAACTGGGCACAATTCCAACAGTAGAAAATAATAGATTTTTTTTCCTTATGCATGACAGTAATTATAACACATAGGCTGATAAGTTCCCGGTCTGGCACACAGATGGCGTTGCAATCGCCGAACAGATGTTTTTTTTAGTAAATACTAACCTTTATAAGGTAGTAGAAAAAATGCCATGACGATTCGCCGTGTGGAGAAAACGTTAGAGTGGTTTTAGTTGAACAACTTTGTTGATAAACAAAAAAAAATGGATAATAAGAATTTCAAGAATTGTTATTTGATGGGGGAAAAATACCGTTCAAACAAAAGCTTGGCTAGATAAGCGTTATCCGGACGCTGCACCAGGTAAATCAACCATTATTGACTGGTTTGCTGAATTTAAACGTGGTCGTACGGACACCAGTGATGCACCACGCAAAAGAGGTGGTTACTCCGGAAAACATAAAAAAGTCCACAAAATCGTTTTGGGGAACTGTAAAGTGAAGTTGCAGGAGATAGCTCAGACTCTGAAGATATCCAAGGAAGTGTAGGTTTTATTTTGAATGAACATTTGTCTATGAAAAAGCTGTTGTCAAAGTGGCTGCCGCGCGTGCTGACTTTTGACCAAAAACAACAACGAGTTCTGAGCACTGTTTGGAGCTTTTTCGTTATAAAATTATGTTATTTATTATAAAATTATTATTATTAATCATTTATTAAATTATTAATATTATTATAAAATTATTATTATAAAATAATTTTTAAAACTATTATTATTAAATTTTTATTATAAAATTATTATTTTTAAATTATTATTATTATTATTATTAAATTATTATTATTAAAGTTATGTTATTTACTAAAGTTATAAAGTTATAAAGTCATAAAGTTATAAAGCTTTGTTAAAAAGTTGTGTTTTCTTTATTAGACCGGGAACTTATCAGCTGATGTGTTACGTGGATAGGGCGTTTCAATAAGACGAAAATTTCTATTAAAATTTTACTGGTGGAAGTAATGCGTTCAAAATGTTGCAGTAGTAGTTCGTGTTAACAAGTTAAGAGCATTTTTAGAAAATGAAAAAAAGTAAATTTAGATGAGAAGTTGGGGGTCTTAAAAAGTTATAATCATTCCTGGCATCGGTGTGTTTTTATATTCTGCTCCAGTTCGAAAAAACAATGACAAAACTGTAAGCGGAGGATGTGGCTATTTAGACTGCTGTTGAAATGTCGACATCCTGTCTTATTATGCTTTTAACGGACATACTGACCTATTTCCTTATTTACAGCGATTCAGATTTTTAAAAAAGTGTAATTGAGGAATCCGGAATAGAATTCACCTTCTTTGGGTGATGGGATTTTAATACAAAACAGTCAAATTAAACGTAAGCGATGTTATAATGAAACTTCTGGGTTACATGCGGAATCATAAATTCCTGAAAAAGAAACGGGATAGCAAAATATCCTGTTTTCCATTTTCAAGGATCCCAAATGGCCTGGTTTATTAACACATGTATTTTCCAAAAAAAAATCGTGGTAGGTTTTCGCAACATTTGGCATAGAAATAAACTTCCGGACCGGTTGTTCCAAAAGTTGTGCAAACAATCTATACAGAATTTTTTTTTCTTGAGAAAAACTGGTATGCAAAAAATGGACCATTTGGGAGCCGTGCATTTTTTTGCAGCATCTCAGCTTCAAAATAAATTGGTGATATTCATCCAACTAAGTACAATGCACTCAATATTTACAACTGTACACCAGCAAACAACTGTACTGCTGAAAATCCATTTTCTGTTTTACAACTGATTAAAACATATTTACGGACAACACAGAATCAAACACGAATGATCAGTCTTGGAGTGCTGACCACAGAATTAGAAATCTTAATCAGTCTCAATTACGAGTAATGAATAAGTGCATTTTCAAATTCTAAAGGGAGAAGAGAGTCATTTTTAATGCTACGCAAGTATCAGAAAATGAATACCACATTATAAATTATTATTAGTTTATAAAACATGTTTTTGACTCACTGAATTAGATGTTTCTGAGATATTTAATTATTAAATACCGGCTATTAAGCTGTAATTACATTTTTCTGTGCATTTATACTTTATATTATGTGAGATTAAGTTTGAGACACATGTGCATTTTGCTGGTAAATTAAAACTGTAGAAATACCTTTCTGTAATTTCTATGATATATTTTTTGTTTGACAAAATGGGGGTTTCTGAGAAATTTTTGAAAGCGGCGAAACTCCGCACCCAAGTTAAGTCTTTTACAAACCGGAAATTTTATTGAGAATACGAAGTCAAATAAGTGCTAAGCAGACCTAAGTCACATTTTCTTTAAAATAAATTTTGGTAGGAAATCGAATTGTCTGAGGTGCGGCGTATACGCGCGAAATTACGGTATTTAAAATTTCGTTCGAATAATTCGCAATCGTCGCGATTAATCGTAGGATCGTAGAATTTGTAACATTTGTCTCGAAATATTTCGTCTTCTCTGGAACACTTGTCTTTCTTCAATACTTCAAAAATGTTAATTAATTACTGATTTGTTTAATAGGTTTTCCATATTTTCAATCTGACTCCATGTATCTTTCAAAAAACTCACTACGATTTATTATTTTTGAGCATTGATATTTATTGCATTTCTTCAATTTGACACAAGAACCACAGTCTTTTGAATACAAGGCCTACGAACTTTCTCAAAAATGGTGGCTGTAGTAGGCAGATTTTTTTCAGCGTTTGTTCGGCCCTTTTAATTTGAATAGCACAATTGTTTATATATTTTTATTGCCCTCAGTTGATCTCAGAAGAATCCACAGAAAATAAAAGCATTTACAAATAGTAGGAAAATGGTTCTCTTTTAGAATACTGGTATTTTCTTACAAAAAATTTATTTTTAGATTTTTATTGCATTTTTTGCAGAAAACACATTCGGAGTTAAATTTTTGCGAAAATGTTGTAGAAACCTACTATGAAATTTTCTGTTAACAAATATTAGTATTCAGTTTGCGGACCATTTGGGAGCCCTGGAATAGTGGCGTACAAATTGAAGGGGCCGTACAAACGCTGAAAAAATTCCGCCTACGACAACCGCATTTTTTGTGTCAGCACTTAGGCCTATTAATCAGTGAGATCAGGTAGATCGACCAACAACAGTCAGTTTTGCTGCGACTTTTATCAATTTGATGCATTTGCTCGTATTTTGATGAATGCCTAATCGAACTTTCGAACAATTTTTTTATATAAAACATTTTAAATAAATACAGCACAGAAAAAAAAAATAGTTTCAAATATATATCCTGGTGTAACATACATTTGTAAAATTTTAGTAACATTTACGGCCGTTCTAGTGTTAGAGAATTTCACAAAATATTACTAAAATGAATCTTTTTTAATCAAAATTTTACCTTCCTAAATTGTGCCGAAAATTACTTTCATATAAGCCTATTTTCTTGTAATCACTGTAAAATACAGGAAAACAAGCCGGCCATATTGTAAGTTAACAGTAATCAATCTAACGCTGCCAAATGCAAATATAGTAAAACGAAAGAAAATAAACCAAAAGGAGGAAATCTATTAATTTTAAGGCGACACTCGCGCGTGTGTTGTGGAAATTGATGCATTCGAAAATTTTGGATAAACGAGTTAGTATAGTTTACTAAACTTATTCATTTATTTTGTGTAAGATTAAAGTAATAAGGATAAATATGATTTATCTATATTAATTAAGTGTTTTGGGGATATTATTTACAGATCCTGATTGCGCTTATAAGCATTTCTTAACCCTTTCCGGCGCGGAGTAAGTCTATTTGTAAAATGATGCAATAATGGACTGACACCAGAATTTACAAACGAATTTATTAGATAATAAAAACTTGCTTATTTTCCGGTACTTAATGAAAGGAAAATTTTAATTAAATAATCATGGTGCCGTTTGTCCGTTTTGGAATTAATATTAGGTGTCCTTTTTTGTGGACACCGCCCGTTAAAGGGTTTAAACCCAAACTTTTCATTTTGTAAAGATTTTGCTAGAGTTGTTTTATTTTTTAGTTCAACGAAATTCATAAGTTACTATTAAAATGACAACTTTAGAACCAAAAATTTAATTTATTAACATTGCATAATTAAATTACTTTCATTCTGAGATTTCTCTCTTTTTAAAAAAAATTAATCTGAATGTTAGATAAACAGACCACATTAGTGAAAAACGATAAAACACTATTGTCTCGATCACTTTTTTAGTACCAGTTTTTCAATACATTAATCAATTTGAATCCGATACGTGCATTTCAGAAATTTACTTTTTATTCAGAAATTCCGACGTCATGCCAGAAATTCTATATAGTAAATTTTGCTTTATTCAATTGTTGTTAAACAATAAAACAGTTTAGGCATTTCTTGGGCTTTCTGGTTGACGCCAACTTTGCGTCCTGTCTAGGAGTATCTATATATTTCTAGAAATAAGATATCCATAAGAGAGAAGTCTAACTGTAGTCTAAACTAAAGTCCTACATCTGGTCGGGTTATCCTTTTTTACTCGCACCCGACACGACCCTCAGTCGAGTTGACTATTATTATTTCGGCTTCTGGTCGGTTAGGTTTTAAATCTTGCTGTTCGGGGTCGTGTTGACTCGATTTTTCAAAAGAATGTCGAAAATATTTTTTTTCAGGTTAAAAATCTATATTAAACCAGAACAACATAACGGCTAAACAATAAAAGCGGACACCACTATTTAGAGAACACGTTTCCAATTCGTAACATTTTGTACGCGTTTACTTCTGAATAGTGGTCATTTCCCAATCTACGTATACGTAAAATATGTATGTGTGCATACACTATCACAAATATGACACATGTATTTTTGGTACATGATCATATTTCTTATATACATTTTTATTTTTATACATGATCACCTTCTTATATGCATTTTGTTTCTCATGCAGTAAATTGAACATTCGCTCATCAGTTTTCGAATACGTATTTATTTTCATCGGAAACATAATTATGCTCAAAGGTTTTGTGAAAATGCAATCAACCCTTGCTAAAAACATAAATCTGACCCATAAGTATTATTATAGGATGCACGTGACTCGCAAAAAGAAAATTAGTCACCCCGCTCCAAATTAAGAAAATTAAAGACAAAATGACCTGATTTATGACTGTATTGTATTCAACGATCACTGGGTGTCCGCTATTCAGGGGTTTTATTATATTTGAATATTAAAGAATATAAATATGTTGATTTTTCTATATAACAGGTAAAATTGGTATTAGATATATAATTGTTGATTATTTTTCATATTTGTATTAAAACATATACTTTCCATTCATTTTTGTTTCGGGTCGGATTGCCAAAAATTATTCTGTCGGGTTCAGTACGGGTTTCGGGTCGATCCAAAAGGCGATAAATTCTGTTAAAAAACTATGGTAGTACTGTACTGTACATACACGTCACATTAAAATCTACCATTAATAAATCTAATGTTGTTCAGTACTATTATCATAAAATGAAGGAAGGCGAACTGTAAGTTATAAAACTTAAATTTTAAGGCAGTAATCATATATGTGTTGTGGAATAAAGGATTGATAAATTGATAAATTTGATAGTTTAAATTCTAAGATAAGGTAAATTGTGTTTAATATATAAATAGCTGTAATATAATTGTAATATTTTTCTATGGTTAAATAAAATGAATTTTTTTTTAAAGAATTGTGATAAAAATGTACGCAACCTGCATATACGTGACAACCGCCTTGAAGTGTTTAACACTTTTAGGTGCAAAATATGCCTATTGCCAAATGTTGAAATTATTGAAGTAACCAGAATTTACATACAAATTTATGTGAAAATAAATAAATTTTTTTCATCATGTACATAATAAAGAATTTTATTCAAAATTCTGGTGCAATTGTGGAATTTTTGGATTAAAATTAATGATATAAAAATATACTACCGCTCTTTACGAAATTAAATCAAAATTTTAACTTCATAAAAATGCATCATGGAAAATATTTGAAATTGAGGTTTATTTTCTTATAATTAAAATAAACATCAATAATATATGTAACATATTCATTGATTACAATTATTTATTGCAAATTTCTTTTTTTTCATAATGTATTAATTAAGTTAAAGAGTATGTTTGTAAAATAAATCTGTACAAAAAATATATATGTATAGAAAATGCATATTAAGTTTAAAATGTAAACGGAAGTATTAGTTAGATTGTCACGATAGATTATTTTATGAACTCGATAAATAATCAAGTTTAATTAAGTAATGCATTGCCATATAATAAAATATTATGTCATATACCAAGGACAATGCATTGGGATTAAACTTATCAGAACATGTATTTCGAAATTGTATTGACTTCTGGCTTCATATAATCTATAATTCACCCTCAAACAAGCTTACGAAAACTTAACAGGAAAATCGAAACTGCCCTTAATCCAATTTTTCGAATCTTACGAGATGTGTAATCTTCTTTGTGGTAAATTCTTTATTTTGTGAAACCCCACAAGAAATACCTTATCTATGTTATCTTATGTTTGAAACCTGATGTTTTTGCCCTAAATTGTATTATGACTCTTTCAATACAAGTTGTTATGAAAGTTAAAATTATCTTTCTTACAAAATTCCTTTCCTTTCATAGGGTTCGTACGCTTTTACGACAATTTTTTTAATAGAAATATTCTATTTAATATTTAAGTAGCAGAAATTGTAGACACCTCGTTTAATTGAAGGATTTGTAATACTTTTCTGAAAATTTCTATTAAAAGATTGTGGTAAAAGGGTACGAACCCTGTTTCATATTGAATTTATCATAAACTTTTCTAAAATTGCGATTCCGTAATTACATAAATGTCATTTGATTTATATCCTAAGAGTAAAAAATGTTAACACTGTCTAAAACTTATTTATTGATATATTGCTTAACAGCAGAACTACCGCGTTTCTTGATTTCCTAGAACTACTGGGTTGCATCATAGCCGACCAATGGAATTCAGTGATGTTATTCTTGTTTTGTATAGGGGATAAAGACACACAATAAGGTTTGATGTTTAAAAAAATGATTTTAATTAATTATTAATAAAATGTAGCTTCTGGAATATTACATAATATGAAATATAATGATAAGATGCCATCATAGAAAATTTAAATTTCTAATTTCAGAATACTAGGTACTTTGAGATTTTGATAGCTCGTAGGATATGTAAAATAAGAAAATCTATCAAATAATATACATTTAATTATTAATTGGAATTTCGTAATAATGTTCTTACAAATTAATGAGATATTAAAACTGAATAAAAATTAAATACATATAGATTCATGATTTTGTGCTTGCATTTTACGCACGGTAATTCTCGCAATCTGTAGATAATCTGTAGATAAAAATGTATTCGTTGAATTTCAACTAAATTCGTGTTAATGTATTGTACGGTATATTTAGGAAAAGTCAAGCAATTTCAAATATTTATTTTAAAAAACAGCAGTGATGCAAACGAAAAATCAAATCTTGAGTCATAAATGACCCGCAATGGTATTTCAAGTCTCTAGTGTTAAATAAGAAAGGTAAACTTGACTTCAGTCTTTCACAAATATGAACTTATTAAGAATTCTGGGTATATAAGGGAGGACTGTCCAACATGGTGCTCGCAAAATAACAATAATTCCTTGCAGAAATTTTCTCCTTATTTAATCTCAGAAATTCAGAAATTAAATAAGCCGAAGTTTTAAATATGAAATTTCTGGTTTTCCACGGGAAGGTTGAACAATAATAAGGTGCTATACATTTTTATATTAATAATTTATTAATTTAATAATTTTCATTACTTATGATATGTTACAGAGTTCGTGCGCTATTACCACAATTTTCTTATAATTTTTTTCTATTTATTATTTAAATAGCAGAAATTCTAGACTTGTTAATCGCAGGATTTGTAATACTTTTCCGCACATTTAAATAAGGCGAAAAAATCTATTAAAACATTGTGGTAAAGACGTACGAACCCTGTGTCAGATTCTACAACTATGTGTGTGATAATAGTATTTTTAAATGTAATAAAATCTAAAGCTTTGTAACATAATAAAGTACGAAGTCAAATATAAAAGACAAGAAACTGCAATTAATCTTATCAATACTTATATTCTAAAAGTGATTTCACCTCTTATTTTATAAAATCAATAATTCACGCTGAAATAAGATTACAAAAATTGAATAGTAAAACCAAAACTATATTTAATCCGATTTTTCATTTCTTATGAGATGTATAATCTTCTTTGGGTTGAATTCTTTAATATCTGGAATTCCTCAAGAAATGCGTTTTAAGAAATGGACCTTAAATACTTAAATTTCAAATCTGCTGTTTTGTTCCTACATATTATTAAGCCACATTTGACATAATTTTTTATGAAACCTAAAATCGCATTTTTTACATTATTATTTTTCTTTCACACTGCATTTATGATAGATTTTTGTGGAATTATATACTCGTATTTAAAAATGTTTGTTTGTTTTTTCACGATACAAAACCGCTTTATGTTACAAGAAGATTAACTTCAGAAATTAATCATTTATGTTTGAAAAAACTAATAATCAGCACATAAAAATATATATTTTTAAAAGATATATAGAGATTTATTAAGGACATTATGTTATAAATTGATCTGTATGTAAATGTATATCTTATATATTTCATTTCTAAAATAAAATAACGTATATTGCTAAGTATAAATTTTTAGTAACATTGTTTAGTAACTAGAAATAATGTTTAAAAGATATTGCAATCAGAAATATCAATGAAGTTTTTGTTCTAGTTTTTACAATCAACTCCTTACTTTTGTATTTGTTATATATATATATATATATATATATATATATATATATATATATATAAAGGAAAGAGTCTTTTCATCTTTTTGAGAGGGGTTCGACCTTCGGTAGGTTTCGTCAGTCATTTTTGTATTTACTTTTTTAATATTTTTGTTATACTGCTATTTCATTATTACATTTTTAAATATTTTATTTTATTTTAATTTGTAAATTTCTCACTGCTCCCTTTTACCTCACAAGGCAATTACCTCTAACCTGGATGTTCAGTTGGGACGCAACTATAGGTATCCCATGCTGCTAACTACATTGTTCCATTATATTGCAGCAGTTCCCAACCTAGTGTACGCGTACTCCTGGGGGTACGTGAAAATAATATCGGTAATGGCGGGAGTTTCCAAATATTGTTTAACTAAAAACACATGAAGATAGTTAATACTTTTGGATTGCAAAGTAACTCTAATATATTACAATCAAAATGAGGAAAAGGGCACATTAGGCATAATAATTCATCCTTAATCCAATGTCACTATCTCCGCCTACTGCTAATCAGAGTAGTGATATACCGGGTGATTATAATTAAAGTTACGATTTCAAAAATCGATAATTTTAAAACTACTGGTCAGAATGACTTGATATTTTAGCAGAACAATCGTGAGGCAATGGAATTTTGTTTGGCGAAGGAAAAAAATAGTTCCAAATTGTGCCGATAGATGGCGTTGTCAGGGTAATGTCAGGGGAAAGACCAAAAATGTATTCTTGAACAATTTCCGGCGCGGTGTAAATTTGTTTGCAAAATGATGAAATAATAGACTGACACCGGAATTTACAAACGAATCCATTAGTAAAAAGAAACTTGCTTATTTTGTGGTTCTTAATGAAAGGAAAATTTTAATTAATTATTCTTGGTGCCGTTTGTCAGTTTTAGAATTAAAATTGGGTGTCCTTTTTTGTGACCACCGCCCGTTAAAGGGTTAAACATAGGAATGATGTTGCCAAAAGGCAAAAAATAGAGTTCAGAGATTTACTAAAAATTTATTAGCGAAAAGACAAGACTACGTGTTTACAGCGACGACAGCGATAATGACAAAAAAAGAAAAAAAAAGAGCTTCATGGAACAAACACCTTACTGATTATTAAGGCATAAGTTGCTCAATATGCCCTCCGCATTGTTCCGCTACTAATTGGAAGCGCAAAACGGCATGCTCCACAACAGATCGGAGGGTATCTGTACTAATGCAATGGGTGTGTTGTGTGATGCTTGCCTTCAAGTCCGCTAGATTCTGAATCCGCCCGCTATAAACAACATTCTTCAGGTACCCCCAAAGCCAGAAATCACACGGGTTTAAGTCGGGGGAACGTGGCGGCCACGTTGTTGGAAAATGGCGGCTTATGATCCTATCATCTCCGAAATTATCACTCAGTAGCTACTTCACAGTAGTAGCAATGTGCGGAGGAGCGCCATCTTGCATGAATATTATGCGATCAACACACTGACGCTGTTGAAGTGCCGGAAGAACATGGTTACGCAAAAGTGCTTCATACCGCTTGCCAGTAACTGTGCAGGTAACGGGACCCGCAGGTGTGATCTCGTCGAAGAAAAATGGACCGACGATAAACGCTACCGTTATTCCGCACCACACAGTGACCTTTTCAGACTGAAGAGGTAATGGCTGTAGCTGGGACGGATTCTCGGTCGCCCATATCCTGCAATTTTGCGTATTTACAGAACCTTGCAAATGAAAGTGGGCTTCGTCAGACCACAGAATGTTCCATGGCCATCCGTTGTCCACTTCCATCCGGGCAAGAAATTGTAGTGCAAAAGATTGACGTGCTTCCAGGTCAGCAGGTAGCAACTCCTGCACATGAGTTATCTTGTACGGATAACAGCGTAAGACGTTCCATAGGACTTTACGCACCGTGCTGTTCGGCATATCCAGCATTCGGCCAATCCCCCTTGCACTGCTGATTCCAGCATCACTGTCAGTATGTTCCTGTAATGCTGTAGCCACATCTTCCACTGCCGCAGCTGAAACTGGTTTCCTTCCTCTACCCCGTTTAACGTCAAATGAACCGGTCCCTTCGAATTTAGCAATCATTTTTTGCAGACCATTTGTTGTTATTGGACCCTTTTTTATGGATTTTAATGTCCGAAACTTCCTAATAGCTGTAAGTGCACAGTCATCGTTCTTATAAAAAAGCTTCAAGAGCAGAGCGCGATCCTTCATAGTCAGAGTCATGATGAAGCATTCAGGCAAAGAGCTGCTGCTCTGCATTTTTATGGTTGCTATGTCTGCGGTGCGCATGTCACGTATTAGTAATTTGCATATCTTCAGACAATGTGAACCCAGACAGCGCCGTCTATGGGCACATTTTGAAACTTTTTTTTTCCTTCGCCAAACAAAATTCCATTGCCTCACGATTGTTCTGCTAAAATATCAAGTTAATCTGACCAGTAGTTTTAATTAAAATTATCGATTTTTGAAATCGTAACTTTAATTATGATCACCCGGCATTTAATTAAAATTTTCCTTTCATTAAGAACCAGAAAAAGAAGCAAGTTTCTTTTTAGTAATAGATTCGTTTGTAAATTCCGGTGTCAGTCTATTATTTCACCATTTTGCAAACAAATTTACTCCGCGCCGGAAAGGGTTCAAGAATACATGTTTGGTTTTTTCCCTGACATTACCCTGACAACGCCATCTATCGGCACAATTTGGAACTATTTTTTTCCTTCGCCAAACAAAATTCCATTGCCTCACGATTGTTCTGCTAAAATATCAAGTCATTCTGACCAGTAGTTTTAAAATTATCGGTTTTTGAAATCGTAACTTTAATTATAATCACCCGGTATTATTCCCATCTGCCCGAAAAGTGCCGCTGATCATTATACAATATTATTTTCCACCACTTCTCTCTTATTGATTCGTTTTTATTAATAATTGCAGAAAGCACCGCCCTGTGGGAGATCGCCTAAATTACGTCAGAGCTTCTGGTTTTTAAGTTGTATTTTAAAACGTGTTGCAAAGCAGGCCATATTGTCGTTTTCGAATGGGTGGTTCATTAATGGTGGTTCATTAATGCAAATTAATAGGGAAGGTTTCTTTCTTTTAATGATTATTTAATTTGAAGAGTTTAATTATTAGTATTTGAATGATTTTGTTTTGGGTTTAAAATGGATAATTGATTGAAAGCCAGACTTCGCACTGCATTAAGAAGTTGCACCCAATGTAGCTTGCAACCATGCTATATACACAAACACAGTCAAGCGACCAAATTTATGTCAGACTCAAAGGAAGTGCTCCATCAATCTGTCAAAGTTGTTAATTTTAGTAAGGCCAATTTACCAAACTCCAGCCTATTCAAATCTCTGTGTGAAGAGATGGACTGCCGGCATACTATATTGCTTTTGCACACAGGAGTGAGGTGACTTTCACGAGGAAAAGTACTTTTAAGATTCTTTGAATTGAAGCATAAAGTTCAAGTCTTTTTTAAGCTCATCTTTTTCAGCTGAGTTGGAAATTTTATGAAAGTGAAAGGCTTCAGATTCTTAATTTAGGATTACAGACCAGTTTCGTATCCATTTTTAACCCCTTGGGGTCGAGCGACATTTATATGTGACACATAAGACGCTCAGAATCCTCGATCATTTCCAACATTTACTTTTATTGTAAGCTTTGTCTTATTTAATGACAGCATCTCTGCGATTCAATTAGGCGAAAATTTCTGTTTTGAAAAGCCGGTGGTAAAAGATTAAAAATTCTGTGAAGGATGATCGCCGCGAAGGGGTTAAGGTGTATGGCAAAATTGAATCTACGATCAAGAAATTTGGTTGTTTAGAATCTTGTATAAAAAAAACATCAGCATAACAACATAAACATAAGAACAACATAAGTTTTGGAGACATTTTACACTTTCTTATCTGAAAACGATCTAAAATTATAAGAAGTAAAATATAGTTTAATTACTTAAAAGTTCATTCAAAAATATTTTCCGAAGCGGAGTAATGCAAATAATTGGATGTCAAACCCATTTAACGATTTGTTCTTTCAAGAAGCCGAAAATTTATCAGTTCCTGAATAATTAAAAATGATTGAACTTTCAATTGATTTTTCTTTACAATCTGATTTAAAAAAAAGATATATCACGTGCTTTTGGATAGCAGTAAAAGAAGAATATCCAAAAACGCAGTGAAAAAGCTACTAAACACTTGTTGCGTTTCACAAATACAGAGCTTGTCGAACGAGCATTTTTGTTTTATGCATATATTAACAACAAATATCGCAATAAGTTTGACGCTGCTCCTGACATGAGATTATATCTGTCTCCGTTTTAAGAAACTCATATTTGTGTTATGTCGGTGAGTTGAGAGGAATGGGCGTGGTTTTGAGGAAAGGGGTCCTCCAAAATGTAAAGCCTAAACCAAGACCTCCTTATCATAGTATCAGACCTCTCAATCAGCAAGTTGCCTTTGACCGCTATACTTGTCCTGCTACTAGCGCCATCAATCGTCAGTAATAGTATTTACGACACGAAATAACACGAAATTTTTTCACAGCTCCATTTGTTCTATGCATTTGCTTATGAACTAGTCGTTTTCCTACCACTAAAATTTTATAGTAAATTTTATCTTATTAAATTGACAAGATCGTGTGATTACATGACGAAAAAAATTCTATTAAATTTTAGTGGTAAGAAAAAAGCGTAAGAGCTGGCAGCTATGCGGTAGCAGACCAGCTAGATTTTTCTATAGATTTTTCTATTATATTTTTGGATACCAGTTTTTTAGTAGAGACAATTTTGTTTTGTTTGATCGGAGAATTCTGGGATTTAAAAGAACAACATTTTCTCTAAAAATATACTGGTGTTCAAAAAGCCCGAAACATGGCAACTGTGCGGTAGTATCCACCAGTCGGCGATACTTTCCGGAGAAAGTCAATTAATAAGTTGGCAATTACCGTGGAAATTTTCTCCCATAGACTTTCTCCGGATTGTCAAGTCTGATCTATGATAAGGGAGTCTTGGCCTAAACAAGGGGTAGGTGAAAGAAAAAAGTTTGGGGAGCGCTGCTATATTCCCCCGATATTCGTATTGTAGCCAATAACAAAGAAATTATGCATATATATATATATAAAGTACTTAAATAGCTTCTATGGAACAGGTTTGCTAGTTTGGCCTCCATATTTTTTTTCAGAAATTCCGATTTCGAACTAAAAATTTCAAACAGTATTTTTTTTTTGTTTAATGACTTACATTTCGCGATTTCGTAAAGTATAAATTCTTCTTTCTGAAATTCTAGTGTGAATTCAGCATTTCCGATTTAAATAGGACACCAAGGTAGCTCTTTCTGCTCTGGAAAGTGCCATTTTTCTTGATCCTATGATTTTTGCAACATTTGTTTACCGGGGTTGTTGGTACTTTGGCCTTGTTTCGAACTAGCACTTCAATTTAAAATGTATTTCACTTGTTTTTTTTTTCTCTTGCTTAATTTAACTTTTAAATTTTTATTACTCTTATTTTTCAACGTTACAGCAGTATCTTCAATATATCTTCCTTATTTTTTTCACTATCCTTAAACACTTTACAGGAGATATCATAAATACAGTTAAAGTATATTTTAATGGCTCTATCTATTGGCGAGACATCTGATCTGTTAACTGGGCGTAAAGTTACTGTTAACTCGCAATCCTCTGATTAACACTTTTCGGTATATTGTGTTTTGATTTATATTTAACTTATATTCCATTTACTTCCTATATATTTTTTTTACTTTGTAAAAAAAATAATAAAACTATTATACAGGTTTTACTCGATTAGTGTAGTTATTTAATCTCGTGATATTACCGCAGCTAGTCTTATACATTGAATTGAAAAAACTGCAATATGTCTACAGCCAATATTCTTTAAAAAAAGCAAATGTACTACGATATTGTTTTTGATATATTATAGTTAGAAAGCAAATATTGCAGCTTTATTCAAAAAAAAATTAAAAAAAGTTCATCTAATTTTCCCGAACTTCAGAAACAATAGAAAGGTTGTGTAAATCTGCATTACCATTGGCGCCAACTTAGCGGCGGCCACGACGGTGGGTATCAGACACTTTCCTACCACTAACTTTAAAGTATAATTTTTGCATTAATTAATCAAATTAATTAAATAAGTCAATTGATTGACTAATTGTTAGTCAATTGTTATTGTATTAGTGTAAAAGTTAGTGTTTTAGTGTAATTGATATTGTGACTTATAGTTATTAATTGACTTATTAATACTGAACTTTTAAAAAAATAGTTGTGGAAGTATAACTGATTGCTTTTTTCGACCCCGTGAAGTCTGCACCTGTGCTCATAATTTTTTCAACAAATCTTTTTATCCTACTAACTGTTGGGTTAATTATCGAAAATGTACATAATTTGATTTTAATCTTATTGTAAAACAATTTGATTACTTCAAACTTATATACATTTTAACTTATCCAGTAACATTGAGACATCGACTAATTTCAACATTTAATATAGACTAATGTAAAGTGCTCTTTATATAACTAATATTTCTTAAATAATATTTATTTTTACATTTGTCAACGTTGTGCAATATTTCCCAACATCTCTGAATATAATTTTTTAACATCCAGTGACATATATTCCTGAATGATAATATCTTGATATCAAATAATTGTTCTTTGCACCATAAGCAATCCCTCGCTGCTCAATGAGAAACATCTGCTCAAAGGAGCCTAAGCTTACTTAGTATCAAGATAAAGGCACTCCACAATTTACAACGACACTAAAATTAAAGTTTAGCGAGCAAGGAAAATGAAATATATATATATATATATATATATATATATATATATATATATATATATATAAAGATTTTAGTAAAGACTGGATTTTCCTGTTAGTAGGAAATGTTCTGACAATTAATTCTCTCATCTATAATTATCTTATACTGTTGTAACTACACTGTGAAACAATGAAATAGCTTCTTATGTCAAAGTGTGCAATTCTAGATTGATGTACTTAACACTAACGTCGTCATGAAAATACTTCATTGGCTCTTATTTTAACGACACATAAGTGCAACGTTAGAATGTATGCAAAACATATATTAGTTGAAATTAAAATAAAAGAATGCTAACGTATAAGTTTTTTTTAATTCCTATTATTATTATTAACATAAACCGCTTTCTAGACGCTTCAAATTTGTGAAACCGAAATTACAGCTTAACCCGCCACGTAGTTTTTATATGCCTAAAAATTCGAAAAATGCAAATATGTTGCCAAAAGGGGTATTTATATTATTAATTTCAAATTTTGTCAAAATTTCAGTTTATAGACAGCTTTCTAACATTTTTACCCACCAGTGATCGAGCGGTTTGCTCTTAAAGCTGGTAGACGGGAGGTGCTGGGTTCAAACCCATTCACGCCTGTCGGTCTAATCAGTCGAAGTTTTCCATTTTCTTTCTTCAAACGTTGGGTAACCTTGCGTAAACACGGGTTAGGTTTCCTCAAAAAGACCCCCCCACGGGGAGCACTCCCCTTTCTCAGGACTATATCCCTCTTGTAGATAATCGCCGTCATAAATAACACCAACACCCTAATATTTTTAAACACAGACTGAATGATAATATAATTCCCAATTACATAGCTATTTAAGTCTTTCTCATGACAATTTTCCTTTGAAAAGTATGGGGGCTCACAATTTTGTTTTTATTTGATGACTGTAGACAGCTCACAGCTAAATTTAATATAAATGTAAAAATAAATAAATAAATAAATAAAAAATACACTGTGTAATTTTAACTGTATGAATTAGTATGAGGGTTACAATTATTTTTTTTCCTCTTCAACTCTACGTATTTCTAATACTTAATATAATTTCGTCATTTATAAATATATACATGTTAGAACAAGCTAGCGGATCCAACTCGGACATCCCAAGTTACAGAATATATGTTTGATAAACTTTTTTTTTAACACGAAAAGCATTTTTATAAGAAAAACATCAATTTTGTATGCAAATAAAACGCTTTTCATTAGCGATATTTTCGTATTAGCCGAATAATCTTAATAGCCGAAGAAATCGCGAAAGATTTCCGTTGACATTTTGATTCTGTTTATTTCAGCGTGGGTAGTTTCATTACATGTGTATTAAATTCGTGTTTTATTTATATTATTTTAATTATTTAACAGAAATATTTAAAAAAAAACCTGTATAATTGTAATTGTATCAGGATTACATTTTGTTTTATCTTCAACTGTACGTATTTCTAATACTTAATACATACGTGAAAACTTTCAAGTAAACCTCCGTACAATGCGAGTTAATTTGAACCAGGTTAAATACATTTCTAACCAGAATATATATCTGAAAAAATAATATGTATTTAGTTTCAGGTTCTTACGTGGAACCTATTTGATTGCATTTCTTTACAAGAAAAATCTGGCTTGAAACATGTTTAATCTCGGTTAAATTAACCTACATTGTATGGATGTTTAGTGCGATTTAGGCAGGTATGTTAATATAACTTCTTCATTTATCAATATATACATGTTAGAACAAACTAGCGGATCCAACTCGGGCATCCTAGGTTACAGAATACGTTTGAAAATCATTTTATTTAACACGAAAATAATTTTTATAAGAAAAATATCAATTTTGTATGCAAATAAAGCGTGTTTCATTAGCGATATTTTCGTATTAGCCGCATACGAGGAATTAATAGTCGAAGCAATCGCTAAAGATTTCGGTAGACATTTTGATATTAAATTAGTGTTTTATTTATATTATTTTATTTATTGATTAATGAGCTAAATTTAATAGAAATCTTATAAAAATACACTGTATAATTTTATTTGTATCAGTATTACAATTATTATTTTTTTCCCGCTTCAACTGTACGTATTTCTAATACTTAATATAACTTCTTCATTTATCAGTATATACATATTAGAAGAAACTGGCGGATCCAACTCGGGCATCTTACGTTACAAAATATGTTTGAAAAGCATTTTTTATTTTAAACACAAAAAATATTTTTATAAGAAAAATATCAATTTTGTATGCAAATAAAGCGCGTTTCATTAGCCATATTTTCGTATTAGCCGCATACGAGGAGTTAATAGTCGAAGAAATCTATAAAGATTTCAGTAGACATTTTCATTATGTTTATTTCAGTGTGGCCAGTTCCATTACATTTCTACATAATTCGTGTTTTATTTATATTATTTTATTTATTGATTAAGGATCTTTAATTTTGTTATCTTATCTAGCCGGAAACAAATTCCGAACTATATATACTGTTTTATGTGGAAGCTGATTAATCTTTTGTAATCGAACTGCACGCGATAGAAACAGATTTTTAAAAAAAACATTATTAAAAATTATTTAAAAAAAAACATAAAAAATCAGCAAGCTGAAATACAGTTTTCAAACAAAAAAATCTGATTTTTTTTTTTTGTTTTTTTCAATTCTGCGGTCTAAAAATTTTAATTGTGCAATATTTAGCAGTTAAAAAAATTGCCGTAAATGCGAAATTTTATAGTCAGATGTTCCCACCGTCAATTTGACGTCAGCGTTACTCACGGACATATTTCTGCTTTATAATATACATATATCAACTAAAAGAAAGATGTTACTTAAAAATTTTTTACATATTCATAAAAATATTATTAATCTAATTAAATCAGTTTTTTTTTCATCGTTTACTTTTGGAATCACCATCAAACTCGTGGTTGTCAACATTGAAACTAAAAGTACAGTGATCTCTCACTTATACGCGATGTTCAGTAATTACTTTTTCATACCACTATTTTAAAACAGTAAAATTCGATTTATAAATTCTGCGATTTAAAAAGCTGAAAATTACCTTATAAAAAAATTGGTGCGGAAAAATGATTTCCGTGTATCGCGTATAAGTAAGAGATCACTATATATGAAAAAAAAACTCTGCTTAGTCACCACTATTTTAATATGTTAAAAAATACTTTATTTAATGCCAAAAATATTTTTTTTTTATTAAAGTTACCAAATATTATCTTTCAGAATTTTTGGTGGGAAACGAAATTCAGTAAAAATATCGAAGTGGTACTCAATGGGTTAAGTAGTAAAAATTGAACAAAGTAGTAAAAACGCATTTTGATTTCATTTAGGAAGTTAATATTTTTTTTTGTTTAAAACTATGTTATCTAAAATTTTACACAATTAAAGTTTATATAACAAACAGTAAATTCAAACAAAACTCTTTAAAAAATAAATTAATTCTACTTCAGTGAATAATGAATAACACTCTTTGAAGCAAAATAAATTTGTAGCTCCATGTAGTTTTACAAAAAAAAAAAAATCTTTAAAGTATTTTATGTTTTGAAATATGTCGAATGTTTTCTCTTTTACATTTTAAACAAATATAAAAGGAGCAAGTTGTTTTACAAATGATTTCTGCCATAGAAGTTCGGTCGAAATACATTTGTCATTCAACGACTTTTTTTAGGAAATTAGTAATACATCCACTGCAATTTTTTAATAATAATAATAATAATATGCATATAAAAAGGCTTTCGTTATTTCGAGATTTTTTGTTCATATTATCTTTTTAAAAATGATAAGGTTCGTTTCATTTATAATGTTCATCATTTTTTTTTTAAACATTTACTTCTTTTTTTATGAAAAATGATAATATATAGACTTAAACATTTTTTAAAGTAAAACTAATGAATACTTAAAAAAGATTTTCGGTATTTCCCAAATGTTTGTTCAGTTTGTCATTAGAAAATGAAAGCGAATTTAAATTACGTTTTATTTACAGCTTTCAACAATTTTTCCTATAACACATGTAACTCATTTCCAAAAGAAATCAATTAATCACGTAAGTAACGAATTTTTTTTTTTTTTTTTTTTTTTTTTTTTTTATGTAAAGTTAAATAAACATGTATTAACCCCCTACCGTTTCCGGCTTTAGTTTTTCATCATGTACGCTAATGGTGCCTGGTGCATGTAAAATCCGTCGTGGGTGCAAAGGCAGTTGTGAAGGACCTGTGACTTATACCTCTGAGGGTACCTACTCAGGTGAATGTCTAATCACCTGATCAAGGTTAGAAATTACGAGACCAACTCGCATAGCGATGATCTGACGTATGGGTGTGATGCCTAACCCAGGTCCATACAAAAATAATAACATCAACTAGCAGCAAAACAAAAATGGGAACAAAAAATACCTCCACATAGCCGTCCTGCCAGTTGTTACGCGGCATCCCTTCAGTGGCGCTACACGTCCCGGTGTCAGGCACTAAACCTGTTTAAACTAAGGAAACCTGGTAAGGGCCTGGTCGCCGGTCTCAAAAAATAAAAGCCAACTTGGCAGAATTAACATGAATCGTTATACCATAATTTCACGCGTATGCGCCGCATCTTAGTTAAGTCTTTTTCAAAACGGATATTTTATTGAAAATAAGAAATCAAATAAGTGCTAATCAGAAGGAAGTCACATTTTATTTAAAATATTTTCTGTTAGGGAATCGAATTGTCGGAGGTGCGGCGTATACGCGCGGAATTACGGTAGGTTTAATGAATAATGTGATACTCATCTAACTTACGGTGCGGCAGGGAAAAGCGGTCGAATATCTGCGCAAATGTATACAGAACGCAGCTCCGACCGGCGCAAACATCAGAATCAAATATTTACAACTGGATCGGTTATCGGTACTTGGTATGATAGAGGAAGCAACCAATCGACACGGGCAGTTTCAAGTACAGCGTAAGGGTGCAAAAATCTAGGCGCCAATGGGCCGATTCCCACCATTAAATTTTTAGTACTCTTCGCCTAATAAGAATACTGGAATTATTTAGGCGAAGTATACTGCTAAAATTTGGCAAAGAATACTACTAAAATTCAGTGGTGGGAATCAGCTCATTGGCGCCTAGATTTTTGCACCCCTGTACAGTGTGTTATTTAAGTTTTTAGGTTTGCGCCGTTCTGCATACATATCCGCAGCTCTACAACCGCTTTCCCCTTCCGCATCGTAAGTTTGGATGAATATCTACATATTCACTAAACGTATAACTATTCATATAACTTCTGCAAAGTCACCTTGTAGAATGACGACCGGCTCGACTTGTCAGAGAGCTCTGCGCGTGATCAGAAATTATGGATACATAATGCTCTCTAGAGCACCACCCTACTTCCATATGTGAGATTATCTTATTTTGTTATGTCTACCTTCCCACCAAATTTGAACGATCGATCCTGATACATCCTGCATATGCCTCAGAGTATTTGACCAGATTTTTCGTGAAGTAATGTTTTCCTTATTTAACTCTTTCAAACACAAAGCACTTCTCTAGATTAATTTTGACACAATTATTCAAATTGGTAAAGAAATCATATGAGATATATTTTTCCCAACTGGACTGGATGACCGATTACTTGCGATTTATTCTGTTGAACTGATTGAATATCAGACGAGATTCTATTATCAGTAAGGTTAACTGGTGTAATTAGTTCCACCATATTCCTCCGGGATTGCTCAGTTGGTAGAACATTGGCAGCTTCAGCCAAGTAATCCCTGGTTTGAATCCTGGCCCAGGATTTTTCGCCCAGTTAGGAAAATTATATCTCATACAAAGTACTTCTACTGCTACAATGTTGAAATTATTGAATGACACCAGAATTTACGTAGAAAATTATTTGAATATTATAAAAGCGTTTGTTCAAGTACGTAATTTCCGGCGTATAATCCGCAGCTCAAAGAGTCGTTTTTCGACCCAGAAATATTATTTTATAAAATGTAACTTAAAAGATCGGTGTAAATATTTAACTACAATTATTGAATAAAATTTCTGGGTCGAAAAACGACTCTTTGACCTGCGGATTATCGCCGGAAATTACGGTACATAAAAAAACAGAATTTCCCACCCAAATTCCGGTGTTATTTTGGCATATGCGGATTAATATTAAGTGGGAGCAAATTTTAACTCAACAAGCTGGAAATGGTTAATGAAAACATTTTGGTGTTTCATCACCGCCCTCTGAATACTAGGCCTGCGCGCTGGAAAAAATGGCGGCTTCTCGCAGGCGGAATCGTTTGTACAGTCCCTCGAACTTCAACACCAATAATATCTAAAAGTTATCTTTGACTTATTTGATCACCGAAAAACAAGCACGAAGAAAACTTTTAGAAATTATAGGTGTAGAATTTCGAGGGACCGTTCAAACGCTGAAAAGAAAATCGGCCTGCGACAGCCGCCATTGTTGTCAGCGCTCAGGCCTAGTATGCGGTGGTTTCATTCTGTGTTACACAATTTTACGCAAAATCTGGTATTCAAAACTCCTGAATCCTCAAAGGCGTACGAACTTTGTAAACTAACATTTTATATATAAAAAATAACAATTCAACTTTTACAGTTTTTAAATAAAATTAAGACATGTTCAGTGAATAAGGCATAATGCTCTGCGAAGCAAAATAAATTTTTACATTCTCATTTTTTATTTTTTTTAAACTCTCTTTATTATGATTGAAATAAGTCGATGTTTATCCTTCTCTGTTTTTAACAGACTAAAAAAAGAGCATTTTGTTTTACAAATTACTTCTGCCTTAAAAGTTTTGGTCGAAAGCAAAGAAATATTTTCCATTCTCTGACTTTTTCGGTAAAATGTTAATACATCTATTTTAAAATTTAAAAAGAAAGTAAATTAATGAATACATAAAAAGGCTTTCATTGTTTCCAGCATTTTTATTCAATTTGTTTGTAGAAACTGAAACTGATTATAAATTATGTATCATTGTAGTTTTCACTAAAACACGTATTTTAAATTTTTAAAAAGCCTAACATTAGTAGAAAAAATTAGGCTCTTTTTTTAATCAATTTTATAACTAAAAGTTATTAGCAGAGTAATTTACTTGTTTTAAAAACAATGTTCATTCATAAAAATGTACATTCGCTCTACCGTCCTGTAAAGCAGTTGAACATTGCTCATAAGGAGAACCGAATGTTAAAATTGAGTAATTTTATCTAGAATAAATAAAAAAGTTACCTATAATAAATAAATAAATGAACATATTCATAAGGAAACTCGTAAATTGTATATATATTAACATTGAATAAAAAATAACAAATTAATTTGATACTTAATGAAAATATAAATGAATGATATAAATGAAAGTAATTGATGTTTACTTAATAATGAATAAAGCGAAAAAAATGCAGTTTCTCAGTTTTCTTCTCAGTTTTCTTACGAAGAAAAAAGGAGCATGCTGTTATACAAAATTACTACTGTCATATACAGTTATTTGAAAACAAAGAACTATTTGCCATTTTCTGAAATTTTTCGGTAAAATTGTAGTGCTTCTGATTAAAAATTTTAAAATAAAATAAAATAAAATAATATACAGGGCGTTTCAAAACAGGAGAATCAAACTTCTAGCAGGAGTGGGGTACACTTAGACGACTCAGAATAACATAGCACTGCAGGGTTGGAAATGCAATCTTAATGAGATTTGGGAGTTGTTAAGGGCTGAATCATCGTGATCGAAAATTGACATTTAAAGACTATAAGCTTAAAATAAATCATGAATTTCCTCATAATGAACTTCCCTGAAGTTTTCTGCCTACCTACCTGGTTTTTACCATCTACAATTTTGTACATTTGCACGTTGTTAGTTATCTGCGTGTAGTTGGACCCGTCAAACGTGCAAAACTGTACATGGTAAGAAACAGGCACATTGGCATGTAGGCAGGTAAGCTAACGCCCCTAAATATACTTACCAGGAAACCGCGTCATTAGTGTGATAATGAAAAAAATCTAAATAAGCAGCAATCGAAAGGGCATTATGAAACGTGTTTTTTGACGCATAAATATTTTGCCCGTGTCACCCCGTTATTGAGTTATAAAGTCTTAAAATTTGCTAATTTATTAATTTAATAGGATGGAAGGAGGAGTCGATATGATTGAAGGAAGAGTCGATATGATTGACGGAGGAGTCGTTAACGGTTCAACGTAACAACATCATCAAACTCCAGTCACTTGTCCATTTCCCGTTTAGTACACTTCAATATTCCGATATGATTCGCTATGCATGTTACAAGTCTGGGATAGTGCAAACTCGGCCACTTGTATTTGAAACGCCCTTGCAATTTTATTTTTCGTAGGAGGTTGATCATTATAATCATTGCATAAGATTTCAGTTCATGAAATTCTCATGGTGCCACGATTTTCTAAGCTGCAAGCATTTTTTGGTTCAGTGACATATTTGTCAATAGCATTTGTTTACGGGTTTCTTTCATTTTTATATTACATATCTAAATATGTTTTGTATTTCATATTAATTTGATTATTAAAATTTCTGAATGAATTCACGACTCTTTTCCTTAATTAAATAAACAAATTAGCAAATTTTACGACTTTATAGCTCGATAACGAGGAGACAAAGCAGGGTTCGTACGCATCAGGGTATTCAGGAAAATTTAAGTGTTTTAGTACCAGAAATGTCATAGAGTCTGGTCGCTGTATGTGAAGATAGAATTTCTTTTCCTTAAATAAGACAAATGTTACTTTACGAAAATTCTAGTCAAAGATGCTTGAAAGTCCTTGAAGCGTACGAACCCTGCAAAGACAAGTCTTTATGTGTCGAAAACACGTTTCATAATTGACTTTTGATTGCTGATTACTTAGATTTTTTAAATTATTACACTCTTGCCCTCTAATTATTTTATGTAATTGACTTTCACTTTAGCACAATCCTTATTGAAAATCAGTTGTGTAGCATTAATGTTTATCTTTTACATGCACAGTCAAAAGTATTCCGGTACAGTAAGGTCAATAGGAAAAAATCGTTTCAAGTTCATTTTAATGATGTTGCATCGTTTCAAACATATTAATGAAATTGATGTACATTTATGAAGTACACTAACATACGCTTTCTGTAGAATATGAGACGCAAAGCATTTATAAATCATTTACTGGGCCACACAAAAGATTTCCATTCCGCAATCGCCAATGGGAAAAAATCGTTTCAATTGCATTATAATCATGTTGTACCGTTTCAAACATGATGAAATTGATATGCACTTATATTGTGCACTAAATCATGCTTTCTGTAGAATCTGGTGTGCAAAGTATTTATTATTCCTTTACAGGGCTATACAAATTAATTCCGTTATATTCATTGTTGCCAACGTCCCAATTTGTTCCGTACCAATATTTTTATGTAAAAATTCTTGTTTCATTTAATCATACAATCTCTGCAGCTTGATAAAGTGAAAATTTTTATAAGATTTTATCGGTATACAAAAAAATGGAACGTTGTGAACTATGCATAATGGGCTACGTGAATCGACTACGGGGAAAAACTGTTTGCAACATATTTTAATGTTGTTAAACTATTTCAAATATAATGAAAATGATGTACACCATTGAGGTTTATAAGAAGATACTTGTTGTATAATATGATGTGCATAGCACTTACGTTTTATTTACAAGGGCACACTAAAGTTTTCGGATACAGTACTGCAAAGCTGTTAAACCTGGCGCCCGCTATTCAGCAGAAAATGTCTACAGAAAATTTTGCTTTATGTTATTGGAGATATTCGGAGACGGAATAAGGGAAATATTTCTGTAAGAATTTTCTGGTGATTTGCGGGCGCCACGTTGGACAGTCCTGCAGTACTGTATCCGATGTACTGTCTATAAGTGATAGTTGCTGGAAGAGCGCTTTCAGTGAGGTACCGTAATTTCCGGCGTATAATCCGCAGCTCAAAGAGTCGTTTTTCGACCCAGAAATTTTATTCAATAATTGTAGTTAAATATTTACAGCGATCTTTTAAGTTACATTTTATAAAATAATATTTCTGGGTCGAAAAACGACCCTTTGAGCTGCGGATTATACGCCGGAAATTACAGTATGCATTGTTAAGCTTAACTAAGTTATTGCATACTATGTGCTGTTATAAATGCTATAAATCATGTACAGGGCTACGCAAAAGAATTAGTGAGCATTACTGTGTATCACCGTAAATTGCTATAAAGGGTGTTTTAATCACGTTATGCATTTTGCAGGTGAATTATATTTACCATACCAAGAGACGTTTTAAGAATATAAATAAATTCATAAAGAGGGCCACGAAAAAATCTAAATACATGGCGGCCTATCTACTTATAATAAAATCAGAAGGCAAGGAAGTGTAGTTAACCATTCCGGACGCGACCACTCTGGTCTGCGAATCGACCGTAGTTAAACGCCATGTTAGACTTAATGAAAAACATATGCTAACATATGACAACTAAATGATAATTTCTTCTGCATCAAAGCATGTCTGTTCAGCATATTTTCATATAAAACACCTATATTACTATTTCTGTAATCATTTTTTTCTGTAAACACTATTTTCAGAAATAGCGGTGACAGTTTTTGCGGTGATCGATATTTTGGCGCCATATACCGGCAGATAATACAAACAAATTTTGAAATTTGGTTTTCATAATAAATAAAATGTTTTTTTTTTCTTATGAAACGTAATTCAAATATAAGGAATAAATAGTACCGAGTAATTTCCATTTAATTTTGCTAATACAATCAAGAAATGAGCTATGTGGTGAGTCAAGCTCTTTAGAAACTCATTGATAATGCTTTTCTACAAAAATTTTCGCACATGGATTATTTTTAATTAATTAATTTGAATGTTTCGTCCAATCGTTGAACTATTTCAAAAATTTAATATTGAGTAAAAAAAAAAAAATCCTCATCATCTTAGAAATAATTTGTCATTTTTAAAATGTACTTTTCTACAATACATATCTTTCAATAATAAAATCTTCATGCTGTTTGTTTCTTTGAAGTCGTATGAAAATGCAGCGCAGATCAACTATCTCTAATTTTCGACGGGGGTTATATACTAGTGTATGATAATTTCTGAAAGTCGGATTTCAGCAGTTAAAAGAATGATTTTGCCTGAATTATACTGTAGTAGTCTAATATGTGGCATGTGTAAAAATCTTAATTATTTTGAACAGAGCTGTACAAAATAATTCAAATATTATATTTCCATCTCTTGGTAGAAATTGCTGAATGTGATTCAACTGTGTTATGTGTTTTCTTCTTTATGTGTTCTTTGTTTTCTTGAACTAAATTGTAGCATACTATATACAATATATACAAATCTGTAGATTATGTGCAAGGCTGGAAAAAAGATTTGGAGTACTTTTTTGGCTACGGACGGTAATTGTTCGAATCTGGTTTTTAAATATGTTATACATTTTCTAAAATGTTAACTTAGGTATCTTATTTATCTTAATAAACAGCGACGTTTGTTAAAGTATTCTGGAAGTGTTGGAAAATATTTCATGAAATATGCTCTATGCAGGAGTTTTCTTTCTTGTTGAAGTTAAACTGATTCCTGTTTAATAGAAAGTAGTTATACTTACAAAAACTCAGCTAAAAAGAAAAAAAACTGAACGAGTAGTTTTATGAATTACTCCTACCATAAAACTTCTTTTGCTGAGAGCAAAAATATATTTGCCATTCTGTGACTTTTTTCAGAAAAATATTAAAACACCTATTTAAAAAAGTAAAATAATGTATATATTAAAAATGATTTCCCTGTTTTTGTATTTTTATTAAAGTGTTTTTTTTTCTTTTATTTAAAGTGTATACAGTTTATGTTTTCGTTTAAAGTTTTCATTTTGTTTCGAAACATATGTTTTGGATATGAAAAACAACAGCAATATTAATGTTTCTCATTTTTCTTTATTTTCTCAGTAAATCGGTGTTTTCACTTACAAAAAGTATTTTTTCCGCTACAACATGAATAATGTCAAAAGTTTTGAATCAGACTTTTTCACTACTTTTGTTTTGTTTTGTTAGAAAAATACATTTTTGCATTTCTTTGTTATAAACTAACAGTTCGTTACCTTTGGTTATGTTCACGTTATATTCGAAGATAAGCCACTGCTACTTATTAAGCCATAAATTTCACCAAAACATACTACTCATGAATTTTATAAAAGGAGGAGTGGAAGGAAAAAAAATATTACTTATCTGTATCTGGATTTGATTTTCATCTGCAAGTTTTAAATCGCAGAAGACTTTTTAAATCATTTTAGACGCAGAATAATTCTTCTTGTAAAATAATGAAATGATTGACGAATTTATAAACGAATTTATTAGAAAATAAATTCTTGTTTTCCTGTACGCACATTATGAATGAAATAAAAATTCTGGGTGCCACAGTGTTTGTACGCTTCTATTAAAATTTGTAATAGAATTTTACTATTTAATATTTAAATAGCAGAAATTGTAGACGCCTCGTTTAATTACAGAATTTGGAATATATTTCTGCATTTAAATAGAGCTAAAAATTCTGTTAAAAATTGTGGTAGAATTGTACGAACCCTGTTGTCATTTAGCAGTTTCGAATTCTAATTTAGTGGTTGCATTTGCAGCCACCGCCTATGCAAGTGTTAACCGACCTACATAGGATAAGTGACCGGTGTATTTTGGTTATCTGTTACACGAGATTACCATAATGTACCAAAATTCAGGGCTCCTAATGGCTCGTTTATAGAATACTGGTATTTCTGAAGTACGCACTTTCTGGAATCTGTGCTTTTGAAATTTGTGCTCTTGCCACTCTTCAAATATTATTGTTTCGAAATAGTGATCACCATTTTGCCACCATTATTTCTAAACTATAATCTTCATTGTCTATTCTTATCGGAAATGTTGTAGAAATGTACTACGAGGATTCATTTTTAACACTTTCCAACATAGTTGAAATGTGTTTATCAATACGGTTTGTCTGGCCGTCTGCCTGTCTGGCCGTCTATCTGTCCGCTCTCTAACTCGTGTAAATATACTCGGATTGTCATCTAATTGATATATGTTATTGATATGCAAATGTTTTTGTATCTCGGCATATTCGGTATTGAATATGAAGACTGTAGCATTTATTGTTCGTTTAGAGGGCCACACAAAAATATATTCCCTTAACATTATTGTGTATGGGGAAAAATCGTTTGCAGTTTATTTTAGTGATGTTATACTATTCCAAACATAATGAAATTTATATACATCACTTAGGTGTACCACAAAAAGCTTACTATAGCATACGGTGTGCATAACAGTTACCGTTCATTTACAGAGACACACAAAATAATTCCGTTACAGTACGCGAGCATGAATGTTGGAAGTGCGGTTTCAATTGTTGTATAATTTTTAAGTATAACTAAATTTTTGCATATTACTTGGTGTGTATAACTTCTATAGATCACATAAAGGATTGTACAAAATAATTCAAGTACTTTTCCGCTTATTAAAGTGAATTCATGAAAGGGAATTTTCGCCTGTCTTATGTATTTCTTAACTGAATTAAATTTTTCCTCCCTATGTAGTATATATATATATATATCTAGAAAGACTGCAGAAAATAATTCGGTTGTTTTTTCGACTCTAGACAGTAGTTGATGAAATTGGGTTTTGGAATGTGTTATGCGTTTTCCAAATTGTGTGCTCAGACTGTGAAGTTTTGTTAAATTATTCTGAATGTGTTGGAAAGTGTATCATAATCTATGCTCGACGCATGATTTTTATTTCTTGCTTAAATTGGTAGTAAGTAAAGCTTAATTTTGGAGGAGTGGCCGCGACATTAGTTGGCGAGTTACACTCGGTAAAAGAGTGGAAAAGTTTAATCGTTTGCAGACATATAATTTATTTCGATACATTATATGTATAAAAGGATCATACCTACAAATGCCACCTACTGTTTTGGCAATTACACGTTACAAATTTTACTTTTTTAGGTTAGAATGAGCTTTTTAACCCTTTCAAGAGAAAATTAATTGAGTTGCTTAAATGTTGTAATGCTTGGCTGCAGTCAGAATTTACTAACAATTAGATTTGAAAATATATAGATGTTTTTCTTTCCATACAATGGAAAAAAAATAAATATATATTCAAATCTTCTGTTGCAATAATATAAGTGGTAGGCAGGGTTGCTGGTTTAGACGTATTTTTTTATTCAGGAAATCTGAATTCATAGTACAAAATCTGAATCGTAATATTTGCTGTATTTACTGACAAACGTTTCGTGACTACCTAAAGTAAAAATTCTTCTGATAGAATTCCTAGTTCGAATTCGGATTTTCTGAATAAAGAGCGAGAATAAGCTGGCAATCTTGGTTGAAGATTTCAATTAAGTGGAATAAAAAATGCATTACCGCCCTATAACGGGTTAATATACTTTACATTTAAAAATACATTCTATTCGAAACAAATAACATTTGCTTAGCTTGATTAAGAAAACAGTAGAAGGAGATTGCAGAATGGAACATTTGGTACTTTTTTCCATTAGCGTGGCTCCAATCAGAAATGAATTTTTCGTCAGCACGGCGACAATTGTAGCCAAGAATAAGAATATTAAACAAAATAAGAATATGTTAATATAATGAAAATTTTATTAAGAAAACGTATAAATAAAAATACTAAACAAAAGACATGAATTAAATCAAATAAATCGGTGGCATGAATTTGCAAATGTCTTTTAGAATTTCAGAATTTCGACACCTCAGCGATTGTATTGGATTTCATGTACGTGCAACGCTCATACATTTGTTACTGAGAGCGGCTTTAACGTTTTTCGTGCATTTTAGCGATCGCTACACAGCGAGTTGGTTGCAACCAGCGATGTTTTTTTTTAGTTTTCATGGGCGTGCAGCTATCATACATGCGTAATTAAAAAATGTTTATAAAGCACAAATAAATCTTCTATACGGATTTAACAGTTCGAAAAACTGTCACTAATGTAGCGGCAAAGTTCAATACAAGGAGTTTATTTAATGATTTTATTAGTAAGTTATTGATAAATTAAATTTTTTAGCATTCCATATTTACATTTTGAGAAAACAATCAGTAGCATTTAGCACTAGTGTGATCCAAGAAACGCAAATAAAATTTAAACATTGGGATGATACCATTTGAAAAGTTTCAATCGATGCAGTTTGTAAACTTAGACAATTCATATTTCAAAAATTGCATTCTTAATCTGAAACGAAATTTTTTTATGAGACTAAAGTCACCTTCTAACGTTAACGATCTACGAATAGACGTAGATTAGATGTATTTTTATATAGCGACTGTATATATTATTTTATGAAAATCTCAAGAATAAAAAGGAAGGCTATCTGCATAATGTGGTAAAGTATTCCTATGGAATGGATATAAAAATTACCCACCCTTATCTATTTTAGAGTTTCTGACAAAAAACACATTTCACATCTATCTTTACAGCTATTCTATTATTTTTATGACATTATTGAGTTAAATATAAATGTAATAAATCAATGATTTTTAATAAACTTTATTTTGATAGTAATAATTTTAACTATACTATAAAGTTTTGAAAGGCAGAGATTAATATCTAAACTACCTAATATGAAAATGAAATGTACCCGAATTTATTAATATAATTTTGTTTCTATACTTTAGGTAAACAAAAATGTAAAAATTGCATTAGTTTAATTTCAGATGAAACTTTTCTTAAATTCTCGTGAAGATTTAACGTTACAGCAAAATGGTTACTTGTATCTAAAAGGGTTAAAATAACTGAAATGGGAATGGTAATGATATATCTGAACAACAAACATTCCAGGTAAAACAATGAAAAATGATAAAAACATTTTACAAAAAGTATATATATATATATATATATATATATATATATATATATATATCAGGGAATGTTATGATGCACATATAAAGCATTCTCTAAAATAAAATTTTAACAAGTCGAAAATTTAGTTTTAAATACAAATTTTACCATCTAAGATATATTGCTGGCGGGATTTCAGTAGTAAACGAATATGACTGGAGCACGAATACAGAATGTAATTGTAGTACTGTTTTGCAATGGAACTACGAATAAAATGGAAAAGACATATCCTCAAAACGATGACATTTCAAAGGTAACCGCTTCCACAGGGACTGATTACTTCCGGGTCAACACCAGTACATTTGAATAAAACTTTTCTCGTTATTTCAACACTTTATTCGTTCAAAATTTGTGTCCCAATGAAGAAAAAAATATACATTCATTTTTACTGGTAGAAATGCCCTGGTGGTAGTCAAGCCCCGTAGTTATACCTTATTGTGGCAACGTAATCAATCCTCTTGTCAATATCAGCAATTATGATTACAGCTGGGGATATAGACCAGTCAATTTGAATAGAAATCTCCTCCTTATTTAAACGGCTTATTCTTGCAGAATTCTTCGCCTAGTAGTAAGAATATTAATAAAATTTCTGTGAAGAACAGAATTGTCGATTTGGCCTTCTTTTTTATTCAGAAATGCCGAATTCATACAGGAAATTTTGAGAAAAACATTACATTATGTAATCACGGAATGTATGTGACTAAATAAAGCAAAAACGTCTATTTGAAAATTTTGGTATGGTTTCGGAATTTTTGAATAAAAATGGAGGCCGAACTGACAACACTTGTGATGAATACTATTAAAATTTAGTAGTGGGAATCGGCCTATTTTTAAAAGTAATGAAAAATCAATTTTTGTACATTCGATAGTTTGACATGGTAGCGACGACATCGTCAGTTACTTCACTTGCAACAGGTAGCCACTACACTAATTTTCTTCTCCTCTTTATTTATAGCTCCATTGGTTTTTGAGCAATCGAAATGGGTCTATTAATAAAATTTTAAAAAAGCAATGTTAACCCTACACTCTACGAATTTTTGCTTTTGGTTTTTTATTCTCATATTTAGGGTTAAACATCACAAATTAAAAAAATATATTTATTTGTTTTAGTAAGTAGCAGACTGCTGTAATTTCAAAATATGAGTATTTCTATGTATATATAGTGGTAGAAAGGAACAGAATTAATGTATTAAAAGTCAAATTTAATTGATTCATGTGTAGAATTAACTTACTTTCAAATAGATTGTCAGTGTTGTGGTTTCTTATATAAAGATTTAAATGTTTTCAGTCTTTTTTAGATTTCTTGTTAAGTTTGTATTCATATAAATATAGATGAACATAATTTATCTTTCATTTATTTCTGCCAATTTCTTTTTTCGTAAAACACATGTTTCAGATTTGAAAAGAAAAGTCTAACATTAGTATAATTAATGAGAGTTTTGGTTTTTATGTTTTTATAAATAGGTATTTCAGCTAACAATGAGAAAATCCCTAAAAAATTAATTATTGGAAACTTTTGTTTCAGGTGATTTTTTTCTTGTTTTTGTTTTATAAACTATATTCTGTTGTAAGATTTTTTTTCTTGTCTATTCTTCCGTAAGTTTATGTAACACAGATTAATTATATGTACAAATGTTAAAGTTAAATGTTTTAAGATATTATTTAATAAAAGAAAGAAAAGAAAAGAAATATTTCTTTCTCTATCTCGCAAGGAAAAGGAATCGCCAAGACGCTTTTATTTCTACCACAATTTTAATAGAATTTCTTGTCTTTTTTTAATATTTGAAAATAATTACAAAATCTGTCGTTAAATTAATAAAAACTAATCAGCGCCGATGTATATCAAGGTCTAACTGAATCTGAAGTTTTATTAAATTTCGTACATTAGTTATGGAAATAAAGTACCCACAACATTTTCGTCACATAAAGACAGACAGAATCATACAGACACATTCAGACAGCCAAATCGTGTTCAGGAACTTCTAAAACGTATATATCCGTCGAAAATTGGCAGTAAAAAACTTTCATGCATCCGGATTCCTGTAAAGATAGAAGAAAGTAAAAAAAAAAAATAATAATGTATACATTGAAAATTTTTTCGTTGATTTTAGCAATCATAGTTAGTTAATTTTCAGGAAATGCTATTGAATATGACGTATAACATTTACATGTGAATTTTTAATTATTTTTGGAAGAATATGTTTTAATTTTGAAGAGAGAGATCGATAATTATTAATTATTAAGGTTACGAAATATGCGATTTAAATATGAAATAGAAATTTTCTAAACTGAAGGCCAAATAGAAAACACAATGTTATTTCAAATAGATTTTTTTAAACTATGTTTTAATTTAGAGACTTGTTTATCGTTTAAAAAATAATTTTCGAAATTGTTTAGCCTTTGTTTTCGGCTAATATTCGATAACAAAAACTAGTCGGATGTGCCAATCCCAAAACTTTCTTCTATCTCACACAGGTTTCGCATACACTAAAATCGAATCAGCACCTATGACTATTGCTAAAATCGTGTAAATCCTGCAAAATGTAGCATAACAGCGCCACCTGTTGGGAGATTTAGACCACAACCTAATAAACAACAACTTATGTCAACTTGTAACTGTATCTGAAGTTTGGTGAAAATCCCTGCATTAGTTCTTGACATATAGTTATCATGATAATAATGGAAAGTAGCACAGCAGCGCCATTTGTTGGGCTACATACACCAAACCGTAAGCAGCATTTATTTATGTCAAAGTCTAACAGAATCTGAAGTTTTATGAAATTCCGTGCATTAGTTCTTGAGATATAGCTATCGTAAAAATTATGAAAAAAGTGGTATAGCAGCGCCACCTGTTAGGATATCTACACCAAAACGTAATCAGTATCTATTCATGTCAAGGTCTAACTGAATCTGAAGTTTGATGAAAATAAGTGCATTAGTTCTTGAAATAGAACTAATGCGGAAATAGCGAAACATGCAGCATAGCAGAGCCGCCTATTGGGAGATTTTCACCAAAAACTAATCAGCTCCAATCTATACCAGGAACTAACTGAATATAAAGTTTTACTAAATTTCGTGCATTAGTTCTTGAGATAGAGCGTCCAAAAATCTTTTGTCACGTACAGATAGACAGATAGAGAGAGTCACACACAGAGTCAGAGACTTACAGACATACATTTTCTAAAACCAGTCAAATCGTGTTCAGGACTTTCTAAAATGTATAAATCCGTCGAAAACCGGAAGTCGAAAACTTTCATGAATCCAGTACTTTCTTCTTGTAAAGATAGAAGAAAGTAATAAACTTCATCAGTAAATAAAAAAATATAAATAATAATATAAATAAAGCACAAGAATAACAGGCATTTAATTTAACTACGCGCTGAAAACACTGAAATTATCAGAATGAAAATGGCCTGCTATAAATAATTACATCTTTGGCGATTTCTATGGCCGTGTTTCTGGTATTGTTAGCGAGCAATGTAAATATATATATATATGTTACAGGTATACATATATATATATATGTATATATATATATATATATATATATATATATATATATATATATATATATATATATATATATATATATATATATTATATATTTATATATATATATATATAGGTATAAAATATTTGCAATAAAAAAATGGTTTTTACCTATTTTCTGTAATCTGGGATGCCGAGTGTGATCCCCTAATATCATTAAAACAAAAAACAACATTTCCGCACATATACGTACGAAGGTGGTTTAATAAGATCTAAGCCTGACAGTGAAAGCACCAGTGGCGACTCGTGATTGACTTTATTTGGGGCACTAAATAAATGGTTGGGAAATTTATTATTTTCTACCCACTATTTTGTAAAAGAAATATTCGCATTATTTGTTGATAATCCGAAACAGTTCCGGTTCAGGGGCTTCCTAGTTGCGGTCAACTTTACGCCCAGTCGATTGTGAGTAACAAGACTTGTAATTGTGAGCCGTTGGGAATAGATAAGATTGCTTTAAAGAGCAAATAAAATCGAAAGAAAAGAAAATTTAAAAAATGGAAGAAATAAGTTTGGAATATATAGAAAAGCAATAGATATTAAGGAGAGAATCAATATAAGTGTTTTTTGATAGAAAGTTTTGCGATGAGTTTTGCCATTAAAATAAGAAAAACATTTCTTTAAAAAAATAATGGTAAAAAGGAATAAAACTTTCAGCCACGCATTTAGTGATTTTTCCACATGCAGTGAGTGACCACAGATTTTTCACATAATTTCATATTATTTTTTAGTGTGGAATACTAACACCCCTTGGTGTGGAATACTAAAGTCCCTTGCAACTTAATACATTTAAGACACACTCTTGTGTGCGAATTCTTTAGTGCAGCCCTGTACGAGGGTGGTTCGAAAAGTTCTCGGCCTGACAAAGAAAATACACGATTTCTGAGAATTTTCCATTTTATTTTTCAACTTGCAACACAATACATTTCAGAAGTCTCTTGAGAAATGTTAATTCTTTGGCGATTTTTGTTTACGTTTAACAAACGCGGTACGCATCGAGCGGAAAGCTTTTTCCTACCCAAAACATCGTGTAAAATGTATTGGACACGGTATATCGAGATGGTTGTAATGTCAGCAAGTTCGCGTATCTTCAATCGGAGATAATTCAATACGGCATTAAGAATTTGTGAGACGATTTCGTCTGTCGTAGCGGTTTTTGGGCATCCTGAGCGTTTATCATCGTGAACTGATTTCCTAACATGTTTAAATTCAGCAGCCCACTTTTTTATCGTCAAATATGAAGAACAAGAATCCTTTAAGGTGGAATGTAACTCTTTTTGTATGTCTGTAGGGGTTAAACCTTTTAACAAAAATATTTTATGACAGGTCGAAATTCAATTTTTTTTTCCATTTTAAGAAAATGTCAAAACTTGTTTACTTTACATTATCGCCCAGCAATAATCAATAAACTCACGCGTCTGAAACTCGGCAGTATGTCATCTAAAGGATCATACTTTATAAACAATATTATCATTTGTCCATACTTGGTCCATCTCTGTGTCAGGCTGAGAACTTATCAAACTACCATCGTAGAATACTATTTCGGGGAGAGCAGGCGGGATATATGGATATTATTAAAAATAACTTTGATTAAAGTATGTCTTATGTAAAGCAGTTAGTAATTTTGTTTAAATGATTTCGTTTTAAGTACAGAGTGTTTTTTTAAAAACTGACGCTATTCAGAGCCGCCTGTAGCTCGTTCTAATAACTGGATTGATACAAAATTTTGTGAATGGACTAAGAAAACCATGGGAAAAAAGATTCCAACAAAATAAACTTAGTTCCAATCACCACCGATAGAGGGAAATGTGGCGCTGTGGTCATTTATGCAACTGAGAATTAGCATAAAATACGGGCAATAAATGAAAATGCAAATTTTTACTTACGCAAGCGACAGTAGCGCCAATAGTTTAAATTATAAATGCATGCGAAAAACACCGAGAAACAATTTCAGCTCAGGTTGAAAATGAATCTCACGTTACCACAGCGCGCATTACTTGTGAAATTCTATTATTGTAACCAGTGCAATGCACCAGCCGCTCTTCCTTTACTTAGAACACGCCATAAACTGCGCAAAGGACCTTTATCCGTTAATGCATTGAAAGCAATGATTCTGAAATCCGAAGAAACAGGCTCGCTAGCAGTTCGGCCAGGCAGAGGACGTAAACCGGTGGCAGAAAAAGTGATAATGGATGTTTCAACTGCAATCAACGAAAGGGAAAGTGTAAATGATGAATAAAACATGACATTTTATCCAAGTTATTAATTTTGTCTGTTTCTGATGGGGTTTTTTTCAATGTACAGCGCCATATTTCCCCCTATCGGCGGTGATTGGAACTATATATTTTTTTGCTGGAATCTATTTTCCCATGGTTTTCTTAGTCCATTCACAAAATTTTGTATCAATCCAGTTATTAGAACGAGCTACAGGCGGCTCTGAATAGCGTCAGTTTAACAAAAAACACCCTGTATTTTTTACCTCACACAGCCTGATTAAAGCATTGGTCAACATGCTTCAATGTTTTAAAATATAATTTTTCGATTTATTTAAAAAAAATCTGCATTATAATAAAGCGAAATTGTCTGCATTAAAATTCTTTCTGAAGTTTGCCCTGCTATAATCGGATCATTCACACCTTAGTGCTTTTTAATTAAAAGAGGATACAAAATATTTCTGTCTTAAATTAACCCCTTCTTTATTTTAAGAAATAGACATGGAATAATTTATCCCTTATTACATAAAATAAGTAGTAAATTATACTTTTTTCAATTACTTTATAGCATTTCTTCAAAGTACGCAGTTAAAAGTTTTACAAAGGACAAATCCAAAAAATCATTTTATAAATGATATTGATTCCAGATCAGTGCATGAAACATTACACTTTTTAAACAAAATAGCTTCGCAACTCCCTTTTTTTCAAAAATCATCAAAGTTTATTCGCTCTGAAATAGGTCAAGTGATTTTTCCTCTTTGTTTTAAACAAAGAAAAAAAATGAAAGGGTTGCTTTACAAATTACTGCTGCCATAAAAGTTCGGTCGGAAACAAAAATCTATTTTCCATTTTCTAGGGTTTTTTTTTTTCAAAGTAATGTTAATAGATCTACTTAAATTTCAAAATAGAAGATAAAATAATGTATATATTGAAAAGTTTTTGCTGTTTTTGGCTTTGTTTAATCCAGAAAATTAAAGCGCAAATAGTTAGCGCTTTCTTTATATATTTGATAACAAATAATCAGACTTTTCAGACTTGAAAATAAAAGCCTAGCGGCAATAGGACTATTAGACCCTTTATCGACTTCGAATTTTGCAAGTATGCTTTTTAAAGTAAATATAGAAAATATAGCATATATAGAACGTAGCGCTTTCTTTAAATATTTGATAACAAATAATCAGACGTTTCATACTTGAAAATAAAAGCCTAGCGGTAATAGGACTATTAGACCCTTTATAGACTTCTAATTTTGTAAGTATGCTGTTTATAGTTTATAAAGAAAATAGTTAGCTCTCACTTTAAATATTTGATAACAAATAATCAGATTTTTCAGACTTGGAAATAAAAGCATAGTGGTAATAGGACTATTAGACACTTTATCGACTTCTACTTTTGAAAGTATGCTGTTTATAGTATATATAGAAAATATGGCATATATAGAAAAATATAGCATATATAGAAAATAGCGTTTTCTTTAAATATTTGATAACAAATAATCAGACGTTTCAGACTTGAAAATAAAAGCCTAGTGGTACTAGAAAGATTAGACACTTTTTGTAAGTATGCTGTTTATCTTACCTAAAAAAGTATGTCTTGATATGCCATTTAGTTAAAAATATATATTTATTAAAATAGAATAATATCCTATCGCATTTTTAAGAAATTTGTTGAGATATGTTTAACTTCCATTTATGACTTAACAAATGCAAATATTTAACTACAAATTTAAAATGTATGTTTATGAAAAAAGTAGATATAAAAAGTAAGCTATGGCCGTTAGCATCTGCACTTAACATATTTTGTAAAATAAAATGAAAGCGCTCACTGTAAACCCCAAAAACGCATAGCGTATTGTATAGTCAGGCAAGCGACTCAGCTTGCGAGAAATTTGTTGAACCGAATGCGTTATAAGCAGAGATTTGTTAACCTGTTCGCTGCCAACCACGAATATACTCATGGTTTTTATATCTAAAATTACGAATTTGTACCGGAAATTTAGAAAGAAGATTTTTATTTTATGTAATCATGAAATGTCTGTAATTAAATAAAGTAAATATTACTATTAGTATTTTCTGGTATGAATTTGAAGTTTCTAAATAAAGTAAAATTCCGGTAATTGTAACCCGGCAGTGAACGTGTTGAAAAAGAGGCATATAAACTTACAATTCTTCCAATATTCTTCTATAGTTATATATTCAATTCTGAAATATAGATCTTAAATTAAGATCTATATTCAAGGTGGAATATTCTATTGAATAATACTAAAGCAAATTTAATTTTTTTTTGTTGAAATTACGTACCCAATGAAATAAATTAATATTTATGTGCGAAGACGGAGGAACAAATCCAGTAATACTAAATAATAGCCCGTAAATGCATACCAAAAAGACAAAAAATCCCTGAATCATAAAAAACAGTTGTCTGGGCTAGTTAAGTTAGCGGGACAGAATTTTATAAAGGTATTATAAAATAACTTTTTAAGAATTCATTAACTTTAAAATGTATAACTTTTTAAGTTTTATTTTTATATTTTTTGGTCCAACGAATATATTTTCTTAAAATGTAATAAGTATTTGAAATCAAAACCAAGGTGTTTACACTCCTTGGAATTTCCACTGAGTCTGACACCACTATTTTGTTTTAGAAATTTTCAATTTAATATTAAAATAGCAGAATTCATAGTCACCACATTTAATCGTAAAATATCTACCCAAGTAGCACAATACGATTGGGCCAATGTTGGATAATTGTGCCGTCCCACGGTTTACCACCGGTAAGAAATGTCCGACTTACCGTACCATTGATTTACAAACACCCAGTCTTAGCCATATGCACATGTTATGCACATCTTGTCAAAGCGTATGTGAAAAAAATTTTGTTTTGAGAAAGTGGTGAAAGATAGAATTAAAAAAATAGTCGCCAGTGACAGCCCTGTAATAGGAATTTCTGAATAAAAAAGAAGGCAAAAAGAGAAAACCTTGAATAAAACACAACAAAAACTGTGGAAACTACAATCCCAAATTTAAAGACGTACTTGGATATCGAGGACGCTTGCTTACAATCATTTTGAGTTGTTTTCACATCTAAAAAATGAAAGTTGGCGGAAGATGGAATTAATATACCGGGTGATTATAATTAAAGTTACGATTTCAAAAATCGATAATTTTAAAACTACTGGTCCGAATGACTTGATATTTTAGCAGAACAATCGTGAGGCAATGGAATTTTGTTTGGGGAAGGAAAAAAATAGTTCCAAATTGTGCCGATAGATGGCGTTGTCAGGGTAATGTCAGGGGAAAGACCAAAAATGTATTCTTGAACCCTTTCCGGCGCGGAGTAAATTTGTTTGCAAAATGATGAAATAATAGACTGACACCGGAATTTACAAACGAATCCATTAGTAAAAAGAAACTGGCTTATTTTTCTGGTTCTTAATGAAAGGAAAATTTTAATTAAATACCGGGTGATTATAATTAAAGTTACGATTTCAAAAATCGATAATTTTAATTAAAACTACTGGTCAGATTGACTTGATATTTTAGCAGAACAATCGTGAGGCAATGGAATTTTGTTTGGCGAAGGAAAAAAAAAATTTCAAAATGTGCCCATAGATGGCGCTGTCTGGGTTCACATTGTCTGAAGATATGCAAATTACTAATACGTGACATGCGCACCGCAGACATAGCAACCATAAAAATGCAGAGCAGCAGCTCTTTGCCCGAATGCTTCATCATGACTCTGACTATGAAGGATCGCGCTCTGCTCTTGAAGCTTTTTTATAAGAACGATGACTGTGCACTTACAGCTATTAGGAAGTTTCGGACATTAAAATCCATAAAACAGGTCCAATAACAACAAATGGTCCGCAAAAAATGATTGCTAAATTCGAAGAGACCGGTTCATTTGACGTTAAACGGGATAGAGGAAGGAAACCAGTTTCAGCTGCGGCAGTGTAAGATGTGGCTACAGCATTACAGGAACATACTGACAGTGATGCTGGAATCAGCAGTGCAAGGGGGATTGCCCGATTGCTGGATATGCCGAACAGCACGGTGCGTAAAGTCTTACGGAACGTCTTACGCTGTTTTCCGTACAAGATAACTCATATGCAGGAGTTGCTACCTGCTGACCTGGAAGCACGTCAATCTTTTGCAGTACAATTTCTTGCCCGGATGTTAGTGGACAACGGATGGCCATGGAACATTCTGTGGTCTGACGAAGCCCACTTTCATTTGCAAGGTTCTGTAAATACGCAAAATTGCAGGATATGGGCGACCGAGAATCCGTCCCAGCTACAGCCATTACCTCTTCAGTCTGAAAAGGTCACTGTGTGGGGCGGAATAACGGCAGCGTTTATCGTCGGTCCATTTTTCTTCGAGGAGATCACACCTGCGTGTCCCGTTACCTGCACAGTTACTGGCAAGCGGTATGAAGCACTTTTGCGTAACCATGTTCTTCCGGCACTTCAACAGCGTCAGTGTGTGGATCGCATAATATTCATGCGAGATGGCGCACCTCCGCACATTGCTACTACTGTGAAGCAGCTACTGAGTGATAATTTCGGAGATGATAGGATCATAAGCCGCCTTTTTCCAACAACGTGGCCGCCGCGTTCCCCCGACTTAAACCCGTCTGATTTCTAGCTTTGGGGGTACCTGAAGAATGTTGTTTATAGCGGGCGGATTCAGAATCTAGCCGACTTGAAGGCAAGCATCACAGAACACACCCATTGCATTAGTACAGATACCCTCCGATCTGTTGTGGAGCATGCCGTTTTGCGCTTCCAATTAGTAGCGGAACAAGGCGGAGGGCATATTGAGCAACTTATGCCTTAATAATCAGTAAGGTGTTTGTTCCATGAAGCTCTTTTTTTCTTTTTTTGTCATTATCGCTGTCGTCGCTGTAAACACGTAGTCTTGTCTTTTCGCTAATAAATTTTTAGTAAATCTCTGAACTCTATTTTTTTCCTTTTGGCAACATCATTCCTATGTTTAACCCTTTAACGGGCGGTGGTCACAAAAAAGGACACCCAATTTTAATTCTAAAACTGACAAACGGCACCAAGAATATTTAATTAAAATTTTCCTTTCATTAAGAACCGGAAAATAAGCAAGTTTCTTTTTACTAATGGATTCGTTTGTAAATTCCGGTGTCAGTCTATTATTTCATCATTTTGCAAACAAATTTACACCGCGCCGGAAAGGGTTCAAGAATACATTTTTGGTCTTTCCCCTGACATTACCCTGACAACGCCATCTATCGGCACAATTTGGAACTATTTTTTTTTCTTCGCCAAACAAAATTCCATTGCCTCACGATTGTTCTGCTAAAATATCAAGTCATTCTGACCAGTAGTTTTAAAATTATCGATTTTTGAAATCGTAACTTTAATTATAATCACCCGGTATTTCAGCACGTTAAGGATAGCACGGTTGCCAATTTGGTCCCCGTTATTGTACAGAAATTCCGAATTCATACAGGGAATTCCCAAAGAGTATATTTTAATTTATCTCGAAATGTCGATTATTAGTTAAAGAAAAAAATACTGTTTGGATTTTTTTGTACGAAATCAAAATTTCTGAATAAAGAAAGAGGTTAGAAAGAAATATAAAATATAAAACTACATTAAAGCTAACTAGAAAGATACATTTTTCTACATTACATTAACAGGACTAGCAACTGTCTGTATTTTAAATACAGTGCAATCTCTTGCACTCTAAAATGCACTTATTTAAATACAGTGAAATTTCAACTTTCATCATTGACCGGCGATACGTCTTATGCTAAGAGGCACCAACGAGAATCCACTGTATGGTTGTTTCAAAAGGAAAGATTTCGTGGTTCGTATAAATATAATTTCGTGGTCAAGAAAAATAAAAAAAATGCATTCTTTGAAATGCGTTTTTTTTAATTATTTGTAAAAAAAATGCGGTCATAATGAGTTAACCCCTTCGCGAAGAGCGTCCTTTACAGAATTTTTAATCTTTTACCACCAGTTTTTCAATACAGAAATTTTCGCCTATTTGAATCGCAGAAATGCTAAGATTAAATAAGGCAAATCTTATAATAAAAAATAACTGGTGGGAATAATCGAGGATTCTGATCATCTTATGCGTGTCACGTATACGTGTCGCTCGTCTCCAAGGGGTTAAAGCAGGGGTGCAAAAATCTAGGTGCCAATTGGCCGATTCCCACCACTATATTTTTAGTATTCTTCTCCTAATAAGAATACTGATAAAATTTAGGTGACGTATACTAATAAAATTTGACGAAGAATACTAATAAAATTTAGTGGTGGGAATCAGCCCATTGGCGCCTAGATTTTTTCGCCCCTGGGTTAAAGGAGTGTTGTATGTAGCAAAGACTCAATTAGGGCAGGAAATGCGTGGCACAGAATTTCTTCATGGTTGCTTTATTCATGCAGATTGAGTCATGATTTACACTGGGAAATAACAGATAGGCAGTTTCATTTAAACTGAATTCGTTACTGCAAGAACATCGAAACCTGAATATGAATCCGAACCTGATTGCTCCTGATTAGTAACTAGCTGCTTGAACAGTTAGACAAGCTCGCCAGACTTCACTGATATTGAACATTATTAACGTATTCATACACATGAGCTACAAAATCATTAAAATAGTTGTTATCTTTGTTCAAGTCCTTGTGTTCGAAGAAGTAATAATTTCACAGTTTTCCTCGAATGGTATATTTTATAATTCAATTAAATTGAATGCCCTTATTAGAATTAACCCATTAACGCCCAGTGGTCTATTTTTAGATCACTAGACTAGTGGCAAGGAAGGGTCTTTCACGCCAGTAAATATGAAGAAAATTATATACTCTCTTTCACGAGACAAATCCCTTCATAATATAATATAAAAAGTACCCTTCAATTAAAAGTGGTAGGAAATGTAAATTTTAACGAAGAAAGTAATTTAGGCGTTAATGTGTTAATAAATTTCAAAAATCTACTTTTGTAACATTATTTTATTTAATGAGTAATTTATTGTTTATTTCGTACCCAAACATAAGACTAGATTTTGTGATCTGTGATCAAATATACATCAGGAAAATTAATTTAATATTTCAGTAGACTCAAAAGATCTAATCTTCAGTTTAATCTCCAGTAATCTGGTAAACACTTCTTTTGCACCACAAGCTGTCAACTGCATTTTATACTTTTGTTGAACAGGATTAAGTGATTTTAACAAATCTTGTCTATTTTGATTAAGCTGGAGAGAATATCGATGAAATGTTCGAGCTATGAAGAGATTGGATTAATGAAAAATTATTTATCATGTTTCTAGAAATTCAATTATAAGGATAAAATAGAATTTTGTTGAAATTTCTATTCGTTTGATGAATTTTAAAGTAGACTCTTTTCGAATAAATAATTGATGACATTGTTTACGTGTAATATATTTTATTAATGAACGCATCTTGCAGTAAATTAATATTTTGGTCTTAGTAATTAAAATATTATATATTTTTTTGTTGCATTGTGATACAACATTAGCTGTCTGATTGTTTGATAGGATTTTATGATTTTTAGTGAAAATATCATTAAATCCAAAGTAATTGTAAACCATGAAGCGATTTTATCAACTGAAATGGTAAATAATTAGTAAATTATTTTTTGAAAATTGTAATAATCTAATAAATACAGATAAGTGTATAAGTAGTATTCCGAATTAAATTTTATTTAAGGGGACAGTGGCCCTTTATTTGATCAAAAATCAACCCAAAAATCGAAATTTATTTTTGTGAGCATTGTTATTCTTCAGTTTGTATTGAACCATTTGAGAAAAACTGCATGCAGCTGCGATGAGTTTTCGCAAAGTTACAAGCGTTTGAATTACGTACGCAATCAATTTTTTCGTGCTTTAGTAAACTTTATACCTGTTTTTCTCAATACAGATTTTACACGTTTTTTTTAGATTTGTGAAATTAATGTCTTAATTTTCATTCAAAATTCGGGAAATTGATCAGGGAGAATTCTGATACTGTTTACAAATAAACTGTCTATGCATTTTACAATTAGACTTCGTTAAAGTAATTAAATTTGATTTATAACTTATTAAAATGCTAAATTTTGATGAAAACCGGAATAGAATTCAGATAAAAATATCTCAAAAATTAACTATTCCAGGGATTAAGTAACTGATACACAGATTTGTTTGTAATATAGTTTTAAGTGATCCAAATGCCAAATCGAGGAAATATCTTAAATATTAAGACGCAAGGAGCATTTTAAAATTTGGTTTAAAAATGTTATTTATTTTTTAATCTTAAAATTATATTAAGATTAGACATTTTTTAAAGGTATTCTATATACTTATGGTGAAATGTATATATACGCAAAATTTCATATATCTATGATGAAAAATTTAAAAAAATCAATTTTAACCACTTTAGGGGCACCGGTATATAATATATACCACTTTTTAATATGTAACTTTGCCACCAGTATTATTAAATAAAAATATTTATTATTATTTTTTGCAGATTGTGAAGGTAAAATATCATTATTTAAAATTACTGGTGTCAAAACATCGCAAAATCCAGCATTTTTAGACCACGTGCTTGCCCTCCAAGGGGTTAATGATAAACAAGATGAAGCAAGGTAAGTATTATTTAAATTTAGTAATAGTACACGGGTATTTCAGATTAAAAATTTTTGTCTAACATTTTTGCTTCGAATTAAAACTTTTTCGGAAATCTTTACGAGTAGCTTACCAATATAATAAAATGTAGCTTACCTTCATTAGATTTTAAATTGTGGCACCATTATTTCAGAATAGAAGTCTTTACCTAAAATTAAATACTCATACTGAAAATATTTCTGGAAATAATTGCAGAAGTAATCACAGAATTTGTATCTCTTTTCTGAAAAGATGTAAGGCGAAAAATTCGATTGAAAAATAGTGGTTGGACTGTATTGAAAATAATTAAAATTTTTATATCTTAAATTAATAAAGTTTTTCAAATGATTTGATTTACGATCCAACATCAAAATAAATATTTCAACCTATGACCAATAATATATTAGAAAATATAATTAACATTTCAGTAGAATAAAAAGATCCAACGTTCACCAGCTTGTCTAATAGTTAGGGCACAGGTACAGGACAAGATGTGCTGAGTTCTAATTCCAACTCGGGCGTGGATGTTTGTAGTGGATTGGACTCCACTTTGAACGGGAGTACCGGTCTGTTTAGCCATTGTCTGAAAAAGAATCATTCTATCATATTTCTATCATTGTTTGACTTTTTCATCAAAATGCGGATTTACAAAATGCTTCGATCTTTAATATCAGTATTTCAGAAAAATAATTTTGGTGGTAAGTTGCATCTAAGTTTGCCAGTTTTGCCTCCTTTTTTATCCAGAAATTACGAATTCATACCTGAAATTCAAAAAAGAAAAAAAAATACTATATGTAATCACGAAATGATTTTTAAATAAATCAAAAATTTAAATTCGGAATTTCTGGAGAGAATTCGAAATTTCTTAATAAAAAAAAAGAGGACAAACTGGCAACACCGGTTTCTATAACATTTTCAATAGAAATAAACTTTGTATTATAGTTAATGACGCTATGAATAAAGAGGAGGAGATTTATACAGGGTGGCTGAAAAGTATGGACGCGATGATATTTCAAAACTAAAATCAGAGAAAGCATGCTTATTTTTCCTAGTTTCTGTAGTATTTTATATGGACTTTCTTGTGATATATTATTAATTTTCTTTCGAGGTGCTTATGGAGCCCTGTTTTCATTGTTTCGCCATTGCTCAAAAGGCGGAAAATGGAGATAATACTTCAAGGATGGCATCTTGCCTGAAAGTCTCACTTCGAACTTTCCAGAAGTTCATTTAAGCAGTGGAAATCAGTAGGAAACATTTATGTAAAAAAAGAATCAGGTCGACCGTCTTCTGTCACATCCTGAAGATTTCGCTACATAATTAATAAGAGAATTTCCCAAAACGACGCCGTTAGCTTAAATTGTACTGAAAAGAGATATTTCACGTCAAAGTGTCCATAAGACTATTAAAATGTTTCTCGGACTTCATATTTATCGTTTGTACCGCGGGAAACATTAACGTTGTGAAAGAAGATGCTCCAAAGTTTTAAGGTGGCCGCGTGGAAGATGTTTTGTGGCCAAATGAGACAATCTGCAGCATCGAGAAGGCGCACAACCGCCAAAATGATCGGCAACTGATAAGTTAAATAAGTTCAAAAAAGAAAATCGTCACACAATCGCTTTTCCGACAGGATTAATGATTTGGGCTAGAGTTACCGCTACTGACAAAACACCTTTAACTTTTATTGATATAAACGTAACGATTAATGCTAAAACGTAGTAAAACAAAGTGTTGGCTAAGATCGTGACCCATTGAAGCAAAATATCCCACATGGAATCTTCCAGTAGGATTGGGGACTGCGCATGGAGCAAAAGCGACATTGGCCTACCACTACGCCCATCTGCCTGGAAATTTTAAAAAGTTTCAATGGCCTTCGAACAGTCGGATCTTAACCCACTCGATTTCTGTACTTAGAAGAAAAGTTAAAGAGTAAGAATATCTCCATTTGGACTGAATGTGGCTCGAACTTATGAATACTTGGAACGATTTAGATCAGAGTTACCTGCGGCGCACAGTCAATTCTATGATGCCTCGTTTAGAATATTTTGTAAAAAAGAACGGTGGGCATTTTCAGCTATTAGTTTAAATACTGAATGCCTGAGGGAAGCCACTCGGCCCAGAAAATCTATGCCGTAGAGCGTTAGCACCTCTCCCGGGATGCTCCCCGCCATGCGGGGATTCGTTACGGGTGATTCCAGCCACCTGCGGGCAGGGAAGGCACGACGCCGAGACCACCAGCTCAGCGCGAACTCGGCCCGGACAACGAATATATGTATATATATATATATATATATAAACAAAGAAAATACAAACTAGGCCAAATGCCGGCACTGCCAGGACATGCCTAAGCGCGACAAGGGGCAGGCAAAAAAGCTAAAAACAAAAATAAATAAATAAGGAAGAAGCCTGAACCGCTGGAGCCTGCGCTCCCTCACGACAGACAGCGGCAAGTGCAGTGATGAAGAACTTGTAGGTGAACAGTCCTTAATGCTCCTGCATCATGACACACAGTTCGAGGCCAAGGGGGTCCTTGGATAATAATGATGCACTGGAATCTGAGAAGCTCAGTTCGCACGCGACAGATGGCGCCACAGGTTGTTGCTTTGGAGAGATGTAGCCGCTTCTAAAGACTGCCAGGGGAGAACAGCAAGGTGCTCTCACACTGACAAGGTACAGCCAAAATAAGGAAAAAGATAGGAGAAGGTGGGTAGGTAGAGTAAGTACAGTATTGATTTTTGGTTAGGAATTTAAAATGTTTAGTTTAGAATTTGATAAGGGTATTAAGCTACAATTGATTAATTATTTTGTTGAGTTCGATAAATCCATTAAGAAATTAAAAATATTTGTTAATTATTTAGTAAGCTTGGTCTTCTTAGAATATTAGTTAGCCAAGAGGGTGGGGAGATTTCGGGAGATCTGAGATGCCAGGTAACGCTCAGTGTGCAGTCAAAATAGTTATTAGAAGGCATATTCTGCTGGCAACATGGGCACACATTGGAAGTTGCACGTTTATAATATTTGAGGTAAGTAGGAAATGGACCATATCCTGGGAGGACCGCTGAGGTGGGGGAGGATTCAGGGGGCGGCGTATCAAAGCTGAATGGACATCATTTTCGTATCGACTGAGCACCAATCACTGTTGGCGCTATCTATTGTTTAAAATTCGAACTAAAATCAAGAATCACAGTCAAAAAAAAAAAAAAAAAAAAAAAAAAAAAAAAAAAAAAAAAACTCCTGACATTATACATAACCTTCCTGTAAGAATTTTTTCAATATCAGTCACCGTTTGCAAGTTATTGAATTTTAAAATCCATCAGCCATTTTTGGGACACCCGGTAGTTACATGGTAAAATTTGGAAGAAAATATTAAAACAGGGCACGTACACTGTTACCACAATTTTTAATAGAATATTTTGTCTCATATAAATGTAGAAAAATATTACAAAAATTGCAATCAAGCGTGGCGCCTACAATTGCTATTTAAGTATTAAATAGAAATTCTGTTAAAAAAATGTGGTATGCAACAAACATTGTAAATAAAGTTGTTTTTATTTATTTATAGTGCAAATTTTTGTATTTAGAAAGGATTATTTGACAATCCTGATAATGTTGCGACATCTACTTCAACTTCAAATGATAAATAAAATAATGTATTCATAATCATGTTTTCTGCTTTCTAGCTCAGTTTGATTTCTATTATTTAAAAAAAAATACGATTGAAATTTTGACAAAAAAAAAAAAGAAAAAAAAAAGAAAAAAAAAAGAAAAAAAAACTTTACATCTTAATTTAGCATTTTACTTCTTAAATTAATTTAGTGTTTACTTTTCATGACCAATAAGAATAAGACACATTTTCTGATTTGTAATTTAAAATTTCACAAAAAATTAATTGAAAATTACAGTAGAATCAAAAGATTTAATCTTCGGTTTAATACCCAGTAATGTAGAAAATACTACTTTGGAACCGCAAGCTGTCAACTGCATTTTATGCTTTTCTTTAATAGAATTAAGTGGCATTAACAAAGGCTGTCTATTTTGATTAGGCTCCAAGGGATATTGTTTCAATGTTTGAACAATGAAGATACTGGTTTAATGGATAATTACTTATCGTGCAGGAGAAAATTCAATTATAAAGATAAAATGGGATTTGGTTGAAATTTCTATTTGTTTGTTTAATAGATTTTGAAATATATATTTTTTAGTATCTGTTTGATAACAATGTTTAAATTAATCGAAAACTGTAATTTATTTTAATAATCAAAAAATATTTTACTAAATCAATATTTTGGTATTAGTAATTAAAATCTTACTTGGTGTCGCACGGCGAAATTCGATAAAATAAAAAATACATTATAAGAAAATGTTAATGGAATTTATAATGAGCTTACAAAAATAATTTTAGTAAAAAATCAAACTTATAATGGCTAATCTAAAATCAAAAATTATTCCTATTTTAAACTATATTTACAATAATACTACTTGAATAAATTTTGTCTTTTATATTATGAAAAAATAAAATTTCATCCATGTAATTTGCAGTTTTTTTTTTTTTTTTAAGATAAAATAATTCGTGACATTGAACGAGGAAAATTATTACGACAAATTATATAATTAACTCTTTAGTTCTTATCCTAATAGTTACGAAATTAAAAAAACACGAACATTTTGTCAGTTTCACACCAACTTCCTATTCTCCTTCTTATTATTTTATCTTTATCTATGAAATAATATGTTTCATCGATAACATAACGGTATTGTAACGATAACATACACAATTTGTTCGGCGTAAACTACTGATACGTTCATTTCATATTTTGCGTCTATATACATTTTAATGTGCATTAGGTTATTAATTACATTTTTAGCAAAAATCGATGTTACGTTTCGCAGAAAGAATGAAATGATTATTATGCATATGAAATTATTTTCGCAATCTATGAATATCTTCACTTCCTAATATCAATACTGCCAGAGTAATTGTAGGGTTCGTACACCTCAGATGATTTAAGAGGTTATAATACGGGAATTTTCGTAAAATACTGCTTGCCATATCTAAACACAGAATTTTTTTCATTAAAAAGGGCAAATATTATATTACGAAAATTCTGGTATTCGTCCCCTTAAGCGTACCCTGAATGATTTAAATTAAAGTCATTTAGACTAATTTGTAATAAAGTATTTCACATATTCTTAAAAGAAAATGCTTCCTTATTATTAAATTCGGCATTATTTTCACACGCTGAAACATATTTCTCTTTTGCGAAATCCAATGGATTAAATACAGAACGCCGGATCCATCGCCCCCTGAATACTAGGCCTGCGAGCTGACATAATTGGCGGCTGTCACAGGCGGATTTTTTTTTTAGCTTTTGTACAGTCAGTGGCGTAGTCAGGGAGGGGGTCCAAACGCTCTGGATACCAGTAAAATTGTAAAGTGTTCTTCGCTTTGATTAACGCAGAAAGTTCTCCGATTACATAAGGCAAAGAAAACTTTACAAAATTAGTGGTATGAAGAGCATCTGGACCCCCACCCTGGCTACGCCACTGTGTACAGTCCCTCGAACTTTAACACCAATAATATCTAAAAGTTTTCTTTGATTGATTTGATCTCAGAAAAAGTAGATGAAGAAAACTTTTAAAAATTATTGGTGTAAGAATTGTTCCGACCGTTCATACACTGAAAAAAAAATCCGCCTGCGACAGCCGCCATTTTTATCAGCGCGCAGGCCTAGTATTCAGGGGACGGTGCCGGAACAATAAATGACATCATAAACATGCATTTTTATATATAAGAATGAAAAACAATTCGTATAATCAAGTCAAAAATGCGTAATTTTTAACTAATGTTTCATTTCGCCATTATAGATTTAAAATCTTATGAATCCAAACTCTGTACCAGAAAAATGAAAGATGAAAATTTTTAAACTCATGAATGCTGAAACTTCTTTCGACATAATTGTACTAAATTGTTACAGTTTTGAAATGACTGCTTTCGCTTAAATATGACGCCATGTTTATTGATAGAAACCCCAGATTTAGTAATATAACTATAGATACAGATAGATAACTATGGATACGGAAGTAGTTTACCATTATTTGTGATATAAAAATACTGACTTTCTGTGATTAATACCCTCCGTAGTGTAAGGGGCATTTTAAAGAAGTCTTTGAGCCTATCACCGTAAAGGAGGAATGAAAATCCAATGCAAATTATGCCATTAACACAATCGTAGAAAAACATGTCAGTTTATGCATGAAATTGTACGTTTTTTTTTTTTCAGTTGAATGTCTTTTAAAAATAAAGTAATTTTCACTCATAAATTCATTTTCTTGAAATGGCTTTTAATTTCAGAGCTGGTGGAATGTTGAATTCTAAAAATTACTCAATTATGGGAAAATGTTTAAGTTTCATGTTTTTAAATGGAATTTTACTTTTAAATGATGTCAGTTAACTTTTGGTACGATTGAGCTTCTTGATCATCTTAAACATCATATATTCAAATTAAATATATTTTAGTTTTTAATTGTATTGAGAAAATGGCATGAATAAAGATAACATAATTTTCTTCTTCTCTGGAACAATGGGAGATACCCGATTGCCATCATTTTGAATAAATTTTATTAAAAGCATTTAAAATAAAAAAAATACATGTATTAAAAGGTAAGTATTAAAAAATAGCTAGTGTGGGCTCTTCTACAAAGGAATAGCTTTCAATTAAAAAACAATTTTGAAAATTGGTTCAATAGGAAGATAAGGACAGCTGAACAAAAAACACTTATGTTATTCAGAACGAACACTCACATTAATAAACACTCATATTAATAAAACACTCACATTAATAAATCAAAATTTAGTGGAATATCTAATATGAATTCGAAATTTTTCAGTAAAAATAATTTCAAACTGGATTACATGTCAGTTGAAACTCATCATATAGCGCATGTGCGAGTAATTTCTGAAGTTATTAGCAGAGAAGTAAAATTTTAAGATTTCATTCGATTTTCATGATAAGCAAGTGATGCGAGGAAAAAATTATCTACATAGGAGGTGCTAAACATTTTATTTTATAAAACTATTATTAATCCTGAACAAAACAATTACCGACGTTACTAAAACGCTACAAAATTTCCCTTCACAGTGTCATAATTAAAAAGAAATTTTAAATAAATCGATTTGGAATGAAAAAGATGTTTACAACAAGTGGCAACCGACAAGTGTTTTGTCTATCGGAAAAGTCTTTCAACACGTGAAACTGAAAAAAAAAAAGTTTAAGCAAAAACAAATTAAATACTAATAACAAATTTCTGACAATGAAGAAAAATTCAAAGTTATTGAAACATCACAGAAAAGAAAAAAAATGAAATTGACTAAAAATGTCAGACCATGGAGCGATGAGAGAGAATACATTGTATTTTATGATGAAAAAAAAACCTCGACGACCTGGCCAGAAGGCTAAAATAATATCGGAATGATTTGAGAACAGAACCAAAAGAATGCCTCAGTCGACAACTGCTCGCAGTTTTCCTAAAGGTTTGGCTAGCATTTACTCAGAATGGATTATGTGATTTACAGCTGATTGCGGTACACATAAAATCTGAAAAATACCAATCTTGCTACATGATTCATTAAAATATCGAAGACGCTGGTGTGTTACGATAAAGGTAAATATATTCTTAAAAACCATAAAAAACTAGTAACTGTTTCTTCTTCAGGCGCAAAGACCACGTGGTGCCACATCGGAAGCAGGAGTAAGACTGAAGGAAAATGGAAAGGAAAAACAAGTGAAAGAAAACAGACAATTAAAAGCAGAATCTGCCTTTTGCTTTTCTGCTGACTATTTACTTTAAATTGTGTCTTTCCTTTCAATTTTCTTTCAATCTTGCTTCTGCCTTCAAAGTGGAAGCACTGGTTCTTTGCGCCTGAAAAAGAAAGACAATGTTATTTCGAAAGGTCTAGCGCATTACCTAATTTTTATGGTGTTATTACCGTACCGTAATTTCCGGCGTATAATCCACAGCTCAAAGAGTCGTTTTTCGACCCAGAAATATTATTTTATAAAATGTAACTTAAAAGATCTCTGTAAATATTTAACTACAATTGTTGAATAAAATTTCTGGGTCGAAAAACGACTCTTTGAGCTGCGGATTATACGCCGGAAATTACGGTAATTTCCGGTGTATAAGCCGCGGGTAAATCGAGTTTGTTTCAAACCAGAATTATTTTTATAGAAATAAATGCAAGTATGTTCCAAGATGTAATTGTTACATTTCATTAAAAAAATTTCCGGTCCGAAACCGATTTATTTGAGCCGCGGCTTATACACCGGAAATTACGGGAAGACATTTTCGATCCTTTTTGCTACATGCTCATCACATAACATACATTTTATTTTGGCAACAAAAGACAGAAAAACTGCTTTGGAATCTAAATTCTCTACAAAACGTCTTCTATATTCAGTGGTGATGAGATGATGTTTCAATCGGAAATAATTCTTCCCGCCCATCTAAATCCACTCAGAAATGGTTTAATATATATATATGTGTTTCCCCACTGTCGATTTAAACACCATGGAACTTTTTGGATAATTTAAGTCCCAGTGTAATAAGAATAATAATTAAGCGCGAATAATAAAAAATCTCTTTTGCGAATGGACTGTAAGTTGCCATTGTAAACAGCCTTCTGAATTCTAGGCTTACGCGTTGACACAAACATGGCGGCTATCGTAGGATTTTTTTTTTTTTTTTCATTATTTGTATTGTCCCTTGAATTTTAATACCAGTATTTTCAAAAAGTAGTCTTGGCTTTAGTAATCTTTCATTTTTGTCTTATATTTTATTTATTAAAGTATACAGATTGGCTACTGGTCAGGAAATTGTCTAGAAAAAATACCGGTATTTCCTTATAAAAAATTCCTTTCTTTAATTTCGTGATTTTATAAAACGAATTTTTCTATAAATCAAATGTCTGTATATTCTCTGAAAAAAAAATCCTGAATTGTGGTAACCCTGTTTAATACATTATTCAATTTTATTGAAATCTATATAAAAAAAACTATGTTATAACATCATATTTTATATCTTTAATTTGTAATTAGGAGCCTTATTTATTTGATCGCGTTAGAATAATAGTGGAGTAAGTAAACAAAAATTTGAAAATCGAGATAACCATATTTAAGCTAAACGTATATTAATTTCTCTTCAATGTGCCAGTCAAATAAGTCATAGTTCACTTAGGGAGTCGCTAGAGGATGAAACAAGTTGGACAACGCAATGCAACGACGATGCAAAGAGTTTCACAAAATTCTTCATTTCGCAAATCATTAAATTTTGACTTACCGTAATTTCCGGCGTATAATCCGCAGCTCAAAGAGTCGTTTTTCGACCCAGAAATTTTATTCAATAATTGTAGTTAAATATTTACAGCGATCTTTTAAGTTACATTTTATAAAATAGTATTTCTGGGTAGAAAAACGACTCTTTGAGCTGCGGATTATACGCCGGAAATTACGGTACTTCACTGTCATTCTATCCTCTTTATTTCTTGATTTCAGTCCTTTTCTAGTCTTTTTTTAAAAATTACTACCAGTATTCCTGAAGGAAAGTTTCAGTGTTAGGTTTTCACAACATGTGCAACGAAAGCTACGTAACCAAAATTACTACAAAATGTGTACACAAAACAATCTAAAACCAGGTTTTTCTTAGCAGAAAGTATTATTCAAAGTCCGCGCGAAGTGGGAGACCTACAATTTGCAAAATTAAAGTGGTCTTAACCCTTTAACGGATAAAACACTTCAATTGTTAAGATGTTGAAATAAATGATTGACACCGGAAATTATGAACAAATTTATTTTTATATAATAAAAAAACGATATTTCACATATATAATAAATGAAAAACATTTCTATTAAAATTCTGCTGTCATTGTTGAGTTTCGTAATTGAAGTTTTTTGGTTTCGTGGGGAAACCAATGAACGTTAAATGGTTAACACAGTAATGACCAGTGTCGAGTTAACTCATGTTTGTCTCATCAAATATCATTGACTAAGGGCATGGCTTTTCCCTTAGAGAAATTGCATTTATATTATGTTGTTCATATCTTTTTAGATTGTAAGACATTTTATATTGAATCCGTACATTGAATGATATTTAACGATGCATAAACTTAAAAAACTTTTCTAGAAAACCATTTAATTAAATACTTATAGAAGAGGGCGGAGCTTCTACTGTTTTAAATCAAGATTTCATACAAAATCGTCAGTCAACAAAGTGTTAAAATTTCATAACGGGTTGTGCTGATTCACATATTTTCCCATTTTTTATCTAAATATATTACAATATTAAGTGAATTCTGTTTATGTAAAATTAATGACAATATAATAATTTATTGCAAAATACTAGAACACCCGTAATACTAGAATAAAGTAATAATATCAATATTATAAGCGATTAAAGAGATTTTTTTATTGTGTTCTCCTGTTTAAATAGCGTAAGATTTTTGCAGTTGAATTTACTATGCAATATAGATGACAACCAGATTTATTCGTTTTTAATAAATATCTTAATCAGAGAACAAATCTTCATCTTTGAATATAATTTTTAAAAAGAAAAAGTAGTAATGTTATTGTAATGTAGTATGTAAATGTTCACAATTTAAGTTTTTTAATATAGACATACCTACCCCCCCCCCCCCACACACACACAAAAAAAAAACCCACTATTTGTAAAGAAAAGAATCACTTTATTTGATGAAACATAAATAAAACTGTAAAAGTACCGCATCACCAGAACTGATCTATCTACTATAACATCAAATTTCTTGTGTTCCTAATGGATGAACGCAACTAAACAGATCGCGGCAGTTTTGCTAAAGTTTATAAGACAGCTGAACAATAAACACATTGATCTAAAAGTAATCTCTCTTCCTGCCGATATAAATTCGTTTACGATGTATTGAAGAATTTTTCTATTCCAAAACAGTTTATCTGTTTGTTGTTGTCAATAAAATTCCTGAAAAATGGTTTTATGGGGTTTACTAAGCAGAAATTCAATTTTGAACAGATGTGAGAAAGCCTTTTCTACAATCAAATCAAGCGTCAGAATTTATTTCCATTTATACAATAATTTAGTGATAAATAAACTCTGTAAAAAAGAAACATTTTTAGGAATATATATTAATAAGTCATAGCTTCCAACCATCTTTTTTAGGTGGGTTCGTAATTATATAAATACGTAGCACCTATAGCCGTCGTCTACTTTGTCCGTCAGTCCGCATATAAAAGCGCAAAAACTACGGAACCGAATGGTTTGAAATTTAATATCATAACCGTTGCAGAAATCTGTCGAATTATTTCCAGTTTTATGAAAATCGAATCTCCCGATTTTAATTTGTTATTTAGAATTTCGAGGAAAAAAAGTCTGAACATCAGCTCTTTCATTATATTCTTAACATTAATCTTTCATAAAGGAAAACCATTTTTGATTACGTGTGCCATTTCTTCCACTGGAGACGTGAAATGTCAATATTCTATAACTTTGTTGTATACATTTTACTCAATAACTTTAATTACAGAGAATCTGCGATAAAAACACAAAAACAAAGTATATATTTAAAAAACAGTGTAGATAAAAACAAAACAAGTTTGAAATTGTACGTCAAACGTGCAAATGAGGTGTGTTCGTACTGTTATTATTTCAGTGAAATGAATTATTTCGTCTGTTATATGATATGATTGATTTACCTAATAAAATAAGTACATTTTATCTTTTGTTGACATTTACTGTAAAAGTCAATGGGATACTTAATCCCAGCTTTAAAAATTTCAGAACTTGAAACCTATACTTAGACATTTTTTTATCCATTTAATATCTATATCTCCGGAAACATTATCCAAAAAACTGCTGGTACATTATATGTTTGCTGTAATTAAACAATTTTTGTATACAAATTCGGTTTTTAAATTCTGTAATACAGAAATAATATGACTCCAACTTAAATAGGACGCAATCACCATGACAACCTAGAATCATTACTTATCGTGGGATATCATTGAATTAATTACGCATGATAGGATTTAACACAATGAAGTATGTGACTATAACTTAGTCATAGAGGTTATATAATGCTATATGCGTCATATGAATATAACGTCATACATGTCAGATAACTTGGGGATACATCTCGGTGGTTTGACAATTAATCTTCGAAAGCTGCTATAACAAGGAAGCACCGATCTTAAAAAAAATCGAATTACTTAAAAATATTTTTATTAATATATTTTTAAGTTTGATTCGATTTTCATAAAACTTGAAATATCTCGACAGATTTCTGCAACGATTATGTATATTTAATTTCAAACCATTCGGTTGGGTAGTTTTTGCGCTGTTATATACGGGTTGGAAAGTTAAAATATTAAAAATAAATTGTTTAATTTTCTATAAAATAATTCTTAAATATATGAATATGTTCGTTTTAATCTAATTTATTTATTGGTGCTATATGTTATGAATGAAAATCCAACCTGTCTTTTGATTTAATTCGGGAAACGGTTTCTTCCAACATTTGAAAATTAAAGTTTTGTCTCGAAAATCCCCTAAAAGTTATTTTCAAGAAATATTATTGATAACAACAGAGAGAAAAATTTTTTGCGATGTAAATTCTCTTCAGAACATCGTAAACAAGTCTATATCGGCAAGAAGAAAGATTATTTTTAGATCAATGTGTTTATTTATTGTTCAGCTGTCTTACAAACTTCATCAAAACATACACGATCTATTTAGTCGCGTTGATCCATTAAGAACGAAATAAATGATTGGTGACAGTCAATAGATCGATTCAGATGATGAGATTCTCTTTATTAGTGAATTTGTGAGTCATGATAAGGTTTTATTAGGGAGTTTCAATGAGTTCTGCAACTGTTCCGCCTTTTGAATACCAGTATTTTTAAAGAACTGTTTTCGTAGTAAGTTTCTAAAACTTTTGCGAGAGGAATAACCATAGGTGCCAACCACCTGTCATTAATATTCCGTAATATGCGGGTTAATTTGACCCAGTTAAACAACGCTTTAAACCAGAAAAATTATTGGATGAATCTTTATTTATTCAATTTCAGGTTTCTACATGGAATCTATTTAATTTCATTTCTTAAAAAAAATTTCTAGTGCGAAACGTGTTAAACCTGGGTCAAATTAACCCACATATTACGGAATATTAATGACAGGTTGGCACCTATGGGAATAACCTTCGGAAAAAATTTCAACAAAATGTCTAAGAAAAATCTTTTTTTTTTTTTTTTTCTTAAGTAATTTTTTTAAAAAGTAGTATTAAAAAAAAAAAGATCGACAGGTAGTCCCGTAAAAATTATAGCGTTATAACTTATAGAAAAAAAGTTATAGGATATTGGCATTTCACGATTCTAGTGGAAAGATATATTATGTCACATGTTGCCAAAAATTGTTTTGTTTTTATAGATGAGAGAGGATTTTTATTCTTTAGAAAAATAATAAAATCCGGATATGATATTCAGCTTTTTCTCGAAATTCAAAAAGTCAAAAGGGAATTTAAAAACATTACAAAATGTCCAAAATAAAAGTGTTCAACTTGTTATTAAATTATTCTTACACATATCAAGATGATTGTTTTATTGCAATATATTTATAAGTAAATTAATTATTTTATAAATGATAATCTAATCTTTTACTTTGGTTGTGGAAACGGCTTTTTCACATCAGTTCAAAATTGAATGTTCTTTTCAGTAAATCCCGTAAAACTATTTTCCATAATTTCTATTAACAACAACAAACAGATAAATTGTTTTGAGAACGAAATTCTGGTCTGAACATCGTAAACCAATTTATATAGACAAGAAGAGATTATTTCTAGATCAATGTGTTTATTTAATGCTCAGTTCTCTTCTTTACAATATTTATCAAAACAGACACAATCTTTTAACACTAAATCTACCGGAAATTTTACTCAAGTTTTTTAAAACTATTTCACACCAGTAATTTTATTTAAAATTTTATTAAATTTTATTTTATCTTAACTTATTCATTTAAATATTTCTGTGAGTTTTATATTTAATATACGAGCAGGGAAGACAGAGCTATGCTCGGTCAAAATTAAATTTGAGGTCAAAAATCATGACCCATGACCAAAATGACCTACTAATTGAATTTTCTTGAACATGTGACTTAGCCCAACAGTCTTCTCGTGCCCGAAAACCATAGGATGCAAAATTTAGTGTAAATAGTCTGAGCCGTTTTTAAGATAAAATAGCTTGACCCATAATGACACATGACCAAAATGACCCACTAATTGAATTTTCTCGAACATGTGACCTAGCCCAACAGTCTTCTCGTTCTCGAAAACCATTGGATGCAAAATTTAATGTAAACTGAGCCGCTTTTTAGATCTTGACCCACAATGACCCATGACCAAAATGACCCACTAATTGAATTTTCTCGAACATGTGACCTAGCCCAACAGTCTTCTCGTGCTCGAAAACCATTGGATGCAAAATTTTGTGTAAATTGAGCCGCTTTTTAGATCTTGACCCACAATGACCCAGAAATGACCCACTAATCGAATTTTCTCGAACATGTCACCTAGCCCAATGATTTTCGCGTGCCCGAAACTCGTAGAATACAAAATTTCGTCAAAATCGTTTGAGCTGTTTTTTAGATACAATTAGCTTGACCATGACCCAAAATGACCCAAAATGACCCACTAATTGAATTTTCTCGAACATGTGACCTATCACAACAATCTTCTCGTGCCCGAAAACAATTGGATGCAAAATTTAGTGTAAATTGAGCCGCTTTTTAGATCTTGACCCACAATGACCCAGGAATGACCCACTAATCGAATTTTCTCGGACATGTGACCTAGCCCAATGATTTTATCGTGCTCGAAACTCGTAGGACACAAAATTTAATCAAAATCGTTAGAGCCGTTTTTTAGATAAAATTAATTTTACCCGCGTTGACCCACAAATGACCCACTAATTGAAAGTTCTCGAACATGTGACCCAGCCCAATAGTCTTCTCGTGCCCGAAAATGGTCGGATACAAAATTTCGTCAAAATCGTTTGAACCGTTTTTTAGATACAATTAGCTTGACCATGACCCAAAATGACCCTAAATGACCCACTAATCGAATTTTCTCGAACATGTGACCTAGCCCAATGGTTTTCTGGTGCCCCAAAACGGTAGGATACAAAATTTCGTCAAAATCGTTAGAGCCGTTTTTAAGATAAAATTTGCATATATATATATATATATATATATTTATATATATATAACCACACACAAGATTTGCTCGTATTAGAATATATGATATTTTGAAAAGAAATTTCTTGTTCGAATCTGAATATATTCATTTGGTAACCATCAAAATGACGGTTCATGGTAGTTCTAGTGTTAAGTTCCGTTGATCCACTAAGAACTATAAAAAATATATGGTATTAGGTATGGTATTATACCATGCGGATAAATAAATTTGATGAGATACATTGATGATTGAATTCATGAATCATGACGTTTCATTAGAGGGTTTGAATGATGGTTTTTCCACTGTTCAACGTTTTGGATGCCACTATTTATAAATAAGTAGTTCCGAGATACGTAAATACAATATTTGTGCCAAAAATAATTTTGAGATTAAGTTGCCACAAAATTTGAAAGATAAATCTTAAAAGGTAATTTAGTTTGAAAAAAGTGGTATTTAAAATACGGACCGAGTGGAAATGTTGTTAAAGTTATTGAATATTGAAATTTCACAACACGAGTTGAAAAAGATATTATGTCACTTATTATTAAATCAAATTTTATTTTATCCATGAAGGAGAACTGTTGTTGCTAAGAAAAGTAATCCAAAAACTAACGTTCATCTTTTCCTGAAATTTATAAGATCAAAAAAGCAAAAGCAAAACTAACAATGTTACTAAAATGTTCAAAGTAAAATGGCTTACCTTCTTCTAAAATAATTCTTAAAAATATCAAGATGTTAATTTTAATCCAATATATTTATAAGTGAATTATTTTATAAATAAGAATCTAATCTGTCTTTTAATTTGATTGTGGAAACGGCTTTTTCCCCTCAGTTCAAAATTGAATTTTCTGTCCAATAAATCCCGTAAAACCATTTTCCGCAAATTCTACTGACAACAACAAACAGATAAATTGTTTTTAGAACAAAATTCTCATCTGAACATTGTAAACCAATTTATATCGACAGGAAAAGAGATTATTTCTGGATCAATGTGTTTATTTAATGCTCAGTTATCTTACAATCTTCATCAAAACAGACACGATCTGTTAAGTTCCGTTGATCCATTAAGAATCCAAGAAATTATATGTGACAGTTGATAGATCCGTTCTTGAGAGAAGATACTTTTAAAATTGAATTTATAAGTTTTTGATTAAAGTAATAGTGTAATCGTTAGGAAATGAAATTATAGGATATTGACAAATGAATGTAAGAATGGAAAAATGTGTTATGCCAGATTTAACCCTTAATTGCATGATTTTTTATTTTACAATTGTGTTTTTTTATACATATATTAAATATTAGACACCAGAAATTTTAAGATAGATTTTTAACTTTCCTCAGCAACATAGTTCATGGGAAATTTACTGGATTAATATTTCTATATAAATATAGTGGTGGCGAAGAAGTTGATTTATTTATTATAAGTTAAATAAAAAGTGATGGAAATTTACATCACTATGCAATTAAGGGTTAATCTCAGAAATGCTTTATTTTATGGATGAAATTTTTATGAAGTAGTCTGCCGTTTGGTTAAGCTAAAATACTAATACTCCAATTATTCTTGCATTCATGCAGGGTTCGTACGCTTTATCACGATTTTTTAATAGAATTTTTCTATGTAATATTTAAGTAGAAGACATTGAAGACGGCTCGTTTAATTGCAAGATTCGTAATACTTTTCTGCATTTAAATAAGGCGAATACGTCAGTTAAAATTTGTGGCAAAAGTGTACGATCCCTGTAATGGATTTTTCCACAACTTCTTGGTGGATACAGTTTTTATATAAATAACTCAGAGAATAGACAAAAAATTATTTAAATTATTGTTTATGAGCTTTTCTTAGAGAGTTCAGTGCCACTTGATTAAACAAGGTAATCAAGTGACAAAAATTGAAGTGATTGATTGAAATGAACAAAAATATTTCACTTCAATTTTTTAGAAATGTATTTCTTTCTCACATATCACCATCTTCCAAGTATGCCTTCAACAAATAATTTTATACATAAAAATACATTCTGTTATTTACTTGATTGTGGAAACAGCTCAAATTGATCATCAGTTCAAAATGCATTTCTGTCTAGTAAATTCCTTAAAATTATTTTTCCGAAGCTTTATTGACAACAATAAACAGATAAAATGCTTTTGAGTTGATATTCCCTTCAGAACAACTTAAAGGAGTTCATATCGTTAGGACGCACGGTGGGAGATTTGCCGATTCCAGCTGGCCAAAATTATTTTTCAACTTCTATTTGATGAAATCTTTTTTTCGTTTATATAAACGATATATTAGGCTGATTTACAGAAAATATATGAAATTTTAAACGGTAGTTTAATAAGAAATCATTATATTTAATTAAAAATTATTAATGTAGTACATTAGATGTGCAGGGTGGCTAGTGGTCAGTGAAAAATACGGTCAAAAAAAGTTACAAACACCAATATATTTTTATAGAAAAATTCATGTTAATTATTTGATCGAATAATCGACATGAATTTTTCTATGAGAATATACTGGTGTTTATCACTTTTTTTGACTGTATTTTACCCTGACCACTAGCCACCCTGATGTGAATTTTTTTTATTATATTACTATGAAGTACCATTCAGTTAAATTTTTCAATTATTTAAAGCTTTAAAACATGTATGAATGAGTTAATCTTTTACTTGATAACTAAAAAGGACAATATTTATGAATTTTTATAATATTATTAAGATTTAAGCGATATAATTATATTTATTATATGATACCAAATTATAAAAGTAATTTTTTATAATAATCTACTAGAAATTGGGATACAAAATAAATATTAAAGAGTAATACATATTATTATATATACAAAGGAATAAGAAAATTGCGTAGAAATTTTCTGACAATTCGCCATCTAATAATTCTTCATTCTGTCTTTCCTCAGTAAGTTACGAGTACTGATTGAACGAGGTATTTCAAAACTGCTTTGCAGCCAAGTTTCATATTTTTTCATAAATTTCGCATGTGCTCTATGTACAGCAGTCCACTTTTGTCTAAACTGGGCCTTCTGTATAATCATTTCCTGCTTGAAAACTTTCATTTGTACTTCGTTATAATTTTCATTTGTCAACAAAACATATTAAGCCAATTCGATTTTTTCGTTAAATGTGGAAGCTTGTTGCTGCTGTATAATATTATAAAAACTTATTCGTGTGATTGGTTTACATTCTGATGGCCCTGGTAAAAAGAAAAGTGTTCTTAGAATAAAAAATATAATAATAACTTTAGACTTCGTATGATAAAAACAACTTAAAAATCTACGGAAGCAGATAGAAGCAGACAAGTAAACGTTTATCCAATATCTAAGACTCTAAACTATTTACTAAAATTAAAAGTTGAGATTTATCTAGCTTTATCATATAACTTTTTGAATTTTCAAAATAAAATTTATAAAAAATACATAAAGTCATTAAAAACATTAAATGTGAAATAACTATTGACAAAAGAAAAAATTATGCTTATAACTTAAAAAAAATAAAGTACATGCCTTGTTCTAAAGCACTCATAATGTACAATTTCTTTCAATTTCTTCAACATTCACATATTAAAACAATATACTAGAAATCATCGATTTATTCTCCTCTAATAAACGCCAACTTCATACTCACCTACTGGCAGTACGGTTGGATTTATATCAAAAACATCTGCAGTGCCCACCACCTGCACATATAAGGTAAATGTAGTAAAAAAAAAATTCCAGTTGGATAAACTTTGAAAAATCGACTTTTGGCCAGCTAGAATCAGCAAATCGTCCACCGTGGGACGATAGATAATATATTTAATTAATGCGTTTATTTAATATTAAACTGTTTTAAAAACTTTATCAAACCACTCAGGATTTGTTTAGTTGCAGTTATCTATTAAGAACGCAAATAAATGTATGTGACAGAAGGACGATGAGTTCGGGTGATGAGATAATTTTACAATTGAATTCAAGCGGTTTAATTAAAGTTGTAATAGTCGTAGAACGAGGGTATAAGATATTGACAATTCACGACTCAATTGGATGAAGCTGCTGTCACATGATGACAGCCGAAAATACTGCTGATTGACCGACACGTGTCATATTGTCTCCATCTTTTTTTTTGGATGAATGAGTTAGACGGAAATACTAAAATTCTAATCATTCTTAAAGATATGACAATGTATATACGAGTTTAATTAGATATGGGGGAAAGATCTCATTTTAAGGATCATATTAGTATTGCTCAATCACCAAAATCATAAATTATTTTTATAATTCGTTAGATCTTGAAACTTTAAAATCCGTCTAGACGTTTAGTGTAGCAGAAACTTACTTACTATACTTTTCATAAAAGTAATTTATCTGTGTCAGTTGTACAAAAAGACTACAGTCGGAAAAAAAAATATATATACAGGATGCCCAATAAATTTGTGTCTAACCCTATACATACATCTCAAAACGGCGACAGCTATAGTCACGAACGTGGTACATAGTTATAATAAAGTACCTAGGTTCCACGCGATGAGCTTGTTTACAGCTCCACCTAGAGAAAAAAATGGAATTTGCATTTCTATTCTGGAAACTGCACGAGGTATTAGAAAAAAATAGAAAGTTGTAGAGTATCCCCTATTTAGCGTGAATTATTTTCTTACGTTTAAAAATGTCTTTATTTGAAATTTTGAAATATAAATGTTCTATGTCCAACCACCAGCTTAAATATGTCACTAACTGCATACAGAGACGTGTGGTATTATAAAACAGACGTACATGTACTACTTAAATTAACACATATGATCAATTTTGATAAAAAAAAATCAAGTTAACTACACTGTGTGTATGAAACATTGGGACGCATGCGCGCGCAATGCATTAATAGAACATGAAGCATACTTGACCGGACAGTAATCACGTGGCTGTCTTTTTGCCGTCCACATCAATTGTTGTCCTCTAAGCCATCTTCCCTTATAAATACAAAAGTGAGATTTCATTTAGCTGATCATAAATGTTTCTCCGCTATCATAGAAAAGTTATATGTTATTTTATAATTTTTTTTCAAGTATGCAAGGCATTCCGAAATTCCTACGACAAATTAAGAGAGATGGTAGACGGCATCAAGAGGATGGAAACTTACTATAGAACATGGTGTCGCAAACCACGTTGAGTGGGAGAAAACCACAAAAAAATTATGAAGGGTGTGACGTAGAGTGAAACATAAAGGGTCAATAATAAAGAGAAGAAACATTTATATGACGTCAAGCACGATTACAATACATTGCATTTCAACGTCAGAAAGGAGACGACGACATATTTTCATAGAAATTGTTCGAAGTTGCGACCACGAAGGTTATTCCACAGCTGACACCGGCGGACTAAGGATTGATGGAAGCGTTAAAACGTCTCGTCGTTTCCTTTCTGACGTTGGACTGTAATGCGTAGTAATAATGTTTTACGTCAAATAATTTTTTTTTTCTATTTATTATTGGCCCTTTTTGTACCACTCGACGTCACACCCTTCATAAATATTTTTGTGATTTTTTCCAACTAAACATGCTTTGCGACCACATGTAGTACGGTAATTTTTTCTCCTATTGATGCCTTTTATAACCCCCTCTTAATTTGTAGGTCAAATTTTGGATCACCCTGTATATTAGCAAGAAAAGTAGAGATTCTACGAAAAGACCATGGCATAATCACTGGTGACAGTTAATTTTTACCTTTTCCAAATATTTCATAGATCGTGAGAAGACTGAATAATTTCAGTAAAGTGCAACTTTGTAAATTTATTGAAAAGTACCGTAATTTACGGCGTATAATCCGCAGCTCAAAGAGTCGTTTTTCGACCCAGAAATATTATTTTATAAAATGTAACTTAAAAGATCGCTGTAAATATTTAACTACAATTATTGAATAAAATTTCTGGGTCGAAAAACGACTCTTTGAGCTGCGGATTATACGCCGGAAATTACGGTAATTGTTGATCAATTAAGGAAAACAGCCTGTTATTTTCCGTTTGTCTGCCAGCAAGAACAGGCAACTAAAAGATCGAACAAGACCAGTAATGGTCTAAAAAACCCGCGACTGTTCTCGGGTTAAATTAATTTTCTCACCAAAATAAACGTTAACTGGCTGCCATGTTTTTTCATTAACAGGCCAATATTAATAACAGACTTATAATTCCACACTTCTGCAAGGAATTTAGGGGCATATCTAAGCTTGAATGATCGGATATAAACAAATCTTCTATTTTTTTTTTACATGTAACGTAAGGCACCATTTTATACAAACCTGATGAGGCTATACAATTTCGTAATTGTTTTTTATTTTATCTCATGCCGTTTTCGAAAAAGGAACGCTAAAATCGTAGTTTGCAGCTAGGTGAAGCTAAAAGTGGTCTTACCGTGTAGCACAGGTTTAATACCATGAATTTTGCTAGGTAGAGTCTCTATACTATCTATATTGCCTGGACTATTGCAGTAATATGAAGATTTTCTTTACAGCAGGGGTGTCAAATTGTGACCCGCCGAATACCACTAAAAATTTTTGGTAATATTGTACATATCTAATCATCGAATTTCAGTGATTCACGAAGACGACTATTAAATTAGTGGTATGTGGCGGTACACAGTTTGAAACCCCTGGTGTAGCAAATAGTCAATTTAATATACCAAAACACCACGTGCGTACTTTTATCTGACGCCATTATAAAGTTAATGGGGGTGAAAAAGAAATATACGTGCAAGGTGTTTCTTTACGAGCAAGGTGGTATATTTAAAACATTTCGCCTCAAATATCTCATAAGCTGAATTATGTACAGCTGTGAACGTGATGTCTAGGTATAGTAAAAGGGATATGCGCTTCGCGATGTTGTACATTGCCGCACCCTCTAGTTTTCACCAGCTGGAATCTCGAAATTGGTGTAAGATACGAAAACACATGTGAATTACAAAGTTCTTGGGATACCTCAATTTAGTATTAAATGGTGTCTTATATGTTAAATTAACTTTATTGGGTGCCTTAAAATGTAATTCGTTTACATCCAATCATTAACTAGTTGGAATCAATGAAGAGAAGAATCAGAAGGTAAATGGACAAATGTCTAATACAAATCTAAGTCATGTAAGTAAGGTACAATTTAATTTAACCCCTTGAGAACGAGTGACACGTATACGTGACGCATAAGATGCTCAGAATCCTCGATTTTTCCCACCAGCTATTTTTTATTGTAAGCTTTGCCTTATTAAATCTTAGCATTTCCGCGATTCAATTAAGCGAAAATTTCTGTTTTGAAAAACCGGTGGCAAAAGATTAAAAATTCTGTAAAAGACGCTCGTCGCGAAGGGGTTAATAAGAAAATCGATTTAAGCATGCTTAATGCCAAAAGTTACATACTGTCGAATGTGGACACATTGAGCAAACTCAACTTGATTTTCTTATTAGAAGATTTTTTTCTCTTATGAATTAGTAAATATTAATATTCTTTTAAACCAAATATATGGTAACAACCGGAAAATGCCTAAATGTTTGGGTTATTACTTTAATTCTTATATTTCTGCTAGGAAAGCAGGTGCTTGACTCGTTAAGTGCAGAAAAACAGAAGACTGACAGTGTCGCCAGTTTGTCCTTTTTTTTTATTCCGAAATTAAGCATTCATACCAGAAATTTTCTATAACATTCTTTTCTTTATTTAATAACACACAATTCGTGATTGCTTAAAGCATTAAACTAAAAATTCTTCTTTCAGAATTTTCTGTTTCGAAATCAAATTATCTGAATTTAAAAAAAAAGGCCCAACTGGCAACCCTAAAAACTGCAACAGCAATTCGAAAGCACAAAAAAGTATAGTAGCCATTACCCTTTTTTCTTACCTCTAAAATTTAATACAAATTTTGATTTATTTAATTGCCAAAATAAGGCAATTAAATAAGGTAAACATTTCTATTAAATTTTAGTGGTAACAAAAAACCGTAAAAGTTGGCAGCTATGAAAAATGTAACATGGAATGGAACTTCGGAAAATATATATTTTTGAAATATTAAATACTAATATTTAAAAAAAAAATACACCAAGGTATACTATAATCATTCGCACATATTCATCACAATCCACAGAAAATTATGGATATAAATTAGATTATTGGGGGTGGGGAGGTTCGAGGAGGCAGATCCGCTCTGAAGAAATTTACCTTTTCATCTAAAAAAATTTAAAGAAAAAAACAGTTCATCAGAATTTCAGAATATCATTGCATAAGGCCCTGTTTAATTTAATGCTTCTAATTTCAAAAACATTCGAAGTATTTTATATGCTTATAAATATTTATGTAATTTAAAAACTTTAAATTGCGGTTTTAGGATGTTGAATATTATGCATTAGGAAACATTGGCTTCCAGAGTTCACGTTGAGGCTCCTGATCTGCAGATTTGCTTGTATATTTTATTTCAAATTTTAATACACAAAACATGCAGTTTAGGTCTGTATACATCTGCTGAAGAAATTTCTTTTACATGTTTTAGAGCTTTAAACAATTTAGTTATCATATATTCTTTTTAGACATTTTTTATGTGAAAACATATTACCGTAATTTCGGGTGTATAACCCGCAGCTCAAAGAGTCGTTTTTCGACCCAGAAATTTTATTCAATAATTGTAGATAAATATTTACAGCGATCTTTTAAGTTACATTTTATAAATTAATATCCCTTCTTTGCACTGTGATGGAAATTTCCATCACTGTTTATTTAACTTTTAATAAATAAATCAACTTCTTCGCCACCACTATATTTATATAGAAATATTAATCTAGTAAATTTCCCGTGAACTATGTTGCTGAACAAAGTTGAAAATCTATCTTAAAATTTCTGGTGTCTAATATTTAATATATGTATAAAAACAATTGTAAAAGAAAAACTCGGGCAAAGAAGGGTTAATTACTTAATAATTTCCATTACAATTTTAAATTAAATATTTCTTATTCAATGGCTTAAAAAAATGGCTTGAAAATCGCTCCAAAGCACTTAAGTGTAAAATTTTAAATGAATAGAAATATCGTTGTGCAAATAAATTTATAAAGACTCCAAGAAATATCTTTCATCAATTCTATCTATTCAGATTTTAATTATTGTATCCATAATCCTGAGAGATTAATTAAAATAAACAGGATCCTAGGAAACGTATTGATTCATTTTTACAAAATGAAACACTTTTGACAGCTTTTGGATGCGGCACTTTCTGGATTACAAGAGATTAAATGAACATATTTCTTTATCATTCTGATCAAATATGTAATTAATTTTCTTTCCTCTTTTCTCAATGACAAATCACAAATTTACTTGAATAGCTTGAATATTAAAAAGAAAGTAATTAAAGTTATGGTACAATAAATTATATCTAATAATTTCTGTGTACAAGAATTCTTTTTCAAAAGATTAATGTTTTTCAGATTTTTTTTGTAAATACTTACATGATATAAATTTAATTTTTCTGAAGCACATATTTTTGCAATTAACATAAAATGGTTTTTTTTTTTCCAATTACACAAAAAATAATAATTAAAGCTATAATACATCAAATTATACTTCGGAGTTTCTGAAGAAGAAACAGTTAAAAAAAAAACAGAGCCTCCATATATTTCCTTATTTGGACATCATGCTGTCATTATAATTTGATCCATCTCCCTAATGTCATATAATATATGATGTCATGAAAGCAACATGCAGCAGGGGAAACACTTCAAAATAACAACCAATATGTTAAAGGTTATTAATGCCTTATCAAAAAGTAAAACGTATTTGACAGTTTTTCGACGTGATAGTTATTTGTATAATATGAGATTAAGCAGCATGTTTCTGTTTCATTACCTTCAAATATATAATTTATTTTATTGTATATTTTTAGATGCCAAACTTTAAGTATCATTGTATTCTGTAAGTTTGAATGAAATAAATTAATTAAATTTATGGTAAAGATACTTCAAAGTTTCCGTTTAAGATGAATAGATTAAAAAAGGTTAAAAAATTGTTTTATTTCACCCGATGAATATATTTATGAATCATTTATCTTTGTAAACCCTCCGACAGCTTATTTTTTTAACACTTAAACTTTTTTTTGAAGTGCCCTTCAGCCGTCATTTTTTAATAATTGAAAAGAAAAAATACATTTTTTTTCTTTTTTAATATGATAATTTAGTATAAATTGATTTTTAAAAACACTTTGTATTGTTTTAAAACAAATCCGCGTTAAATGTCAGGGCGTCAAAGTGGTGTTACCATTTAAAATTGATCTGGGACCTGTTAAATGCTGGTTTGAGGTGTGCTATCTTCAACTAAGTGATGTGAATCTTAGTCATTGGAAACTGATTTGTGATCTTATTAAATTTATAATTATTAAATAAAATGTAATTTATATATAGTAAACAGGGCTTCCATCAGTCCGTTTTTTAAAACCTGTACTTTTAAAAAGAAAATTTTGTGGTAGATTTCTACAGATTTGCAACCAAAATATTCTTAAGGGTAGGTTTACAGATTTAAAAAGATTTTTTTTCTGAAAAAAGTTATATAAAAAAGAAGATCGATTGGAAGCGCTGCAAATAAAAAGACACCGTTATCCGTATTTTTTTTTCCGGAAACTTACGATTAAATAACTTGAATATTACTATTACAGAAATAGTAGTACCATGTGTGTCACAGTTGGTGAGTGTTGACCTATAAATAATATTTCATAAAACAATGATTGGTATAAAATCATTTATTATGCAATCTTCGCAGATAAAAGAAAATTACAAATCTCACTTATTATAGCATGAAAATACCGTAACATTTTTAATAACAAAAGTAGCTTTTTCCCAATACTATCAGTTAAGAAAATCATGTGATACCCTTACAAGCAAACATTTTTACATTCTTTATTTCTTCTTTGAATTCTCGAAACCACATTTAATATTAACAGACATGATTCTGTACGGGTATTTTGAATACTAGTTCTTAGCAATAGTTATCTTCGTAGCTCTTTCCCCATATTATTAGTTCAGAAAATCACGTGATCTCCTTACGAGCAAACATTTTTTTACATCCTTTTTTTTTTTCTTCTATGAATTCTCAAAAACACATTTAATATTAAGAGGCATGATTGTGAGCCGGAATTTCGAATACTATTATTTAGGAATAGTAATATTCGTTTTTGTGTCGCAGAATTCTGTCACTTAATAAGACGAATATTACTACAGTATATAATGGAGTATTCGTCGGTCCTCAAATTAGACCGGTGAAACAGGTTGAATATCAATATTTAATAACAATTATTCTCACTTTATTTAAGAATAATATTCGAAATTCTTTGATTCAATAAGACGAAGAAATGCATTAGGAAACATTTATTAGGGAAATTAGACTAATTTTGACATCATATTAAACACCCAATTTTTACATCATATTCAGCTCTTCTTCATCTGGAATTAAGTGGTCGACGTGTAAATGAATATACCGGGTGTCCCAAAAATGACTGATGGATTTTAAAATCCAATAACTTGTAAACTGTGACAGATATTTAAAAATATATATGCAGGAGGGTTATGTATGATGTCAGGAGTTTTTCTACTGTGATTCTTGATTTTAGTTCAAATTTCAAACAATAGATGACGCTGACAACGTCTGGCGCTCAGTCGAAGTCGCAACTGACGCCACTCAGCATTGATGGACCGCCCCCCGAATACTAGGTCTGCGCGCTGACAAAAATGGCGGCTGTCGCAGGCGGGTATTTTTCAGCGTGTGTACGGTCCCTCGAAATTCAACACCAATAATATCTAAAAGTTTCCTTTGACTTGTTTGATCTCAGAAAAACTAGGCGAAGAAAGCTCTTAGAAATTAATGGTGTTGAAGTTCGAGGGACCGTTCAAACGCTGAAAAAAAAACGCCATCTAGTTTTAAGGGGGCGGTGCATCAATGCTGAGTGGCGTCAGTTTCGACCTTGACTAAACCTTAATCACTTTCAGCGCTATCTGTTGTTTGAAATTCGAACTAAAATCAAGAATCACAGTACAAAAACTCCTGACATCATACATAACCCTCCTTCAAGTATTTTTTAAACATATCTCACCGTTTGCAAGTTATAGAATTTTAAAATCCATCACTCATTTTTCTGACACCCGGTATATAGTATTCGAAATATCGGATCGTAATCACCTTTCCAATAAAAATACTAGAAACGTTGCAGAATAAATAAATTCGAAGTTTTTGAGAAATTTAATCGTCTATAAACCCTTTAGTAACGATCCATCAAATAAATATAAGTACTAAAAGAATCGAAATGCCTTTGTTACACAATAAATAAACTTGAGACGGCATGAAGCGAAACTTTTCGCTAGATCAACACATTCTTGGTTTAATCACTGTATCGAATATCCTTCCCTTCACTTTAATTCAAACGGGACAAGATACGTTCAAACATATTTAATCTTTTAATGGTGTAGAATTAACTATATTTGACAGCATTTAGTTTTTAAAACTTATTAGGTAACAAAAAATAAATAGAATATTTTAAAATGATATTTCTCTAGTATAATAAAAATTTTAGATGCATTTTTTCTTTATATTTATAAATTTATGAGTATGGTAAAATAACAACAAAATATTTTATGAAAAAGATGTATTTCTTAAAATAAAAAAAAGAGAAAAAAGAAAAAACAGAAAAAAAAGAAAATATATATACTGATATCAGTTGGATGTTGAAGATTCTAAAATACATTTAATTTTTTTAAACTAGTAGAAACAATAAATTATATTTAATGTAGAAAAAAATACATGTGTTTCAATGCATACAAAAAAACATGGATATACACTGGTGTGGAAAAAAATAAAGGATCAAGTATACAAATCGTGTAATGTGTATTATTTTGCTGCTAAAAGAATGGAACTTTCACAAGATCTTTATTTTGTTATTCTAAAAATATATCTAAAAGTTTCAGAATACTCTGTTTCTGGAAAAAATAAATAAATAAATAAATAATTTAAATAAAAAACTAGTAAGTGTGATATAAAATAGAGTAGGGAAAACTGTATGTTACATTTATGCATACAAACTTTTAGATGCAGTGGTGTTCAACTGTGACCCGCCGAAATTTAAGGGCACTAAAATTTTATAGTAATGTTAGGCTTATCTAATCGTCGAATTTCTGCTATTCAATAAATCGACTATTTGTTTTAAAAAATAGTGGTATCCTGCGGGCCACAGTTTGACACCCCTGCTTTAGAGCTACACAGAACAAATTTATGGTGGGTGAACTGACCGAATCCGTGACCGAATCTCTGACCGAACCGTGATCCTCTTACAGTTTTAAAAGCTTACTGTCCTCCTTCCATTTTCTAGACTAAACGCAATTTCTCAAAAAAATCGTCAAATGCCTCCTTCGCGACATGCTCTAACCAAGACCTCCTTATCATAGTATCAGACCTCTCAACCAGCAAGTTGCCTTTGACCGCTATACTTGTCCTGCTACTAGCGCCATCAATCGTCAGTAATAGTATTTACGACACGAAATCACACGAAATTTTTTCACAGCTCCATTTGTTCTATGCATTTGCTTCTGAACTAGTAGTTTTCCTACCACTAAAATTTTATAGTAAATTTTATCTTATTAAATTGACAAGATCGTGTGATTACATGACGAAAAAAATTCTATTAAATTTTAGTGGTAAGAAAAAAGCGTAAGAGTTGGCAGCTATGCGGTAACAGACCAGCTAGATTTTTCTATAGATTTTTCTATTATATTTTTGGATACCAGTTTTTTAGTAGAGACAATTTTGTTTTGTTTGATCGGAGAATTCTGGGATTTAAAAGAACAACATTTTCTCTAAAAATATACTGGTGTTCAAAAAGCCCGAAACATGGCAACTGTGCGGTAGTATCCACCAGGCGGCGATACTTTCCGGAGAAAGTCAATTAATAAGGTGGCAATTACCGCGGACATTTTCCCCCATAGACTTTCACCGGATTGTCAAGTCTGATCTATGATAAGGGAGTCTTGGCTCTAACAATGAAGATATACATAAAGAGGAGGGGTGGGTGTACTATCTGTCTATCGGTTGAGAGAGAAATAACTGGGGATGTTACCACGAAATGGTGGCTTTTGTTTGTTTACATCAGGGTCTGATAAACACCAGGGCTAATTTCCACCAGTAAAAACCAATAGAATTGTTTGGCTTTTTTATGAAAGCTGTGTGAAATTTTGCATGAATAAGATGTTTAAATAAAGTGAAAATATCTGTTCATATTTAACGGTGGGTGTTTTTCTCGCGGTAATCAAATATAATGAAATTCACGATAGGATTGTTCATGTTCGCACAATATGGCAGAACCACCCTGTTTACTGTAGGGAAAACGCCCGCTAGCAAAAACGAATACACATTTCTGCTTTAACTATGACAAAAATTTTGCTTGAAAAAGAGTTTAAATAAGGAGGAAATTTCTAATCAAATTTACTGGTGGAAATTTGCTCAAGTGGGTGGTAATCAGGCCTGCGAACCTGGTTACAGTTGAAGCTTCACCATTTTGAGAATATGTCAATTCCTCTTTTCCATAAATCCATAGTTCTAATTTCTGTAGCAATCTTTTTCTTCTTTAATCGATAAAGTCTGCGATTACATACTAAGAAATTGCTATATAAATTTAGTGGTGTACAAAATACCGGAACACAATCACCCCTGTACAAGGAAAATTTTCTGAAATTTGCATATTTATGTCTATTGAATGTGAATACCAATGGATTACGTAGACCTTGAACTATCAACCTACCACTTTTTATTGGACATCACTTAATACAATTAACATAAAGCACTTTTTTCTAGTTGTTATTTTCTTTTTACTGGTCAGTGCACTTGTGTCATCGTAAATGCGTAATTACATATCCGTGAACTTAAAATCATTTACGACAACTAATTTCCGTTACACAATGATGAATTTTTGAAGTGAATGAAGAAAAAAAATAATTTTGGAAAATTGTGAAATAATAAAATGTATTAAAGTATCATTTGGTTGATAAAACTATCACGTGATTACTGCCAATTAAAATTCCGAAAATATTTTCCGAAAAAAAGCACATGTTCCAATATTTCCTTAATCTCAAGTTTTCTATTGCAAATCTTACTTTCTCATCTTGCTAATAAAGGTAAATCATTCACAGTGGCGTTAAAACAGCGTGTATAAACTGCTAAAGTCTATGGACTTTTGCTTATGAACTAGTAGTTTTCCTACCACTAAAATTTTATAGTAAATTTTATCTCATTAAATTGACAAGATCGTGTGATTACATGACGAAAAAAATTCTATTAAATTTTAGTGGTAAGAAAAAAGCGTAAGAGTTGGCAGCTATGCGGTAGCAGACCAGCTAGATTTTTCTATAGATTTTTCTATTATATTTTTGGATACCAGTTTTTTAGTAGAGACAATTTTGTTTTGTTTGATCGGAGAATTCTGGGATTTAAAAGAACAACATTTTCTCTAAAAATATACTGGTGTTCAAAAAGCCCGAAACATGGCAACTGTGCGGTAGTATCCACCAGGCGGCGATACTTTCCGGAGAAAGTCAATTAATAAGTTGGCAATTACCGAGGACATTTTCTCCCATAGACTTTCTCCGGATTGTCAAGTCTGATCTATGATAAGGGAATCTTGGTTTCAAGTTTGATCTCCATTTTTATTCTGAAATTCCAAATTCATGACAGAAGTACAGAGTAGTCTTATTTAGGCAGATTATAATGCCTGTATTATACTTAAATAACGTTATTTAACGATAATAATAATAAGAAAAGACCCTACTATTGCTCTACAAAAAATCAATACTACCTAAGATTGGTAAACTAAAAATAAGGTTTGAATACTGAATAGTCAATTTTTCTTTATTTAATGACAAGCATTTTTCGATTGCATAAAGTAAATATTATTTCGGAATTTTTTAATGAAAAAGGATGCTAAACTGGCAAACCTGTCCAACCAGTGTTTCCAGTTGGCTACTTTTTAAAATTTTGTTTTCTTGATTGCCACCAGTTCTTTTTTTTTTTTTTTTTTTTTTTTTTTGAGAATGTAAAATTCTCCTTATTTAATGACAGATTAAATAAAGCGAAAACAAGGCAAATTATACCATTTCATAAAAGTGGTGTCAATCAAACAATTGGAATTAAAGAAAGTAGCCCACTGGCAACACTGTGTCCAACACCTGAGGAAACAAACAGCAACAGAAACTTCATACGAGTGTAAAATCCCTAGCAGCTTTAAAATTAAACTCTGCAGCCTACAATGATGCTAGGAGATCGATTACGATAAATATTAATAGGGACTACATGACATGAATAATAGATAAATAAGTAAAAATCTATGAAATCTTTTAATTTTAAAATTCAATAAGAGAGGTAAAAAAAATCACAATTTTAGAACTGAAAATTTCTGCATATGAATTTGTAGGTGAAATATTTTATACAAGAAATATTAACTGACAACTTCTATTATTATTAGAGATGTCTTTTTAATTATCAATACTATTAATGTCGGTAAAAGTCTCTGTATGCGTGTGTGTGTGCGTGTGTCTCTGTGTCTGTACCCGCACAGGCTTCGCGACCAAGCGACGCACAGAGCCCGTTTCGGTACCGAAAAATTCGTAAAAATGGCGCGACCCCCAAGTTTAGCCGGATCGGAAGTCGGACCCTTACCCACAGAGTTATTAATTAACAAAACTGTTTTAATTGCTCGATTCGGAACCTAACTGGCAAAGGAATTCGAAAACTACAAAAGACCTCCTCAGCGGGTTGCCAGTCGAGACGAATTTCAAAAAAGGCAGCGCAATTACGGAGCAAAATTAAGCTAAAAACTGTACTACGCGCTTTTAAACCGACTCGCATCTCGGGAAGTTCCCGGCCCAGAAATTCGGAAGTTGGACAGATATAAGCAGGACAGCATCCACTTTCATAAATTCGAAAATCATTTCCGTACGACAAGTAGAAGAGGAAAAATTCTTTAAAAATCGATCGATAAAAAAGAATTCTTTAATTCTTTCCACCTACAGCTGATATCACGTTCCTCTCGCTCGAGGTCAGAGCGCCCCTTCAAAAGTGCAATTTCTTTTCCAGATGTCACGTGACTTTTAACTGGACGCTTTCGAGCCTCTTTCCGAAAAATCTCAAAAATCGTCACATCGTCACGAAAATTTACAAACGGACGTAAAAAAAAATCGCGAATTTAGGAAGCTAAAATTCATAAAATTCGACCAGTAACTTTTAAAGATATCAATTAAAACTCATTAATGAAACGGAAAATGAATGTATTTCTATTTCAAAAAGACATCTGCTTTTTTTTAAACACTCAATCCAGACAAATCATCTGTAAATAATTTATTTCTGAAAGAGATAAAATGATGCATTTGCAATTTTATTTGCAAATTTTCTAATTATCGGCTTTCGAATCTGAAATCCTTGCTCAGAGTGGGCTGGCATTTCAGGGATTCAAAAAATTGTCGATTTCGGACCATAATTTTTAATTTTAGGAAAATCCCGATTTTTGTATAAAAAAAAGGCTGAGGAATTATCTATTTTTTCCTCAAAATATCTCCTGTCGTATGGGTCCCATCGCGATGCGGTTTGGCTCATTCGACTCGACATCGATAGAGCTTACCGATTTTAGTTCCTTTCTTCACCACCAGGGGCCCTTTTTTCTCTTAACTATGGTCCGTTTCTATAACTCAGAAAGTATTTTTTCGGATTTCCACCCAACTGATTCCAAACATTATAATTAAAGTAATAAGGACCCTCTATAACATTTTTTAGTTTCTGAGTTTAGCTTTACAGATTTCGGTCATGTTCGTATACAACAGATTGGGCCGTCTGATGGTGGAAGGTGTAATTAAAGGATTTTTCAGCCAACTGGGGTTCTATGGGTCACAACACGATGCGGTTTGGCTCAATCGACTCGACATCGATAGAGGATACTAGAGCTTATCGATGTTTGCTCCGAGTCTCATCACCAGGGGGCGCTTTCCTTTCTCTGTTTCTATGGGAAGGATCATGACGGGGTATGGCTCATCATCGACTCGACATCGAAAGCCTTAACGATTTCAGTTATGATCGTATAAACAGATTGCGCCACCTGGTGGTGGAAGGTGGAACTAACGTATACTGCAGCGTGTGCACAGCACGACTGCTATACGGTGCCCCAGGCAGCGGGGAACAGAGCCGGAGGTTCGTTCAGTTACAGGTTTATACTATTCGATGTGCAATTTACCAGATTATCGGGTGCCGAAGGCAGCGGGGACCAGGGTTGGAGGTTCGTTCGGTTAGAGGTTTATACTATTCAATGTGCAAATAAAGGATTATCTGGTGCCGAAGGCAGCGGGGACCAGTGTCGGAGGTTCGTTCGGTTAGAGGTTTATACTATTCAATGTGCAAATTAAGGGATTATCCGTTTCCGAAGGCAGCGTGGACCCAGTTCGGAGATTCGTTCGGTTCGAGGTGGATGCGAGCCAGAGGGTCGTTCGTTTCGATGTTTTATAAAAAAAAGAGAATTAAAAAAATCTGAGGCACCGATGTGAATTAGGGGCTCGCTAGCGGGCGAAGCCAGCTAGTTGCTATTATTAATTTTAATTATATTAATACCATTAAATTAATTAAAAATAACAAAAATCATTTCGTTTTACATAGTTTTTCTGTTACTTATTCTTTTTTCTCTTATTCATTGCAATTACTATTATATAACATCTTTTAAATTATTCACCAGTATTTATTAAAACATCTAATTTTTTTTAAAAATTTAATTACTAAATTATTGCAGAATTTCTTGTAAAATATCAATTGTATAACGAATGCTGGAATTTTCTAATTAATCATTACAAGAAAAGTAAAATTATTTCAGTTTTGTAAATGCTATAAAAAGGATTTCATAGCACATCCATTCAAAAGCCCAAGAAATAGAAAATGCAGTAGTACAGCAACATTACAAACGAATTCATGTCAAAAGAAAAAAAAAGGCTTATATCTCTATCAATACACGCGTACTTAATAAATACAGTCTATAAATATAATTTACTTAATGTTCCATGGCCTTCTGAATATCGTCAAAACAGATGTGACCTCTTTAATTCAGATGACCACTCACGAAAAAAAAAGGCGTATGTCTGACATTAGATCGATTGTTTTGGCTGATGTAAAATTTGTAAAGAAATGCTATATAAGTGGGTAAATTAAACTAAACAATATTTAAAAAATATATCAGTTCATTATTATGATGAATATACACGGAATGAATATAATATATAACTAATCATTATATTAATTATATACTTTCATTATATGTAAAAACTATCAGTTTAATTATTATAATTTTAAATATATTTTAATTTTTATAAGTTTTATATATGTTATATTGGTGAATAAATTACCGTAATTTCCGGCGTATAATCTGCAGCTCAAAGAGTCGTTTTTCGACCCAGAAATATTATTTTATAAAATGTAACTTAAAAGATCGCTGTAAATATTTAACTACAATTATTGAATAAAATTTGTGGGTCGAAAAACGACTCTTTGAGCTGCGGATTATACGCCGGAAATTACGGTATTTTTGTCGCCGTGTGAGGGAAGGAATATAGTAATCTATATTATAAGGTATTTTTAAACATTTTGTGTTATGTTTTTAATGACTTTAAGCAATAATTACACTTTAATTTTAAGGATAAGAAGTGATTATATTATATTATTTTTAACCCATTCGCTGCCAAACACGAGTATGCTCCTGGTTTTTCAATATAAAATTAAGAATTCGTACCGGAAATTTCGAAATAGAATGTTATTTTATGTAATCACGGACTGTCTGTAATTAAGTAAAGTAAATATTCCTACTAGCATTTTCTGGTATGAATTTGAAATTTTTAAATAAAAGAAAATTCCGCTAATTTTAACCCGGCAGTGAACGTGTTAAACATTATTTCTTGTAAAAAGTGTGTATATTTTAAATGTGTAACTTTCCAATAAAGTTTAAAAGTTACCATTAAAGTTTAATTTCTGTCTGGTCATACTTAATTTTTAAATATGTTTAAATTTTCATAAGATTTATATTTGTTATAGTGGTAACTAAAGCATGATTTATATTAAAATTATTGCTAATAGAATTTAAGATTCTTTGAATGTGGCACAAAAAAACTCGGACATATTACGATCAATGGATGGTGAATGTTTAAATGATGTGTGTAATATTTAAATATCTTTCACAGAGCCATATAAACATATTCAGATACCTAACAATCTGTTTGCAGTAATTTCGGAAATATGTTTCAAGTGTGTTGCACGTTTACAAGCCCTTGTGAACCTTTTCAGTGCTTGTCGAGACATGCAACAAATGGACCAAATACATTATACTCTATAGATTGTTATTTCCTGTATCAATATGAGCAAGGAGATCCAACCATGACTTCCCGGACAACAGAAGACACTTTTCGTGTACAGAATGTTCGGGAGATTTATCTTTTATTGAAAACTCTAATATATTTTTACATTTAATGTATTTTTAGAGTAACACCTAAAACCTAAAGACAAGCACACAAAAGAACGCTTAAAAGCATTTTTATATCGTAAATTTGAATTATGGATTCAAATAAAATTTTGAAATACATTGAAAGCAATACATTCTCTTAAATTTGTGTTTTTGTTTTCATTCTTTTTTTATTTATAGATGAACTTTATATTTCATTATGGATCATTAGCCGAAAACAAATGCTGTACTGTTTATATTGCTTTATATGTAAGCGGGTAAAATTTCCTTAATTGAGCTGCATGTCATAGAATGTTCTTTAAAAAAATATGCTTAAAATTTGTTTTTTAAACGATAAAAAATCAGTAAATAGAGATACAGATTTAAAATAAATTACATTTGAAAATATAATTGTATTATGTATTATAATTGCATTTGTAATAAAGTAACAAATGTGCACTATTCGACGGTGTAAGTATTGAGATTGTTCGATGTTTAGAAGTTAATAAATTTCCAATAAAAGCAAAATTGATTGTTCAGCTCGTTTCCAAAGTTGATATGACGTCCGCGGTATTGACAGTCACGTTTTTACTTTCTAATGTAGATTATATTACAGTGACCTCTCACTTATACACGATGTTCAGTAATTACTTTTTCGTACCACAATTTAAAACAGTAAAATTCAAGTTATATATTATGCGATTAAATTAAAAAAAAATATTTTACCGTAATTTCCGGCGTATAATCCGCAGCTCAAAGAGTCGTTTTTCGACCCAGAAATATTATTTTATAAAATGTAACTTAAAAGATCGCTGTAAATATTTAACTACAATTATTGAATAAAATTTCTGGGTCGAAAAACGACTCTTTGAGCTGCGGATTATACGCCGGAAATTACGGTATAAAGAAACTGGTGCCGAAACATAATTACCGTGTATCGCGTATAAGTGAGAGGTCACTGTAATAACATTTGATAAAAACACTACCATGCCACAACATTACCATGATTAAAAAAACTATCTATTACCAGACATTAAAATTACGTATTTTATGGAAATATGAATAAAGAGTAATTGACCAATCCTTAATATGGTGAAGCTACTATTCTAACCGGTTCCGCCGGAACTGATTACCGATGGGGATAACTTTGACCAGTGAATTTGAATAGAAATGTTCTCCTTTTTTAAACGCCTTATTCATGCAGAATTTCTGTCATAATTGAGGCAAAATTATATTTTCGTTTTTGCTGCTTGAAGATAAAGAAATACCATGTTTACAAACAAACGCTTCTATCAAACAATCAACCACTACATTTCTGTCGTAGCGTTCATTGCAGTAATCGTCTTGGCGACGTAGACGAATCATATCATAGACCTGTTTAACGTAGACAATCAAATCGCCCTATCTCATCTGTACAATAGGAGTCATAAAGAATGAATAGGTTTTTCTTGCGAACCAACAGTGACGTCAGTTGCACTTTCCTTATTGTCCCGATGGTAGTCAGGAGTTGTGGTTCCGCCATATTATGACTATATAAACAATTCTACTGTCAATGTCAGTGAAAACGATTAGAAGACCCTTGGGGAGAACTTCCACCCGTTAAAGTGAATAGAATTTTTAAATATTTAACCCTTTCTGGCACAGACAAATTCTGTTCGTAAAATACGAAATTACTGATTGACACCGGAATGTACAAACGATTTTTTTAGAAAATAAGAACTTATTTTAAACTTTCATTATCGAAGCAGAATTTTGTTAAACTATTCTTGGTGTCGAATGCAAGTTTGGAATTAAAATTGGGTTTTCCCGGAGTGGAACCACTGTGCCGGAAAGGGTTATGGCAGAAATTTGGAAGAATAAGGCGTTTAAACAAGGCGAAAATTTTTATTTAAATTTTCTGGTGGAATTGTGCCCTGGCACAATTGACCCGATGTAAATAAACTACGGCCAATCTCTTGTACCGTAATTTCCGGTGTATAATCCGCAGCTCAAAGAGTCGTTTTTCAACCCAGAAATTTTATTCAATAATTGTAGTTAAATATTTACAGCGATCTTTTAATTTACATTTTATAAAATAATATTTCTGGGTCGAAAAACGACTCTTTGAGCTGCGGATTATACGCCGGAAATTACGGTAACTACATCCTACATCATCATTTACTTATATCGCAACTGGTAAACACTACACTATATATCTCCTCCTACTCTTTAATTCTCTCTACTCGATTGTTTAAACGTACTTAAAATATGTCTTAATAAAGCATTTTCATTTTTTGTACCGAGATATCTTCAGTACATAAAATACATCGAATAAAACAACCAATGTGGTGTTATTTATTTAAATTAATTATGCTCTTAGATTGATTATTTAACCCCATTCCTTTTGCATTTATCACGAGTCACGCTTGTGATTGATTCACGATTTATATTTTTCTTTCCAAGAGTACCACTCGCAATTAAATCACAGCGTTCCTAATTTTTTCTACATTTTCTAAAATTTTTTCGAATAGAAAATCTTTCTGGTAATTACCTTTACAGTCTGCAATAGAAGTATACAATAAAGATATGTGTTTAAAATAGTGATAATAAAGTGAATAAAATTTAGGAACGCTGCGAGTGTGGTTTGCTTTACACGAATCACACTTGTTTTTAACGTAGAAGGGGTTAACATAATCTTTGACATTTCTTTGAGGAAGTAACGCCATCTGGTGTGAATGTTTGAATGTAAAGTGTAATTGCATGCGAATTGTTCACCATTAATTGTTCATTTTGTTCCTCTTAACAAAGCGTAGTTTATTACCTGATTTTTTGTATATTGTATCAATTATTTAAGATAGATTGACTATAGATTCTGGCTATTGCTGTTGTTTGATTTACCTAATTTTTATATCAGTTTTATGTTATTTTATACATACTGCATTACTCCTATTTTTCCGTTTTTGTATATGAATAATTCCCAAGAAAAAATATCGTAGTGCGCTACAGAAATAATCTGCCAGGTAGGCTTTTGGAATATTTTCAAGAGAAATCCTAAAATCTGATGATTTAAAAGAATCTTTTCTTGGAAAAAAGGATATATAAAAATTGAACCTAGTGAGAGACTTGTTTCTTGTATTTTTCTTTTAGTTATACCTATCTATGAGCCCTCCATCGTTCCATATCCATAGATGGAACAACATTATAATAATTATTTGATTATTTGAGAATAATTTGTTAGTTATTTGATACAATATAATAATTATTTGATAATAATTATTTGATACAATAAAATAATTATTTGAAAATAATTATTTGATAATAATTCTTTGATACAATATTGTAATTATTTGATACAATATAATAATTACTTGAAAATAATTATTTGATACAATATAATAATTATTTGATACAACATAATAATTATTTATTTTCATAAATTCCTGTTCTTTGTACGTGATTAATATTTCCTATGTAGGCTCTAATAAATCAGAATACTGATATATTAGGATTCTCAAAAATATTTGACAAATCAAGTAAATATAGCGAACGCCTTTTATTTACTGAAGCTGCACCGGTACAGGAGATGAAATTATTTTAATAAAACATCTTTTAACAATGTGTAATTTCAACGTCTGGAAGTAGGTAGCGCTATTATTCATTTGTGTATCTGTTTTTTTTTTCTTGAATTTCATTGTAAATGCTCTTATGAATTTGCCAAGTTTAACCAAGTATTCGTATATTATATAATGTGTATTAAAGCTATTCTTCCTATACATACCACACAAAAGAATTCCAATATATTATCGGCTATGCGTAGTTTCTACTGCAAATGTCTTTTAATGACGTTATACATTTTAATATTAAAAAAAATATTGCTATAAAATAATATAACAAATGCTTTCCGCAAGTAGTTTTACAGACATTCGTGAATAATAAGTATATGTGTGTATAACGTGAATATACACGTGAATATATACGTGAATATAACGTGAAGTATAACGTGAATAATAAGTAATATATACTTTATGATATACAAATTGATGTTGGTGACAAAGAGTTACTTCAAGCACACTTTTGAAAACATCAAGCGTCTACGAATTTTTATTGTATCCTTTTATTGCAACAATAGAACTTGATACTCGTTTTATAAAAACAAGAGACAAAACACATTCGTTAAGTAATAAAAAAAAAGAAAAGAAAAGAAAGAAAGAAAAAACATCGCGAACTTGCTCAATCTCTAAAATTACTTTTTGACACATCGGCGAATGAAAAAATAAATGTGCTTTATGATATAGAAATCGATATTGGGGACAAAATTGGTGACTTTGGCAATAAACTTTTACTCCAAGCACGTTTTTGCATAAATTAAGCGTCTACGAATTTTTATTATAACTTTTTATAGCAACAACACAATTTGATGCACATTTTACAAAAATAATACAACACATTCATTATGTAAAATAAACTTCGCGTACACACTTCACTATTGCTCGAAATGTAGTTCTAGACACATCGGTGAATAAAATTATCATGTTTATGATATAGAAATCAACATTGGTTACAAAACTGCTGGCTTTGCTGACAAAGTTTGACTTAAAGCACGTTTTTTTTTTTTCGTTTTTTTTTTTAATCAAGTGTCTATGTTTTTTATTATACCTTCTTATTACAGCAACACTATTTAACCCTTTATCTACTGACGGTACTTATAAGTTCCAATCACTTTAAAACTTTATAGTACAACAACCATTACTTATATTCTGATGGTACTTTTTAAAAACAGTCTTTTAACTATACTTTTTCATCAGTAACTGTTCTAGGCTGATGAATTTTGCGAGGGAGAAAACTATTTTCGAACGGAGATTGTGTTCTTTTGCTGCCATTTTGTACGGATTGCAGCTCTGATATTTTCTTTGCTATAAATATATAATATCAAACCAAAGGTAAGTGTTGTATTTTTTTAATCATTATGTATTGTCTTAGGATATTATTTGCCCAATCATTATAAGATAACAGATTATGTAATGTGATTAACGGTCGAATTATTCGGTGGTACTTATAAGTACCACCGAATGTATATATATTTATTTATTTATAATTATCTATAGTATTTCTGTTTGTTATAATGTAATTATGAAAGTGTAGCAATATGTTTTGGTATTTTTTATAGATTTCAATTATAGATTTTTTCTTCTTATTATTTATTTATTTATTTGCAATTTGCAATTATTTAATATATATATATATATATATATAACCATAAATGAAACATTATCATAACACCAACTTAAACATTTATTTAATTAAGTATGAAATAATTAGTTGACAATAAAAGATTCCCCAACACACTGAATATGGAATCAAAAACGTTGAAAGAATAAGAAATTAAATAAAAATTTGAATATATGGAATTAAATGAATTAAATGAAATGAAATTTGTGGAATTTAGACAGAATTATCAAGTCCCAATTGCCTAAATACCACAAATAAAATGAAATGAGATGTTTCATCATCATATTAGCCATATATTGCTAAAAAATATGATATTAGGACTACATCTCAAATACAATTATTCAAATCAGTGATAAAATAAAAAATAAAATACAATATAAAAAAGGAAAGAAGCCATACTTATAAATTACAGAGAGAACATTTAATAGAGACATTAAGTATAAAATCCATAAAGATGAAAAGAGATAAAAATAAGATACCTTGCAGTTCATGAACCATCATGAAAACTCCAACATGACTGGGGAATGAATGGCATAAAAATCATAACATCTTGCCAATTTTAGAAATATAAATTGCTTAGAAATATAAATTGCTTTGCAGTGATGCCAGAAATAATGTTAAAATATAATGGATTATAAAATAAACAGGAACATTAGTGCTGCCATCTATTAGTAAAAGTGAATATAATCTGAATCGAAGGAATTGTATGGAAATAAATGTTTCATAAATGAACCAAATTACTATCTTAATTGATACCAATTAGTTAAATAATAAATTAATGAAATTAATTAATGAATAGAAAATTGAATTACATTAAAGGATGTATTAATGAATAATTCTATGTTATAAATAAGTATTAAGATGGAAAAATTAATAATAAAAAACAACTTAAAATAGTGCTGCCCTCTAGTGGTAAAAGTAAATATAAAGTAATGGATGAAAATTAGTGTTTAATAATTAAACCAAATTACTATCTTAATGATAGCCATAAGTTAAATAATAAATAAATGAAATTAATTAATAAATAGAATGTTGAATAATATCTAAGTAATGGATGTATCAATTAATAATACTATGTTATAAATAAGTAGTAATATGGAAAAATTAATAATTAATGCAACATTAAAAATGTACCATTAAATGACAACAACGATTAAATAACTGTACTAAAATTGCAACATCAATTAAAATAATTTAAATTAAAATACTAAAGATTTGAATTAAGAATCAAAGAATTTAAAATTAATATTGATTAAATATTGAAATGAATTAGTCACAAATAATGTGACTTCAAACAAAGTTAAATTAAATAAAAATACTTAATAAAATTAAAACATATTATATTAACACTGTATAAAAGTAAACATTATCTTAGAAGTAAATATGATATTGTCCACCAAAGGTATTAATCCAAATCATTAGATCAAATACATTCTTAATAATAATGAATATAAATTCATTTAAAATAATTAAATAATGAATAACTAAATCTAACTAAGTTAATATACATATAAAAATAACACATCGCAGTCCATATATATATATAATATTTTTTTGTGCGTAAATGAAAAAAAAATTGTTTTTATGATTATCATCAAATGTGAATTTCTACTTTTATTATGTAAAAAATAAAATTATGTCAATTTGATAATTTCTTTGTCTTCTTATGAGTGTTTTTTTTTGTTATTTAGCATTTTTAAGAGGTTACATTTCATTAGAAATATCATCCGTATTTTTTTTCTATTATGAGGAAATTTATACATAGTGTAATGACGGTACTTTTAAGTACCACTTTAATTAATTAGTTCTAACAAATTATACATATTTTAATACATATTTTAATAAAATAAGAGACACAACACATTCGTTATGTTAAAAAAAAATCGCGCACACGCTTCAATCTTTCTCTAAAAGTGGTTTTACACGTATCGGTGACTAAGAAGTATAATGTATGTTTTTTTATTCAGAAATCAACGTTGGTGAGAAAATGGGTGCCTTGAATTTGACAAAGTTCAAATTCAAGGAATTTTTTCAAGAATCAAGCGTCTACGACTTTTTATAAACGCTTGTACCACATTTTTTTTGCGACATTTTTAGAATTTTTCGTCTTATTTGAATGCTGAAAAGTATTACAAATCCTTCAATTAAACTAGGCGTCTACAATTTCAATATTAAATAGAAAACAATTATTTAAAAAAGGTTGTATTATTGCGAACATGGAGCTCGAAGTTGCAAGGATCTCCTCTATTACCTTCAGAGCTATATGCCCAACCTAATTTACAATTCGGTGTCTTTTATTTAATAAATTTCCCTTTTAAAATTTTCCTCGGTGTCTCGGTATAAAAGGAACGTAGCAAAGGAAAATCACGTGAAACGCCGCGCTCCGCGAATTCTGTACGAATCCTGTAATAATGCTAGAAAATAATTTTATACACATTTTACTAAAATAAGAGAAACGAAACATTCATTATGCAATAATAATAAATAAATAAACAAACATAAACATAAACATAAAAACATGAAAGTTAAGTATTTTGACAGCTATTATTTATGACAATTTTACGTTTTTATAAATTATACTAAGATTCAACCACCCGAAGATATTTTTATACTTGGAATTTGAAATTAGAATTGCGCTACGGTTTGAACTCACATAAGCGCAAACTTATGATTTACGTGACTATCACGATAGCCACTGGAGACACCAATAACTTTTTATTTTGTAAATAACAGAGTAGTGTCCTCTTTTGAGAATCTTGTTAAAAATTTTCAATATTGTAAAAATTCAACAACGCCTATAATATTTAACCGATTTAGAAATCAAAATAATTAAAAACCATTTAGAAATTATTGATTACTAAGCTCATCAGCATGATCATCAGTATCCTATTAGAGTTAAAAAAATACAGAAAATTCGATTTCCAATTTTGGCATTTCATAATTCTTTCAATTTTCTACCATTTTAAATTTGTTGAGCAAAAATTATAGTCCTATCAGGCCTCCCATTTGTCTTATTTATTGAACACCAATATTTTCAAACAAAAAGTTTCTTTTTAGATTTTTCCTACAGATTTTATGGAAACCTACGCTGAAAGTCATTTTTGTTCCAAATGGTTTAACCCTGCAGTGCATAGTGTAGCCAATTGGCAACACTTTATATTTAACTTTTAATAAATAAATCAAGTTCTTTGCAACCACTATATTTATATAGAAATATTAATCCTGCAAAAATAATATAAATATGCTACTAAATAAAGTTAAGAATCTATCTTAAAATTTCTGGTGTCAAATTCTGAACATAAGTATAAAAAAATACAATTCTAAAAGAAAAATTCATGCACTGTAGGGTGAAATATTTAACGAAAGAAAGTGGCTTCGGAAGTACTGATATTCAAACAACGGACGAGTGGGAGTCCTGACCTATGTTGCATTTGCAATTCTGAAAAAAATATTTGATTAGAAATTAAATTACAAATACATGCACGGATATATATATAAATATAATGATTGGGATTAAGTACTATTCGAGATACTGAAGTAAATTTGGTGTGACATGAACAAGATCTCACGCTTGATCAATAACGTTAGAATTTCATTTCTTCTACAGATATTTTGGGAAGCATAATGGAATCAGACATGTTGAAATACAATATATTGTGTCAAGGGTGAATGAAATGTATTTGACAACTTTCAACATGTTAAACTACTAACGCGACACAAAAATGTAATTGGAAAATTTTCTTTGATAGCTGTTGCAATAAAAATTTATTTTATTTCTTCTATCGTAGCAATTTAAAATCCTTATTGTTTATCGGTATAGACCACTTCGGAAATATGAATATTTTGTTAAAAAGGTATGTAGTATTTTTTGGATAACTTGAATACATCGAATGACGTTTTAAAAATAAGAATTATTAATTGAGAACTTAAAAAAAGTCAATTTACAATCCAATGGCAAATATTATATGTATATATATATTACCTAACATAAAATAGATTCTATGCACAAAATGCGTAAGATACCTACTTTTAAGCCTAACTTTTTCTGAATAATAATATTTGCGTTGTTTAATCTCAAAAGTTCTGCGATTTCTGATTAAATAAGTTGAAAATAACCAATTAGAAATAGTGATGCTCAAAAGAAAAGTGTGTGCTGTGCGTGCATTTACATATCATTTACCCAGCAATGTCAAGTAATGAAACGCAGAGCAATCAAAGTGTAACAGGCAGGAGTGTCATACCGTGGCCCGCCGGATACCACTAAAATTTTATAGTAAACTTTTCCTTACCTATTCATCCGATTTCTGCAATTCAAGAATTCGACTATTTCTTTAAAATTTACTGGTATCAGGCGGGCCACGGTTTGACACCCCTGATATAAGGGGTGCCCTATTGAAAAGTGGACAGCTGACGTAGCGAAGTTATTAAAGTTGTCGAACTGGTTTTTCATTTGATTATAGCTTCGAGCAGGGTTAGCGGCGCAGGTAAAGTTGCGTCGTTTAGAAAGAAGTTGTCTGTGTGTAACGGGCGGCTTTAACAAAGTGTTAACATAATGAAAGCTTTCAGAGTCGACCAGCGAGAGGTAGCGCATTTTTTGTTTTATGTGTGTGTGTGTGCGTGGCTGATATGCAACGAACGCAGACATTTTTCGACAAATGAAACATGTTTATGGTGAACACTATTTAGGACATATAGCTGTGAACAACTGGTGCAAAAATTTCAGGCAAGGCAGACATACAGTCAAGGATGCACCGAGACTAGGCGAGGTCTACGCTGCCATCACCGATGCATCAGTCACCGCTGTCGATGAAATGGTACAGTCTAGACATGTCGTCTTGTGATTTTCACATCTTGGGGTAACTAGAGAAAGCACTCCGAGGACAATGGTTTACTTCGGACGACGAAGTGATAGATAGGATACGAACATTCTTCCGAGATGATCCTCAAGCGTTCTACGCAAGGCGATTGACCTACTGGTGACATAATGGGACAAATGCCTCAACAAATACGTTGATTGTTTTTAGAGTTGAAATAACTTACTTATTTCAACAGTCTGTGTCTACTTTTCATTTGGGCAACCCTTATACCAAATCCGTATATTTTTCATAAAACATTTAAATAAAAATTAATGGGGACTTTTAAAAATGAATTGGTTTTCTTTAAGAGTAGTTTCTTCGTTAATGACATTAGGCGAACACAAGACTAATTAATTCCTTATATGCAATTTTCTTCTCTAAATCATACACAAAGTATGTAGAATTAATCACTTTTCGAATAATTAATATTGAAAATTAGCCAACATCAACATATAAAATCAGATCAAGTCAAGGAAAACAAACACAGTTTTCAGTGTACTCAAATAATACGATTTTTGGATGCTAGTAATTTCGAAAATTAATGTTTGTGGTAGGTTTCTACAACCAGCAAGGAAAAAGCTAAAAAAAATGATTATTTTTTGCAAAAATGTGTATTTTAAAAGCGGACCATTTGGGAATCCTATATTTTCATTTATATTTCAACAAAACAAATCCAATATAACAATACAGATTTCAACAATGTAGCAATAAAATTACAGTATGTGATAAATAATCACTATAAGGTGTCTTACATTGCACAGTAACACTAGAACACCATTTTACTTTGAAGGGTTTGATACTAAATTTGTATGGAATCTTTTTTCTTTTATAAAAGATAAAAAAGTCTATTGCGGACTATTTTAATTAGATTCGTCTTAGAGAAGTTTCATCATTAATGATTGTAGAATAACTTTGAGCTAATTAATTGTACGTATTTAATTTTACTTCTTTGAATCGTACTCAAAGTAATCAGAAATAAAAAAAAATTGAAAGTTCGCGAATTTCAATATATTAAGTCAGATAATAAATGCATCATTTATTTTAACTTATTGTTTTTTAATAATGAATATAGCGTGGGTAATTGTCCACTATATTTGGTACAGAAATACAGCAGAAAGAGAACGAACAACGTTTGTAAGAGTACAGTAAAACCCCGGTTATCCGAAAAGCATGGGACCAAAGGATTTTGTGTTAACCGGGGTTCCATAGGAATTTTCAGATAATCGTGAGGCTTTGTAATTTTATTCTACCAGATGACACTACTCACCTTTCTCACTTCCTCACAGTCAGGTAAAGCATTAGTGCTTCCAGGTGCTGCAGGAGTCCGTATTCTATTTGATTTCCCCTTCCTGTTTACATATATTTTAATTTCCTCCAAACTTTATTTAGGATGTGAAATATTTTAAAATACAAGCGGGTTTTAATAAGCATGAAGAGCTGAACTAGTTGAAAATGTTGATATTGGCACCTCAATATATTGAAACGCAGGAAGATGCAGCAGGCTAAGATACGTTGTTGCTTAAAAGGTGGCGTAATAAGGCAGCGTTGTTGAAGCAATGCGAAGTTGAAAAACTAAAAAAAATCACAACATATTTTGTAAAGAAATTAAGTGTTCTATGTGGCTATGCAATAATATGTCTGCTTTTACGCAATAGTCTGAATAAGTAAATTGACGCTGTTTATTTATTTCATAAGCAGCATGCTTGTTAAAAAATAAATTTTTTCATATTTAAAAAAATAAAAAGTTTTAAGGTCTTTCGGTTACGTTCGATTTTCGGATAATCGGGGTTCTACTGTACTTAAGTAAAACAAATCGTGGTATCTTAAAGTTTAAATTATAAAAAGGTTCGTACGCTTGTACCACAATTTTTTTATAGAATTTTTCGTTTTATTTAAATGCAAAAAAGTATTATAAATCCCCCAATTAAATGGTGTGACTGTATTTTTTTTCTATTTAAATATTAAATAGAAAATTCTATTAAAAAATTGAGGTAAAAAGTACGAACCCTGCAAAAAGTGAAAGAAAATTGTAATGCAGGTGAGTAAAAAGAAACTGGTTTAATCTCATTTTTCTCCAATCGTGTAACTAAGAGAAATGTTGGGATAATTTCAAGCATTGTATTTTAAATAATATTTTATTTGATGCAAGAACACATTTTGAATTATTAAAATGGAATTGTAGTGCATATTAGTATATTAAGTTACATTTCAATTGTAACATATTTTTATTTTGTGTTTCTGTAACAATAATAATAATAATAAATACTTCTGTATGACTACCCAGAAAATTTGGCAATATGACGAAGATAAAAAAATATGTCATATAGAAATGTTTTGAAATTATATATCCTATACCATAAAATATATATAATTTTTGTATTTGAATAAAATAGCCTACGTATTTTTACTTTTTTAGATTTACTAGAACATAATAAATTATCGGAGAGAAAGAAAAATGAAGTATTAAAACATACATTTCTCTAGTAGTCATATCGATATATTGAAATTACTATTTCGGAAAAAAATAAATAATGAATAATTTATGCATTTTAATGTTACAGTTTGTAAGATTTAATATTATACTTTCTTTCAATTATAAATTCCTCGTCGGTATCAGAGTAAATAATTAACGTTGTTCATAGTAAGCGTTCTTCGTCATCGAACGTTGTATAAGTTTTTGAATTTCAACGCACATTACAGTTTTAATTCTGTAGAAATGTACGTGGAGCTTTTTAAGCCTTTGAGGGGCGGTGGTATATATTATATACCACCTAATTTTAATCCGACTTATACCAGAAACTTTTAATTATATTTTACTTTTTTAACTTTGTCCAGAAAAAGTTGAAAAATCGCTTATTCTTATTTTGAACTAAATTCTTTCCTAAATTCCGGTGGGAATTCAATGTTACAGGAGCACAAGTGTTTGCCCCTGAAAAGGTTAAAAAATTAAATTTACGCACTGTTCAATACAGCCACGGCTGTAATATAAATGAATCACTATTTCCTTAGTTAAGAAAAGACTATTTAGTTATATTATCATGTTAATTGTATTGCATATAAGTAAGACTAAATATATCCTTATAAATAAAAATATTGCTATTTTTGTATAGAATGTTTCGATAAATCTATTTAAAAATATTATGTTTTTATCAGAAAAAAAAATCAAAGTTGAATTTCGATTATACCTAATATAATAAAAAGTGTGGATTGTTAAAAGTTACACACACACACACAAAAAAAAAAAAAGTTATTTTTGATCATATTTATGTAACCACATTTTTTTACGTTTTTACGTACCACAATTTTACTCGCAAATTACGTACCACAATTTTTTAATAGAATGTTGTACTTATTTATTTCAGAAAAGATTTACAATTCTGCTATTTAAATATGAAATAGAAGTTTTCAAATCAGAAATATCGGTGAAGGTGACAAAATCTTTGGAAATTCGCACTTTGTAAACATAAAGTGGAATCTTCAGCTTAATTATAACTGGGAAAAAACATATTAAATTATATGTTCAAGAATCTAAAAAAAATATTAAATCATTATTAATATATATATATATATATATATATATTAAATCATAGAATAATCATTAAGTTTCTCATAGATGGCAGCACCATAGTTTCAGTTATGCGCTGTTGTACAATAATATTCCATGGTCTATCATCTTTTAAAACTTATTTTGGCAACATGTAATGCTATTCTGCAATTAAATGCCTGTGTTATGAGATGATTCCTGAATATCTGGTAAATGTTGCGCTCTTTTTCCCTATATCCTTTTTAATCCAGTTGTATTTGAACTTTATGATTTAATTTCACTGTTTTTTTCTCATTTTTATGGGTAAGGTTTCTTTCCTTTTTATTATTTTTTGAAGTTTATGATTTTTTCACACTTTTTTTTCTGTATTATAGTGTGGTTTTTCCAAAATCATATTCTTTAGCAATGTTATGGCTAATATGATGATGAAACCACACATTTTATTTGTGGTATTTAGGCATTTTGGACTTGAAAATTCTGTCTAAATTCCACAAATTTCAATTTTTCAATTTTTAATTTAATTTCTTCTTCTTTTTCTTTTTCTTTTAAATATGATATCTATATTCAGAGTGTTGGGGAACACTATCGTTGTCAATTAATATTTACATACTAATTCATAATTACATAGTTTTTGTTGGTGTTACGGTAATGTTACATTAATTGTTATATATATATATATATATATATATATATATATATATATATATATCTTCTGAAACTGATTAATTTATTGTTTAATAAATAGAACTAAAAATTAATTTCCGTAGCCGGAAACTGAAATGTTCTATATAATTCTACTTTTTTATTCCGAAAGATAGTTTTCGAGATAATTTTCTACAAAATTTTCAAGACAAATCTAAAGCAAGATTATCGTTTAAAAAATTGTTAATATAAAAATGGACTATTCAGGAGACATGCTTAAGTAAGTTTGCACTTTATATTATACCACGAAAGAGAAAAAAGATAGACAGAAAAAAAAAATTCTTATTGCAACAATAATACATGAAAAGATATTTGGGTATATTAAAGTTTTTTTACTTTCAAAAACTGCAATAAAATCTAAAAACAATTAAAAACACATTGATAATAATATTAAAAAATCCTATCCGTAAATAAAATTAACTGTTTTAATGCGGTATTTTCTAATAACTTAATCAGATTAATGTAAAATACTTTCAAATTTATAACAAAATATTACAACAAAATAACAAAGAATGCAAATGTAATTTTCTAGAAACGTTCACAAATTGAAAATCTGTGTAGTTAATTTCAAGATAACTTTTCATGGACGACTGCATTTACAAAGACAAATAGATAAATCACTATTTCATTGCAGCTGCTTTAACAAAATCATAAACGAATTTATGTCGATGGAAAAGGGGATATCGCAAGATCAATATGTTTATAGTTTACTCAATGACCCAATGTCTTATAAGCTTAAACGGAAGAGACACAATCTCTTTAATTCAGTTGATCCATAAGAAAGAAAAAGAAGCATATCTGACATTAGATCGATGAGATATGTCGTCAGAAAATAAGTAGAGATTCAGATTATATTGACGGAGTTTGAATTTATTCTCTATATCAGTCTATGAAATTGGTTTCAGACACGTTAGCACAGTTACATTAAAAGTTTTAGTCGATATTAACATAACTATATATATATATATATATATATATATATATATATATATACAGAGTTTCCGCCGGTCAAGGAATTTTTCAGGGACAGTACTAAAAAAGTACTGTTTTTTCTTCTTAAAATCCCCCTGACCGTGGTGGCCACCCTGTATACAGGGTGTCCATAATTAAACGACCCTACTTTAAAGTTGTCTACAGACGAAACTATTTGTCAGAAAGTTGTGAAATTTTGTGAAGGACATAATGAAGGAATGGGAATATGTTTAAGCGAGAAAAAAATTAGTTCAAAATTTCACCACCAGATGGCATTTTTAATGAATTACTCATTTAGCATACATTTACAATAGTTTACATATTTTCTTGCAACGGAACATGTTCTACAATGACGGCCATCATTTTCAACTACCATCTGGAATCGTAAGATAGCATAAAATTCATTAAGATACAACTAAATGTAAATATATTGCTTGAAGGTGCGTAAAAACATACATTAAAACATTTAAAAGCACATTAATGTCCTTTTAAAAATTCCAAAACGTTTTCAACCGAAACCCGGTCATCATCAGTGGAAAAACTAAATTGTTGAGTTGAGTTGTTATCTCTTTGCGTTTTCTTGCTTGCCCGGAATAAACTATTTTACTTCAAGGGTTTGGAAATCAGGTGGGATGGGAAAGGTAATCAATGATGCATTAATTCATTCCAGACTGCGTGGATATAAAGATAGTATATATAAGATAGCATGTTTCACAGTTGACAGCAGTGTATTCTGGGAAATGCTACAAACATGTCGTAAAGAAGTTTTGTTGAACATCTTTTGTTGTAATAAAATTTGTAAACTATCGCAAATGTATGCTAAATGTGTAATTCATTCAAAACGCCATCTGGTGGCGAAATTTTGAATTATTTTTTTATCGTTTAAACAAATTCTCATTCCTTCATTATGTCCTTCACAAAATTTCACACCTTTCTGAGCAATAGTTTCGTCTGTAGACAACTTTAAAGTAGGGTTGTTTAATTATGGACACTGTATATATAATTAACATGAAATTACATGTGTGAAAAAATGTAAAAATAAAAAATATTTTTAATAGAAGAAAAATAAAGAAAAAAGGGTACTTTTGTATTTTATCATTCTAAAGTAAACATCATGTCTAGTACAGCAAACATTTATACATATATACACACATTTAGTGGTTATGTTTATAATATATTTTTTAAGTTTTAATTAGTTTTGTTTAATTTTTATCCTATGAAGCGTTTAAAAAAAATAAAAAGATAATTGCATGGATAAATATGAAGTATTACAATTCATATAATACTATAAATAAAAAGAAGATCACCGTATATTATGATTAATGATACTCTTTATCTACATTAATAAAAGAAAATTTCGCTTTGCGTGCGTGTGTGTCTGTCTATCGGCAATAGCTAGGAACATCTACCACGTATAGAGGTCGGAAAATTTGTATGAGCGAAGCAGGGTCCGAAATAGGTCTTAACACCTTCGCGACGAGCGTTCTTTACAGAATTTTTAATCCTTTACCACCAGTTTTTCAAAACAGAAATTTTTGCCTATTTGAATCGCAAAAATGCTTTGATTAAAGAAGGCACAGATTTCAATTAAAAATTACTGGTGGGAATAATCGGGGATTCTGAACATCTTTTGCGTCACGTATACGTGTCGCTCGTCCCCAAGGGGTTAATGAATCTGGGGCGTAGGTTTTTAATTTTTTCATAATTAGCCGAGTTATTAATTAAAAACTCATAAAAAGCGTTTTTTTTTCACCAAAATCGCACAAGAGCGCGGATATTTGGACCTGATTTCACAGCAGAGATAAAAGAAATTAAGAATTATCACTAATTAGCAAAAAATAAGAAAACTGATTAAGATAGCGATTTAATTTTAAAGCATAACATAAAAATATCTTACATAAGTGGGCAAAGTTTTATAAAAATGGGACAGAAATCTTTTTTATTATTCGCGAAAAACTAATTGGCAACAGACATATTTTTAGACAAAAATAGAAGAAAGAATCAGAAAGGTGCATGACTTTAATTAAAAACTGAACTGAAAAGACATTTGTTTTCGCAGATATCCAAAAAGGAAGTTAATTAAGATTTTTTACTAATTACCGTAAATTAAGTAAACTAATTAAGATGTCGATTTGAAAATTGCAAAGAAGAAGTGGATTTTTTTTTTTTTTTTTTTTTTTTTTTTTTTTTTTTTTTACGTGGGATTTATAAAGTTTTCTAAAAATCAGGCGGTAATTTTTTTTCTTATTAAGAAATAATATATATATATTACAGGTAATGACTTAAACTTTTGAATGTGAGATATCAATTCCTCATTTGTATAACTCAAATGTGAGGAGGCGGGGAAAGCAGAATCACAGTAAAAAGGAATTAAAAAGCGTAATGTCTGTCCTTATCTTCCAATTATCAGAAAATTATAATTATTTTTTGTCCCTTTGAAAAACTTTAAGCCTTCATTCACATGTGCACTTCACAATTTTTAATTTTTTTTCTCTCCGCTAGAGGGCGGATTGAAATTTCCATTTGCGTCAAAAATGGGGTTTATCTTCATCTAAACTCACAAAAATTTATAATCAAGTTCCTTAACCTTTATGCCAACTTCCTATAAAATCTATCCAGATGCCGCGAGAGGGAGACACTTAATTACATTTTTATCAATTTTCTCTGACGCTCTTTAAAAATCTTAGTATAAAAAGAAAATGTTTCGTTAAAAAAGTTATAAATACACAGGATGTCCCAAAAGTTTCCGTACAACTTCACACATTTATTTTAAAAAATAATAGAACAACAGCAAAAATAATTACAACAGTACATAGAGTAACTTAAAAAGTTTATTTTTTTTGCCTTTTCATAGATGGTGCTGCACAAGTAAAATAATTTTCGAAAACGTCATTCGTTCGAAAGCGCAATGCGTCGCGTGGTTCATCGAAACGAAATCTGATACTCAAACGCCGAAGTGAACAATCTCGTGGAATTGAAACAAAAGATCCAAACAGTTGTAACTACTGTTGATGTTAGCTTGCTGAAACGCACGTGGATGGAATTGGAATATCGACTTGATATTATTCGTGCAACGAAATGATCTCATGTAGAAGTATACTAAGGTAGTAGAAAAAAGCTTTTTAACCTCTTCACTCCCAGGACGTACGCTGCGTACGTCGTCTCATTTCAGTAATCAGCGACCAGAACGTACGCTGCGTACGTCTTCTCATTTCAGTAATTAGTGAGCATTACGTACACCAATACGTTCACTATACATCTTACGTCATTATAAGAAAAAATAAAAGAAAATAAATAGAAAGAAAATAAATTCCTAAGTTTCATGTATATACAGGGGCTAGTGGTCAGGGAAAAATACAGTAAAAAAAAAGTACCACACCAATATATTCTTATAGAAAAATTCATGTTGATTATTCGATCAAATAATCGACATGAATTTTTCTATAAGAATATACTGGTGTATATCACTTTTTTTTACTGTATTTTTCCCTGACCACTAGCTACCCTGATATACTGTATGTATGTATACCAGTGTATGTGTATGTGCAAGTTTTATGTATTATTTTATACGTATTATGATAACGTTGTAAATCCTTTAACGACCTTACATTCATTACTATTAAATCACGGAAGTTATTAAATGATTTATGACACAAACATTTTGCACCACACAGCCTGGTATATAGGCCTTCACCAGCGAAATTAAGCCTGGGAGTGAAGTGGTTAAGTTACTCTATGTACTGTTGTAATTATTTTTGTTGTAGGCGTATTATATTTTTTGTAATACATTTTTGTACGGAGACTTTTAGGACATCCTGTATGTGCGGTGTACGCCCGCTGAGAGCTTAGATCTCATCTTCAAAAAGAAAGGTTTTCCCCATTTTTTCGTTATAATAAAAAATGATTGGTGGATTGATTTTTTGAGGAACATAAAGTTGTTGCAAAGGGTTTATAACATTCAACGGTGCGGTGAATTTCGCCCGCTGACAACGGGACGTTTGATCTCATCTTCGGAGAAAAGAGAAATTCCCATTTCAAAATGTGAATTCGGGTAAAATTTATAGATATTATGTATTCATCTTTTAGGTGGTCATCGCTCGCTCCAGCGCGTACGCAGTACGTCCTGAACACGGTGCCATAGGCGGACACGAATCGGTGGTTCGTTCAGAGAGATGTACGTCTGGAGCATACTATACGCTGCCGAAGTCAATGACTAATCCCCGAAACTAGCTTCACTTAGAAAGAATTTCAGGGTCGTCCAGATCACGATCTATTAAGCAGCAGGAACATGAACCAGATATTCGTTTTGTAAGAGATTTGTTTGATTCGAGATTCGCTTGATGAGGCACACTAGCCGGCGAAGTCGGCTAGTGTCATTAATAAAACACGAATGAGAGAATATGCAAGATTATTCTATCCTTAATGTCAGAAGAACATGTAAAAAATGTATTCGAGGTCTTCATATCCTTTTCTTTACAAAAAATAAAAGCCGCTCTAAAATTTACTTTAAATAAAATTTTGACAATAACAAATTATAACTTTAAATAAATTTAGCAATTTTGCTGTGGCCCATTTAAATGGCTTAAGAAAATTAATAAATATATATTCCAATTTCTCATTATTTCTAAGATGAAAATATATAACAACGAATACATGGAGTAATTTTCTGGAATCTTTCATAAATTGAATATTTGCCTAGTGAATATGAAAGAAACTATTCTCTGATAACTCCATTGTAAAAACAATATGTACCAAAATCACTATTTCAGGGCATCTACTTTAACAACAGCATAAACGAATTTATGCTGATGAAAAAAAGGTTATCATAAGATCAATGCGCTTATAGTTTAGTCAATGATCCGATATCTTACGACCTTCATCAGAAAAGTTCCGTTAATCCATAAGAAAAAATAAGAAGAATATATGGGATTTGATCGATAGGTAGGGAGCATAACAGTTATACCAGATTTTTTAAATTTTGAACATTATTTAATCGCAAGAAGATATTGAAAATGCTTAGTGAGGGGCAGAATGAATTATTTTGATATTCGAATGAATCATCCGGGAATATACAAAACCTTAGATGACATCCATCGTATTTTTTTTTAATTGATTTCTACCAGACATTTATAAAAAGAAATATGTTACTTTTTTAATTAGAACAGAGTACTACTTTCTCTTTCATATAATTTATGGGGGTAGTTGATTAAAAAAAAAAAATAGAAAGTTTGTCAACTATGCTTTTTGTATACCCGAATAATCCATTCGAATGACAAAATAAATTATAATGTCCTGATTAACAAAGCTATTATTATTTTTGCAATTTAAATATTAAATAAACATTCCTCCTCTTTCAACATTGCAAAGAGTGCATGTACCATGATAAGATGTGTACCAAACTATTCATGGTAAATATACATAGATATTCAGATTAAAATGATGGACATTGAATCCAGCATTCCTTAAAACTAGTTGGACACAATTCAAGATAATTACTTTAAAAATAATTATTATTTATTAAACTGTTCACATATATCTATATAAGCTCCTTAAATATGAAAAAAAATTAGAACTTTATAATGATTTTTACATTTATTCTTTTATGTAGCAAACGTTTTATCTATAACATCAATACATATGTATACACTCTTAGTGATTATATTTGTAATGTGTTCATATAATTAGAACTACATAATTATACGATTAACGAGGTAGAGTAAGAGCCGTGTAAATATTGTAAATATTTTTTTTTTTTTTGTAATAAACATAATTAGATTCATCCAGGATGCTGCATAGAAATTCCAAATATTATAAGAACATTTTCAGATTTGAGATACATTGTTTAAAGCTAGATTGTATTATAAAAATATCGTGGTCTGTGCATAATATATCACTTTGTAAAGATTGCTTTATAAGATCCAAAATGTTAATCAATTTTTCTTCGAAAGATATTATCTAAATTTGTGAAATTCCAGATTAACGTATACAGGCTCTGATGCGGAATAAGATTAAAATTTCCGAATGTTCAAATGTTCTGTTATAGAAAATGCAATCGGAAACATGTTAGAATACTTGAAAGAATCGTAGTCATTTTCTTTAAAACCTATCTTATTAATACTTTACAACATAGATGAAAAGTGCTTATGATTTCGGTTTGTCTTTCTGGTAAATATATTCGGATTGCAGTCTATTGATATATGTTATTTATGTTTAATATGGCGCGCTCACTGTTAAAAACTGAGTATGGAACATGTATAGTTCTGTTACAGAGACACTCAAAAGAATAACGTAACATTATGGTCTCAGATAGAAAAATCGTTTTTGGTTTATTTTAATGAAATTGCACTATTTCAAACACAGTTAAATTGATATACATTTCTGAGATGCGCTAAAACATGCTTACTGAAGAATATAAGGTGCATAACAATTATGATGCGCTAAAACCTACTTACTGAAGAATATAAGGTGCATAACAATTATGGATCATTTACAGGATCACACACAAGCTTTTGTTTACAGTACTGTCTATAAGCAGTAAATGCGAACGTGTGCTTTCAGTTGTAGTACACGTTTTTAAGTTTAACTAATTTTTTTCACACTACGTGGTAGTTGAAAATTCTATAGATCATATACACAGGGATACATAAAATAATTCGTACGCATTACTGTGTGCATTGAGTGTGTTTAATTATTGAGCTATGCATTTTTGAGCTGAACTGTATTTAGTATGCTAAGAAATGTTTATAGAGTATATATATATATATATATATATATATATATATATGTATGTATACAAGGTTATGCAAAATACTGGATATACTGCCGTCAACGGATGGTAATTTCGTAAAGTACGTTTTGAGTTGTGCTGTGCGTTTTTTTAACTGAATTAAAGTTTGATTGAAGAATTGAATATAATTGAATCCTGAATTTAATTTAATATGAGAGGTGTACAAAATATGTAGATTATATACAATGCTGTACAAAAAATTGAAGTATATTTCTGTCTATTGAAGGAAATTGATCAATGCTAACTTTGAACAATGCAATGCGTTTTCTAACTAAACTAAATGTTAGCTTACTATGTAGTTAAATACAAATATGAAAATCTTATACATGAATGCGCAAAATAATGCAAGTGACTCTCTAACTATGTATGATAATTGTAAAAAATGGGTTTTCAAATGCGTTATACGTTTTTGAAATTAGCTCTTCTGAATTACCGCGACTGGATTGAAGCGACATTTTTCGAACTTACTCAAATTAATAATTTCATTATGGGTTTTCTATATTAACTGCATTGGCCATATTATCCTCAGGTGCCTTATATCATATCATTTCAAGCTAGAATGAAAAGAGAGCATTTGTGAGATCATATTATTTGTGTCGATATACTTTCCGAATAAACAGAACCTCACTCATTTTTTAAACATACACACACTAAATAAAACAGTCAAAAAGCTAGTCTCACCGGCACAAGACTCGAAACCAAATTACAAATTTTCATCGTTTAAATCTTTGTCACGAAGAAAATATTTAGAGGACTGGGAAGTAGCCAACAACAACAAGAAAGGTTAGATTATATGCTATTATACCTATGTCTACGTATCGTTAAAATAGGTCACAATTCCGAAATACAGAATCTATTAATATGTTGACAATTTCACTTTGATAATTCCGGTGTACAATGAAATTTGATTTATAAAAATGGGAAACATAATTTGTTGTAGTGAATTTAAAGTTGACCTCGACATTATTCTACGGTAATTTCCGGCGTATAATCCGAAGATGAAACAATCATGTTTGGACCCAGACATTTTATGTTATAAAGTATTACTTACCTGATCGCTGTAAATGATTCGGTTCATTTATTGAATACAATTTCTGGGTTGAAACAGAATTATTTGATTCGCGGATTATACGCCAGAAATTACGGTATTACTTGAAAGAAAAATCTTAACAGGGTACTTTTAATCAATGATATAGGATCTTATGAAACAAGTATGTAATGTATGCAACAATAACAATATTTACATTTTTCAGAAAAATACTATTTAATTTTTTATTATACCAGAAGAATTACTGCAGATAATAGACTTTTACTTGGATTATACCAGTACAATATCTGGGTTAAAGAAATTACGTAAAACATTGCCTTAATATTGTTTTTTAATATTCAATATTATGCAAGCTGAATACATTTATAGAATGTAAAGCAGTATGGCACTATTATTTCAAAATATAAACATTTTCCTAATATTGTTTCTTGAGAATACAAATGTTGCTATACTTAATCGCTGAATATGTAACATGTTTCTGTGATTAAATATAAAAAAAAAAAAACATTATTCAGAAATTATGAGAGAGAGAGAGAGAGAGAGAACTATACGAATCTTTATATAACATTATTAAAGAAATAACTTTTGTATTTGGCAATGAGTGCCAAAAATGACTATCGAGAGTCCGTCTTCCACTGCCTTATGGCACAAGCAAGGCATCTTTAATTCAGTTCTTCCATAAGGAATTTGAAAAACAGCTATTTGATATTAAATCTTTGGGTTGTGTATTCGAATTATACTTTTAGATTAAAATGAATAATTGAAGATTATACAGTGGACGCTCATTAATGCGTCTGTGCTGAAGATGTATCTCCGGCTAATGTGGAAAATCTCGTTTTCCACATCATTTTCTGTTTTAGACATCGTATAATGCGTATTACTCATCGAATAATGCGGACACGCTTTTCACAACCTCAACAATCAGAATCGTAACTGCTTTTGTACATTACTTTTTCAAAAGTAACATGAATGTAACTTTTTGTTACTCAAAGATCAAGAAATTGTCAGTGATAATAAGGAAGATAAAGAAAACTAACTTTCAACCTTCAAAAACGTGAGATGTTCAGAAATTTCTAATGGCTCTTTGCCGACATTCCTCCTCAAAATTTAATGTAATAGCAGACCACATATTTGAGTTTATCGCAAAACTGAAAAATAATGTGGTAAAGACATCATTTGTTGAAGTAACAAAAATAAAAGTGAAAAACAACTTTAGTGAAAGTTAAATAATGTAAGCACGGCATTTTTGTGCCTACTTTGTTTATCATCATATTATCAATGGGATCATATTATCATATCCGAAATACCCATCATACCCATCATATCATCATATCATCAAAGATATCAAATAATGTGTACTTCTCATTCAATGATGCGGACACGTTGAACACAAACTCAACAATTTTTTGTGCATACTATATTGATCATCATATCATCAACTGGATCATGTCATCCTATCATCATAACCATCACATCGTCATACCCATTATATCATCATATCATCAAAGGCATCATATAATGACAGACCTCGAAGCGATCTCTTTTAAAAGAGGCTAAATCAAAATTATGTCCACCACTATTTCCTTACGAAAACATTAGGTTTATATTAATTTTGCATTTGTCGTAGAAACACACTTTGTGAAGAGATTTTTCTTGCAACTGTTGTAGAAATGTCACATCAAAATAACTTTAAAAAATTACCACTGGAACGCTCGAGGCCTGTAATGAGCACTACTCATCGTATAATGCGTAGATGTTTATTACAAACTCTGCGATCAGAATCGTAACTGCTTTTGTACATTACTTTTGCAAAAGTAACTTTAAAATGCAATTTTTGTTACTCAAAGATGAAGAAATTGTCAGTGACAGTAATGCAGAGAAAGAACACTTTCTACATAAAAAAACGCGAGCGGTTCAAAAATTGCTAATGGCTGTTCGACGACATTACACATCAGAAAGTGATATAATAAGAGACCACATTTTTGAGGGTATCGCAAAACTGAAAAATCATCTGGAATTTGGTAAAAAAATCATTTGCTGAAGTAACGAAAACAAAAGTGAAAGATAACTTAAAAGTGAAAGTTAAATTATGTAAGCACGGCATTTTTTTTTTGCATGTTTTGTTCGTCAATAGTATTTTATTTCTTTGTATTAACAAATTACCACTAACTTGTATTTTATGTAAATTTACTAAATTAAAGAAAAAGTTGTTTATTTTAGCATTAAGTCTATAACCTATTTAATTTATCTCAAAAATTAAATTCCATTTATTCAATGAAGAAAGGTATTATTTTACACCTTTGAAATATTTACATCATTTAATATGGACTTCGGTTAGGGCAGACCAAAACACGGCCTATCTTGGAAGTCTACTCTAAGGGTAGTTAACTGTAATTATGTTTGTATATCACTGTATAAAGCTACTTCGAAAATGATATTTACTGTATATTAATACAAGCACATTACAGTTTTCCACAATAGTTGTATACAACGAAAATTAAAATCATTCAAATCTTCATCTTTTATAATACCAACTAGTTATATAAATATTTTGTACAACAATTTGATACAAGTACATTAACGAAATCGTTAATATTGAAAGTTGTATGTAACCCAATTATATTTTAAAAATGAATACGATACGAAATATTGAATATAAAGCAATATTTCGCAAGAAAAACACATTTTGCATTTTGCAATGAATGTCAAGGTAATTCAATTTTAACAATAAAAAACGATTACAATCGTAAATAGTTAGCTTATAATTAATTTCATAGTTTTACAAGAGTGGGCGTGTCTTTCCTTCACCCTTCCTGCAAAATTTAACTTTCTTCTTTCAAAATATTTTCATTGTTCTTACCTCTTAATCACTATTACTAACTATGTATTTCAAAAGATTATATTTAATTTTTAATTCACTCAAGGTTTCTAATCAATCGTGCGCATATCAAAGCTAACAGAGCTCACTGCCATCTCAATTTCTCCCAATTGTAGCCTATTATCGTTTTTCCAATGAATATCTAATTTTTAATGCCGTTTTTAGATTGAATTTATGTTCTTACAATTTCCAAAAAGCAATTTCCTGATAATTTTATTGGTGAGAGCTAGTATATGAATCGGAATTTCTTGACAAAGTATAAATGAATTTATGTCAACGAAAAGGGGTTAACATAGAAACAATATGTTTGTAGTTTACTCAGTGATTGAAAGCCTTGCGAGATATCATCGGGAAAAAAAGACTCTGTAATTCAGTTTATTTATAAGAAAAAAAATTACAATGGATAGGTGCGATGTGTTATCGAAAAAAAAATTATAGATTTAAATTTAAAAAAAATGAAGATTGGAATTAAAGTTATACCGGGTGATTATACTTAAAGTTACGATTTCAAAAATCGATAATTTTAAAACTACTGGTCAGAATGACTTGATATTTTAGCAGAACAATCGTGAGGCAATGGAATTTTGTTTGGCGAAAGAAAAAAATAGTTCCAAATTGTGCCGATAGATGGCATTGTCAGGGTAATGTCAGGGGAAAGACCAAAAGTGTATTCTTGAACCCTTTCCGGCGCGGTGTAAATTTGTTTGCAAAATGATGAAATAATAGACTGACACCGGAATTTACAAACGAATCCATTAGTAAAAGGAAACTTGCTTATTTTCTGGTTCTTAATGAAAGGAAAATTTTAATTAAATATTCTTGGTGCCGTTTGTCAGTTTTAGAATTAAAATTGGATGTCCTTTTTTGTGACCACCGCACGTTAAAGGGTTAAACATAGGAATGATGTTGCCAAAAGGAAAAAAATAGAGTTCAGAGATTTACTAAAAATTTATTAGCGAAAAGACAAGACTACGTGTTTACAGCGACGACAGCGATAATGACAAAAAATGAAAAAAAAAAAGAGCTTCATGGAACAAACACCTTACTGATTATTAAGGCATAAGTTGCTCAATATGCCCTCCGCCTTGTTCCGCTACTAATTGGAAGCGCAAAACGGCATGCTCCACAACAGAGCGGAGGGTATCTGTACTAATGCAATGGGTGTGTTGTGTGATGCTTGCCTTCAAGTTGGCTAGATTCTGAATCCGCCCGCTATAAACAACATTCCTCAGGTACCCCCAAAGTCAGAAATCACACGGGTTTAAGTCGGGGGAACGTGACGGCCACGTTGTTGGAAAATGGCGGCTTATGATCCTATCATCTCCGAAATTATCACTCAGTAGCTGCTTCACAGTAGTAGCAATGTGCGGAGGAGCGCCATCTTGCATGAATATTATGCGATCCACACACTGACGCTGTTGAAGTGCCGGAAGAACATGGTTACGCAAAAGTGCTTCATACCGCTTGCCAGTAACTGTGCAGGTAACGGGACCCGCAGGTGTGATCTCCTCGAAGAAAAATGGACCGACGATAAACGCTGCCGTTATTCCGCACCACACAGTGACCTTTTCAGACTGAAGAGGTAATGGCTGTAGCTGGGACGGATTCTCGGTCGCCCATATCCTGCAATTTTGTGTTTTTACAGAACCTTGCAAATGAAAGTGGGCTTCGTCAGACCACAGAATGTTCCATGGCGATCCGTTCTCCACTTCCATCCGGGCAAGAAATTGTAGTGCAAAAGATTGACGTGCTTCCAGGTCAGCAGGTAGCAACTCCTGCACATGAGTTATCTTGTACGGAAAACAGCGTAAGACGTTCCGTAGGACTTTACGCACCGTGCTGTTCGGCATATCCAGCATTCGGCCAATCCCCCTTGCACTGCTGATTCCAGCATCACTGTCAGTATGTTCCTGTAATGCTGTAGCCACATCTTCCACTGCCGCAGCTGAAAGTGGTTTCCTTCCTCTACCCCGTTTAACGTCAAATGAACCGGTCTCTTGGAATTTAGCAATTATTTTTTGCAGACCATTTGTTGTTATTGGACCTTTTTTTATGGATTTTAATGTCCGAAACTTCCTAATAGCTGTAAGTGCACAGTCATCATTCTTATAAAAAAGCTTCAAGAGCAGAGCGCGATCCTTCATAGTCAGAGTCATGATGAAGCATTCAGGCAAACAGCTGCTGCTCTGCATTTTTATGGTTGCTATGTCTGCGGTGCGCATGTCACGTAATAGTAATTTGCATATCTTCAGACAATGTGAACCCAGACAGCGCCATCTATGGGCACATTTTGAAACTTTTTTTTTTCCTTCGCCAAACAAAATTCCATTGCCTCACAATTGTTCTGCTAAAATATCAAGTCAATCTGACCAGTAGTTTTAATTAAAATTATCGATTTTTGAAATCGTAACTTTAATTATAATCACCCGGTACTTAATTAAAATTTTCCTTTCATTAAGAACCAGAAAAATAAGCAAGTTTCTTTTTACTAATGGATTCGTTTGTAAATTCCGGTGTCAGTCTATTATTTCATCATTTTGCAAACAAATTTACTCCGCGCCGGAAAGGGTTCAAGAATACATTTTTGGTCTTTCCCCTGACATTACCCTGACAACACCATCTATCAGCACAATTTGGAACTATTTTTTTTTCCTTCGCCAAACAAAATTCCATTGCCTCACGATTGTTCTGCTAAAATATCAAGTCATTCTGACCAGTAGTTTTAAAATTATCGATTTTTGAAATCGTAACTTTAATTATAATCACCCGGTATATCATTTTATAAGCTACAGTGAAAAAGTAATATTATTTGCAAATTTTAGTACAAGCACATTAAAGTTTCCTACAACAACTTTAAAAAAACAATATATGAAATTAATTTAAATCGTCAAATATTAATTTCCAATCATTTGTATAAATATTTTTCAAACATTTTGATAGAAATACAAATTGATGAAATTATTATTATTCAAAGCTATATTTAATAAAGACAAATTGAGAGTGAAATACAAAATTTTATTTCATAGTATAAAATATTTTTTACATTTTGCAATGAATGGTAAAAATAATTGAGTGTGTTGGGGGAGGGGAGTAAGTGAAACGATGATAGTCATCCGATTCAAACCAGAAACTTTTAATTAAATTTTGCTTTTTTAACTTTGACGAGAAAAAGTTGAAAAATTGTTTATTCTTATTTTGAACTAAATTCTTTCCTAAATTCCGGTGGGAATTCAACGTTACAGGAGCACAAGTGCTTGCCCCTGAAAGGGTTAAAACACAAGGCTGTTTTTTTCAGTCATCTGCCTTAAGCTTTCTACTGGACTGAATTAGCAAATTCATGTTTAAAATGAAAGCTGTATATTTAAAGATGTGCCCGCACTAGACATTTTTTTTAACATTACCATTTTTATATTTTATCTTTAATTAGAAATGTTTTTTTATGAAATTTCTACAAAATGGTGGCAAATGGATTATTTGCACTGTTGCAAATAATAGGGAAATTATTGCGTCGATTTATCGGTACTGATTATATCTGTATTGATGCCATTTTCTCATTATATTAAAAAAAACTTTAAAAACGTGAACAGAAAATGACGTCACGCTTTAAAGAACACACTTTTTTTTTTTTTTTTTTTTTTTGAAAAAGCTGTATAGACGGTGAAAACGATATTAGATTTAGATTTCATGGGATAAAAAATTCTATGATTGTTTCAAAGAGTAATCATTTTAGCAAATTTTTTATTCCGTAATATAAAGCATGAGAGTCAGAATCAAAATTACTTATCTTGATTATATGATACTGACTGATCATGTATAGAAATAAATTTTAATTTTTCTATAATTTGAACAGTTGAAGTTTATTGAAAACGTATTTTGACAAGTCTATGTTAAAATATTTCTTTTAAGAGTTAAATTAACTAATGTAAGATGGAGTTCTGATTGTAATTATTTTTTAGATTTGTTATACATTCAATTTAGCCGGTCCTTTTCTTAACCCTTTCAAGGGCGGTGTTTGCAAGGCGCGACCGCTTAATTTTAATTCCAAACTGCCAAGTGACACCCAGAATTTTTTAATAAAATTTTGCTTTTATAATATACGCTAAGAAAATATTTTAGTTATTTTCAAATAGATTTGATCGTTAATTCTGGTGTCATTCAAATATTTCAACATTTTAGTAAAAGAAGTCCTTTGCCCTTGAAAGGGTTAAACCTTAATTGCATAGTGATGTAAAATTCCATCACTGTTTATTTAACTTTTAATAAATAAATCAACTTCTTCGCCACCACTATATTTATATAGAAATATTAATTGAGTAAATTTCCCGTGAACAATGTTGTGGAACAAAGTTAAAAATCTATCTTAAAATTTCTGGTTTCTAACATTTAATATATGTATAAAAAAACACAATTGTAAAAGAAAAACTCATGGAAAGAAGGGATAAATTTTATCTCGTACAAATTCTACGGAATTCACTTCGTAATTTATCGTTCTTTATTTCACGAGCATTGACGTTCATTATTCTTCACTTTTTTACGAAACTTCAATTGCATGTTTTAAAAAGACTTTTGTCATTTTCACCCTTTATGCACTTTATCAACAGTGTGCTTCAAAATATTATAATCCTTTTTGTCTTTATCCAAAAGTGCAATAGAACTATTTTATCCTTTGAAGGGTTGTGGGATATTACTTATACCACTTACATTTAATCTCAAAATGCATCAATGACACCGGAATTTTTTAATACAATTTTGCTTTTATAATATGCGTGAAGGAAATTTAATACTTATTTTGAAATAAATTTGTTCCTAAATTCTGGTGTCATTCAATCAATTTACCATTTATTCAATAGAAGTATTTTGACGCTGTAAGGGTTAAGTTGACAGATATTACTATCATCTAAAATTTCGCCAAATGTGCTCTATAATTTTTTCTCCTTGTCCAATCAATTTTTTAGAACCTGTTTTAAATTGAATTTCCTTCCTGTAAATTTACAGAAAACGTTTCCTGATAAATTTATATAAGAAAACAAGTAGATAAATCAGAATTTCGTCCGAGTGTATAAATGAATTTATGTCAAAGAAAAGAGGTCATCATTGAATCAATATGTTTACAGTTTATCTAAAGCATTATGATACTTATCGAAACAAACAAGGCATCCTTAATTCAGTTCATTTATCAGAATTTTGGAGTAAGCATATTTCTCATTTTATTCATAAAATGTGTAGTCAGATTTTACTTTGAGATAGAAATTAAAAGAAAAAGATTTGAGTTAAATACATCTATTAAATATATCAGTGTGTGAAGAGACTGCGAAAAATTTAAACAACATATTTATGATTTAGCACAAGTACATTAAAGTTTTTTACATAAGCTTTATGCGATGCATTTTTTTTAATTATTTACGATGCATGAAGTGAATTGAAACATTCATCTTTTAAATTTCAAATGTATTTATAGATAATATTTACAACATTTTATTACGAGCACATTTATCAAACTATTATTATTTAAAATGTATTTAATACAAACAAATTTGGAAAAAATAGTCCATTACAAAATAATGCTTTACAAAGAAAGAAAATGCATTTTGCAATAAATGGCAAAAATAATTGAAAGGTTGTGAGGGAAAACGATGATAGTCAAAGATAGTTAGATATTAGTTATTCTTCGCTCTTTTTATGCCTGTCCATAACTGTGTTTTTTCAATGAATTTTCAGAGTTCTTTATCAACCTATTTTCAACTATGTTTTCAAAGGATTAGATAAATAATTGCCACTCTCCAAGGTTGCTAAACTATTGTAAGCCTCTAAATTCAACAGATGACAATGTCATCTGAAATTTCAGAAGCAGTGGATTTTCATTGTTTTCCGCTTTTAATTGGCAATAGTCTAAAACAATTTTTAGACTGAATTTCTTGCGGTTAAATTTATAGAAAATAATTCCCCCTTTTATCCTTAAATTATTTCATGAAAACAAGAAAAAAAAATTGGAATTTCATAGCATAGTATAAACGAATTTATTTAAACGATACAAGTGTCATCAGAGAGTAAAAATATATATCATTAATCCAGTTAATCTATCTAAAATTCGAAAAAATCATGTTTGTGACTAAATCGATAAGAAGTGACATCGAATTATGTACTGTGAGACTAAAATTAAAAAACATCAAGATTTAAAGAGTCATCATAGTGTCAATATTTTCATAATTTACTCAGGTATTCGTTGTTTTATGAGACTCGTACGAACAGACTAGATATTCTTACTTCAGTTAACCCATCCGAAATTCGAAAAAAAAAAAGATTTGTCTCTAAATCGATCAGATGTTTTATCGAATTTGTATACTTTGAGATTAAAATTTAAAACATGAAGATTTGATAGTTCATAATAGAGTCAATATGTTCATAGTTTACTCAGAGATTCGTAGTTTTATCAGACTCATAAGAACAAACAGGATGTTCTTAATTCAGTTAAGCCATCCGAAACAGGAAACTATGAATAAAGAGGAATTGATGTATCCTCACAATGCTGAAGATACAATTATAACTGGTTCCGTAAAGCCTGATTACCACGGTACAAACATACAAGAATTTCAATAGAAAATTTCTCCTGATTTAAACGACTTATGCATGCAAAATATCTATCAAAATTAGGGTAAAAATATCTATTCGTTTTACAAGGTGACGTTTGGTCAGGCTGTAGTTACGCGCTGTTGGTCCGACGTATTTTGACAACATAAACAATCCTCCTGTCAAAGGCAGTCAGTAGTAGAGGAATGTATGTTGGCCGTCAGCAGGCGCTGTGTGCGTGGTGGAGGTGGGTACCGGAAGTGAGCCTGGTAGTGGAAGCGGAAGTGATGGAAGATAAGACAGGAAGTGAAAGAAGATAAGACAGGAAGTGAACCGGAAGTGTTGGAAGATAAGAGAGGAAGTGAAGTAGGGGAGGGCTTAATTTTTTTGAACCGATAAGGGAGAGAGGGGAGGGCTTATTTTTAGGGGGGCTTAATTTTTTTGTGAAAAATAAAGGGTTTTAATCAGATTCTTTCTTGTCAGGGAATTTTTTTTTTTTAAATACGAAGTTTAGATGTAAGATATTTAAGAAATATAAACTACAACTTGGAGTACTTTTTGAAATTTTCTTATTTTTAGGGGGTCTTTTAGGTAGGGGAGGGCTTATTTTTAGGGGGCTTAATTTTTTTGCAGGAAAATAAAGGGAGATGAAAGGATTGGACCGACCTATAGGTGAACTGCGATTGAACAAAATGCACATCATTTTTTGTAAATAATATGTGTAACCTTTTCGAGTAGAGTTGAGGGGTAGGAACCCTGCTGTAAAAATAATAATATTAATAGAATATACAATTTTTTTTCATAAAAGTTTCTTATGGTTGGTGGGAAATGTTAAAGTAACAAAAGGTCAACAGTGCTAGTGGAGTTGAGGGGTAGGAACCCTGCTATAAAAATAATACCTGTAAAAGAAATATTTATGTGCTACCTTTCGCGCTCGTCGACCTAACTGTTCAGAGTTTAACATGAGATTTACTTATAATTCACCTGTAAAAGAATTTTTTTTTTTCATTCTTTAAACATTAACTTAAATGTGAATGAGATTAAAATAGATGCGAGGGCTAAATTTTTAGAGAGTTAAAATGAAAATCCACTGAGGGTTGTGTTAAATAAAAGGAGATGATCGACTTTGACAGCATTTTTCTAAAAGTTTATTTATCGAAAAAGGAATCATACGTTTCGATTATATTTGTTAACTATTATAGTTTAACATTAAAAAGCAGGTAGACATTCACATCTTTAGCGCTCGTCGACCTAACTGTTCGGAATATTTTTCGAACCCATTATGTTTGACTTTATAAAAGTTTCATGTAAAAAATTATTCTTTAAGTTTTAACTGAAATGAGATTGAAATAGATGTAATGGCTAAATTTTTAGAGAGTTAAAATGAAAATCCACTGAGGGTTGTGTTAAATAAAAGGAGATGATCGACTTTGACAGCATTTTTCTAAAAGTTTATTTATCGAAAAAGGAATCATACGTTTCGATTATATTTGTTAACTATTATAGTTTAACATTAAAAAGCATATAGACATTTACCTTTCGTGTTCGGAATTTTCTTCGAACCCATTATTTTTGACTTTATAAAAGTTTCATATAAAAAAATTATTCTTTAAGTATTAACTGAAATGAGATTAAAATAGATGTAATGGCTAAATTTTTAAGGATTTAAAATGAAAATTGTGATAGCCATGTAAATGAAAGTAATGCGATTACTTTGCTTCATAAAAACCTAACACGAAAAAAGCTGGTAGACGTTTACCTTTCGCACTCGTCGACCTAACCGTTCGGAATTTTGTTTAAACTTCTCTCGAGTTCGTCGACATAACCGTTCAGAGTTTTCGTCGAAATCCGTATATAGATTAACTTACAATAGCTAACTTTTTTAAGGGAAGTTTAAATAACATATTTCCCAAAGTGTCTTACAAACATTTAAGAATTTATACACACATAAGAACCTCGCCTATAGGTGCAAGGTTCTGACTTTAAAGCTACTAGATGTTGAAATTTAAACTTCTTGCGCTCGGCGACCTAACCGTTCAGAGTTTTTTTTTTTTCAAACCTTGTGTCAATACGTGTTAGGAACCCTTAGAAAGACCTACATGGAGGCACTTATCCCTAATATAGATAATCAACCCTAAACTAACCAGTTACAACACACAAGACATAATCATTACATTCAGTTAATAAGTGATTTGACATGCAAAATATTAGATATAAAAACATACAATATGATATATACAAAACAATTTTAAAGATTTTTTTCCCTTTCATATGAACAATTTTTAGCAATAATTTAACTTGAGAGCAGGTATTTGTTTAGAGTTATACGATTATAATAAATTTTCATTAGATTTGACATTATACAGCCAACATTTAAAAAAAGAGAACGACATCTAGTTTTTTTAACGTCACATATTTGAATTATTAACCTATTTTAGTTAAAAGTATGATACTTAAGTGATTTTATTTGAAAAATCAATTCAACATTTTAAAAGCAGCCGAAAGATTTTTACTTTTAAAAATAACTAACAGAATTTTTTAAAGCAGTAAGGTAGATGACACTAACTTTAAATTAACTTTTTATAGGTCACTTTAAATAAAATACATATTTTTTATTATTATTAAAGAAAAATATAAACTACTCACACATTATTATGCTGCATTTTAACATAACAACATTCACAGTAATAGACATGCGATTAAGACCATTGGAATTCTACAACTTTTCTGCTGACATGTGGTCACAGAGGAAATCTTTTCATATAGAAGGCAAAATAAGATAATGATAAACATGATTCGTTATGCATATGTTGAAACAGGAAATTATTTAAGACGTGTGATTAAGACCATTTTACATGGTATTACAGAATAAATCTTTTCATAGGATGCAAGATAATATCACATAAGGTATTGATAAACGCGATTCGTTATGCATATTTTAAAACAGGAAATACATCCGTCAGATAACATTACTTTGTTTATATGAAGTGACCAAATACAAATTTTGCTGATTTAATTAATTTTATTTTGAATTTGAAAATAGTATTGACAGAACATTCAAATTTTACTTTTGCACAATATTTAAATAAGGGAAATTGTATACAATATTTAAAAAAAATTAATTAGGAATATTAGAAAAGGAGAGTGCTTTAAGGAAAATACGTTACGATTTTAAAACTTTTTTTTTTAATACATTTCTAAGTTTTATAAACTTTATCGAAAAAAAGAAAAGAAACTTTTTGCATGTGACTTTTTTTAACCAATAAAATGCTAGTATTTTGAAACAAGCACCCCCTACATGAGAATGTTATTTTACGAACAAAGTGTTTAATGCTATACAATACTTTGTGATTGATGTAAAAGGTTGTGATTTTCGTCTAAGTATTAAAGTTGATATGGAACGATTCATGCAGTCTTGTGAAGGTGATAAAACCATGTCACCTTTAACAATTAAAAAGGTACCCTATTTGTGCAAGTCATGTAACAAAACATTTCCTCGAAAAGTTCACTTAGTGTTTTTTATGAAAAATCATCTAAAGGAAAAGTGTTTTCGCTGTGAGGTGTGTGGTGAAGTTTTTTCGCAAAAGATTCACAAATCGCCCAAACAATTCAAGTGTAGTGATTGCAACGAATTGTTTTCAAGAAAGACAGACTTATTGAAAGATAAGAAAACTCACAACTTAGCAAAACAACATTCATGTACAAAGTGTTGTGAAATATTTAATTGTGAATCTGATTTTTTACAACATTGTGATACATTTCATAAAGCTTTACCTAACATTGCGAAATCACCCTGTTTGAAAGATTTGTTATTTGAACTGATAGTGAAGCTTATAGATTAGTTCGAACTTATAGTGAATTAAAAGACAAAATGATATACGAAATATGTGAAGTGGAATTAACAGATCAAAACGTGCATGTATAGAATGCCTTTTACAAGTTGTTTAACTGATTTTAAGATTTCACTGAACGAGTGACTTATTGGACATTACAAAAATTTTGAAATTAGAATTGTATACATCTTAATATGACAGAATTATTTGATGTGTGTTATTTTAAATGATGAATAAAATAGTTTGATTGCGAAAAAAGTGTTTTCTTTAACCCACACTGTTAAAACTGATGTTGTGTATTTTGAATGACTTAGACAAAATGTTAATTTAAAAAAAGATTTTAACATGAGATAAGAGTTTTATAATAAAAATTGACTCACCTAAAATTTTTTCAAGATAGTCTATCTACGTTTCCAATCTAAACTTGTTATCAGCTTGCTATATGCATGTTTGAGTGACTCATTTTTACCTGTGTCGAACTGTCTGTTGGGAAAATGATTGCCATTTTTAACACGTGTAGACGATTTTTACCCGGAAGCTGTTTGAACTATTAAATTTCAGATATCACCCATTTTTCTACAACATTTAAATATTTTAATGTATTTTCACTTGTATATTGGAAACTTGGGATTATCACCTTTATATCGGAACATGGAAGATAGAAAAAATAATAACTTTACACTGAGACAATATTTTAATCTAACAAAAATAGACTTAACACATTGTTAGAGGTTTTGGAAAAATATATAGTTGGTTAAAAATTTTAGAAAATTTAACATAAAGTAACAAATTTTAGAAAATAAACATTTCGATAAATGAAAAAAATTAAATTTTGGTGAACTTTACACTTAGACAATACTTCAAACTAGGAAAAAATAATAACTTTACACTGAGACAATATTTTAAACTAAGGAAAAATTAGACATAACACATTGTTAGAGTTTTTTTTTTAAACTATCTAGTTGGTTATAAATTTTAGAAAATTAGCAACAAATAAACATTTCATTAGATTGACAAAAGAAAATAATTAAATTTAAGTAAACTTTACACTTAGACAATGTTTCAAACTAAGAAAAATAATAACTTTACACTTATACAATATTTTAAACTAAGGAAAATTAATAACTTACACATTGTTAAAGTTTTTTTTTTAAAACAACACAACACTTTCAAAGCAGTGGAAATAGTATACCTGTAAAAAATTCAACTTAGTGGAATTTAATAGTGAAATTTTTTAACCTCACTCATTTAAAAAATAAAACTTTATAAAATTTTAAGTAAGCAACTGTTAAACATTTTGAATGTCTTAGACAAAGTAGGAATAAATTTGTTGAAATTCTATAAAACATGAAAAATTTCATAACTTTTAAAGGAAATTTTATTTATGATGAAATAAACTCGAGGTATTTATTATATGTTACTTAAACTACAAGAGAATTGATTGAAAATGTGCTACTTTTAATCACTCACAAGATAAGACATGATGTTAGGAATTATAGATAGGTTTTTCTCCCACACATGACGTCACTGATAACATATTTACTGACCAAGTCATAAAATCATAGTTAAGGGTAGGTTTATGAACATGACGTTTCGTTGAGATTTAAGATATTTGAGAAATAAAAACTACAACTTTGATTACTTTTTGAAATTTCCCCCTACATAAGAAAAATAACATAGAAAAATAAAATGAAAAGTCGTATTTGAATGGAATCGAATTATTATCCTTTCACTTAACAGTTGAATGCGTCGGCAATTACATCACAAAGATACTGATTGAATATATTGTGTTTCTTTTTTAAGGTTAAATTGATTTAATATTCAAGTTATTTCTTAATGATACACTTAAAAACAATAAACTTAATTAGCATTCAAAAAGCAAATGATCACATTATTGTGTAAAACAATCAAATGTTTTAAAAGTCACGAGTTAAAATTTGAAATGACTTAGAGTTTAATTAGAATTTAGATGTGAACCTTTTAAAATGAAATAATAGTTTTTTTGTATCGCCCTCTATCGGTGGGTAATAGAATTAAGAGATAATTAAAAGTTTTAACTTGAATTCGAACCCACAACCAAAATTATTTTTCGGTTTTATAATTTAGGATAGGTTTAACTGAGCAAGCCATGATATAACAGTATTTATAGACGATTTAAGATATTCGATAAAGGAAATCATCTAAATTTCTAATTTAATTGAAGGGTTTACTGCTTAAAGTACTACAAAATGAGTACAACACGATGCATAGTTTTTTAATTAATTATATTTTTCGAAAGGTTAAATTGAATTATTGATAAACTTAGGATTTATGTTTAAAGTGAATAAACTTGATATGTTAGGTTCACTTAATAACAGAGGGTTGAATAAGTTATTTTTAATAAAAATAAAGTTTACTAAAAGTTTTTAAAGTTAAAAAAAAATGTAAGTTACGTTAAAAAAGTTAACAAAAATATAGTTTTAAGAAATTTAAAGTTTACAAAAAGTTTGAAAATCTCTATGTTAATCAAAATTAACTTTTTAATTTTAACTATTGAGAAACTATAATCTGTTTATCCTTGTAACCAACTGGTGCATATCAACTATCTGCACATGTGCAGTAAAAACATACACTAACTTGAGTCCGATTTTAAATTATTTGCTAATTTTTATACAGCTCGATTACCTTTCAGAAACAAAACAGAATGAAATACTTACCAAAAAACACGTCAACGTCTTATACTTGCTTTCACTTAACTAATCTTTCTACATTAGCTTTGCTAGGGGGCGCTGCCATCGCCACTAGAGACGCTACTAGTTTCCGGTTTGTGACGTAGTTTCCGGTTTGCGATAAGAACAAGGTTAAAATAAAACCCACGTGCATTCAGTTGGTGTTGTTTACCTGTACCTTGTTATAAGCCGTTTGCCTTCTCTTGGTCACTCGCTTGTCCAGACTTGTTTATGTGCTGCACGCCTGTTTTGCTGACTCATCTCTTGCTTTAACTGTTTGGACTTGTCTGATGTCAACTATCTCAGGTCTTTTGTCATAGCTTGAATGTATTTTATGTCGATCACTTTAATATAAAAGTTATGTCCCAACTTACTTAAACTTTGATAAAAATATTATTTATTTATAAATTATATCAAATTCTTATTTTTCTAACACATTTACTAAGTCACTTTCGTTCAAAAATATGGTAAAGCCCGATTTTAAATTGAAGTTTAGGATAAATTCCCCAAATTTTGTAACATTTTAGCACTAATAAGAAATATTGTAAACACCCTGTACATAAAAAATAATATTAAATTCCCAAATTTTGTAACATTTTAGCACTAATAATAAATATTGTAAACACCCTGTACATACAAGTTTTGTAAAAATAATATTACTTATAGCTAACTCGTTTAGTCGCATGATAAGAACCTTCAATATCGCTAAAATCAGTGTTAAACGAAAATGCAACCATAGGTTTTACCGTCTAATTACATGTCTTTACATATTATTTTAAAATGTAAAGCATTATATCTGAACGAATGATATAAGAAAAAGTTAGAATAGATCACATATTTTTGTTATTAAAAAAACTTATATGCAAACACACACTTACAAGGTTACAAGACTCGACAAACGATTCACCATGTTTTTTAAACTTAGTAAAATATTTTAAATTTATACCTATAAAAAGTTAATTTAAAGTTAGTGTCATCTACCTTACTGCTTTAAAAAATTCTGTTAGTTATTTTTAAAAGTAAAAATCTTTCGGCTGCTTTTAAAATGTTGAATTGATTTTTCAAATAAAATCACTTACACTGTTAAAAATAAATCCGTTAATTCACAGGAAAAGTACTGGCAGCGAAGTTGCCGGACTTTTTCCGTTCCGTTAGTAGATTTTCCGTTTTGAAAGATTGAAGAAACGGTAACTTTCTGTTATGAATGACCTCGGTTTAAAAAAAAAAAAATTCTCGATCTGTTTGTGCTGCCATCTGTTGACTGTAACAGGAGTACTTAATTTAATATTTTAATATTAAATACTCACTGGTACAGATTTCCTGGCTGCCCTTGGGGTTCGAACTAGGGATGACAGCGACATGAGCCGAGTGTTTTACCTCAAGACCAGCGGACCCTTGCTAGAATAGGAGTTTGAAAGGATCATAGGGGATTTCTTCAAATCGCTGCTTGGAACTTAAACAATCTGGGGTTTAGAAACTTAGCAACTTTGAAATTAAGTGGGGGGATATTTTGTTATAAGATTATGATTGAAAAATTTAGTATTAATAGAGGATTGAAACATGAATTATATTAATTCCTAATTTGATTGTTAGATGCAAAATATGAATATTATATTTTGAATTAAATTCGATAAAGTATGTCTGCTTTTTTGAGAAAATCGATTTTTTTTCAACTATTATATATTTTTTAAATGTGTTCTGTTAGAATATATTTTCATTGAGAGTGTCTTTTATAACTTTAAAAAGCAAATTACGAATAATAGCAAAGGAATGAGAAAGTTATTTGTTATTTTTTTTTATTCGGAAGCATTATTTTTGTTTGTTGCTTTTTTGCGTAAAATCGATTTTATTTTCACTTAATTTAACTATTATATATATATATATATATATATATATATATATACTAAGCTATTTGTTTAGAATATATTTTAAGTGTGAATATTTTTTTGTAACTTTAAAAAATAAATTGCTAATAATTTTAAAAGCATGGGAAAATCAATTGTTGCTTTTTAAATTCGAAAGAACTATTTTGTTCTTTTAAATAAACTCGAATTTTTAATTTATTGAATTTTTAGTTTTTCTGTGCTGCAACATGTCAGTTTTTTAAACATTGGAAATAAATATGCAGCAGATAACGGAATATCTCCGTTGGCCACTTTCTTCTCCTTCTGTTCCGTTGTTTTCAGGAAATATGAAGAATTTTTCTGTTTTTTAACGGAAAATGCCCTCTGTCGTGAAAAGGGACTTTTTCTGTGAAATTCAGGAAAAAAACCCCGTGAATTTCAGATTATTTTTAACAGTGTAAGTATCATACTTTTAACTAAAATAGGTTAATAATTCAAATATGTGACGTTAAAAAAACTAGATGTCGTTCTCTTTTTTTAAATGTTGGCTGTATAATGTCAAATCTAATGAAAATTTATTATAATCGTATAACTCTAAACAAATACCTGCTCTCAAGTTAAATTATTGCTAAAAATTGTTCATATGAAAGGGAAAAAAATCTTTAAAATTGTTTTGTATATATCATATTGTATGTTTTTATATCTAATATTTTGCATGTCAAATCACTTATTAACTGAATGTAATGATTATGTCTTGTGTGTTGTAACTGGTTAGTTTAGGGTTGATTATCTATATTAGGGATAAGTGCCTCCATGTAGGTCTTTCTAAGGGTTCCTAACACGTATTGACACAAGGTTTGAAAAAAAAAAACTCTGAACGGTTAGGTCGCCGAGCGCAAGAAGTTTAAATTTCAACATCTAGTAGCTTTAAAGTCAGAACCTTGCACCTATAGGCGAGGTTCTTATGTGTGTATAAATTCTTAAATGTTTGTAAGACACTTTGGGAAATATGTTATTTAAACTTCCCTTAAAAAAGTTAGCTATTGTAAGTTAATCTATATACGGATTTCGACGAAAACTCTGAACGGTTATGTCGACGAACTCGAGAGAAGTTTAAACAAAATTCCGAACGGTTAGGTCGACGAGTGCGAAAGGTAAACGTCTACCAGCTTTTTTCGTGTTAGGTTTTTATGAAGCAAAGTAATCGCATTACTTTCATTTACATGGCTATCACAATTTTCATTTTAAATCCTTAAAAATTTGGCCATTACATCTATTTTAATCTCATTTCAGTTAATACTTAAAGAATAATTTTTTATATGAAACTTTTATAAAGTCAAAAATAATGGGTTCGAAGAAAATTCCGAACACGAAAGGTAAATGTCTACATGCTTTTTAATGTTAAACTATAATAGTTAACAAATATAATCGAAACGTATGATTCCTTTTTCGATAAATAAACTTTTAGAAAAATGCTGTCAAAGTTGATCATCTTCTTTTATTTAGCAACTCTTAGTGAATTTTCATTTTAACTCTCTAAAAATTTAGCCCTCACATCTATTTTAATCTCATTCACATTTAAGTTAATGTTTAAAGAATGAAAAAAAAAATCTTTTACAGGTGAATTATAAGTAAATCTCATGTTAAACTCTGAACAGTTAGGTCGACGAGCGCGAAAGGTAGCACATAAATATTTCTTTTACAGGTATTATTTTTATAGCAGGGTTCCTACCCCTCAACTCCACTAGCACTGTTGACATTCTGTTACTAAAAATTTAGCCCTCACATCTATTTTAATCTCATTCACATTTAAGTTAATGTTTAAAGAAGGGAAAAAATTCTTCTACAGGTGAATTATAAGTAAATTTCATGTTAAACTCTGAACATTTAGATCGACGAGCGCGAAATACAAAAAGTATTGTTTGTTGTATGCGAATCGAAGGCAACAATGAGTGGTGTGGCGGCCATGCGACCCCTGCTTAGTCAGATAATACAACCTATATAAAATTATTTAAAATTTTGTATGGGTTGGGGGGGCCTTTAGCTATCACATATATCAAGCAAGACTTGTTTTTTTTTTATTTCTAGGTTCCGTGAAGCTGAATTTCCTCATAGACACTCTACATCTTTAGCAGACGTCACACATCTGATTTCCCGTATGACACAACTCTCGCTTAAACATAATAATAATAATAATTAAACCCTTTTATTTCGTTACAGGTCTCTCGCAGATGACTGATGAAGCAGGATTGACAGATTTAAAAAAAAAAAATTGTGGCGTTATGAATTGATTTCATAGCGGGTGGTTATGGTGGGTCCACAATAAAAATAAAAAAAATATTGTACATTCTGTTAACATTATTATTTTTTATAGCAGGCTTCCTACCCCTCAACTCCACTCGCACTGTTCGCATTCTGTTATTTTTAAAGCAGGCTTCCTACCCCTCAACTCCACTCGACTTTGCTGAAGCATAATAATAATTAAACCCTTTTATTTCGTTACAGGTCTCACGCAGATGACTAGTGTAAAAGAATAGGTAAAAAAAAAATGTGGCGTTTTCATAGCGGGTGGTTATGGTGGGCCCCCAATTTAAAAAAAAAAAAAAATTCCCTAACAAGAAAGAATCTGATTAAAACCCTTTATTTTTCACAAAAAAAATTAAGCCCCCTAAAAATAAACCCTCCCCTCTCTCCCTTATCGGTTAAAAAAATTAAGCGCTCCCCTACTTCACTTCCTCTCTTATCTTCCAACACTTCCGGTTCACTTCCTGTCTTATCTTTCATCCCTTCCTGTCTTATCTTTCATCACTTCCGCTTCCACTGCCAGGCTCACTTCCGGTACCCACCTCCACCACGCACACAGCGCCTGCTGACGGCCAACATACATTCCTCTACTACTGCAGTCAATTTGATTTAAATTAAAAGCTAATTTTAATTAAAATATTAAAATTTGAATTGTTCTTATTCTAAATTTTTTTTTTCTATAAAATTAATGTGAAAACCTTAAATAATAATTACATTTTAATACCAGTAGTACAATAGACAAAAAAAGAAGAAAGAAAAAGGAAAACAAAGGAAAAAAAAACAATGCTGCAAATATTCGTATAAAAATGTGACTGGCCATAATAAATTAGTAATAACATCTGCTAAATAATGCTGTACTTAAGATTTCTTTAGAGTGTTGTGTATACAGAAATTACTTCAAACTTTAAAGTTTTCAATACTAACACCACATCTTTACATCATACTTGGACTCCTCGGAAACTTTTACATTAGTAAACCAAGCGGGAAATCATTTGGTTTATTAGTTTAGAAGTTATGTAGGTTTAAATCTTGAACTCTTAATGTTAACTTTCAATGGTATCAAAGGTGACCACAACCCCATTTACCTAGATAAAGTGTCATATAAATCATGTTGCAACCGGTAGGATAAATTAACTTTTAATCTTTGCAAATAAGGATTGCAATACGGGTAACTTTTTAATTAAAAAAAATGCATGGCAGAAAGAGCTGCAATTTTGAATTCACATATTTAAATATTTTGGAAATAGATTTCTGTTAAAAAAATTCATAGGTTGCAATTCATGTCCTTTTTTCAAAAATTAACCCAAAATATATATGGTTTCGAATTTAATGCCACCACTAAATTTTAATATCATTCTTCAGCAGTGTTGTGAGTTTGGCCTCCTTTTTCATTCACACATTTCGATTCTATACCAGAAAATTGAAATAGAAATTTTTGCTTTATTTAATAACAGAAACTTCATGATTACTTAAAGTTAACAAAAAATCTCAAAATTCCCGGTAAGAATTCGGCATCTCTGAACTGAACAGAATACCGAACTAACAACCGAAATTTTATTAGTTCACTTGGCGAAGAATTCTAATAAAATTTAGTGGTGGCAATCAGCCCATTTTTAAAAAAAAACATGAAAAATGCATTTTTTCATTTTCGATAGTTTGTAGACGATATTAGCAACAAAATTACTAAGCCACTGAAAGAGGTAATACAAGTGCATTAAAGTTTTTTTACAATAGCTTTATACAATGTTATATAAATTTTACTGAAAAATTAATATTTTAAATTCCAGATATTTATTTAAACAGTATTTCCAATCAAGTACACCAATTAAATTGTTGTAATTCAAAACTGTAGTAAATAAGGACAAATTTTTAAAAATCAGTTCAATTATAAATATTATGTTATAATGGGAAAATAAAATTTGAATTTTTCAAAGAATGGCAAAAATAATTTTTTAAAGCCGTTTTTAGATTGAATTTGTCTTCAGTACATTTTCAGAAAATCATTTCCCGATAAATTCATTTATGAAAACAAGAAGATAAAGCGTCATTTTATCGCAGAGTATAAACGAATTTATGTCGGCAATAAATGGGTCCTCTTAGAATAAATATATTTATATTATATATATATATATATGTTCATACTTTATTCCATATGAGTTCCATCGGGACAAAAATACATCTTTAATTCCAGTTCATCCATAAGAAATATGAGACAAAATCAGGTTTGACATTAGATCGATGACATTTGTTCTCGAATTATACTTTGAGATTGAACTTAGAAAAAATAGACTTGAATTAAGTCCATACATCATTGTAATGAGCTACTGTGAAAGACTTAAACACCAATATTGTAATAGAAGTACATTAAATTGTTTCATAGAAGCTTTCCACAATGATATATGAATTTAATACAAAATTGTATATTTCCAATTTTACTTATTTATATAAATAATTTTCACATTATTTTGATGCAAGTACTTTAGCAAATTATACATTACAAATACAAAGATCTGTTATGTTGTTCTGAAAGTACTTTCCGTTTGGGAAATTTAGCTTGTACCGGAAAACTCTGTCATTCAATTGTTAGAGATTAATTCCGATATCTAACATTGATGGACAAAACTTTCCGCGACGAATTAATTTTCCGAAACGGAAGGAAATTTCCAAACAACCCAATACTTAACCCTTTCCGGCACAGACAAAGTCTGTTCCTAAAATGAGAAATAACTGACTGGCACCGGAATTTACCGACGATTTTTTTAGAAAATAAGAGCTTCTTATTTTAAGCTTTCATTATAGAAACAAAATTTATTTAAAATATTCTTGGTGTCGTTTGCAAGTTTGGAATAAAAGTTAGGTGTGCCCGGAATGGGATCACTGTGCCGGAAAGGGTTTAACCCACTAGTGTTTAAAGCGTACATTCGACAAATTTCTATTTAAAAATTTAGAAATCATACTAGATATTTTGAATTATTGACGTTGCTTCATTTAGTGACAGACGTTACCCGATTTAAAAAAAAAAAAAAATTCTTTTTTTGGAATTCCCGGTACGGATAAGGAATTTTCTTAATAAAAAAAGGAATCCTGAAATGGACTCATATATGCGTCTAATAAGGTCCAACTATGGTGCAAATGGGTTGAAGGGTTACAAAAGGATACAATAGGTTATCAAAGGATCAATATGTTTATAGCTTATTCAATGATCTGATTTCTTAAGAGTTTCATCGGAACAACAAATATATCGTTAATATAGTTCATCGATGAGATGAACTAATCGATATAGTTCATCTATGAGGAAAAGGGAAAAAAATATATTTCACATTAGATTAATAGGATGTTACTCGAAATAAAAAATTTAAATAATAAAAAATACTAATTTATTAAACAAATTTTCATCATTAGCTTGCATTTAAGAAATTTGTTTTTAGTCACAAAATTTCAATGTTTACAGGAAAGAAGAGTTTTTATTCTAGGATATCGCGAAACGTAAGCCATTTCAACTGACATGCTGTTTAATGGAACAATGATACCTACCATATCCAAAGAAAAGTTTCTTGATAACCCAAGTAACAAAATTCAATTAATATCTATGATGAGTGATAATTTCGCATCAGCTGAAATTGCATGCAAGAAAGCAAAAGAAGGTGCAGACATCTTGTTTCTAAACACTGCTTTGTCCTTGGCTTCATCAAATGAGACGGTGATTATAGTTGGAGAGGATGTATAGACTTCTTGGTCATTTTGATTGGTCTCTGCAGGGCTGAAAACGTTTTCTTTTTAAAACCTGGAAAGTACACCGCTTCTCCAGGACATTTTCTCCAATTAATGCTGTGAGTTCAACAGTTGCGGAAAACATCCTCTTCCTACATTCTATAAGCGGGTGCAATACAATGTCAGCGCCATTTATGCAATGAAAAATGAAATTCCTCAAAACTCATATGAATAATCCAGATGCTGCTGACGTTGTTAAAGTATTCAAATACTCAAAGGCTACTCAGGGGATGATTGCAGCTGCTGGGAAACGTTTCTTTGTCTCGCTCTACGGCTATAGTGGGACGAATGTGCCTTCGCTGAATTACCTAAGGTGTATTTCGTACAAGAAGTCAACCTTTAAATACAGTTCTTCTATAATTGCTGGTTTACCACCATCTGCAGCTGCAGCAAGACAGAACTCTTTAAGAGTATATTACCAGGGGCAGCAATGGCTGGGAGTTGAAAAAAATGCTGAAGAGTGGGGATGGAAGAAAACAAATATTGTCCTTGAGCTACTAAACTGTACTACCCCCTGCTCCCCCTGCTTTCTTGAAGGTTGTATCCTGTAAGTGCAAAAAGGACTGCCAATAAAATCGTGGGTGCAAAAATGCGGTTCTTTGATGTTCCAACAAGTGCCTCAACTGTGAAGGGAACTGGAGCAACATTTCAGTACTGAATCAAGACGAGGAAGACGAATTATACCTTGAAACCGATCTGGAGATGGATTGCCCACCCATTGAATCAGTGGACCCAATGGAGCAGGAACAAGCCATGCTACAAGGTATGAAACATTTACCATAAAGAAAACATTTATTCTATAATTTTGGTAGTACACAAAAACCCCCACTAACTCCATTCGTCGAATTTCTATGTTGTAGATGTCGATGAACAGAAGGGTCCTCCAAATAAAAGAATGTGGAAATAATGTTTTTGCTTTTTTACTTTATGAACATATACTTAAAAATATTTGGTTACTAATGTACATAATTATTTATAATCAAATAATAATTCATAATAAGTCTTCATAATTGTTATCAGAAAACTTCATTGTAAAGTTAGTCAATCCCATAGTTTTTAGTATCATTAGTAGTCAACGTTTGCTTTAAATGGTTAATTTTTATGTTGCATCGACGAACAGGGTCGCTATTCCGGTTTTTTACAGTTGTTTGTATTTTACCCTCTCCCAATTTTACCTCCTCTTAGAGTACGAGCTATCCGGTGGAGAAGCACTTTTGACTCATGAGAGGAACTCATCCACTGCTTCGCCCTTTCCTTGGCACCGGATCTGCACTCTTTCTCTACCTCAAATGAATAAAATATAGTCAATTATATAATACTTAGTATCATTAATGGTTAACGTTTTCGTAAAATGATTAGTTTCCACGTTACATCGATGTACAGTGCCGTAATTCCCGTTTTTTTTTTCTTCAGTTTCTTGGTTTTTAACAACCATTTTTATGGCGTTCTCACGGCTAAACCATTGAACACAGAAAAAAACTTTCCCTACATCAAATGTAGGAAATTTTATTATCTTTAATTCATATAATGGTGACTTTCACGCAAAATGCTAAATTTTGGAATGATTTTGAAAAAATGGAGAAAAGTCCGTTTTCTATACGGTTTTTGTAAAAAAAAGTATTTTCCGGGAAAAAGTTTGTTGGAAAAACTTAGATTCGTGTTCAGCGACCCAAAAAACATAAAGGAACCGAACATCAAAACTACACAAAAACATTCCTATATTTGACCTTTTTTAGCCCCTAATGCCTGGACTACAGGCATAAAGCTCTGTTTTAGAAAATGTTTATATATAGCTGCTCCTTTTTTAACCCCTTAAGAGTTTCGTTTTATTTTATACAATAAACTAAAAATAGCGACCAACACCACTTTTTAAACTTTAAAATATTTGGCTTATATAATCGAAAAATACCTGCCCGTGCCCATGTACAAAATGAAAGTAATAATTAAAAGTTAGTGCAATACAAAAAGTTTTAGTCACGAAGCAAGTAAACTCTTCTTTCCCAATCGGCGTTCGGGCTGAACTGTTAAGTGGTTTTATTTGAAAAAAAAGACGTCCTCTAAGGAGGGCCACTTAATACAGAGGCGAAGTGCTACCAATAATTTATAAGAGGGTCTTATTAGGAAACAAAAAGCCTCATTTTAAAAAGGTGAAATTTTCTGTATTAAATTACTGGTGGAAGTTTTGCTCTTTGATAATCGAAACCTGATTAGTAGTAAATATATCACACATGTTTGCTGATTTTTACACTGCATTCTAACTCATTAATTTTGATTAATTGTATAGAAGTATTGTTTGCATAAACTTTAAAATAAATTTTAATAATTTAATCCTTATACGTTACCCTTTATAGTATAAATTAACAAATTGCTCTCTGTATTTTAACTTTGTCTTAAAGTTTAAATGCATTAGCTTGAAATGTAAATTGTACAGTAAGATATACATAAAAAACACGCACAACAACGTTCAAACTAAAACAATAATTTCTAAAATTTCAGCTTTCAAACAATCTTTTTAAACTACTTTCTCCTGGCTCAACCGAATAATTCGATAACAATAAGACAGTAGGAAATATTATATAAATCATATATTTATCTTTAAATGAAAACGAATTTTCGTCAACACAACTGATGAAAAAGAATTACTTAACTTCCATTACCTCAAATAAGCGGCAAATTTCAACAACGGTATCGAAATGCACTTTTGACTCTTTAAATGAATTTGAAGCAACATGATAAAAGACATCCCGATCAATATGTCGAAAGATCAATCATTGTTTCGATAGTACCACAAATTTAATCATACCATACAAGATCCACTAAAACGGAATTTCTTTTCTGTTAATAAAGAATTGATGCATATTTGATATAAAAAAAATAATTTCAAGAACATGAGATATTAAATCAACAATTTTTCTTTGTACTTAGTCTGAAAATGTAATTATTTTTTTATTAATATGTTTTGAGATGACATGTCGGAGATTTATTGGATGTTTGTGTATTGGATAAAGCCACTTACTTAATTTAAGTTATGAAGATTTTTATCATTTAATCATTTAATTTTGTTACTGGTTAACGTCGGATGCATTTTTCAGGACATATGCTTTGCGACAAAAAGAAAAAAATATATACTATGCTTTTTCTTGAAAAATGGCTCGTAGTAATACATCTATTTAACTAAAACATTTTTAAACAAATAAACCATAGCTGCAAATCGGTATTGCCAGTTGGACGGGGTTATTTTATTCAATTTACGTGCTTACCACTACTTTTTTTAAAATATTAATATATGACTATTTTATTGACATATTAATTAAGTTAAATATTCCTAATTTTAAAAAAATGGAAGCAATCAAGCAATCTGAATAAAAAATACCGTAATTTCGCGCGTATACGCCGCACCTCAAACAATTCGATTTCCTACCAGAATTTATTTTAAATGACCAGCATTAATGATTGCATGGTCATTTTAAATGACCAGCAAATGACCAGTTACTTCCATGGGACTTACTTCAGCTTAGCACTTATTTGACTTCATATTTTCAATAAAATTTCCGGTTTGAAAAAGACTTAACTAAGCTGCGGCGCATACGCGCGAAATTAAGGTACCACGCTCAACTAGCACTACTGCTGCCAAACTATTCGTTTTTTTCTATTCAAGGAAACACACTTTTAATCCGATTTTTCTTTTTTTAAGTGAAAGATATCTTGCTTTTCTGTAGTATTTATTTCAATTTCTTTATTATATAAAATTTCAAGTTTAAAATATGATTATTTTGACATGAAAAGTTTGGCAAATATGATAAAAGTTTCCTCTAAAACTTCCAGGGCCTGATTACCGCCGTGTAAACTTACACCAGTAAATACGAAGAGTAATATTTGCCTTATGTATGACAGAAATTTTATTTGAATAAATTGTTTAAATAAGGCGAAACCTTCTATTTAAATTTATATGTGGAACTTTGGCCCGTTTCAATCAGGCCCTGAAAATTTCTTTACTAAACTTTTCTACACAATATAATGATAAATGAATGAACATGGTTAAAAGTATTGCAATAAAAAAACTTCTTTAATTAAATTCCAAAGGAAAATGGATTTTTCAAGTATGAGAGAACTGAAATACAAATTCTATTTTAATGTCTTATAAATCTTTATTCCCTACTATAAACATAAATCCAAATCTAAATTGCACCTAGGTATTCTCTGTGTGCATTAAATAGATAAAATATAACATTCTGTAAGAAAAATTAAAAAATAAGCAATATCTATATTTCCTACAAATTGTACAGAACCTTAATGGTATGTTATACTGGTTACATTTTCATAACATATATATATATATATATATATATATATATACAGGGTCATTCATAATTCCCTCCGGGGTTTCGAAACATTATAGTAAAAAAACGAAGACGAATATGAAAAAAAGAAACATATGGAATTATTCCGAAACTATTCAAGTTTTACTTACATACATTACAGGTGTTCTATGTGTGAACCCTTGGTCACACGGCATACATTCATGCGATAGTCCAGTTCCTGCCATACTCCGTTTCTTTAAATTTCTGGTACCACACATGAATTGTTTTGTCAGTTGGTCCCTGTTTTCGATATTTATTACGAAAGGTCCGTTGAACTGACACCACTGATTCAGATTTAAAGAAACGGAGTATGGCAGGAACTGGACTATCGCATGGATGTATGCCGTGTGACCAAGGGTTCACACATAGAACACCTGTAATGTATGTAAGTAAAACTTGAATAGTTTCGGAATAATTTCATATGTTTCTTTTTTTTCATATTCGTCTTCGTTTTTTTTTACTATAACGTTTCGAAACCCCGGAGGGAATTATGAATGACCCTGTATATTGCAAAATTTAAAATTCAACACCCTATTAACTTTATTATATAAAATAATTCCTTTTATTAATATTCCATTTACAATCCTAGTTTATTAAAATATTCCCTTTTAAAAAAAAATATTCCATTACTATCAGTGATGAGATTTCTCCGCTTTTTTGCATACCAGTATAATCTCAGAGAAAACGTTGTTCTCTTAAATCGCAGAACGTTCCGATTAAATAAAAATCATTTTCTGTAAGAATATACTGGTATGTAAAAAAGCGGAGCAATCTCATCCCTGATTTCTATCCATATTTAAAACATTTTTTTATCGTAATCTACTTAAATTCATTTTTATTTCCTAACAAATAAGATGTAAAAAACACAGTCAAACTATTCGTCTTTTCTAGTGAAGAAAACATATTTTTAATCGGATTTTTCTTTTTTTTAAGTGAAAGGTAGCTTGCTTTTCTGTAGTATTTATTTCAATTTCTTTATTATATAAAATTTCAAGTTCAAAAGATAATTATTTTCAATTGAAAAGATCGAAAGGTTGGCAAATATGATAAATATTTTCATCTAAAATTTCCAGGGCCAGATTACCGCCGTGTAAACTTACACCAGTATATACTAAGAGTAATATTTTCCTTATTTATGACTGAAATTTTATTCGAATAAATCATTTAAATAAGGCGAAACCCTTCTATTAGAATTTACATCTGGAAGTTTGCCCCGTTTCAATCATACCCTGTAAATTACTTTACTAAACTTTCTACAGAATATTATATATTTAATTAACCACACATGGTTATAAGAATGGTAATTTTTAAATTTTTGTGCTATATACAATATTAATAAATAATGAGCAGCTGTATCTGTAAAGAAATATTTACACATTGACTCTTTAAATGATAAATCAATGAACATGGTTAAAAGTTTTGCAATAACTAACTTCTTTAATTCAATTGCAAACGAAAAAGGATTTTTCAAGCATGGGAGAACTGAAATACCAATTTTTTTTTTAATGTATTATAAATCTTTATTCCCTACTATAAACATAAATGCAAATTCAAATTGCACCTACGTTTTCTTTGTGTGCAATAAATAGATAAAATATAACATTCTGTAAAAGAAATTGCAAAAATTGAGCAATATCTATATTTCTTACAAATTGTAAAGAACCTTAATGTTATGTGGTATTGGTTAGATTTTCATAACAATAAATTTATTATATATATATATATATATATCTACTACATAATTTAAAATTGTATACCCTATTAACTTTATTATATAAAAAGATTTCTTTTATTAATATTCCATTTACAACCCTAGTTTGTTTAAATGTTCCCTTTCTTAAAAATATTCCATTACTGTTCACATTTAAAACATTTTTTATTCTTATCTACTTAAATTCAAATTTATTTCCCAACAAATAAGGTGTAAAAAACACATTTCATAAAAATATTTCTTCTTAAAAGACCTATTTTCTTAAATTTTTTATTATATTAAATATTTCCTATTTATTCCCGCATTTAAATCTCTATTATTTCTTTTAAACTGTGTAAATTCACCATTTCCCTTTCCCCAAATAGTCTAAAAATTCATTATTTTAAATTGTATTCTCAATATGCAAAAACCGAAAATTATTCTTTCAATTTCCCAAGTTTTTTTAATTCCCACATTTTTCTAGATTTTTCTTTTCCCGCCAACAACTAGAAGAAACGTATTTCTTCAATATTAATTATCTGATAAAAATGAGTGCTGGCTAAAGTTGAACATGCATTGGGTAAAAAAGGTTAGGTGTTACTATATGTTTTCTTGCGCATCTTAGCTTATAACGAAGCGACAGGCGCAGAGAGCATGGGGATTGCGTCGTCGAAGTGATGTTAAATTAAACTGTTGCTTGCCGTCGAATTGATATCAAATAAAAATTATGTTGTTCTATGGAGAGTTATAAGAGAGTATTTCCGTGGAATCTAAAGAGTATTGTGTTTAAATAAAATTGAGTCATAATATCAGTCATCGTGTTTTTCTTTTCTACAATTTACACTTTATTCGGCTGATGATATGTAAACTTAGATTGCGACTGCATTAAATTGGAGATGTTTGTCATCTTTCTTCTTCGACTGTTATAGAATGCAACATATCTATCTATCTATCTATATATATATATATAAGGATATTTTACTTTCACTTTATAAATGTTCCACATTTATAGATTGATGGAACTTTCCTCTTTCTTTCAGTTTTCTGTCTGTAATGCCGAATACTATCGTAAGTATGAGTTATAAATTTGTACTAGATTAACACCACAAGTTTCTTGCGTCAGACGTCACGTGATCATACTTAGAATCCCGCTTTTTTACATCTGTATATGCTTTGCTTAAAAAAAGAAAAAAAAGGGTATCTGATAATATTGCACTGAAAACCCTTTAAATATGAATAAAGTTTAATTAAACTTTAAATATTAAAATATACTTTAATGTAAAAATTTAAGCAAATTTTATCGCATTTAAATGAGTATTTTATTTTATTAATAAAAATATATCTAATTGTTATTAATATCAATGTTAACTTTCATTAAAATATTCTATGCATACAATTTTAAAATCAAGAAATAGAAAAAAAAACTGAAATAGAATATTTAAGTAAATATTTTATTTTAAAAGTAAAAAGAAATCTTTAATTATTATTAACTTCAAAATTTGCTTTTATGAAAAAAAAAAAAACATTCCATTTTTCATGATAAATATAATCAACCGATAAAATATATTTTAATGAAAATGTTGAGAATAAAATTGAAATAGAATACTTCACCGATAAAGCATAATAGATAAATAAAAAAATAAATAATGAAATAAAATATTTGAACCTATTGAACATTTTAAAATAAAGATCCAGAAGAAAAGTTGAGAATAATTAAAAGACGTAAAATTCGAGCTCGGGGTATCGAGACTCAAATCCATCGCTCTAGCCATTCAACCTCAAAACACATAGCCGTTTAGCCCTTTAACGGACACTGGTTTCCCTGTGAAAAAACAAAATTTTAATTGCGAAATTCAACAATGACAGCAGAATTTTAATAGAAATGTTTTCTATTTATTATGTATGTGAAATATCGCTTTTTTCATTATAAACAAATAAATTTGTTCATAATTTCCGGTGACAATAATTTATTTCAACATTTTAGCAATTGAAGTGATTTATTCGTTAAAGGGTTAAAAGCAAAACATTAAAATAAGTAGTCAAATCTGTGATTTTAAGGAAGCAATCTAAGTATGGTCACGTGATGTCGGCCGCAAGACACTAGTCTTCGCTCCTAGTGTATCAAACTAATCAGGCCTCACATTGGTTCGTCTCTTTGGAAAGCAGCATTTCTGAAGAAAATATATATCGTGCTAGGTTTGGACAACATTTAAAATAAAAATTTCCTCCCGGAACGGATTCTGAGAAATTTGAAAAAAATAAAAATTACGAAAAAGAAGATATTTCTTTGTAAAAAGAGCTATTCAAAAAACGGACTAAATGGGATGCTTTAATAATGGCGGAAGCTACATTCATCTGAGTATTTTCATCTGACAGCGAAGGGTTAAATATAGATACTATTGAGGCTGTGATAACAAACTTAATTTATAATTTTATATGTTAAAATCTCAGCAAATCTCCAAAAGATTTTAACACTCCACATAAAATTAAGTGTATATTTTAGAAACATGTTGACAATTAAGAAAAAAAGATACATCATTTAAGAAGTGTACACAGAAAAAGGAAGTAAAAAAAAATATTAATTATTCGAGGAGATATTTTAAATGTGCGAATGCATCCTACGCCCATAGGATTAACATTAGCCAGGGGATTCGGGAAGTTCACTGACTAGCAGCGTTAATCTTTTCAGCAACCTTAGTCTTCAAGTTTTCAGCAAGTTTTCAGCAAGTTTTCAGCAACCTTAATCTTTCTTAATAATAGCAGGTTTCAGGTGCAAAGTACGCCTGGTCGTAAAATTATTAAGTGATTGAAGGATTTGGACACATTTATTTTTAATGATTTATTTCAAAGATTGACCACATTCATTTTAAAATAAGAAAAAAAATCACGTATTTAATAAAAGGAGAATTTCCATTTAAAAAATCTGTTTCCGATGTGCTATTTGGTGATTAAAATTAAGTTGACCAAGAATAAATCACCGCCCTTCAAGCGGTTAAAAAGTATTATTATTTATTACAGAACATTTCTTGAAGATTTTTTTAAATGTTTTATATATATAGTTTATTTGGCTATAAAGGTTTTTAAAAAAAATCAGCCATATACTAAGCAATCGTATTTTACCAAAATGAGAGACATTTCCTTTTCTTCTTTTAATGTTTCAGCAGAGCCCCCTGAATACTTGGCCTGCGCATGGACACAAAAGTAGTGATTGTCATAAGCGGATTTTTTAGCGTTTAAACGTAGCCTTGAATTTAGATACCAGTATATATTTAAAGTTTTCTTATTTCATCGCGGATAAATAAGGCAAAGAATACTGTTTTTAAACGCTGAAAATAAACTGCCTACAACATCTGTTATTTTCATGACAGCGCATAGGCCTAATATTTAGAAGATGGAGGTTTCAGTTTCGACTACAATATATTTGAAAACAAAAAATTATTACCGTGATTTCTAACGCAGTTAAAGGTTCAACAATAGTCATAAAATACGTTGTACACATCATTGATGCATAATCTCATTATTTTATTTATTAGACATTTAAAAACAATTAATCGTGTCATTCAAAAAGTATTTTATGATTTAATTTAATTTAATTTAATTTAATTTTATTTTATTTTATTTTATTCAAAAACAATGAAAAGTATTTCATATTTATATTTTATTCCTCTTTGAAAAGCGAGAACAGCTATTTTAAATTTAATTCATAAAAATTTTAAAATCACAAAACATATAAACGAACAATTAAGAACATAATAAAATCCATAGCTGGCAACTTTTAAGCTTTTATTTCCTACTACTAAAATTTTATAGTAAACTTTATCTCATTAAATCTCCTCTTCGAAAGATCTTTCACCGAGACTCCTGTGGTCTATACCACACGTCCCCGGAGTACATGGCAAGTAGAGAAGACTGGCTGTAAAGAGTACTGAACTATCGTTGGTACAAAAAAAATATATAAAATATAAAAAATAAAAAGGGGGGGGGGGGCGTAACAATATTAAAAACGGGAACATGAGCTAACAGAAAAAATAATAATTAGAGGAAGATTACAGGCAGCATTACAACAAATAGATATTTTTATTTAATTTTTTTAATTTTTTTATATTTGATTTTTTGTAATTTTTTTAAAAGACAGGAACACAAAATGGTTAATAGAAGATTAGTAAGGAAAATAGTAGGGTTCTGAGTGGTTGGTGCTTAATTAGTTTGTTATGTGCCGTCAATAAGTAGGCTTTAATCTTCAGGCATTATCAGCTTGGGCAGCGGAGGCCTGCTCCGGTAAAACTGGCCTTGAAAAAGGCCTACCGAGAGACGAGGGCTCACGCTTCAAGGTACTGCATTCACAACTGGTAACCAGTCAGAAAAATCAGTCCCTTAAATAGCATCAGGTTGAAGGAGGCGGTGCTTCCTATCTGCGTCACTCCCTCAGATCGGAGATCACGCTTGGCTGGTCTTGCTCGGATTCCACTGCAAACTTCTCTCTCGACCAATGAAATTTCTGGATTCCAGAAAAATCAGCAACAGTAAAAGATGTAGTAACTGCAAGTGCTTGCCCTCTCAGAACAGGTAGAAAAGGTCAGAATAGAGATAGAAAAATTTCACAAACACTTAAAAGATTAAAGATTTAAATGAGAGAAGTTAATATTAGACCCACTTTGGGCCTTTTACGATTTGCATTGTCAAGTATGTCATAATTTGGAAGATAAGTTAAGGTGATATTATCTGAGTTTTCAATTGAGAGATGGAAATTTAAGTTAAGTTTTTGAATAAAGTCACTAAGTCTAATGAAATTAAGTTCTTTGAAAAAATGAAAATTTCTAACATAATAGGGTACATCGTAGATTAATCTTATAGTAGCATTTTCAGATCTAATAAGTAATTTAATATTAGTTTTACTGGATAAACCCCATACTTGACAAGCATAAGTTAATATTGGTCTTAAACAGATTAAATCTCCGAAATCACGGATTCAATAAGGCAAAAATTTCTATTAATTTTTAGTGGTAAAATAAAAGTGTAAAAGTTGTCAGCTGTGTAACATCTCATTTACTTTTGTCACTAACAATTTTTATTTAAACTATTTCCTTCTCGCTTCAGGTAGACATTAAGCAACAGCCAAATACTTAAATATATAAATTTGATTAAAGTATTTTCATTGCATTTATTAAAACATTCAGCAGAGATCACAATTTAAACAATATTACGAAAACGAATTCTTTAAATTATTTTCGTCTCGTACATATAAACGAGACGAGCAATGAACAACCAGACGCGAAATGGTAAGTAAAAAGAACTTTTTAAATGTCTTTCACTTCGCTTCATCGAAAAAATCCAGAAATGCATGACACTAAACAATGTATAAATGATAGATTTCTCTTTAAATGAAAATAAATTTTTGTCGACACCACAGATACGAAGCAATTTATTTCACGTTCCATTAACTGTCATAGTTAAAAAAAGCAATTCTTGTGACAGTTCCTTCTAACCCTGTAAATGGATCTGTGACATAACAGTAAAAGACATTTTTTTTTAAGTTTAAAGAATGACCATTATTTTGATACTACCTCCCAGTTAATAAAAAAGGACAAGAGGCGTTAAAACAACGCTTAATTATACAATAAAAATAGCGAAGAACATTTGATTTTTAATAATTACAATCAGGACTTTATAAATTTCATGAAATATGGTAGCCAGAAAAAAGTTCTAGTCACCGGTAAAATATATTAACACCCTCCCCTACCCGCCATTGATTTTCCAAAAGCACAAAAGCTCTTTATGATTTAATTGAGAAAAAATTATAACAAATATAAAAAAAAATATAATAAATTATAACACCTTGTAATAATATATTTCTTTTAAATGCTAAAAAGGTGTAAATTAACAACATAATATACAGTAAAATAGTAACTTTTATTAGAGTGTTGACATATTTCAGTTCACTCCGAGCAATTTTAAAGAACAAATAAGAATGAGAACAAATAAGAATATTCTATAATTAAACGGTCTTTGAAGTTATTTGAAATGCTATTATTTAATTTCCAGGTACTTTTTAAAAATTACGCACGTTCTCTTTTATTTTTACTTGGTTGTTTATTTTCATATTTTTAACCCTGGAGTAACTCGAGCCACAATTTCGGTAAGCTAAAAGATGCCGCATCGTTAAATATTGTATTTTTGCGTGTTAGTATCTTTATGGTTTCTCTTATTATGGATGGATTATTGATTATCTCTTATGCTGGAGGAATTATGGATTATCTCTTATTATTGATGGATAATCCATCCATAATAAGAGATAATCCATAATAACAGATTATCCATCCTTTTTTTACACTTATTTTTTTAAAGGTTGAAAAACACTCTCACTTAAAACATATTCTAAACGAACACGTTAAATATATATATATATATATATATATATATATATATATAATAGTTGAAATTGATTTTACTCAAAGAAGCAAACATTTCTTTCGAATTTAATTAAAATTATATTTTTCATATTTTACATCTAACAATCAAATTAAGAATATATATAATTCGTTTTTTTTATCATCTAGTAATACTAAAGTTGTAAAATAACCCAACCATCATCTCATAACGACGAAATAAACCCGCAATTAACTTAACCTTCCTACCCTGAATGGGTCGAATCGACCCACTTCTGCAATTTATTTAATTCGATTGGAACCAGATTTTTTTTTCATAAAGTAAGTTAAATAAATGCTACAGAGAACTACGTTAAATAAATATGTTAAATCATTATTAAAAACAAATTCTGGTGTGAAATGTTTTTATCAACGTTGAGTAAAATTTCAACAGGGTACGAAGGTTAAAAATTGCCAGCTTTCTAAACTCCAAATTGTTCAAGAACCAAAGCACCATTTGAAGAAAACCCCTATCATCATTCCAAACTCTTTTTCTGGCAAGGCCCGCTGGCCTTACCGGTAAAATACTTGACTTGAGGCAGACCGGTCCCTAGTTCGACCCCAAGGTCAGCCAGAAAATATTCTTAAAATAGGTTAAATAAATAAATACATCAGTAATAGTCCATAGCACGAAGAAAAATATATTTTTTTTAAACCGACTTTCTTGAAATAACGGAAAATTTTCCTCCTGTAAAATAACAGAGGAAAAAATACACGGGAAAGTTTCAAATGAAGAAAATATACCTGCAGATATGCTGCATGGAATATTTCCATGATTTTGAAGAAAGTATTTCTAAGAGTGTAGAGTTTCAACCTCTTTTGAAATTGGTGTTTGAAAAAAAAAAAAAAACTTTAAATTTTCTTTTCTATCTACTTCTTGTAGGGCTGTTGCGAGATATATATCTATACAAGTTGTAAATTTCCAACTGGACGAAAAATGTCCGGGCCAGAATTCGAACCTGGGATCGCTTGGCTGAAGCCGTGGCGGCTTCAGCCAAGCGATCCCAGGTTCGAATCCTGGCCCGGACATTTTTCGTCCAGTTGGAAATTTACAACTTGTATGATTACTTTACCAATTTGAAAAATTGTGTTAAAAAATAATCTAGTTATATATCTATAGCTCAAAAATTTCTATCTCACTTTCGATATTGTTTTATAACATGGGAATAAATAGGGAATAATTTCTCACACATAAATTAATATGTACGTAAAAAGTTTATAGACTAAATTTAGTGTTAAGTATTTTTATGTTTAGCAAACATTTATCTATCGTAATGTAGTATTAACGATTTTAAGAAACACCAGCTTCATGTCTAGGAAAGATAATTTCCATGTGTTGCGGGTGTGACATCCGCAACAGAAAATAAATTTTCCTTTTTATTAACACTTTCCAGCATAGTTGGTAAGTGTTTATAAATTCCGTTTGTCAATCTGTCTGTCTATCCGTACTCTAATTCACGTAAATATATTCGGATTATCATACAAATGACATTTGTTATTGCGGTTTACTATGGCATGTTCGGTATTGAAAATTAAGTATGCAGCACTTACCGTGATGATTCCGTTACATTGCGGTCTATTCGGAAAAAATCATTTGCAGTTTATTTTAATGATGTTACACAATTTCAAACATATTGAAATTTGTATATATCACTGCACTACAAGATTATTGGTATGGAATATGGTATGTATAGCACTTATATTTCTTTTCCAAGGACACTCAAAATAGTTTGTTAAATTACAGCTAATGGGAAAGAAATCGTTTGCGGTTTATTTTAATAAATTCAATATTTTAAAAATATCGAAATTAATATATATCAGTAAGGTACATTACAAGAGGCGTACTATAAAATATTGTGCGTACAGCATTCATCGTTCATTTACTGAAACATAAAAAAAGGATTCGGTTACAAAATTGTATGTTAACAATAATTGCTGGAAGTGGTTTTTCAAATGTTGAACGTTTTTTTTTTTATTTAACTAAGTGTTTTGTTTATTACTTGGTGTGTAAAAATTATATATATGATATACACAAATGTTCTCGGCAGCACAAATGTTCTCGGGTACATTTCCGGAAATTCCAGAAAGAGAATTTTAAACTGTGCTGCGCGTTACCTAACTGAATCAAAATCGTGCATTATATGTAGTATATATACAAATCTATACTTCATATACAGGGCTGCACAAAAGAGTTCGGTTATTTTTCCGAAAATTGTTGGTAATTCTAGAAATTGGGTTTTACCTTATTAAATGGTAAATATTTGTAAAAATATTTTGGAAGTGTTGGAAAATGTACATTATATATGCTTAAAGCATGCTTTTTCGTTCTTGTTTTTGTATGAATTTGAGGATTTAGAAAATCGATACTGCTCTATTACGATACGTAAATGTTGCGTAAACATACAAATACTTAATATAAAAGTTTGGGCTTTAAAAAATTAAGTACATAGCTAATTGATGTGTAACATTTCCAAATGCGTCCATAACCCTACTCATAGATTGACAGAACTAATAAAATAGGATTTTTACGTGTATGAAAAGTTCTTCAGGTGACAACAGAGTTTGAAATTTTAAACTGATCAAAGTGGTGTTACTCGTTAACGCTAGTACCGTAATTTCCGGCGTATAAGCCGCAGCTCAAAGAGTCGTTTATCGACCCAGAAATTTTATTCAATAATTGTAGTTAAATATTTACAGCGATCTTTTAAGTTACATTTTATAAAATAATATTTCTGGGTCGAAAAACGACTCTTTGAGCTGCGGCTTATACGCCGGAAATTACGGTACTACCGAGTCGGATCATCTGTGACCCTAGACGTGATTTATTGCTCGTATCACTCTTTTTTTTCAGAATAAAATTTTGAAATTGCTTGACTTTTCCTAAATATATAGTATAATGCCTTAACACGAATTTAATTGGAACCCAACGAATACTTTTTTATCTACAAGTGTGTTTACCTAGAATATCTTATTAATGTGTAGGAACATTATTACAAAATCTAAATTGATAATTAAATGTATATTAATTGAAAGATTTTCTTATTTTACATTTAATTCGAGCAATCAAAATCTCAAAGTATCTATTTGGAAATTAGAAATTTCAATTTTCTTTCATGATATCTGATCATTATATTTCATAATATGTAATATTCTAAAATATGAAATGTATCTAATAAAATACAGATTTCATTGTGTATGCATATGCGATTTCAGAATTTATTTAATGATTATATTTATTTTAAATCCGTTATGCAATAATAATTCTTTTGCGTAATTTTGTATATTATTTTAAACTTTTGTTTATTAAAACTGTCTACTATCTATTTAATGCCGAATAAAAAATTGTTACCGGAAAAATATAAATGAAAAATGATTAAGTTTTATTTGATGCATTTTTCCTGTCACATGTACCTTTTATATGTCTTGAAGTTCAAGGTGCTAAGCTGTCCTACTTGACAGTTTATGGGAAATAAAAAGGAAATTGTGCATCGTCATGTGCAGTGCAGTGTTGCCAGTGGGCTACTTTTTTTTAATTCAGTTTTCTTGATTGCCACCAGTTTTTTGAGAAAGTAAAATTCGTCTAATTTAATGATAGATTAAATAAAGGAAAAATAAGGCAATTTATACCATTTCAAAAAAGTCGTGCCAATCAAGCAATCTGAATTTTAAAAAAGTAGCATACTGGCAACACTGGTGCAGTGTTTCCAGTAAGATTTTTATTATTATTATTATTCTGTTTTCTTCATTCCTAAGTAAAATTCGCCTTATTTAATAACAGATAAAGTGAGTAGAAAACTAGGCGAATTATACCATTTCAAAAATATGTGGTGCCGATTAAACAACGTGAATTAATAATAAGTAGCCCACTGGTAACACTGATCATATGTATTTACCATTTTGCACAGCTAATGATATATTGTATGCATTACATATATTGAAATTGTGATTGCGCATATTAAAATATCTCATCGTTTGGTATTACCGAATTCTCGCAATAACTAAACAAAGTATTTACAATTACAAAAAACATAAAAAAAAAATAAATAAAGTTACATAGAATAACGGAATGTCCACTGAGTGATAGCTTTTTTATGTTTTATGTTAATGAAAAATGTATACATTAGTTAATATTAAATTAAAGTAATGAATATTACAAATATTTTATTATGTTTTATCTTTCTTTTTTCCTTTTCAGAACACTATTATTTTTTAATATGCTATCTGATATATTAAATATATTTATTTATATAACATTTATAACATCATTTCTGAATATTGCATAAATTAAATTTTTACATTACCTTATATGGAAAGTAATGTACTTTCGAACGAATTTTGTTCAATCGGCAATTTATTGGCCAGGGTAAAATTTTAAAGGATTTTTTATTCGATTTCCAATCATTGTTACTATGTCCTTTGAATGTAAAAACCAATAAACAAAATAAATACATTCTTACGTCAAATCACATTAAATGCACCATTTGACTATGGACCCGATTATAGAAGATTAATCATGAGATCAGATTAAACATAAAATACGACACTTTTACGAAGGAAGTATGTCTATTACAAGACAGCTTTCATTTTTACTTTTATCTATAAATAACAGAATAAATTATTGTGATCGACTTTTTCTCGACATCCGGTTTCGACAGATTTACACGTTTTAAGGGTGACAGATTCTGAATATATATTTTTTTATATAATATATCTGTATGTACGTGTGTGTGTCATCTTTTTGTCATCGAAATATTTGTGTCGTCGTTATGCATAAAATTGAACAAAATTTCAGTTATAAGCTTTTGGCTATGGCCAGCACACCCACACTTGAATTTGGGGATATTTCGCTTTCATTATTGTATCATCTAAAAGTGTTTCGAGTTAAGCATAAAATTGAACCAAATGTTTTGGATATGTTTTGGACGATGGGCACCAGATCCCTTTTGAATTTGGGGATGTTCCTCCGGAAGAGGGTTGTGTTAAGATGTATATTTTTATATATTTCCTCGTCTATCTTATGTATGTGTTCTAATTGTATATATATATGTAAATAAATAATTGTAAAATGTTTTTTTTCTCTTTTCTTTTAATCATGGAATGCTTATGCTAACTTAACTATGCGCATTGAAGTGCTTAAGATGTATATTTCTATATAATATTTCCTCGTCTATTCAGGTATTTTGAGACAGATATAATTAACTCATTAGGTACTTATTTTAGCCTTTTTATTAATTATTGCTTTCAGTCTATCCAACAAGTTGAGAGTACGTCGTAAACATATCACAACAATAAATACTTTTAACTTTTACTCTCAACCAGGATTTCAATTTATACGATCACCTTTTAATATTTAAGTATGCTTGTATGGACTAAACTGGGTAATAAAAATGTGGTTTTACCCAATTTCCCCGCAAGCAATTTTTAGGGAGTTTATTTGTAGACAGTAATCGGGTTGTCTTTACAACCGGTCTATAACTTCCCAGCAAAAACAAATCTCGCTTCTGGAAGCTATTTTAACTCAATAAGACAGTAAGAAATATCAACAATTAAGAACACATATATGCTATGCCCAAATTTGCTAGTTCGTGGAAATTAAAAAAAGAAACTTTCTTTTCCGAAACTTGAAAAGTAAAACCAATATTAAATTTTTAGGGATTTTTATATACAATTCTATATTGCAGAAGTGTTTTTAAAACCAGTACTCTCCGTTTAGACTAATTTACATCTACAAAATCTCTTACCATAATTTACCCGTCAAAGATAAAGAAAAATAATAAATTTACAACAAAAAAGTTGATTTATATATGAGGCCTCATAAATACCGCCGAAGTTTAATTTCCATTTTGTTAAGTATAAGTTTTTGTATATGTTTATTTAATCTGAAGTTTATAGACGGTAAAGTATGATAATTTATAAACTATTTTATCGTAGGATAACATTGCAAAAAAAAGAAATACTGAATGACAAATTGTACAAGCAATTCCATAATGCATTACAAGCATAGACATCTTTGCTACAGTTAATATCTGGGTTTTTCGTTTCGCTTCTCATTTTCTCTGTCTTGATTAAAATCCTCTGGATTGCCTGTGCTTCAGTGTGTTCTTTTATGTAGTTTAAGCAAACAGAGAAATTTATGTTTTCTGGCCTTTACAATGTTTAAATGAATCCTATCTTTTTCCAGGTAGCTCTGATAGCTCCCCATGAATTTCAAGTCAGTGGCATCCAACTTACTAATAGTACATACTGCATAAAGTAAAAGAAAAGATTACATTGCTTGCGATTTTGTAACCGCAATTTATCCGCTTAGAGCATAATATGCTCAATTTAGTACATTTCCAACTGGTCCGATTTTTGAATACCAGTATTTATGAAAAAAATGTTTCGTGCTATGTGAGCATTTGCCACATATAGTACCTTCTCAGTAGGCTTTAACAAAATTTGTAAGAAAAATGAAGCAAGTACATTTAAAGAAAAAAAATGCAATATTCAAAAACGAACCAAGTTGAAGGCTTGTATGAACAGGGTTGCCACAAGCGACTTTTTTATAAACTTGTAACACCACTATTTCCAAATTAAAATAGTTATGTTAGACTTGATTATTTTTAACACAATTATTCTAGTTGGTAAATAATTCATATGAGTTGTAATTTTCCAACTACGTGTAAGTGTCCAGGCCATAATTTGAACCAGGGACCTCTTGATTTAAGCTGCCAACGAAGCTGCCAACTTTCCTGATAACTGAGCTATCCTGGACGGATCTGGCGAAAACATTTCACCCAGTTAACCTTATTGTTCATGGCTTCTGGTCTTTTATCTTAAATAGATAAACAGAATAAATCGGAGGTCATTGAACTCCTGTAAACACTGGATAGGTAAAAATACTTGATTATTTTAACACGATTTTTCTAATTTGTAAATAATTCCAATGAGTTGTAATTTTTCAAAGGAGTGGCGTGTTCACCAGATTCGTCCAGCATAACTCAGTTTGCACAGCATTGGGAACTTAAGCCAAGAGGTTCCTGGTTCGAATCCTGGCCTGGACACTTTTTCACTCAGTTGGACAATTACAAATCATATGAATTATTTACAAATTAGAATAATTGTGTTAAAAGTAATCAAGTGTAATTACGTTCCACATAGTTACTGGTAGAAGTTTGTCGAAATGCGCGTAATCGTATACATGGCACAAGCGTGCACTAAAGAAAAAAGTATTTGCTGGTACATGAAACTTTTCGAGTTTCCTTATTTTTACATTTTGTTATTACAAACTGGACATGACCAATTGTGGTCTTGACATTTGATAACGATATTAGTTTAGCCAAAATCTCAGATTCGCAAAAAGTGGACATAGCATATTTGTGCTTCTGGTGTTGATATATAAGTCATTTTTTTAAGACTAGAACAGTGTTTGCGAGTGGGCTAATTTCTTTAAAATGTCAATTTGCTTGATTGTCACCACTTTTTTGAAATAGTATAATTCACCTTGATTTCGTCTTATATTATCTGTTAATAAATAAGGCGAATTTTACTTTCTCGAAAAACTGGTGGCAATAAAGAAAACTGAATTTTAAAAAGTAGCCCACTGGCAAAACTGTAATCAGAAATTTCTTTATCAGAGTTGCCAAGTCTCCGGATTTTTGCACATCAGCAATCTTTTAGAGAAAATGTTGTTCTTTTAAATCTCGAAATGCCCTGATTAAAAATAAAACATTTTCTGTACTAAATTACTGGTGTCCAAAAAGCCGGACTGCTTTGGCAGGTCTTTTTTGTCAAAATAAGCTACTGGAGTAAGGTAGATAAAAAAGTTGAAAAGTTTTAAATAAAATTACAATATAAAGTAAAATATATTTATAAAACTTGAATAAAATTTACAGGCGTTCTATTGTTAAATAAAAGTAAATTTTTATTAAGACAGTAAAGCCCATTTATGTCAAATTCTATCATTACAAATAACAAGAAATTTCCAATAGTATCGAAAATTTCATCCAAATCTCAAAATGAATTTGCGTCTGTTTAATAAAAAGTTTACCGATCAACCGTTCATATGAGAGTACCACAAACGTAATATAAACACAAGCAATTCATCAAAATATGATGAATTATCTTTTAACTAAGCAGTGATACTTATATACACCAAAATTCAACGTTTAACACACAATATCGAACTATAGCAGAACGAACAGACTTATGTTTCGTGAGTAACTTGGACTCACATCCTCAGTGTCAGTAAAAATAAAAATTATATCCCCCCAAAGACATGAAACAGAATCCAAAAACCAAATGACAAACAAGTACACACGGAAGCTCATCACGCTCGAGCAACCAATCAGATTAAGCCGGAAGTGATGCAGTACCACACAGTATATCAACCCAGAAAAGAGAGATGTAAGGTACGCTTGAAAAATCGTTGACCAGGGAGTTACCAAATTTATGAATCTGAACTGCTTCAAAAAAGTCTAAATCTAATGGAGTGATACTTATTCGATATTAAACAAATGCCAAAAACTAAATAAATAAATAAGTAATGTGAATAGTTTTGTGTTCAATCAAAACTTGTACCTAATTCATTTTGTGTGTTTTAAGATTACAGCTCTAAAATTTGTACAATGTTTATGTGAAGGATTAGACAGTAAACTAATTTATGTTAAAATGATTTTATGTCATTTAAATTTCTTTCTGTTCAATCACTCACACGATCTTTGTGACATGATTTACCAGACATGTAAACAATTTATTTTGTGATATTTTCATTCAAAACTATCGTTTCTATTTTTGCGCCCAAAGGAATTTTTCTTTTGGTATGTACGATTATTTAGTGCTAGAGTATAACATTTTCAGGGTATTTCTAAAATTTTGAAATTATTGAGTGACACCAGAACTTAGGAAAAAAATTATTCTGAAAAAAAAAAAAAACGATTTTCTTCGTTTACATTATAAAAGTAAAATTTTATTCCAAAATTCTGTGGCGTCTGTGTATTAAAATTAATGTATGTGTAATATCCTACAGACGTTCTACGGGTTATCTAGCTTAACTAGCTAGACTAGCTTAAGATTAGTTATACATACCTGACAACATCGCATTAATCTTCCGTACAATGTAGGTTAATTTAACCTACAATTATTATATTATCTAAAATTATTATATTATAACCTACAATTATTAATTATACATATATATATTTTAAAGATATGCATTGAAATAGATTGCAAATGAGAATACGAAACTAAATACATATTATTTTTCAGATATATTTTCTGGTTAGAAACGACTTTAACCTGTTTCAAATTAACTCACATTGTATGGAAGTATAATTGAAAGTTGTTAGGTATGGCTATATTACCATAAAAATTTCGTCAAATAAAAAGTGTCATAACCAAGAAGAATATTACGTAAAACAGGATAACACAGCTAAGCAAACTCTTTAACTTCTTCTCCTCTTCTTTATTGAAACTCCCAACAACAATGAGAAACTACCCAACGGACACAGAACTTGCGGGCCGCTGAAGGCTATGTTAGCTTTGGCCCAAACTAGTAGATGAGGGGCCGCTATCGTTTACCGTAACGGCAACGTAAAAAAACTGTCACGCCGGCCAGAATGTGCCCGCAACAGAATTAGCCAGAAAAAGCATTAAAATCCCCATAATTAGGCCACTAAAGATTAATCATAAATGATAGATAGCCTAAAACTGGCCACAATTATATTTTAAATGGCAATTATTAATGAAAACTAGCCATAGCTAGGCCATTAAAATCATTATAAATAAAAGCTAGCTAGAAACTCGCTGTAGCCACACCATTTGCGGTTTTCAAGAATGAAATCTAGCCCCAAACTGCCCACAAAAATGCCTTTTATGGGTATTATTAATGTAAGCTAGCCAAAACCCAGCCATTGTCGCCCAATAAAGATTATTTAGGCATATATCAAAATTTTTTCTATAAAAGAAATTACTTTTTAGAAGTTTATTTAAATGATAATGTGTTTTTGCGTGAGAAAAAATACTAATAATAATTTAGATACACTTTTCAAGAAAATTATAAATTCACTTACCTTGATTTTTTTTCAAAAGTTTGAAAAACGCAATGTTTGACATAGAGAATTAATTAATTTGTTTATTTTTTCAATTATGTATTTTTAATATTTATATCCAATGCCATTTTTAAATAATTACATTTCATATAAATTTTAAAAGTATAAAATTAAAAATAATAATAATTAATTCACTATGTCAAGTATTTGTGTTTTAGAAAAAAATCAAAATAAGTTGATCTTATAGTTTTCTTGAAAAGTGTACCTAAATTATTAGTAGTACTTTTTTCCTGAAAAACCATTTTATCATTGAAATAAACTTCTAAAAAGCATTATTTTAATAGAATAAAATTTGAATTGATGCTTAAATAATCTCCTCTTTATGTGTATGTTAGTCCAATGTTAGTTTTTTTTCTTTCTTTTGTTTCACACTGGTTTTAAAAATCAATTATTGTTAAGACTTTTAACAGTATATGATATCTATTCATTATAGCATTATTAATTTATGATAATATGAAAGAAGCTTTTGCATCATCTTAACTTTATAAATATTAATTTTCACCCAAATAATACAAAAAAATGTAATACAGTTTGATTTTATATAGTTCATGAATGAGAAGTTTTTTATGATTATTTATCTTTTAAAGTTTGATAGCCAAATATTAAAATAATAATAATAATATTCTAACCTTTTTACAAGAGAATTCAGTAATTTGAAATTGTCGAAAAGTTTTTTTCTTACTTCAGTTTTTCTAAATTGTATTAAAATTTACAATTTTCTTTGCGAACAATTATTTTACACACTCAGAAAAAAAGAATCTTTCCTTATAAAAATTAATTTAAAAAAAATATTATTACGCTAAAGTAATTATTTTAAATAAATTACAGTTTATTATATTTACAGTTTATTATTACAGTTTATTTTTACAGATTATTTTTATAGTTTATTATTATAGATTATTTTTAAATCATATCCAGAACCGGAAAAATATTTAATACATTCAAAAAGCGTTAAAGAACAAAAGTTTGACAGGAAATTAAATCTTAGTATTTTCTATTTTAAGGTGGTTCTCAAATTTTTCCTGCTTAACATCACAAAACTTTCTGACATATTTTAAAACGCAAAGGAATATAATTGGCATCTCAGACTATTGAAGTGATTTTAAATCTAAATGAGTTTTCCATTTTCTGATAAATAAATAGTGATCCTTGTTACAATTTTTTTTCCCTTTCTGGAGCTGCAGTGTTGGAGATTCGGTTCAAAATGCCGACTTTGACAGTATTTTATGCCTTTAACAAAAATGAGAAACGTCTTTCGATTACATAGTTTCAGAATGACAGTACCTGCTCTTTCATGCGTTTCCGAACAAACATGAATTCAGAAATGTGTCAGAAGCAGCTCCTTTGGATTTCAGAACAGCATTAAACAAAATTTTAATAAAATACGGTATCAGTGAATCACATGAAATAAGTAATTGTAAAATAAATTACCATTCTAATTTTCAAAATGAAAATACGCGATATTATTAGAAGATAATTCTGTCATGAATAAAATGGTGCAAAAAAATTATCAAAAATATTTAATGAATAGACAAACCGATAAAATCTTACCAATGTTTATGGAAAATGTTAATGGAAATTACGGAAAAAAAACCGCTCGATGCTCGCGTACTTCCAACATTCAGGTCTACTGTATTCTAACTGATAATAAATAGAAATGAAAACCAGATTTCAGCGGGTGGATTCTGGGAGTTTCTGCAAAGACCTTTTAATAGATACGCTAGAGTTCTTTGGTTTCTGTACCTTCCCTATATTGACCTTGATAACGTTCCCCACGCGTCCTTCAAAAGTTAACTGAAATTCCAGTAAATGGAACCCTTTTTGAAGAAGGAAAGAGAGAGGGGACAAAATGTTTTAGTGTCCTTTATAAATCCATTCCTTATTGAAGTAAATTACTAAAACATTTGCCTTTCTTTCAATCAGATTACATACTTTTTTCTGTAAATGTTTATTTATTTTACATTACCTGGAAAAAGATACATATTTAAACAAATTTCATATGAAATTAAAAATTAGTTACAACACCAAACTGTAAATGTGAATTGTACATTAGTAGCACCTCGTTCAGATCCGACCTTCTTTAAAATTAAAAGATTTTTTTTCCCTTTCAGTATAACTGTTTTTTAGTTTATTGAAAGTGACATTTTTTCTGATAAGATGAGGAATATTTTCCATTGAAACTGAAAATAAATACATAAATAAATCCACGTGTACCAATCAAATTATTATTAGATTGTTTATATAATAGGTATGTCCAAATATTGCAGATTTTTGAAATTAATATTTAGTATCCCATGAGAATCTGGATATATTTTCTATTAATTTGTTATTGACTATGCTTTCTTTTTAAAAGTATATAAATTAAAAATAAAGTATGTTCATTTTCATTTCAGTGTGTTAATAAAAAAATCCAGTGTATTAAGTCTGTTCTGAAATCCAAAGCAGCTAGTTTCTGACACATTTCTGATTTCAGTTTTGTTCGGAAACGCCTAAAATTGACAGGTGTCCTTATTCAGAAACTACGTAATCGAACAGCGTTTTACATTTTCTGCTAATGGCGAAAGATCTTTCAGAAAATGCTGTCAAGTTTGACGTTTTGAATCGAATTTCTGGTGCGAGAGTGCGAAAAAAGAGAAAACTTGTCGCCACGTAACAAAAATAGCTTATAAAGTAATAAATAATTTATTTATAAAAAATGGAAAACACCATTTGATTTCAAATACCTTCAACAGTGATCCCTGCCAATTTTATTCTTTATGTTTAAAAATGAGTCAGAAGACGTGTTAGGAAGTTTCGCGTTTGTTGAGCAGGGAATTTGGGAACAACTTGAGACATACTTTACAAACAAATTAATTTTATTTGTAATTTATAAAAATAGGTAAAAGCAAAGAAAAAGAAAAGTTTTGAAATATATATTTTAGTGGATAAAATATAAATTATTGTTATTTATTATTATTATTATTATTATTATTTTATCACTTTCATCTAATAGCACGCTTTAAACAATGAAAATTATGTTGAAAAATATTTTCTTTATCTCTTATAATCAAAATATCAACTACTTAGCACTGGCCTTCTATTTTCTGGATTATGGATGACTTTTATATGCTGGCTGGAAACTTAACTTACTCGCACCTTACTTAATATACTTTCATAGAAAAACAAATTTTGAATAACGAAAATTAAGTTAAGGGGTCTCAGGACTCTTAAACCCTCAAAATTTTCGAATTTTTTATTTTTTTATATATTAAACTTCAATTTTTTCTGAACATTTTGATGTAAATTTTTTCTTGAAATTCCTATTAGAACAGAAGTTATGGCTTTTAGAATTATACCCACTCAAAGCTGAAGCGACGTTTCCGAATTTAAAGGGACGCCAGACTACCATATATTCTTTGTTTACATCGTTCTTCAATCGTTATTTGATTCAGAAATGTTTTTATACTCCGAATTTTACTACTCCATATTTTAAAACTCCATTCAGATTATCAAGTAAGCATGCCATCTACAATATACACCTTCTTGCGTCAAGTCAAAGAGGCAATTTACGCTTTATTTACTATAATTCTGCAGTTGAAAAGTCAGCACATGTTTTGTGAAGAGCTTTTAGAAGTCTGTTATTCAACTTGTTCTGCTTTATTACTTGTTTATTATTACTTTTTAAAGTTTTTAGTACAGTTTATGTTATTTTAACTGTGCTATAGTATTTTATGATTGCTTTTTGATTTTGATACGTGCTTGAAATGAAAGCAAATGCAATTCAACTTCAATCGGGAAAACGTCCAAAAAAGAGGCATTTTCATGGAAACCAATTTTCAAAGAAACAGAAACCTTCTGCTCAGATATCTGATATGACTGTAAATATGAATCATACAGATTTGTATTCTAAAAATTCTGTTAATAAGTACGACTCGGATTTTAGTGATTCATCTGTTATCTCAGATACTGTTGAGTCTCTAGTAAAATCTGCTTCAAAAAAATGTTACCAAACTGTGACATTCCTTCTGAACAAAACATAAATACAACGAAAGGATATTTAATCATTGATAAAAACATTCTTTTTCCATTTTTTGAAAAAAAAATTATGCTGTAAAATATGTTCTGGTAACATTAAGTTTACTGATACACAAAAGAAAGGATTATCATCAAACATTGTAGTATCTTGTGAAAAGTGTACCAATACAGTAAGTACAAAAAATTCAAAACTTTTGGGAAATAAAAAAAACATTCCAGAAATAAATCGAGGGATTACATATGCAATGCGCTGTATTGGGCAGGGTTTAGAACCCTTAAAAACATTTTGTGGCATAATGGATTTGTATCCCCCTGTATCCCAAAAACCGTACGACAAAATTTGCGAGCGAATAAATTGTGCATCAAAAGAAATTGCTATAAAGAGCATGAAAAAGGCTACTGAAGAAGAAGTTGATGCAAGCAAGTGTACGGACATTACAGTCAGTGGTGATGGCACCTGGAAGACCAGGGGTCACACATCTCAAATATGAGTGTGCACAGTGATTGGTTCAGACACCGAAAAAGTGCTAGATGTAGAGGTGATGTCGTCTGCTTGCAAAGGTTGCGAATCATGGAAAGGGCCTCGTTCTGGTGTGAAATACAATGACTGGTTTAATAAGCATTCTACTTCATGCTCTAAAAACCATACAGGCTCAGCTGGGAAGATGGAAGCCGATGGCATGGTTAATATTTTCAAAAGATCCGAGAAAGAGAGAGACGTGCGTTACACACAGTATATAGGAGATGGAGATTCCAATACATATTTGTCTATAACAGAGTCAAAACCATATGGGAAAGATACTGTGGCTAAATTAGAATGTGTTGGTCATGTTGAAAAAAGAATGGGGACAAGGTTGAGAAAATTAAAAAAAGAATATGGCTCGAAAAAATTGTCCGATGGCAAAAGCATATCGGGTAAAGGGCGACTGACAGATGCTTTGATAAATCAGATATCTACATATTATGGAAATGCAATACGACAGCATTCTAATTCTGTGAAAAACATGCGAAATGCCATATGGGCGATATATTTTCATATCCGGTCTACAGATACTGAACCACTGCATACTTTCTGTCCCACTGATGAATCAACATGGTGTAAATACCAGCAAGCTGTGGCAAAGGGCACTGTAGATTCCTTTAAACACAAAGTAACTGTGCCTGCAGCTGTTATGGATGCTGTCAAACCCATTTTTAATGTACTTTCACATCCAACGTTAATAACACGATGTCTTGGGGCCTTTACTCAGAATGCCAATGAATCGTTGAATACAATGATTTGGCAGTTGTGTCCGAAGACCTCAGGCTGTGGTCGGAGAATTGCAGAAATTGCTGTCTATGAGGCAGTAATCATTTTTAATGAGGGTCGTAAAGCTAGACTCCATGTGATGGAAAAGTTAGGATTTCAAATTGGTGAAAATGCTAGATCAGCGCAGGCTAATGCTGATTTTAAGCGTATCCTCACTGCGCAAAAGCGAGCATCGCTAAGCACAATTAGTGCTCGAAAAGCTCGACGAAATAAAAAAAAAATCTGTAAATATAAAAAATGTGAAACAAGAAGGAAATATGTATGAACCAGGAGCATTTTAAATGTCTATTATTATTCGTAAGTATTCAATAGTTATTACAAGTACTATTATCAATGTAAAATATTGTTATGTAATTCAAATATGTGATATATACTTTCTGTAGTGTTGATTCTAAGCCAATTTTGCAGTGCCTGGTATATCTTTTGACCACTGTATGCACTCGGCGGCCCTTATTGACTAATTTATTTACCCAGTGTACTTTTTGGCTATTTTACGAACCTGTCTGTCCTTTTCAAACTAGTTTATGTGCCTGATTGTCTATACTGCTTTTTTTGATGCACATTTCAGTTAATTTTCATGCAAAATATGTCAATTGACACTAAGAAGAAAAAAATTGTGAATTTCGTCTGTCAGCCGAGGCGAAAAAATAGCAAAATTTGTCGATCGGCGAGGGGGGGGGATGTGCTGTTTGTAGATTGGTCGCAGGGGGGAAAAACAAGAAATTTGTCAATTGGCAACGAAGGGGGAAAAAAAGGCAAAATTTGCTGATCGATTGATCTTATTTTTTAAAAAAAATCAAAATTTGTTTATTATTTGTGGGGAAAAAAAGCTAACAATTTGTCGATTGATTGCAAGGGGAAAAAAAAAGGTTAATTTGCTGATTGATTGCGATAACAAAATCTCAAAACTCGTTTATTATTTGTGGGGAAAAAAAGCTAAAAATTTGTCGATTGACTGCAAGGGAAAAAAAAGGTAAATTTGCTGATTGATTGCGATAACAAAATCTCAAAATACGTTTATTATTTGTGGGGAAAAAAAAGCTAAAAATTTGTCGATTGACTGCAAGGGAAAAAAAAAGGTAAATTTGCTGATTGATTGCGATAACAAAATCTCAAAATCCGTTTATATACTGTGAGGAAAAAATCGTGAAATTTTCAATTTGGCCTGGGAAAAATATTGTGAAATTTGTCAATCAGCTGTATGAAAAACACTGTAAAATTCATCCAGCGGTTGTGTAAAAAAAAAAAAAAATGCAAGTTTTGTAATAAGTTGTAAGGACAAATTCAGAAACTTACCATGTTTCGAATAATGTGACAAAATTATAGCGAAATGTGTCAATTGGTTGCGGGAAAATATCGTGAAATTTATCAATCGTTTGTGGTAATATGTGGTAAATTTGCCATTCATTTGGCAAAATATCACAAAATTCTTCTGATAAAAGGGGGCTCTAAACTTACCAAATATGTTTTTTTGAACATGACACATGCGTGCACTTTTTTGAGAACAACATGTCGTTTTTGAGAGCAGTATGCTCTTTTTTAATAAATTCCCGTCCAGCGTTCATTTTGTCTTAGAGTTAGAGTCAACACTAATTATGTAAATTATTACGTGATAACATTATTTACTATGAATTTGATTATTTCCTTGGTTCTAAATAGTTTTTCAATAAATAACATCCTAATAATTGTTAAATATGGGTATTTAAAAAAAAAACTTTGAAATAATTTTTCCCAAAATTTTCGTCCGACGGCACTTTTGTTCTAGACTCAACATTAATTATGTAAATTATTATGTGATAACATTATTTATTATGGCTTTGATTGTTTTATTGATTACGAATAATTTTATAATAAATAGAACCCTTATAATTGTTAAATATGGGTATTTAAAAAAAAAACTTTGAAATAATTTTTCTCAAAATTCTCGTCCGACGGCACTTTTGTTCTAGACTCAACATTAATTATGTAAATTATTATGTGATAACATTATTTATTATGGCTTTGATTGTTTTACTGATTACGAATAATTTTATAATAAATAGAACCCTTATAATTGTTAAATATGGGTATTTAAAAAAAAAAACTTTGAAATAATTTTTCTCAAAATTCTCGTTCGACGGCACTTTTGTTCTAGACTCAACATTAATTATGTAAATTATTATGTGATAACATTATTTATTATGGCTTTGATTGTTTTACTGATTACGAATAATTTTATAATAAATAGAACCCTTATAATTGTTAAATATGGGTATTTAAAAAAAAAAAAACTTTGAATTAATTTTTTTCAAAATTCTCGTCCGACGGCACTTTTGTTCTAGACTCAACATTAATTATGTAAATTATTATGTGATAACATTATTTATTATGGCTTTGATTGTTTTATTGATTACAAATAATTTTATAATAAATAGAACCCTTATAATTGTTAAATATGGGCATTTAAAAAAAAAAAAAAACTTTGAAGTCATTTTTCTCAAAATGATGTTTTTCGGCATAACGCGCATGATATCTCAAAAACTTATCAATATTTTTTCATGAAATTTTTCAAAAATATGTGTCATGTTAGTCTGCATAAATTGAACCTAAAATTTTATTTTTATTATTTAAAAAAATATATTTTTTAAGTGGTTATAATGTTGAAAATTTCAAAAATTTGTATTAGCTCAATACAACTTTGCATTAAAAATATAAAAATGCTTTAAATACAAATTTATTTACGTTCAGTGTAATTATTACAATATGAAGTATAATTAGGCACCGAAATTTTTATTCTAGATGCAAAAATTATTTTGTAATCGCGCGCGTAAGCTGTCATGTCAATTTTCTGCTCGACAAATGTCTGACAGTTTGAAGCCCCCTATAAATTTTAATTCTGCATCTTGTAACTTTTTAAATATGTGAAATGAAAGAACATACTTATATCTTTTCATCCCAATAAAAATTGTGCTTTTAAGTAATAAACATTTGAAGATATTAAATGTTAAAAATTGTCATTTTTTTTCATTTTTTTCAATTTTAAGAATCCTGAGACACCTTAAAAAAGTGAAGAAAAAATATTTTTTCTATATCTTATAATCAACATTATATCAAGATGACGACAGTGGCCTTCTATTTTCTAGGTGATGACAAGCTTTTATATACTGGTCAGAAATTTAACTTTAGTGGCTTCTAATCACGGAAAATGCAGTAGTTTTCTCCGCGCTCACCCGTTATCTGTTAGTCGACGGCTACCGGATGCAGCGGCGCATCAGTTAATATACAACGGTGGCTGGATACAAATGGCCACAAAAATGTTTGGCCATAATGTTTACAACAAGCGGCCACATATGACGTGTTTGTTGGGTAAGCAATATATATATCCTAGAATTTTTCTTCTTTAAAAACTCGTTTTCGTCAAGATGATAAAAAGAAAACTGCATATTTCAAGCTCTAGCGCACTGTTGACAGTGGGCTACTTTAAAAAAAAATTCAGACTGCTTGATTGCCACCAGTTAATAAAAAATACGTTTAATAATGAATGAAAATAATATATTGTTGGATGCTATCTGTCATGAAGTTTATTTCTGTTTTCTGTTTTTAACCCTACAGTGCATGAATTTTCTTTTAGAATTGTGGTTTTTTATACTTATATTACTAATTCGACACCAGAAATTTTGAGAAAGATTTTTAATTTATTTAGTAGCAGTAAACAGTATTATAGCTTCAACGGAATACCTGTTCAGTAAGAACGCAACTTCCAGGAGATGTATTTAGTAGCATATTAATATTATTTTCAGAGGATTAATATTTCTATATAAATATTGTGGTTGCAAAGAACTTGATTTATTTGTTAAAAGTTAAATAGAAAGTGTTGCCAATTGGCTACACTATGCACTGTAGGGTTAATGTGGACAGTTTCAAAATTTGTGAAGTTACTTACAGGATTAAATCTTAAGTATTAAATGTTTAATTCAAGTTATAAAGACTTTTTATTATTTCATTTTATTATTCCATAAATTGCATTTCCGGTTAACATTTATTATTTTGAGTTTTACAAGAAAAGGACGCAATTTCATTTAGTGAATATTTTCATTCAATTCATTTATTTCTATTTTCTATTTCAGGGTTCGTACTGCTCCTGGAATTTAGAAATCAGGATATTCTTCGGTACCAGTTTTTTCTTACAGAAAATCGCTCCTTAAAAGAAAGAGAAGTTCCGCAAGTTTAACCTAGATTTCTTTTTCTATACAAAAAATACTGGTACCACTCCTGGAAAATTCTCTGATCCGTACGAACCCTGTATTTCTATCGTAGAATAATATTATATTTTCTAATCTTTCTACAACTTACTTGCCAACAATCTGATTTTTTATATTATTATTGAAATAAATATACACTGAACCAGATATTTTAATTAATAAATTAAATTAAATAAGGACATTATTTAAACCTGACAGGTGCTAAATTATTTTAAATAAGATATTTATTCCATGTATGTATTTTCTCTCATTAAAAACAGAAGATTTAACAAGTACGCTAGTATTAGTCACATAATGCCCAATTGTAGCATATATGTAACATGTAAATGATTTATGTTGTAATATTTTCATTCAAAACTATCGTTTCGGTTTTTGCGCCCAAAGGAAAATTCCTTTTGGTATGTACGATTACTTAATTGTAGATTAACATTTTCTAAAATTTTGAAATTATTGAATGACACCAGAACTTACGAAAAAAAATTATTCTGAAAATAAGTAAACGATATTCTTCACGTACATTATAAAAGTAAAATTTTATTCCAAAATTCTGTTATCATTGTGGCGTCTGTGGACGAAATTTAAAGTGGGATGTTTAATATTCTACCGACCTTCTACGGGTTATTTTTCTTGACTAGCTTAAGATATTAAGATGAGATATATTACCATAAAAATTTCGTCAAATAAAAAGTGTCATAACCAAGAAGAATATCATGTAAAAAAGGATTAAATAGTTAAGCAAACTCTTTAATTTCTTCTCCCCTTGCTTTATTGAAATACCCAACAACAATGAGAGACAAAGGATTACATAAATTCTAGAATTTTTCTTCTAAAAAAACAGTTTTCGTTAAGACTATAGGAAGAAAACTGTTTATTTCAAGCTCCAGAATAGTGTTACCAGTAGGCTACTTTTTAAAAAATTCAGACTGCTTGATTGAGACCACTTTTTTTAAATGGTATAATTTGCCTTGTTTTCGCCTGATTTATTTTGGGATTAAATAACGGGAATTCTACAAAAAACTGATGTTCCAAAAAACTGATGTCAATCAAGAAAACTATTAAAACAAGTTGGAAATTGTACGTCAAACGTGACAAATGAGGTTCGTTCGTACTATAGCTAGTTATATAAATATTAATATATTGATTAATTGTGTGGAATGCATTATATCGTCTGCAGATTAATTTCTGTAATAAAATAAGTATCTAGATCGCTTGACGATTAAACCTCGGAAGCTCCTATAACCAAAAAAAAAAAAAAAAAAAACACCGATTGTTAAAAAAAAATCACATTTCTTAATAAATATTTTTATTAATATGTTCTAAAGTTTTGATTCGATTTTCATAAAAATTGAAATGTCTCGACAAAATTCTGAAAAGATAATATATCTTATATTTCAAATCATTCTTTGGGTAGTTTTTGCGTTGTTATATGCGGACAGACTGACGGACGGACAGACAGACGGACGGACCAGACGACGACAGTAGGTGCTATGTATTTATATAATTACGAACGCACCTAAAAATAGCCATTGGTTACACTGTTCCAGCAACAAATATAATTAGAAAACAGTACTATCAAAATCATAATATGGAAAAGTACAATACTATCAAAATCATACTATTGAAAAGTACAATACTATCAAAATCATACTATCAAAAAGTGAAATACTATCAAAATCATACTATCGAAAAGTACAATACTATCGAAATTTCATTCTGAAGCATTAATTGGATTTGCGGTAAGACAATAAAATTCATCGTGATCAAAAATTTCAAAGATGAACCATTGAAATTCGATAGCATCACAAACTTATTCAGACAACACAAGATTCAATAAAACATGCTTAATCTTCAGTTAATACAGTACTGATACCTATTCGATATTTACCGTATATTTACAATTATAAAAGTAATTAAACTAACAATTTTCTTTTTATTTAGAAAGGACAAATAATTTATTTTTGTTACGTATATTAAGATGACATGTCAGTGATTTATTGGATGTTTGTGTATAAGATAAAAATACAAAGTTTATTTAGGTTGTGAAGATTTTATACAATTTAATTTCGTTTATCGTCAAAGCCTGATACATTACTTGGGACATACGTTTAATAAAGTAGGAAAATAATATTTTGTTGGATATTATCTTTCATGAAGTTTATTTCTGTTTTCTGTTTCTAATATGGACAGTATTACAATTTCTGAAGTTACTTACAGCATTAAATCTTAAGCATTATATATTTAATTTAAGTTATAAAGACTTTTTATTATTTCATTGCATCTCAGGTTAACATCTGACTTATTACACTGATAAACAAAAATTGACTTTTTATTTTTTTCTTAAATTTAAAGCTAATATTCCAATTATCAAGTAAATAAAAATGATATTAGAAATTTTTACTTGGTTCTTATTTTTTTGTAACGAAGGATATATATTTATAGGTTATTACGATATATCACAATTTAAGAGATCGTACAGTAACGCATAATAATAATACATAAATGTTAAATTTACCAGCAGTATACTTGTACACTGTTTATACACATTTTCCACATATTTTACGCACACTTTACGCAGCTGAATACAATTTGATTGTGGTAATTTGAGTACATTAGTACCTATTTTTGCGTTTATGTTTATGTTCAGTATCTTAAGATACTGAACATCTATCTTGATGAACCAACAGTAATCGGTAAGCATTGCTGCATTCTATTGCGGTAACGAGACTGTATAGCAGAAATTTTTTGGTGAAATCATTCGCCATGATCGTCGCTAATTGCTCCCATATTATCTGGGAAAACGTCTGAGAGTGCAAGAAGTAAAGCGTTAATGACATGTGAAAATTTAGCTTTTTAAAATGGTTTACCATATTTTGAACTATACATTTGTAATTTGTAGCTTTGTTATTCCCTAAGAAATTACGCACAACGCCCTTGAATGAAAGCCATCCGTCTTTTTCTACCGTCATAAGAATACTTTCAAACTGGTCATTTTTCATAATTTTCCGAATTTCTGGACCTACAAATACGTCTTCTTTTATTTTGGCATCCGGTATTGATGGGAACAAGTTTCGTATAAACGCAAATGCTTTACCTTCCCGATTAAGAGTTTTCACGAAAAATTTTATCAATCCCAACTTGATATGGAGTGGTGGGAGTATTATGTCCACTGATGCTACAAGAAGTTGGTTAATTACATTTTTATCACCAGGTTATAGAGACTTCCGTAAAGACCACGTTTGTACACAATAATATTTATTTTTTGCGCGACTGTCCCATTCGAAGATAAAACATGAATATTTCGTGTAACCTTGTTGCATTTCCAGCAGAATAGAAATGACTTTCAAGTCAGCAGAAATTTTCCACTTAAAATCATTGAACTTCAACACAAGTAATTCTTTCTTCAGGGTATCATATGTTTATTTCCCCCCTGAAGCATACCCTACATTAATGGAGTTATATTTATTTCCAATGTATAAAGGAGTACTGCTTTTAGACTCACCTTAGACGCATCGATAAAATGTCGACATTCCTCTGGTTTATGACATAGATCTAAAGATGCCATAAGGCTTGGAATGTCGTTGCAAAAGCATATTTCATCATCTTTTTCATAAAAACATATGAAGCATTTATGTCTGTCAGGGTATATAGAAATACGTACATCACTAGCCAACACATTCCACGCCTGAAGTCTTTATCCTAGAAATTCGCCTTTATTCTTGCTTAACCCTAAATCATACACAAGGTCATTCAGCTCTACTTACGTTATCATATGAGGGTTCAAATATTTCGGTTGTGGAATGTAATCCATTTCTGTTTCACTTTCATGACTACAAGATGGCATGCATTCTTCATCAACTGAAAGACTGAAGTTTAAAGGCGGCTGTGGCACAGGAAGCACGTCACTGTCAGGTACTGGCATCGTAGCAGACTCGATGTTGGGATCTTGGGTATGCTTCTGCTTCTTACAATTATTTCATTTTGCTGTTTTTTTTCATACAAAAATAGCAATTTTCTAAATGATCTCTAGGTTTTCTCCAGATCATTTGTATGGTGAAATGCATTGAAGTCCCCTTTCTCTTAATCCACTCTCGAAGTCGGGTAGAACAGTGCAAACAACAAAAGTGTTGTGCTCATGGCTTATCCTGATCACCAATTTCTCATCCAAAATAATGTTTACAGGCAATTTTAATTAAAGAAGTAATCTCTCTTCTGTGAGTAGTGCTCATAAATTCGCCACAAATATAGCAAAAACTATCACTGGAATTAACACACTTACAAGACATTTTAAAAGCACCCGCTCGTCAGCTAATTAAATGATACAATGATCAATTATTTTACAAAGGACAAAGAAAAATCTTCATGGCACCACAATATTTGACGAAACACATCTTATTGTCGCCTAGATGTATTATAAGTAGCAGATATTTGTTCACTTTCAGAGTCATTAGACTGTAGAAACAAAGTACTTTAAAAGGCAATAAAATAACAGAATGAGATATATTTAAACACAGATATCTCTGAAACGGAAAGCAACTTCACTTTTTTGTGAATATTTTCAAAATTCCCAAGGGTATGGTTACTTAAATCTGTTAACATTTTCCAAAAAATATTTCTTGTTTATCAGTGTTATTTGAGTTTTGCAAGAAAATTGCGCAATTTCATTTAGCGAATATTTTCATTCAATTCATTTATTTCTGTTTTCTTTTTCTTTTGTGAAATAGTATTACATTTTCTAATATTTCTGCAACATACTTGCCAACAATCTGTATTTTTTTTAATTATTGAAATAAAAAGATACTGAACCCGAATTTTTAATTAATAAATAAATTAAATAAGGACATTATTAAAACCTGACACGTGCAAAAATAATTATTTTAAATAAGATTATGTATTCCGTGAATGTCTTTTCTTTTGTTAAAAACAGAAGATTTAACAAGTACGCTAGTATTAGCCATATAATGCCTCATTGTAGCATATATGCTGCCATCAGTGTTGCGATTTTACCAGGAAACCACGCCATTAGTGTAATAATGAAAAAAATCTAACTAAGAATCAACGAAAGGGCATTATGAAACGTGTTTTTTGACGCATAAATCATTTGCCCTCGTCACCCCGTTATCGAAATGTAAAGTCTTAAATTTTGCTAATTTATTGATTTAATATGATGGAAGGAAGAGTCGATATGATTGAAGGAGGAGTCGATAGAATTCAACGAGGAGTCGTTTGTCCATTTCCAGTTTAGTTCGGCGCAATAGAGCGCCTAGATTACATAGTGTGGAAAACGGTTTTACAGTTTTTTAATTCAATATTTTCGAATTAAAACCGGAAATTCTGAAACAAGAATTTTTACTTCACGAAGTCACGAGATATCTGTCATTAAGTAACCAAAAGAACATTTATGGGAATTTCTGGTATGAATGCGATATTTCGAAATGAAAAAAAAAAAAAAAAAAAAAAAAAAAAAACAGGTAATACTTTAAAAAGTTCTAAAAAATTGTAGCTGATAAACGTGCAACGATGCGGTACAATAATAGGGCGATCGCAGCGACATCTGCTTTAAAAATAGATTTACCTCTAGCAAAAGGCAACAGTTGTACTATTGACAACGTGAACATAATTTCTGTTAATACTATCTTTTTGTAAGTCTATATTTCTAATGTAACAGATTAGTTAGTTTTTTATCTTATCAAGGAATTAATCTCTTCACTCTTCTAGCAGAGATTCATCGTTTGGAATGCTAAATAGGGATAGTTTCTAGTTTGCTGTCTTGCATCGAGTACTGCAACCAGACACAAAAAAATACGTATGACGTTTTTTGGCTATGATCAATATAATTCATATTTTCAAAGCTTATGAAAATCACTATCCAAGTCAAAGGAAACAGGGTATAATTTAATTATTTAAAATATTTATCACCACTGAAACGTTTTCTCAGTTCAATTCTTATACAATGTTTGCGAATGAAAAGAACTATCAGACAGTGGAGTAGCCAAAGAGGGGGGGGGAGGTCCAAATGCTCTGAAAACCAGTAACATTATACAGTTTACTCCGCCTTTGATATCTCAGAAAATTCTCCAATTAGATAAGACAAAAATATTTTTATAAAATTAGTGGTGTCCAAACCATCTGGACCTGCAAGTTGTCTACGCCACTGCTAGAAGATGTCGCTGCGGTCGACTCGTTATCTTTTCAGCATCGTTCAACATTTTTGGGTTCGATTTTTAGTACTATTTTGTAGCCGTTTTTCACACTATGTATTCTATGGCGCAATACTCGGAAATGATTCGCTGTGCTTTTTACAAGTCTGGTTAGTGCAAACTTGGTTACTTGCATTTGAAACGCCCTTTCAATTTTCATTTTCGCAGGAGGTTGATCATTGTAATCATTTCACTAGATTTAAGTTTATGAAATTCTCTTGGTGCCACGATTTTCTACGCTTCAATCATTTTTTGGTTCAGTGTCATATTTGTCAATAGCATGTTTTTTTTTTTTTTTTTTTTTTTTTTTTTTTTTTTTTTTTTTTTTTACGGGCTTCTTTCATTTTTATATTACTATAGCTAAATATGTTTTGTATTTCATATTAATCTGATTATTAAAATTTCTGAATCAAAACCACGAATTTTTCCCTTAATTAAATCAATAAATTAGCAAACTTTATGACTTCATATCTCGATAACGAAGAGACGAGGCCAAATGATTTATGTGTCAAAAAACACTTTTCATAATTCTCTTTCGATTGCTGCTTACTTAGATGTTTTTCATTATTACAGTATGGCGTGGTTTACTGGTTAGGGGTTGTTTTACGCAGATATTCAGAATTTAAGCCAGAAGTTGAGAATCGTATCTTTTCCTTTTTTAGAGACATTTTGTAATTAATAAATCGAAAATTACAGTTCTAAATATATTGAATAAAATTCGGAATTCTTTGCATATCAGCTACCGTGGCCATACAAACATAAAGTACAGTAATCCCTTAACATTCGCGAGTTTTGATTATTCGCGAATATGAAAATGCGGAAAACTTAACATTCGCGAGAACCTGACTTGATTATTCGCGATTTTTAAAAAAATTATATCTTTGCTTTTTCAAATTTTACAGTGGTTAAAGATTGTTTCCACTGTGTTTTCTCAGTATGTATTTATAAATCAATTTTAAGTTGTCTACTGAAAAAGAAGCAACTGTTGTTAGGCAAACAAAATAATAACAGCAGAAGAATACTCATTGCAAGGGGGATATTACAAGTGGTAAAGTAATGGCATCTTAAATCTATTCATTTAAAATGTGCTTGTGCAGGTTCTTGTAGAGATGGAGCTGCTGCTGCTGTATGGAGCTGGAGCTGCTGTATGGAGCTGAAGCTGTATACATAATCATCTCTTTGCGAATGGAGAGAGAGTCGAAATTACTTTATTATTATTTTTTTAAGCCTATGCTTTTTAGCTGTAATTATTTCTCCAGTCTGTTAATTTGAATTATCTTCATTAAATAAATTTATAAATATGAATATGTGTGTACATATATGTTATACATAACGTACTGTTAATACATATATCCTTTTGTTTTCTTTAAATACTTCTTTTTCAGTGCAGAGAGATAGGCTCAACATTCGCGAAGTTTTCCTGGAACGTAACCCTCGCGAATACTAAGGGATTACTGTACTTAATTTAAATTTTATAAATTATTTTTGTTTCATTTTATTTCTGGTTGAAAATTGATTATTGGTCCGAGATATACATTTTACTAGAAATAGAAGCAGTTTGTTTTAGTGGATATTTCCATTACATAAGTTTGTTACGGGCTTACTGTTTGTGATCTTGAATAATATTATTTTGATACATCAACGACATACTAATGTTCAACAATGGTATATTTTCGTACTGTGGATTCAAGTGTACATTTAGCGGTGTAGTACTAATACTGTCGAAAATCCTTTCCAAATCTTTAAATGAATTTGAAGCAGAATGATAAACGACATCCCAATCAATAAATTCGACGATAAAATATTGATTCAATAACACCACAAATTGAATACAACATGCATGATTCAATAAAACATGCTAAATCATGTACTTATACTTAATCGATATTTAAAGAAGCCTTTTGAAGAATACAAGAGATTTAACCAAAACATTTTCGTTTTATTTAGTTTCAACATCTAATTAATATTTCTCACGTATTTTAAGATGACATGCATTTGATTTATTGGACGTTATTCTATACGATAAAGTAAGTAACTTAATTTTAGTTGTTAAGGTTTTATATAATGAAATTACCTTTCTCTTCAATGTCATATATATTTTTTGCGACATGCATTTAACAGAAAAATAAAATTATTATGTTTTTTTATCTATTTACAAAAAACTTAAGAAAATAATTTTACTTCTGTTTTATATTTGTAATGTGTAGTTGTTTTATATTTTATGTATATTTCATAAATAACCATATATTTTATTTTGGCGTATTAATACTTGTAAAAAACAAACAATGTTGTCAGAACAATTATTACAAAAGCAAATTAAAATATTATGACACAGCACAAAAGTTCATCTCAAAAGACACAGATCAAAAAATAGTTTCTTGATCTGAGCGTAGTTCTCGGAGCAGTCTCTATTAACATAGACCAAATCAAAATATTGAACAAAATATAGACCATATATATTCTTACGAAAATTTTTATTTTAAATTTATCATGAAAATATCGCAGAAACCCGCTATAGATAGAACGATTTTTTTCATGTTTTGTCTCATTTATGCCTAACGTCGATGCTTTAGTAAAATGGGAAAAAGTGCATTCCACACCACTTTTTTATATAGAAATTTGGTGTCTCGCGCAGTCCTCGATAAAATAAGACACCAAATTTCTATAAAAAAAAAGAGTGGTGTGAATTGCACTTTTCCAATTTTACTAAATCGTCCCAAATTTGGGACGCTAGACATAAATGAGATGTACTGCCACAAAAGTAATAATAATGACAATAATAATAGCGTTGGCCAAAAAGAGACTTCTCTGAGGCTTGGCTGAACGGGGTTATACGTCAGAATACTTTGTTCGTCTATACTAAAAATACTTACAAAATAGAATCCTTTTTCTTGTCAAATTTGATTTATTTTTGGTCATGTGCTTTCCTTAACCCTATAGTGCATAGTGTAGCCAATTGGCAACACTTTCTATTTAACTTTTAATAAAAAAATCAAATTTTTTGCCACCACTATATTTAAATAGAAATATTAATCCTAAAAAAATAACATAAATATGCTATTAAATAAAGTTGAAAATCTGTTTTAAAATTTCTGGTGTAGAATTCTTAATATAAGTATAAAAGAACACAATTCTAATAGAAAAATTCATGCAATGTAGGGTGAAAAAGAAATTAACTTATTTTAATGTATATTTCCATGCAAAAAAGTTGCAGTAATTTGTTTCTGAAATTTAATAACACTGTACATTTTAATAGAATAAATATATAATATTATTCAACAATTGCATAAATTTGTGATGTAGATTTAGATCTGTAAACCAGAATGCCAATAGTACCGAAAATTTTAACTAAATATATAAATGATTTTGAGATAGCGCAATAAATGTCATCCTGATCAATAAATTCAAATAGGGAAAATTGATTCGGTAAATTCAAAATCATAATTTAAAAAATACACCTTTCATTAAAGCATACTTTATCCTCTTTTAATAAAGTACTGATATTTATTCAGTATTTAAAGAAAATACTTTAAAGAATACAAGAGATTAAATCAGTTACTTTCTTTTTATTTAGTCGGGACTACTCGGATGTAATTAATTTTCCTCTGATATGTTTTAAAATGACAATGTCAGTGATTTATTGGATGTTTGTGTATAAGATAAAACCATTAACCTAGTTGTAAAGGTTTTAAACCGTTTAAAATGCGTTTCTTCGTCAACGTCTGTCTGATGCATCATTTCGAACATATGTTAAGCAGAAAATAGAAATAAATATGTGTTACATATTTTCTTTCTAACAATCTATATTAAGGACGAACGTGTCCGTGCGTAACGCTGACGTCATTTTGCGAATGGCAACACTTGATGACTAAACTTCAGTTTTGCGTTTTTTTGCTGCTGCATTTTTTAAAATTTCTAAACATCGCACATATCCAGTTTTTCACCGTTATATAGGCAAATAAATCTACTTTCAAATATAATTTGTTTGAAAACTGTATCGTAATTTACTCATTTATTATAGTATTTACGTTAAATTTCAAGTATGATTTTTTTTATCTAACTCTATCGCTTTCAGACGATTACAAAATATTAATCCGTTTGCACTTCAAACAACATAACAAAGTTCCGAGTTTATTTCCAGCTAATATTCAATAACAAAATTAAAACGTCATTAAGCAGTATATAAAATAGTATAAATAAAATATAAATTTAACAGACATGTAACTGAAAGAAACGTTTAAAACCGCTGTAATTATCGGAATAATAATAATAATAAAATATTTTGTTGATAACAACCTTTAAAGCGATTTCATCGGCTATTAACTTCTGGCACGAGAGCAATAGGAAATTACCGGTTTTAATAAATTTCACTTTTTTTTTTCTGAATACAAAATTTACATATTTCACATAAAAATGCTCTTTGGCATTGTTAGGGGCAATCTAAAAATATTATTAAATGCAAAAATCTTTTAGTGTTTTCAATAACAAAACATAAATGGTTTCCGCATATATTGCATATCCCAGGAAGCACAGGTTAATGTAAAATAAATGATAGAATGTTTCGGTACGAACCAAATTTCCCAAACGGAAAGAACATTTCTGAACAGCCCAATATATAGCTCACTGTTTTTTGCTTTGAAGCAAAACCAATAAGTGACAGCACTATTGTTTATTTCCTCATAAAATAAATGTTATTTCCATATGAGTTTTCAAAATGCCTTCAAGACAGTGTGACCAAGAAAGTAAGAAATTTTAATAATTAATTAACTTAAACCCTTTACAATTAACAAATTTGAGAATTTGTAGATCCTTCACTTATTTAAAGCCCTTAAATTTGCTATTGCGTAAATTTAAATTATAGTTCATTAAATTGATATATTAAGGGGCTTGTAATTTTAGATTCATATTTGTTAATCTAAATTACCAGTTCCCTAATTTACCAATTTCAGAAAAATGGCTTTTTCTGTCAGTTATAGTGTCATTTTGTTTTTGCAAAAACAATGACTGTGTATTTTGTAGTCTTATTTTAACTTCAGGTCTCAAGATGGAAGTTTCTTTTTTCCAGGTTAACATCTCATTGGTTCTTTGTTACACATAATTTACAAGAAAGAAAGACATTTTATTATAGTGGATCATTTTATTTCTATTTGTGAAGTTTAATAGCTGTATATATTTTGATATAACGATACCGCAATTGTTAGCTTATAAGCCGTTTCTCAAATTAACCCTTAACCCTTTCCGGCGCGGAATAAATCTGTTTGTAAAATAATGTAACAATGGACTGACACCAGATTTTACAAACGATTTTCTTAGAAAAGAAAAATTTGCTGATTTTCCCGTACATTATAAAAGGAAAATTTTAATTAAATATTCTTGGTGCCGTTTGTGAGTTTTGGAATTAAAATTAGGTGTCCTTTTTTGTGACCACCGCCCGCTAAAGGGTTAAATGCCTAGTGTAACAAATTTACAACACATTTTATTTAACTTTTAACACGTACATAAATCAAGTTCAACGGAACCACATTTATTTCGAAATATTAATCCTGTAAAAATTACATAAATATGCTACTCAATAAAGTTAAAAATATATCTTAAAATTTCTGGTGTCTCAGCCTTAAGCGTTAAATGCACGAATTTTTCTTTTAGATTTTTTTTTCGCTTATTTTAAGCATTAGACACCAGAAATTTTAAGATATATTTTTAACTTTATTCAGTAGCATACGTATTTGATTTAAACCGAATTAATATTGAGGTATAAATATAGTGGTTTCTAGGAATTTGATTTACTTATAAAAAGTTAAATAAAAAGTGTTGCAAATTTGATACACTAGACATTTAACCCCTTGGGGACGAGCGACACGTATACGTGACACATAAGATGCTCAGAATCCTCGATTATTCCCACCAGTTATATTTTAGTGTAAACTTTGCCTTATTTAATGGTAGCATTTTTGCGATTCAATTAGGCGAAAATTTCTGTTTTAAAAAACCAGTGGTAAAAGATTAAAAATCCCGTAAGGGACGCTCGTCTCGAAGGGGTTAAGGGTTAATATGATTCTGGCAGGACATTCTATTTTAGAAAATATAACTTAGTTTTACTTCCTATTTATGTTACTTCATTTATAAAATAAAATTTCTGGTTTCAAACAGACTAATTTCAGCCTCCCCTTATACACCAGAAATTGCGGTATATACTGTCATGGATATTATCATTGAATATATTTGTTTAATTATTTCAATATTACTATTTTATAATAATTTCAAATATTCAATAATCATTCAATAATAATTCAATAAAAATTTCAAATATTACTATTTTAAACAAATGGTGGCTAAAAAGCAGTCTGAATAATATAACCCCGATGAACTGGCAACACTAGTTTGTACCCGTGTTTTAGTTTCTTATCATGCCTATTTTCGTATTATTCATTTATGCCTAGCGTCCCAATTTTCGGGACACTTTTAGTAATATGGGAAAAAGTGCATTTCACACCACGTTTTTATTAGAAATTTGGTGTCTTATTTTATCGAAGAGTCCTCTATAAAATATTAAATCAAATTTCTATTTTGAAAAAAGTAGTGTGAAATGCATCTTTTCCCATTTTATTAAAGCATCGACGCTAGGCATAAATGGGAAAAAAATGTTTCAATTATACAGACACATAACTTCTGGTTCTTTATTCAATAGAAATAATCGCCAAAATAAATTTTTTCTTCAGTCGCAAAACATATGTCAAGAAAATTGCATTCGACATTAACCAGTAAAAAAAAATAAATGATAAAAATCTTTATTAATTAAATTAGGTAAGTGTCTTTATTCTATACACAAATACCCAATAAATATCTGACGTACCATCTCAAAACATTTTAAAGAAAATAATTGCATGTCCAGACTAAATAAAAAGGAGAACTGTTGATTTAAAATCTCATGTTCGTGGAAATACTTTTTACATGAAATACCCATCAATTCTTTATTAACATAAAATAAAGCATGTTTTAATGCATGATGAATATTTTGATTAAGTCTTCGGTACTATCGATACAATGATTGATCTTCCCCCATATTGATCGGGTTGTCTTTCTTCAAATTTATTTAAAGAGTCATAAGTGAATTTTGATATCATTGGAATTTACAGGTTATTTGAGTTAATGAAAGTTGAAGTAACTATCATTTTTTTAAGTTGACAACAATTCTTTTACATTTAAGTGTATACTATACTATATGATTTATATATTGTTTAATTCTGAGTGATTGTTATTGAATTATTCGATAAAGCAATCAATTACCATGAAAAAATATGTAAAAAAGAAATAATAATCAAAAGCATAGTTGCGAACCTTCTCAATTTTTTTTAATCATTTACTCCAAGAAAAGTTCTACAGAAACATTCTTTTCTTATTTTATATGATTGTTCAATTTTTAGTTGGTATTGGAAACTTTGTAAGTTCCTTCTTTTAAAAAATTTATGGTACACGTTGGTTAAAAATATCGCGAAAGTATACTCTCCACTTTTAGTTCTTTAGTAGTCTGATATTGCTTTGTATTCTTTTATACTGCAAGCTTTAAAGTACGAAAATTTTCTCAATCGCGTTTAAGTTTATTTGTAAGATTGGTCAATCTAAACGGTTGACATTTTCTGCGGAAAGCCACTAGTTGGTACTATGTGAGCATTATCGTGCCAAAATCTCCACTCAGTACCACCATGTTAACAGCACAAACAGTGGTGGCTCGTGACTCGCTCTTTTTGGGGCACTAAATGCTTGACGAAAAATTTTATTATTTTCTTACCATTATTTTTTTTAGAGAAAACTTTTGTTTGTTTCAATGGCAGAATTTTCTGCCAACAAATAAGGTAAATATTTCTATTACAAAATATTAGTAAGAAAATAATACATTTTGCAAGCATGCATTTAGCGCCCCAAATAAAGGAAGTCAGGAGCTACCACTGAGCAGAAATAATATGTATGATCATTGTAATAAGATCTCGTGAAGTCAGTTATTTTTTTCGGCTTTTAAAAATTATTTATTCTTAATATCTATGTGTATTTCAAGAGCACACCTCATCTATATAGTTTCTCTTAGCTGAGCTTATTTTTATTTCTTATGAGTGAACATAATTCTAAAGGTCGTATCTGTTCTGATAAAGCTTTCAAGACAGCGGATTATTCAGTTAACTATAAATATATTGATCCTACGACAGCCTTTTCTTTGTTGACATACATTCGTTTAAGATTGAACTATGGCATCTGGAATAAAATATCGATTTATCTATACTAGCAATTTATCAGACATGTATTCAATTTGAAACCAAGTCTAGAAAATTACTTTTGATATTCATTGGTCTATTTGTTTTGTTTAGAAAGCAATATTAAATTTGATATTACTGTTTTGATGGAAAATATAGTTTAGTTACTATAGTATCGATTAGCGGTTAAAATACATTGTGGCATATTTGCCACATATCTTATGAAAATAACATAATATTATTATGAATGTTATATTTGTAACTTCTTTAACCTACAGAGCAGTTACATTTTTTACTATATGTTACCATTATTTCTAAACAGCAAGATTTGATTTATATTCAGTTGCAGAAATTCTAGGAATAAATAAAACGAAGATTACTTTTCTTGGAAATAATCTTAAGTAAAAAGCGTATTTTTTTCCCTTTTTAAAAAAAAAATAAGGCGTTTTTCATCCCTCATTAGTAAAGTTCTTTGAAGTTCTAAATGTTCTCCGAATCCATATTTTGTGGTTTAATGATTAACCCCTTCAGGAGCAAAGTACTCTTGGAGCTATAATATTGAAATGGTTGATTGACACCAATATTCACGAACGAATTTATTTTAAAATAAGTAAAAACTTTCCTTCGTGTACCTTAGGAATTCAAAATTTGATTCTAAAATTCTGGTGTCATTGTGGCATTTTGGGATTAAATTAAGTGGTATATATAATTATACCGGTGCCCTTCAAGGGGGTAATGTAACAAGTTTATAGTCGCATCCCAAATTTGATCCCGTTAATCAGAGCTGCCAACTTTTACGCTTTTTTCTTACCACTAAAATTTAATAGAATTTTTTTCCTTAAGTAATCACACGATTTTGTCAATTTAATAAGATAAAATTTAGTATAAAATTTTAGTGGTAGGAATTAAGCGTAAAAGTTGGCAGCTATGCGTTAATACAATTTTGCCTATATAATAATATTTTTCAAAATTTACAAATTCAGAATTATTAAAAATGATTATAATTTCTGAAGACAGCACTGAAATTCAAGCAACATCTCTTTACCTTAAAACTATATGTGCAGGTTATTGAAAAAAATAACAAATTTAATATTCAAATCTGAAGTGGTTATTTAATTAACCGGAATATGTAGTTAGTCTAAATACAGAGTATATGTCTATCATTGAGATTAACCCTTTGACTACGTTTCGGGACATATATTTCAAAATGGGCAAGTGTTTCTATCTTACCAAATTTCTGAAAAACAATCTCTACCATACTGTCATATACTGTGTTCAAGAGAATTCTACCACAAATAAATATTTCTGTAACTTGTGACACGATTGAAAATAAAAATAATCCCATATCCAGGCCCGTAAACAAAGGAGATTGAACAGGTAAATTTGGATAATTTTAAAAACTTGGAGAAATATTTCTAATAGATTTTCATAAATAAAAACTTTAAAAATGTTTTTTGAGAAACACTTTTTACGTACAATCAGTTACGAAATTCTTTTAACTCCGAACATTTTGTGTATATTTATAGAAATTTGATAATCAAAAATGTATGTGACGTTCTCATTGTACTTAACTATTGGATCAACCCCTTCGCGACTATAGTCCTTGACAGAATTTTTAATCTTTTACCACCGGTTTTTCAAAACAGAAATTTTCGCCTAATTGAATCGCAGAAATGCTAGGATTACATAAGGCAAAGCTTACAATAAAAAAATAACTGGTGGGAATAATTGAGGATTCTGAGCTTCTTATGCGTCACGTATACGTGTCGCTCGTCCCCAAGGGGTTAAGAAGGACCCGATTACCACAGGGGGAAATTTTCTACCAGTAATTTAATACAAAATATTTCGCATTATTTAAACGCAATAAAAAAAAAACACATACCAGAAAATCTATAATAATATAATGGTGAAATTTTGCATCTGCGTTAACGAGTTTCGGTGAAACCTAGTATACACTAACCTATTCAAACTCGCACTCTTTTTATTTCATTTTACTTATTTTAAATTTTCTTTTGATATTTTATTAACTTAATCATAAAATTTTTTCACATGGTTCTATCATTTTGTGTTATACAATTACTTATAGACAGGGAGTAGAGTTGGTCAGAACTGGGAATCCCCTCGAAACAATCCACTGTTTCGCTGAGTCTCGGCTTTAATCTTGTAAAAATTTTTGAAATATTAAAACTCATTTTATAATATATCTCTTATATATTCTAAAATGTGCAAATTAACAACATAATAAATACACAGTAAAACAACTTTTATTGGGTTGTTTGAATTTATTATGTTGTTAATTTACACCTTTTAGCATTTAAAAGAAATATATTATTACAAGGTGTTATAAATTATTATATTCTCATTTTATAAATTAATCCTTTCAAGGGTGGTAGTTTATTTTTGGACCACCTAATTTAGTTTCCTAGAGCTCATCCATAGTGAAGAACTAAAATAAAGATTTAATTTTTTTTAAAATAAAATTCATAGAATTTTTGTATTTGCCATTTTTTTTAATCATTAAAAATATATTTAAATAACAAAATACTCGGAAACGATTTTCCAGCAAAATGTTTCTATCTGGGTCTCAATCCTAACGACAGATTATTTACTATGTGAGTAGGTAATCTGTCGTCCATATTAAGCGAAAAATGAGTGTAAATTACAAAAATTAAAACTGAAAATGAAAAAGTTACTTTTTTAGGATGGCAACACATGTACTTTTACATGGAAAGTTAAGTTACATTTGAAGGAAACTTAACAGTTGTGAATTTCAACTTTTATTGCTGCAATGATGAACGGAAGCAAGCTGATTTATAGTTAATGTCTCATGAGTTTATTATACAAATTTATAGATTTTCATAATGAGTTTTCATTTGATTCACGTGTATAATATTTCGCATGGATTTGTATTATGTTTCTCATGAATGTTTAATGTTTAATTTTGAACTTTTTTTTTCTAAACAAATATTTTGAAAATCGCGGGAAAGACTGGGTACTTCAGCTAGTAGAATATAAAAATAGTTTCCAAAGCTTTACTGCTATTGCAGTTTTCTGTAACTAATATTTCACTCATTTATAAGACTCTAGAGGGGATAAACTATTTTTGCCAAGTTTCGACAGATATTTTGCACGAAATAACGTAAAACCTTTCGAAGCTGTGCGATGTTGTTTGACATTTATACAATTAAAATTTTTATTTCTTATTTTTCTTTCTCATTTAACAGTTAGTTAATTTAGCGCGACTATTTAGTCTTAATTCTTAATATTAATCTTGTTCAATATTCATGTGTATTAGTTACATGAAACTGAAAAAGAAATAGAACATGTTATTAAATAAATATAAAACTTAGAGTGTAATTTTTTTCCCCTGCATTGTTGATTTAATTTAATTCTACTCCAGATAGCATCGTAAATTTATTTTACTCTAATGTATTTTATGCTACTTACATTCCAATATATTTATACTGTGCAATAATTATGTTTGTCACACTTATATTTTATATTTATGTATCACGCTCCAAACAAAAGAAAACTGACAGATATTTTGAGTCTCATTACCACAGGTACAAACTCTCAAAAGTATTTTACAACAGAAAATTTCGCCTTAAATAAACATTCTACATTTGAATAAAAAATGAAAATTTCTATATTAAGACATTGACGAAAGTTTGACCCTGCGGTTGTAGGGTTCTGCAGATATAACATTACGTTTCGAAAAATTTTAATTAAATATAAATGTTGAAAATAGAAAACAAATATTATATGTTTATAAAAAATATAAAAACATTCGACAGTGACGGATGTGGTATCGGTTAGTGTCGTGTCATGTATATGTGAATGCGCGTAGTGAAGGGGTTAAGGGGACACACAGGCATGAGATTTCTCCGCTTTTTGGTATACCAGTATAATCTTACAGAAAATGTTGTTGCGGTAAATCGCAGAATGTTCCAATTAAATAAAAAACATTTTCTGTAAGATTATACTGGTAAGCAAAAAAGCGGAGAAATCTCATCCCTGGGGACACAATACTCTTAATTTTGGGAAACATGATTAAATTTAAATGTTTTTTTTTTTCTTAAAATGAATTTTAAACATTACTGGTATATTTTAGAGAAATCACGAGAATCCGATAATTTTAAATAAGCAGAAAAGGCTTTTTACAGCATCCAATTTCCCTTTAACTCCTTGAAGAGTGGCGGTGGTTCATTTTTTAATATCTTAATTTTAATCTCTAAATGCTATATTGTCTCCAGAAATTTGGAAGGAAAATGTACTTTTTTTAAGTACGCGAAGAAATTTTTTTCTAATTTTATATTAAATTTACTTTTAAATTCTGGTATCATTCCATCATTTAAGTGCTTTGGAATAGAAGTACTTTGCCCCTGTAAGGGTAAATGTTTCATAGTTGCAATAACTTAATTCTCTTTGATCAGTGTACGCTCTTTCGATACGACAGTCTGATCATTATGCAAAAATTTCAACGAATTTATTTCAAAATTAAAATATAGATAAAATGCTTAAGTGATAGAGAGAGAAATACAAAAAGGTTTAGAAAAACCTTTTAGCGATCGACGTAATGAATAACGTTCCTATGGTGCCATTAACAAGATATACAACGATAAACAAAGTGTTCTCGCAAACTTTTGAAAATAAACTTGAAAACCATAAATCACGAGATCATCTATGTAAGAAAGAAGGTGCTTAAAATAGTGAAATGTAAACGTGAAAATTAATATTTGTTTATTGCTTTTATAAAACTGTAAAGTACCTTATGCTAAATTTTAGGTACCGTAATTCCCGGCGTATAATCCGCAGCTCAAAGAGTCGTTTTTCGACCCAGAAATTTTATTCAATTATTGTAGTTAAATATTTACAGCGATCTTTTAAGTTACATTTTATAAAATAATATTTCTGGGTCGAAAAACGACTCTTTGAGCTGCGAATTATACGCCGGAAATTACGGTAATTCAAATGAGGCGGATTCATTGCAAATGTTCCCGTTACGCATATAGATTTCTATTGATCCGATGGATAAAAAAAAGTGATAAATAATTAAGTTTATTTATTATTATTAAATTTTTATTTATTCGAATTATATTCATATTTATTTATTATGTTCATTCTTATATATGTTCGGTGTAATCTTGCCAGTGTTGTAGAACTTCTGCCATATTTGATATCTCCCATATCTTTAATCTTGTTTTAAACTTTCTAGTGGTCATTGTCTGTATGAGTGTTTCGGTTGTTTGGCGGAAAAAATGACTTCCAAATCAGTCAACAGTTGTGGTCGCAGTCATACAGAATGGAATTAAAGCCTTGATGGATAAATTATTTTATTATTTTAAAATACGATTTATAATGTCTTGGTTATATCTAATCTTGCCAGTGCTGTAGAACCTCTGTTACAGCGTCTAGAATACATAGTGTGAAAAACGGTTTTTTACCGTTTTTTTAATTCAAAATTTTCGAATTCAAACAGGAAATTCTGAAACAAGAATTTTTGCTTTAAGGCTGCTCGTCAGTAAACTTCCCGATTCCCCTCGCTAATGTTATTCCTATGAGCGTAGGATGCATTCGTATTTTTAAAATATCTCCTCGGAAAATTAATATTTTTAACTTCTGTTTTCTTTGTATTGTTCTTAAAGAATGTCTCTTTTTTTTCTTAGTTGTCAATTTTTTTCTAAAATATATACTTCATTTTATATGAAATGTTAAAATCGTATTCAGTTTCGCTAAGATTTTAACAGATAAAAATATAAATTAAGCACATAGTTTAGAATTATTTTGATAACTAAGAAAAAAAGAGACGCTCTTTAAGAACAGTACACAGGAAACAGAAGTTAAAAATATTAATTTCCCGAGGAGATATTTTAAAAATACGAATGCATCCTACGCCCATAGGAATAACATTAGGGAGGGGAATCGCGAAGTTTACTGACGAGCAGCCTTAAGAGCCTACATCAGTCACGCCAAAAAAACGCTCCAGCTAATGTTAAGTCTATGGGAAGGTTATCGCGCGATTTCTCGCTCGCATTTTAATATTTTTAAATGATTCTTTTTGTATAGGATAGCTGCGGTCGATCTCTAACGTTGTTAGTTTTTACTTTTTCGATTTTGGTTCCAGTTTTTTTATATAAGGATAATTTCACTTTCAGAACCGGTTCCAAAAATGAAAATGTCCGCTTATAAAAAAACCGTAACCAAAACAGAAAAAGTAAAAACTAACAGCTTTAGAGATCGACCACAGCTAACCTATGCAAAAAAATCATTTAAAAATATTAAAATGCGAGTGAGAAATCACGCGATAACCTTCCCATAGACTTAACATTAGCTGGAGCGTTTCTTCGCGTGACTAGCGTAGGGTCTTAAGGAGTCACGAAATATCTGCCATAAAGTAACGAAAAGAACATTATAGGGAATTTCTGGTAAAAATGCAATATTTCGGAATTTAAAAAAAGCCAAACTGGTAATACTTTAAAAAGTGCTAAAAAATTGTCGCCGATAAACGTGCAACGATGCGATACAATAATAGGACGATTGCAGCGTCATCTGCTTTAAAAATAGATTTACCTCTAGAAAAAGTAACCATTTCACTATTAACAACATGAACATAATTTCTGTTAAAAAAATATTCTTGTAAGTGTTTATTTCAGATGTAACTGATTTTGAAGTTAGTTTTTTATCATATCAGGGAATTAATATTTTCCACTCTTCTAGCAGAGATTCATCCTTTGGTATGCTAAATAGGGATAGTTTCTAGTTTGTTGTCTTGTATCGAGTACTGCAACCAGGCACAAAATAATACGTATCACCTTTTTTTGCCATGATCAATGTCATTCATATTTTCAAAGCTTATGGAAATCACAATCCAAGTCTAAGGAAATAGGGTATAGTTTAATTATTAAATATATTTACCACCAACTGAAACGTTTTCTCAGTTCGATTCTTACACAATGTTTGCGTTGAAAAGAGTTAGCAGACAGTGGCGTAGCCAGTAAGGGGGAGGGGTCCAAATGATCTGGAAACTAGTCCTGTTTGAATTTCCTGTTTGAAAATTATAAAGTTTTCTTCGCCTTCAATATGGCAGAAAATTCTCCGATTAGATAAGGCAAATATATTTTTATAAAATTATTGGTATCCAAACCATCTTCACCTCCACCCTGTCCTTGCCACTGCTTGAAGATGTCGCTGCGATCGACCCTATATCTTTTCAGCGTCGTTCTACATTTATCGGATTCAATATTTTAGTACTATTTAATAGCCGTTTTCCACACTGTCTATTCTAGGCGCTGTACTTATGTCATACTTGATATCTGCCATATGCTCTTTTAATCTTGTTTTAAATTTTCTAGTGGTCATTCTTGTACAATATTGTAATGTTCCATCTGCTCTTGTGAACGGGATTTCATAAACACCTGATAGTTGATATGGCTCTATTAGGTCTATTTTCTTACAAACTATGGTTTTTAATTTTATGGATGGTTTTGCGATAAGACATACCAGTGTGATTATAATTAAATTTCCACATTCAAAATGCTGTAAGAAAGGAACCACTGTTAAGAATGACTTCAAATTTGAACTGAATATACTGGAAGAAGTAGGAAATGGTATGGCATAAGAAAGAAAAAGTTCCAAAGTGTAGCAATAGATGGCGCTGTAAGTGGCATAACGAAACGGATTTGACTACAAGTGACATTGTTAATCAAAATACGACGAGTTTGGCATGAGTTGCACAGTCAACCGTAAACCAACCGTACTGTTCAATGTATATGAGTGTTTTGGTTGTTTGACGGAAAAATGACTTCCAAATCAGTTAACAGTTATGGTACTCTTAGTGAAAAGCCCACCCACAACGGCAAGGTCGAGCCAGATTTAATTGGAAAAATCGGTTTTATTGTCCTTGGGCCGAAAACTGCATAAAAATAACATATGAATTCGGTTTTCAATTGCGCATACGTGTCTTTTAATTTGCCGCTTACTGCGCCATCTATTGATACACTTTGGAACTTTTTTATGATCTTAGCATACCGTTTCTCCCTTTTTGCAGTATATTCAGTTCAAATATTAAGTCATTCTGAAAAATGTTTCCTTTTTCACAGTATTTTGAAAGTGGGACTTTAATTATAATCGCCCTAATATTGTAAAGTAGATAACTTCGAATTTTATTTATTGAAGTTTTTCTTCTCTTTCTTTTCTATGCTCGTAATTACGTTATTTATAGTGCTTTCTTTACATCCGTTATCTTTTGCTATTTCATGTATTTTATTTATTTCACTAATTAACTCATCTATAGCACAGCCTGTAAAGGCTCTCTTAATAAAATGCCTAAATGCCGATACTTTGTATGAAAAAGGTGCTTGAGCATTATGTGGGGTAATGAATTGATTGGCTGTTGGTTTTCTATATACAGTACGTTCTATGCTATGGCGGGTTTTGATTAATAGCACGTCCAAGTAAGGAAGTGTACCATCCTGTTCCACTTCTAAAGTGAATTTAATCCCAGAATCCAGGTTATTGATTTGAGCAAGGAAGTTACCAAGAAAGGTTGTCATATGATGAAAACATCGTCTACGTATCTAAGCCACGTATGGGAGGTAAAATCTAATTTATGAAGTATATCAGTTTCTAAAGGTCGTAATATAAATTCTGCTAAAATTCCAGATATGGGTAGCATGGGGACCTATTATTTTGTTTATAAATTTTATTGTCAAATGAAAAATAGTTATTATTCACAATAATATTAAGTGCACTTTTTAATGTGATTTTCATATTTTCATTTATATTCTCTCTGGAGCCAATGTAGTTTCTTATTATTGTGGTAACATGTTGTGTGTTGATGGATATAAAGAGATGACATCTAGACTAGCTAATAAACATCTCTCCGGAAACTGGATGTTATTCAAACGTTGAATGAATTCATTTTGTGAATTAATTACATGATCTGAAGTCGCAAACTCTTTTTCTATGTAATAAGCGTGGCCAGAGAATATATATAACATATGCCGATCAAAACATATGTCGATCATTAAAGGTTTCTATAAGCTTTTTGAGTTTCTCTTTGTATCACTTAAGTATTTTATCTCTATTTTAATTATAATTAGCGATCTTATTATGTGATTATGAATTTATTTCAATTAACTCTATTTTTAGGGACGATCCTTATGATGTATTTCATAAAATTAATGATTAACTTTTTAGTAATATAAAAAGTTATTTTCTGGAAAATAAATTTTTCTATAAATAGACCTTTTTACCTTATTTAAATCTCTAATGACATTTTGTTCTTCAATTAATTTGACTTTTTTGTAAATCTGGCCCGTACAATTATAGACCACTATGAGAAAAGATTGTTGCACAAAATTGAATATTGTAGGATATTTGAAGTTTTAAAATAATCTTAATATTTGTAAATACAATTTTTAAATTCCACCTCAAAAATTTTCTTTTTCAGTAATTAAATCACTTTTCTACATAGAATCATTTAATAGTATGTCAAAAAATATGTAATATTGAAATTATTTTTTTTAAATAGTACCATAGAATACTTTTAAATGGTACAATTTAAATAGTACACTAGCTTAGTACATTTAAATAGTACAATAGAAACAAATATCTGTTTCCTTTAGAAATCCGTCGTGATAAGCTAAATTCCCGAAATACACGTCACTGAAGAATAAAATATTTGTTACCAGTTTAAATATAGGAATACGATTAAATGTAAAACGCACTGTAAATTGCAAACTTTGTATTTTACAAAACATAGTTAAAAGTTCAAGGGATAAGCCTGTCATCTGTGATGGCTGTGTAAATAATTCGTTTACACTTTCAGTAGCGAAGCACGTCTGGTTAGTGAAAGGCATAATCTAATTATTAATAATTCAGTTATTTTAAATTATTTAAACAATCAATTATATTTGTCGTCAATTTTAATGATTGATTTTAAATATGTCATGACTGTCACACACATTTCTGCTTTTACATACAGTTTGACACTTCTCACCTCATTAATTCAGAATTAGAACAGAACAGATGTAAACATTAAATGTTTAATTAGGAAAGTAAACTGTAAGATACATTTAAAGCATCTGAAAGATATTTAAAAAATATAAATGCAATATTTTTATCAAATATTTTCAGAAGTATGTACAACATTATGTTACAGTGATATGACAATAAAATTATAATTATGTTCCATAAAAGAATGTATTGCATGTTCTGTATTTTTTTTCTTTCTCTAATACTCTTAAATATAGTAAATTATTTGTTGATTATTTGAAATTATTTTCTGCATTCGCATTATCTTTAGATTACATGAAATATTTAAAATTAGAAATCCAGTAATTCCTACTAGTTTTGAGATCACACCCTCTCTGCTTCTGTTAGGGTGACTGTGGCAGGTATAATTTATAGATTAAGTTAAACATTTTGTTTCTCTTTGTTTCGTAAAAAACTCGACAAGGTACAAGATAAGGCCACTACCTGTAAATTCAGCCATTACTCAGATTTAAGGTTTAAAACACTTTTATTGGCGATAAGTGGGCATGGACAGTGGCAGAGTCCCTTGACATATTTTGGCGTATGTCGTCTGGCGAGTAATAAAGATAAAATACTAGCTTAAGCCTCACAAAATACTCTCTCTCTCTCTCTCTCTCTCTCTCTCTCTATATATATATATATATATATATATATATATATATATATATATATATATATATATAGCACATTATGTATGAAATGCATTCGGCAGACCCAGAATCTCGCACCATAATTAAACTCAGAATGAACAACAAACATCAAAGAAATTTCAACAAATATAACCTTATATAACAAAATATAACAATTATAAAGCCCAGCAATATTTCAGACTAATTACCATACACAACAAACTATTATTCAGTAGTGGCAGTGGGTTTTGGACAGAGTATCGTTAAGCAGTGGCGTATCTAGTATTTAATTTCGGGGGAAGGGGGGGGGGGGTTAAGTTGCTGCCCAACTACGTCATCCATGAAGTTCACAACCTTCTTCCTTGTTATATTTTCCTCTTTTGGTAGAAATCACTCATTTTGGTTGTATTCGAATGTTTTTATTTATTTCACGGAGATTATTTATAGTAAGAGTAAATTTTTTGTTCTGGTACGAATGAAAAAATATGATTAAATAAATACGAGTAAATTTTGAACAGTTTATACAGTATTTCTCAAATGCCCCGTAGGTTTTGGGTTTGGTATGTTTCTGGTTTTAACTATTTATGAAAAATATATTAGAAAATTTTGAACGATTTGTATAATGCAGAAAATTAAAGTTTATAGATATGAAACAACAATTTTAAAAATCCATTAACTCAAAATTGTAAAAAAAAAAATGCATGTTTGCATAGCACTCGAAAAATTAAAATAAGTATCTACTTTTAAAAAAATATATAATAATTTTTTGTTCAGATTATGAATATATTTTAACAATATAGAAAAAAAAAGGAACTTGCTTTAGAAATAAATCTAGATGCCAATTAATTTGACGTTCCCAAACATCGCGATTGAGGTTTTTGGAGGTTTATTACTATTTTTTAACGACAGAGAAAAAATTATTTTAGTTTTTTTAAAAAGCATTGTTACTAAAAATGGTAGGGCAATTAAGATGATGATTTTGAAAAAAATCTAAATTTATTTTGTGTTTATATATATATATATATATATATATATATATATATATATATATTTAGTTGAATTACAATTTTTATCTTTTTCTCTTCATACGAAAAAGCATTGGGTTATTAAAATTTTTTAACTTCCGTTCTTTGATCATTTTACTTTTTTAGGGTAGTCCAGAATACATTTTTTAAAATGATTTTTGGCTTTTATTACTCAACAGGTTGGTCAGCTTTGTTATACAATTTACGGTGAACAGTATAGCTAAATCTCGATCTCAGTTTCTGTTGAGTGGGAATGTACATTTTTATTATTTTTTTATATTTGAAATTGTAATTAAAACTTCAAACTTTCTCAATATAAATACAGTAGAATGAAATGCACTAAATGTCTATAGTCTTGACTGCGCAATTAAAATTAATATTTTACAATGATATTGAAGAGAGATTTTAGATGACTTACTCCGTACGTGTTTTAAGATTTTGATCGTTTCAACGGTTTTTCCTCCCTCCCCCTTCCACAAAAGAAGAAAATAGGAATACTGTCTAATTTTTTAATACTATAGCTGGAGGCACAGTAATTGCTGTTAAAAACAAATAATAAGTTTATTAATTTACTCATTTTTCTATAAAATGCTTAATTATTTTTTTCTTTTGTATGAAACAACCACTTTCTTTAATCAACAGTTAATTGAGGGGGTCGGGGCAAGAAAGTGCAAAGCCACAACTTTGCTGAAATAAATCTAGCACTGTAATCTGTTGCTTAATATTATAAATTATATTTCCAACATATAATTTGTTTCTAATGTCACTTGGTGGCAGCATATGCGACAGGTTTTGCCCCAGATGCTTATGCCCCCAATGAAGATAGCTAATTTACTAAAAACGTAATAGTACTATCATTAAAGTAATGCCATATTGTTACTCAGAATATCTCAAATGTTACTAAGACATTCGCGAAAACAAAATTAGGTTATATATTTTGATATGAGAATAAGGTCAAATTTTCCAATTGAAATGTCTCAGAAGTTCAAAAATGTGGCTTGGCACTCTCTTGCCCCGACCCCCTCAATTTAGCCAGCCATATATCCGAATCGTCTGGTAGTGATTCTATCGTGTATACATTTTTATGCAAACAATCCCATTTTCTATGCACATTTCTAAGCCAGTTTTGCTGCTCTTTTACGTATTTATTTATTTGTTGTTAAAGTTCATGTGTAATTTTTTTAATGAAATATTTATAGTTATGCTCAGACTGATTTTTCTTACTTTTTAAAAAATTCTTATAATTTATCGATAACAATACACAAAAAAATTATACAATAAACAATTAATTTAAATATTTAACAATGTGAGAAAAATGCAGAATACGTCTTATTTTTTTCCCTCACAAATAAAATTATTAACACTTTCCAACTTTGTTGAAAAGTGATTATGAATTTGGTTTGTCTATCTGTCTGTTTGTATGACCGTGTTCCTCGCGTAGATATAATCGGATCGTCATGCAATTAATATATGTTAATGATGTTTACTATGGCATGTTCGGTATTGAAAATGAAGTATGTAGTGTACACACTTCATTTACAGGTAAATTCAAAAGAATTCCGTTACATTACGGTCTATGGGGGTCCATATTTTATGAAATTCTTTTTTAACAATACTTTTTCTGGTCCCTTGATTTTCGAAATAAGGAACATTGGAAGAACACTCTAAGTAACGGCGAGAGGTTTCTAACTGATGGATTTATTTCACAGAACAATTTAAAAGTTCTAATCGTTTTCAACAACCAAGGAACCTTTTTTCCAAAACATTTTTAGTTTTTGATTTCCCAATCATCATGTATTACACAATTAGACTTTCTATTTACGGATATTCATAGATCTATTTACTTTAATTAAAATGAAGTAAATGGCAAATGACACGCAAAATAGTCCTGAAAATCCATTTCAAAGGGAAATGATTAAAGTTGTTGAAGTAATGTGAGTTGAAATTCTCAGAAGGTGAACTCGAAAATGTGTTTGAAGTACTCCAAATCTGTAAAATATTATGATGAACGAGATACATTTCTTAAAAATTGTGTTCAAAGGCGAATTTAAGAATTACTTTAAAAATAGAAAAAAAATGAAGAATTGTTTCAGTACCTCGAGCACATGTCAGCTTTAACCCCTTCAGGGGAAAAGTACTCTTGTAATTGAAATGACTGATTGACACCAGGATTCACGAACGAATTTATTTTAAAATAAGTAAAGGATTTTCCTTATGTACCTTATAAATTCAAAATTTGATTATAAAATTATGGTGTCATTGTGACATTTTGGGATTAAAATTAAGTGGTATATATAATATACCGGTGCCCTTCAATGGGTTAAAGGATTACATCCAACAAATTGCTGACAACCTAAATTTAATTTTACATACACGAGATAAAGGGGAATAGAAAGGTAATAAAAACTGGTCACCTGCGTTGTTTTGAGCCATTATATTTCTGATTAGTCCTTCTACGTAATACTCTTGAAATAGTCTTCTTTGCATATGTTTAGTAACGTTATTTTACTTTTCCAAAATTTCAAATTATTTAAGGAAGTGTTCTCTAAATCATTAAAGGTAATTCTTAGATTTCCTTATTTTTTTTTTTTTTTACCTTGAGAACGTAGAATAAGAGTCAATCATAAGAATGATTGTCATTTACCTTTTGCACTATTTTTCAGATAATTCGATTATTAAGATAACTCCAACGTAAAACATTTGACTAGCAAAACAAATTGTTTTTCTTATTGCATCATTATTCTACTCTCATGTCCAAAATTAAGGTCACAAACATAAAATCTGCGAAAACTGATGAACTATTTACTGTGTTGCCACGAAATTTGGGACAAAGGTATATCACAATGAGAGAAAGAATATAGCAACATAACAATATGGAAATGATTTTAAATGTGAATTATGAAACAGGGTATATCAAAAAGTGTTAAATCGTAAAACACAGATAAAGCATTTTTCTCGGGAAAAGTATGTCTAATATGGAGTGTGACCACTGTGCACTGCTATACAAGCCACACAACGAGCTCTGATACTGTTTATGAGGGTGTCAATAAATGTTTGTGGCAACAAAGCTCATTCTTCTAAAATCACGGCTTTTGAACTCCTGGAGGGTCCGACAAGGGGGGTTACGCTGTGCAATGGCTCTTCCTAGACCATCCCAAACATGTTCAATAGGATTGAGGTCCGGAGACCTCGAAGGCCAATTCATACGGCGAACATTCTCTTCTACAAGAAAATCATCAACAATGTGTGCTCTGTGTGGATTCGCATTATCGTCCATAAACATGAAGTCCGGTTCTACAGCAGCCCGGAACAACCTCACATAGGCTTCAAAGATCTCATCCTTGTAGCGATGTGCGTTGACAGTACCCGCATCGAAGACGACTGACCAACATTATGCCGCCCCAGACAAGGATTCCTTTGCCACCATTTCTGTCAATTTCTTTTACGTAACATTGATGATAGTGAGCTCCACGTTCACTCCAGATGAAGATTCGACGAGAATCACTCTGCGTGGTAAATCTCGACTCATCACTGACAAGAACACGCCCCCATTCTTGTTGTGCCCAAGACTGATGTCTTCCGCTCCACAACAACCGGGCTCGTCTGTTGGATGCAGTGAAACGGACACACACGACTGTTCGCCGGGTGTAAAGAGCCTTCTCTGCTAGACGTCTATATACTGTTTACCTGGAAATTCTTATTCTTGTCGCAGCAGTAAGGTCACGAGTAAGCTGAGGTGCAGTTGCCAGCCTATGTCGTCGCACACTTAATGCCAAGTAGCGATCATGTGCAGGTGTCGTTGCTCTGTGGCGGCCTTGACCGGACTTCCTAGTGACATTGGGATGGTCTAGGAAGAGCCATTGCACAGGGTAACCCCCTCCCAGGACTCACCAGGAGTTAAAAGCAGCGCTTTTGGAAGAATGCACTTTGTTGACACAAACATTTATTGACACCCTTATAAACAGTATGAGAGCTCGTTGTGTGGCTTGTACAGCAGTGCACGGTGGTCACACTCCATATTAGACACACTTTTCCCGAGATAAAGGCTTTATCTCTGATTCACGATTTAACACTTTTTGATTTACCCTGTTTCTTAATTCACAATTAAAATCTTTTCATATTGTTATATTGCTATATTCTTTCTCCCATTGTAGTATACCTCTGTGCCAAATTTCGTGGCAACAGAGTGAATAGTTCATCAGTTTTCGCAGATTTTATATTAGTGACCTTAATTTTGGGCATGAGTGTACAAGCCGTTACAGACAAAGTCATTAAATAATAAGACCAGTCAGATAAATGGGAAACTTTTCGCAAGTTGAAAATAGCGCCATCTAGCGGTTGGGAGTGCTGCATTCGGCAACAAGAATATTTTAATAAAATTTTGCTTCTAAAATTAAAGCTTAAAATAAGGAGTTCATATTTTCTAAGAAAGTCGTTTGTAAATTCCGGTGTCAATCAGTAATTTCACATTTTACGAACATAATTTGTCTGTGCCGGAAAGGGTTAATTGCATAGTGATGTAAATTTCCATCACTTTTTATTTAACTTTTAATAAATAAATCAACTTCTTCCCCACCACTATATTTATATAGAAATATTAATCCAGTAAATTTCCACATTTTTTTTTTCATTATAGTTTTAGCTTTAATGTAAAAGATCCCAATAATTAGCAAGCTTTTAAAGGAAGTGCAAAAACAAAACATCGATAAAAATCGTATAAAATATCGATATAAATAAATCGTATCGTTTCTCTGCGACCCACTTCTGTTTTGTCCTCCTACCGCAGCAGAGGTTTGGCGCATTGTGTCGCTAACAAATTTAACACTATCTGACTGGGCTTATTATTTAATGGCTTTGGTTACCGATGACCAGCTTGTCACTTGAACTTCATCAAGATCCAATTGGAGTTCCAAGCTAAAAGTCTGTACAGCGTCTTTTATCTTTAATCCTATTCGTATATTTAATCTGGTAGTAAATGTTTTATTATTACGTGACGTGTATTAAGGTATTCAACTTAACACGACAGTTTTCTTAAGGGACTTAGTATTTTTTTTTTTTTTTTTTTTTTTTTTTTTTTTTATTATTTGACTGTTACCTAATTCCTTTTTGATATAGTATTAAATGAAGAAATATGATATAATTAATAAAAAAATATAATTCTTGTGGTAGAATTTAAACATTTTAATAATAAAAAAAGGAATATTTTGAAACTGTAAATGTCATGCAATTTTCAACTTTGAGCAAGAATCTTTCTTCATAGTTTACTTGCAAGTATGGTCTATAATTGTAGCCGCCAGGTTTCCAAAAATACAATAAATTTAAGAAAATAATTTCATCAGAGATTTAAATACAGTAAAAATGGTTATTTATATGATTTTTTTTTTTTTTTTTTTTTTACAAAACAACTATTAACAATACTAATCCTTATTTTTAGAAATGAATCATAAGGATCACTCCTAAAAAAATTGAGTCAATATAAAAGTACGCATCGAAGTTTTAGCATTTTGATTATGCTGATATATTGCAAGAACGTAGACCGTGGAAAATGAATTAGGATATTGTAACTCTTAAAATTTTAAAGGGAAATGTATGCTGTAAAAGCCTTTTTCCAGATATTTATAATTATGGAATGTTTCCGCAGTTTCTCTAGAGTATGCCAGGAAATTCTGAAGCTATTCTAATCTAAAAAAAATTGAACATTGATATATTCGTCACTGTTCCGCAAAATGAAATTTGTTGAGTGCCCTTAACGCCTTGACTACGAACTCGAACGTATACATCACATTAACTGACAGCTCTGCTGTCTTTGTATAATTTCTTTTATATTTTGTTTGAACCACTATTTATAAAAAAAATATTTGTGCAAGATTTCTTTTAAAAATGCCCAGATGTGTATGGCAAAGATTATTTTCTTGAAAAAAGTGGTACCGATAGAATAAAAAAATACTCGCCTATGTCAACTCTGGTATCAGCGAGTGGGTTTTTCTATAACCCGTTCTGTAGTCACAGGATTAAATAACAAAATATAAATCAAAATACAAATATCTGTATTAGCTGGGTTGTCGGACTTGTTAGTCATTTCATCTTTTTTTTTTTTTTTTTTTTTTTTTTTTTTTTTGATTAGTAGCTCTTATAGCATATGTACCGTAATTTCCGGCGTATAATCCGCAGCTCTAAGAGTCGTTTTTCGACCCAGAAATTTTATTCAATAATTGTAGTTAAATATTTACAGCGATCTTTTAAGTTACATTTTATAAAATAATATTTCTGGGTCGAAAAACGACTCTTTGAGCTGCGGAGTATACGCCGGAAATTACGGTAACAGAAATGCAGGATGTTTTTACTTATCAAATTCAAAAATACCTAAAATACCAGAAATAAAATAATATAAATATATATATCGGAAATTCCGATAACAGGATTTTTAGTGTATGTAATCACGAAATATTTGTCATTAATAAAACAAAACTTTCTAAGCGGACTATCTGCTACGAATTCAGAATTTCTTAATAAAAATGAGGTTAAACTTGCAAACCAGGTATGTAAAAAAACTTTGTGCAAGATTTCTTTAAAAAAGGCCTATATGTGTAAAGCAAAGATTATTTTCTTGAAAAAGTGGTACCGATAGAAAAAAAGTACTCGCCTGTGTCAACCTTGGTATCAGCGAGTGGGTGTTTATAAGTCGGGACCTTTACAGAATTTTTAATCTTTTGCCACCGGTTTTTCAAAACAGAAATTTTCGCCTAATTAAATCTCAGAAATGCTGTCATTAGATAAGGCAAAGTTTGCAATAAAAAGTTACTGGTGGGAATAATCGAGGATTCTGAGCACCTTATGCGTCACGTATACGTGTCACTCGCTCCCAAGGGGTTAAAAAAATCCAAAGCAGAATTAACTTAAAAGTAAGTTAAAAGTAAATTGTTACCAACTCAAATTTGCTAAAATAATTCAAAAATATATTTCATGATTTATCTTCTTTTTTTTGGCAAATTGGACCCAATATGTTCAGAAACAAGAATGATTAAACCTTACAACACTTCATTAAAAAATATATTTAAGTACATTTCAAAGCAATTTAAAATGCTGTCATACCTGTCACAAGAATTTTGTCACACCCGTCACACTAAAATTTCACACAAGATAAAAATTTAATGAATTTTTAACGTTTCATATTTATTCAGACTTGCAATAGTTAGACTTTCCGAAAGTTTCATGTATTTTCATCGAAAAATGCATTTTGTATAATAACTTAAGCATTTTTTTTTTGTGACGGGTGTGACAGAGAGACAGTGTAAATATATTTGTATTAAAAATCGGGTCTTTTAATTTTTTTTAAAACTTAAGTGTTTCAAAAGATACACAAAGGTTACAAATAGTAATATAGGCACATATATTGAAAATGCTGCAGTTTTAAATATTGCTTCTGGCAGAATGAAAATACCCTATTTTACAAGCCGAAAGTTTTTAAAATTTTTCCAACTTTGAGCCTAGATAAAGAGCTTAGTTCTCTGTAATTTCATATGCGTCATATTTTTACCTTTAATTTGATATGTTATTTGTAGTAAAAGACATTTGAAATTTCAACCCTCATGTCCACTTTTTCATGGAAATGCCCTTCATTGCTTCAAATAGCTATTATATCGCATTATATTCATTGTAGTTTAATAATTTTACTGGTGTCGATCTACTAAACTGCATCGGAAGTTATTTATCACTCCACCTACTTGAAATGTAGCAAATAATTTGGGACAAAACTTCCAACCCAAATGTAGCAACTAATTTGGGACGGAGAGAGTATAAAGTTAACATTTGCAAATAAACAAAATTCAAACAGAACATTTATAAAATAAAATACTTCTACTTTTTCAAATGCTTTTTTTATTTAAAGGATATTTATTTTTATCCTTTATTTAATAAATTTCTAATTTTAATTACTTTAAAAAGATATAAGGATATATATATATATATATATATATATATTGAAACATTCATTATATAATATTGCATGCGTGAAATTATCTTAATAGAATGTTCTCTAATTCATTCGTCCGTGACTGTATGTAAAAACATTTTACTTGTGGCCTCTAGGACTGAAGCGTCCTATTAGTGCAGTAGCGACGCGTCAGGCGTTCACAATCACTTTACTACCAGCATTCTCGTAAGCTAAATTTGTCCTTGTTTAATCGTCCACCATTCCTCAATTAAATAATATCAAATTTAATATAATATATGTAAATTCTAGTAATAATGTGACAGTGAATTTCCCTTACGAGACGCCACTGTATTAGTAAGAGATCAATGTGTGTTGATTTACATTGTTAGAATTTTTACAAAGTCTACAATCATCGTTATCGAAATGTGATCCATCCATTTTACAAAAAAAAGGAGTTTCAAGAAAAACGATGCTGCGCGTTTTAAATATACTAACACCAAAGCGCATTTTTGAATACGCAAATAAATATTTAAATTAAATTTATTTAATTGAAAAAAATATTCCAGTTATGTTATTCGTGAAGTGATAAATGTTTATATATCTTTTACTTAAAACTATTATTTACATTTTAGTTTACCCAGAAATACCCTTAGAATACATTTCCAAATAAGGAAGTCATATGTGAGATATAGTTTTCAAATACCTTAAATCATAGCAACTTGCCTTTTAATTCACCTATCTGAAAAAAGTAATAGGTAAATTCTAACGAAAACAATTGCTAACTTTCGACTATATGGAACGGTTATAAAAGGATGAAATACATAATATTTTCGTTACTATTGTTTAACACAAAATATACGAACAATGAAAAGTTTTGCTCTCTTTGCCTTATCTTTCTCAGCGTGAAACAGAAATTGTATATGGTCTGCATTTTTATCTTCCCAAAAATTTATTAAAACACGTAGGCAGTAGGCATTAGCTTTGATAGCGTTGATACAGTTTAAAGTGGATTTCTGTACGAGATAAAAAGCGGATAAAATATTTTGCACAATAAGATCTCTCTATGAATAACGCAATAAAAAAGAAGCATTTCACAACTGTCATTTTTATGAATTTAACCTTTTAAACGCCGCTCTGTGTTCCAAGTATAAAAAATATTATTTCTTTGTGAAAATAAGATTTAAATGCATCTATTTAAACAATGCAAGAAGAAATTTCCCCCAAAAAAATTTTTATGTACGATTTCGGGTATGTTCCCGTTTGGGAACATTGGCGTGATTCATTAAGTTTTTACTATATTTTTCAATAGATTAAATTTTATGGTTCTTATGCTAGAATTTTATAAGTATGAATAATATTTGACAGATTTAATAACATTAAAAAAATTTTAAGTGAAATTCGTGTGTTGAATATTATACTTTATAAAAACAATCAAACACAAAGAAAGAATTAAATAATATATATGTGCATAGATATAAATAGAATTAGTAAAAATGTTTAAACCAACTATAGAAAAGCACAAATAACTACTTGAAAGTTAATGATAAAATAATTATATGTATTACAAATATTAACTACATAAAACTATAAATAATAATTATATAAAATAGAAATTATCTTACCAAATTATTATTATTATTATTTTATAGTTTGCATCACTGTCCGTGATAAGAGGGAAAACAGTGTTCATGCAGTCGCTTTTGGCATTCAAAGCACATTTTCCTTGTATTTTTCTGGCAAACTACACAGTGTCCTTGAGATGATGATACCAAATAGTGCGTATCTGACTGCCGTGCAGACTCTACTGGATGGGCACGTGGACCTGGAATACAATGAATCTTGGGTTTCATTCGAAGTAAACTCAAAGTCACCTCTCTTCGAAAATTCAGGTGTGACAGTTCTGATGTTGAGTTGTGGTGTAATTCAGTATGTACAATCCATCCCGCAACAACAGCCATGTTTAGGGCATTGCTAAATAAGTTCCAGTACCACTTTTTGCTGCGGAACATAGGACGGTAGCTTCCAAGATGTCTGTCTAACAAATCAACTCCACCCATACCTTCGTTATAGCACTTTACAAGATGTGGCTGTGAAACATCTACCTTTTTTCTTTCTTTACGGCAAAATCGTTTTGCTTTACCCATAGGTTCATGAGTATCGTAATTTGACGCTATTGTAACAACTGAACTATCGTTCCATCGGCACATATAAACTTTTTCCATCGCACTGAAAATCGTACTTTTCCCTCTTGCATTTGGACATTTTTTTAATGATTGCAAAGGACATTGTCCTGTTCTAGTATCCCGAATTGTACCAGTTGCTTTAAAATCTTTGTCTGATAAATCCGCCAAAAGTTTATAAGACGTGAAAAAATTATCAAAATATATTTCGTGTTTTTTTCGAATTTTCAACACACGATAAAAGTTCCCATACAACTCTTGATCCAAGGGGAATATTACTCCTTTCCGGACTTTTTCCACCGTAAATTTTCATTGCATATGGGTAACCATTATGCGAACAAAGCATCCAAATTTTGAAATCAAATCTTATAGGCTTACCTTTAATGAACATTTTTGCTGAATGATGACCATAGTATGGAACCATAGATTCATCAATGCTTAGTTTTCTGTGAAAGATTCCAAACTGCCGAAATTTTTTTTCAAGTTCTTGATAAAAGGGAGAAATTTTGCCCAATTTATCTCCGGCTTTCAAATCATTTGAATCTATAATATGAAAATATTTCTTTATTTTCCTAAATCGGGCTCTAGACATAACTGCAGCAACTATTGGAACGGACAAATCTTCATAAGTGCTCCAATATAAATCCTCACCAGGAACAGTATGGTAGCCACTAAATAAGAGTAACCCAAAAAATTGCCCAATATCTTTTTCGTCTACATCAATATTTTCCCCTTTTTGCATTGCATACAGTTTTGTCATTTCTGATAAATGGGCTAAATATTCCATCGGCAAAAATTTTTTGAAAATTTCAGCTGGCGATAAATTTGCTAATTCGGGAAACGATTCGCAAAGATTCATATTACTTATGGTTTCTAAAGATTTTTTGAAAGATGCATTTTTATTCCAGTTCGGCTTCATATCTTCTTTCTTTGATAGTCTCTTTCTCTCCAAACTTGATTCAGTTTTTGATGTAGAAGGTACAGAAACAATCGTTTCATCATCTGATACATCAACTGATCTATGTGTAAAAACTTCTAATTGTCCGCATACATCTGCAGGCATAATTTTTGGAATTCATTTTCATTTATATCTTCTTCATCTATTATAGCACCACTTTCATCAGGAGGCAATTGGCAAATATCTATAACAGAATCAACCGAAGCATCTGAATCTGGTAGAGTTAAAATATTCAATAGCTTCCTGTACTGTTAAAAATCTTTCATGATTAGCCATATCTATCAAAGAAGCAAAGTAAAAATATCGTTCTAGCTTCACCCTCTATTACTTACAAAATGAACGATGCAAAAAATTCAGAAAGAGAAAAGGAAAAAATAAATAAATAAAAGAACTGGGCGGGTGCTGAACCACGTGATCTATCTCAAAACTCTTACATACGATAAGAAAGTAAAAATTATTGCTAACAAATAGCACCCTTCGCGGGATACTTAGAAAAAGTCATAAACATCCTCAGTCCTGAGCAAAACAGTTGTTTGGACAAAACTCTCACCCCCGCACTAGTGAGGGAAGAAAGCAAAAGAAGGGGGGTGGGGTGAAAAGGGTGTAAGTGGAATTCGAAAAGCCACTGACCTGCTTTTAAACACAGCAAGAGAGATTCAGTATAATTCTGAGACTCTCAATATTACAAATTAGGAAAATAGATCAACAGTGCAAATGATCGAATTCTGTATAGGGAATTACGCCAATGTTCCCGAACGGGAACAATAGAATTTGATATCGTATAGCAAACGCATTTTTATTGAAAACTGTTATTTAGCATGCTTATTCTTTAAAATGGACCTTATTTATCATAACTCTGAAATTTCATGAATTTTGCATCTTTTAAAAATTTTATGTGGATTTTTTTAACAATCCTAGTAAAAATTGACAAAAAATGACTTTTTTACGAATTTTTTTTAAGCTTAAATAATTATATAACATAAATAGTTTTTAGTCTAAAAAAATAAATGTACTTTTGTTAATAAATAATAATTTTTGTAAGTCCATAGAAGCGAAACTTTTTTTTTAAATGAATTTTAAATTTGATGTTCCCGTTCGGGAACATTGGCGTTTAAAAGGTTAAACTATTTTTCCTATCGTAACTATTTTTCTCTATTACTTTCCCTTACCATGATCGCCAGTTGATCGCCATGTATCTTCTGGTTATAAAGTTCAATATATATTTGTCGTAATGCATATTTATTTATGTATATTATTTGTATTGGTCTCACAGCAGAGCTATAAGAAATTCTGCTTTATGTAACATATGTCTATGATGACTTTTCGGAATTTATTAATTTTCTAAAGTTAACCCATCGATGCTTTAGTAAAATGAGAAAAAGGGCATTTCACACCACTTTATTTTTATATAGAAATTTGGTGTCGTATTTTATCGATGAGTCCTCGATATAATAAGACACCAAATTTCTATATTAAAAAAAAAGTGTTGTGGTATGCAGTTTTTCCCATTTTACCAAAGTGTCCCAAATTTGGGACGCTAGGCATAAATGGGTTAATATTCAGTTTTAGAATTTCAAATACTTTTGTTGTTAAATGATTTTTCTGTTCTTAGAAATGCCGAAAATTACTGTTCAGAAATAGTAAACCAGTGTTCGCACGCTTTTACCTCAATTTTTAATATAAATTTTCTATTTAATAATTGAATAGCAGAAATTTCTGACGCTCCGTTTATTTGTAGGATATTTCTGCCTTTAAATAAGGCAAAAAGTCTATAAAAAATGTGGTAAAAGCGTAAGAACCTTGTAACCTTAAGCAAAAGGTTTAGACATCTTGTAAAATGTGCAATTTAGGAACTATAAAAAATTATGTACCTTAGTCGCGTAAAATTATATCATTGAAGCTTCACGCCTTGACTGAAAACGCTTATCTGATATTTTGTTATGGAGTTCCTCGGACTATTTCAACATATTTTTTTCCTTGATACATCTATGCTGAAGTTAATTTATTCAAGGAGACATTTTTGGATTCTTTTTTGGTTTAATAATTTCTTCACTTTCAAAGCACATGCTGTATCGATTGAATGTCACGTAGCTATCAACCGGCCTCTTTTATTTTGCCATTATTTCCATATAGTAATCTTGGTCTTATGTCATCGCAGTCATTCTGTCATTTAGCAAACGAATGATTTCGATTTGAAAATAAAATATTATCAAAATTACGGGAATTATCAAGGACAGATATGCATATAAATCTCCAAAGCCGTCACAGATGACAGGCTTTTTACCTTGAGTTCGTATTCCGTTAAGAAAGTGTATTTAATATTTCGTAGCTACAGCCAGCGTACCTTCAATCATATTCTTATATTTAATCTGGTAACAATTGTTTTATTATTTCATTATGTCTACTTGGGAATTTATCTTGATATGACAAACGCGTCAAAGTGGTTATGATCATATAAATTATTTCCATGTTAAATGCGTAGTTTAATAAAATAAATATATTATCCCCATATTTATATAATATCTTACGCTCCTTAATTATTTGTTGATATACATGTATCTTATATACTTAGATATATTTCATAAACATCAAATTTTCTGTTAATCATCTTCAAATGTAACTGTAAATCATCGCTAAAAAGAATTTTAAAGAAAAATTAAAAAAAAAAGAGATTTCTTATAACATTTGTCAACCTAAGCAATATATTTTATGTATTTTATATATATATATATATATATATATATATATATATTTGGCGTCTTTTTAACCCTATCAGGGGCAAGGTACTTCAATTCGTAAACATTTTAAATGATTGAATTACCGTAATTTCCGGCGTATAATCCGGAGCTCAAAGAGTCGTTTTTCGACCCAGAAATTTTATTCAATAATTGTAGTTAAATATTTACAGCGATCTTTTAAGTTACATTTTATAAAATAATATTTCTGGGTCGAAAAACGACTCTTTGAGCTGCGGATTATACGCCGGAAATTACGGTACATCAGAATTTTAGGATACATTTATTTCAAAATAAGCAAAAGCACGTACTTGAATAAAGAAAACTTTTCACTCCAAATTTCTGGTGCAAACGTTGCATTTAAGGATTCAATTTAAGTGGTTCAAAAATGAATATCACCCTTAAAGGGGATAAAAAATAGTTTTTTTAATTCTATTTTAACCGAAAATCTAAAATCTAGCCAAATAGAGTATTCTCTATATCTAAGCCTATACGGCTACAAAAATTATACGAAAATACGTATTACATTAATACAGTATTAAATGTGCTGAAATGTACAAATGAAATAAGAAAAAAAAAAGAAAATTAAAAATAATAGTGTTCATAGCTGCAGTTGTGATGAAGTTTTCATAATTTTCTTCTTTTCTCCACAAGATAAAAAGCGCTGTTATCTGTATAAAACGAAGTAATGATTTTTAAAGAATATTAACCCTTCAATTACGGATCAGGAACAGCGATTACTTTCATATTCAATAATAGCACAATTTACAAAAATTCTACTTCATTTTAATAGCTATTTCTTCGAAATAGCCTAGTAGATGTGTATGATACAGATTATTTTTCAGAGCGTGTTGAGAAAACAATTGAAAAAAAATAGTCGTGTGTGGACGTGTATGACACCACCGCATTAAAAGACCATTTTTAAATAATGGTGTAATGACATTTTGAAATAATAGTATAATAGCATTTTCAAAAAATGCTATAATGGCATTTTTAAATTTCGGAGGGTTTTCCTTTTCATTTCAATCAACAGGAGAATATTCGCAATTTGATATTACTGTATGTTGGGTAGCATAAACTCAATTTTATATTGTGACTCTGGAGTTTCTAGCAATTCAGCTTCCTCACGCCAATGCTCATTTTGAATTAAAATCTGAACTTTTGTAAATGTGTTCAGGGGGTTCACTCTATCACACAGAAATGTTCAAAATAGAACCCTCCTGTCTACAAATTAATAAAAAATATATTTAATATTTGCATCTCCATGGGTCTAGTTGCCCCATTTTTATGGGGCAACAGGACCAGGTATATCAATGTTCCACACTCGTTCGTTTTGATTTAGTTACTGTTAGGTTTACTATCAGGGTCTGTTGCAAAAAGTGTAAACATCTTTAAAAATTCAAGTCAGGCAGATCATGTAAATTATACATCAACTAAAGAGCGTCGTAAGAGAAACCTGTTCTGTCAAGGTGTTTACAAAAAAGCACCAAATGTGTAATTATTACGTTTATTTATGCAAAAAATATAAGAAGTAAGTATGTGCTTATATACTTCAGTATAAGTAATAAGTAGGAAAGTTACAAGAGTATTTTAGGTGGGGGGCGAAGGAGCAAGAAAAATCATTGAACAAACGGGTAAGTAAGTACTTAAGTATCTCGTTCTTTCATTTATTTAACTGAACAGTGTTAGAAGAGCCAACTGCTTTGTTTGTCTGCCTAATATATGTTAACGCCATATCCTGTAATAAAAATAAAAAAACAATCCAAATTAATTAAGTGTTTAATATTTCACCTAGCAGCTACTAAGTGTTATTTACTTAGTATTTTTTTATAAACAAAAACTTAAGTTATATATATATAAGTGTGTTCAGTTAAAAAAATGTAGGTGTTAAAACATTTTCTTTATTGTAAAGAAAAAACAAAGGAAAAAATAATTTCCTGTAGTAAGAGCAACTCCAAAAAGAAATATTTATAACTGTTGGGGAAACTGGGGGATCCAGTTATCTCTGATACATGACCTAGTTACGAATTCAATAACAATTTATGGGGTAACTGGGAAAACAGCCTTAAATTAGAAACATGAAGTAAACATGTATATATACCTAATTATATTAACGTATTTATGCCTAATCTGCGTATAAAGCCGAGGAAGTTCAATCAAATCGACGTTGTGTGTGTTTTTTTTTTTAAACCTCTTTCATTTTCGGCATAACAGAGTTACGACTGAGCTCACACGCGTCGTTTTAAAAAGTACAGTTGATCCTGTAATGTTGACAACTGCTAAAACATAAAAGACACCAACGGTTTATTATTTAAACTGATATAAAATAGCCTATGGACCAGTTACCCCAGCAACCCTTAAATTACTGTTATCAGTGATTCATAGTTATCAGTTTGTGGATACTCGTTTTGAAATTGTAGGATTGTGAATGGTAGGGTTGGCAAATGTTTTAGATATGTCAGGGACAGAGTTCTTTTGTTATAGCTTATATGAGCAGGATACAGAGCATCGAATTGTTATAACACTGTTGCGCTGTTGTTTGCAAATGATTCGTGGGCTAGAAGTAGGGTTCGTACGCTTTTAACACAATTTTTTAAATAGAAATTTTCTATTTAGTATTTAATCAGCAGAAATTGTAGACGCCCTACTTAAGGCTGCTCGTCAGTAAATTTCCTGATTCCCCTCGCTAATGTTAATCCAATGGACGTAGGATGCATTCATATTTTTAAAATATCTCCTCGGGAAATTAATATTTTTAACTTATGTTTCCTGTGTACTGTTCTTAAAGAATGTCTCTTTTCTTCTTAATTATCAAAATATTTCTAAAATATGTGCTTAATTTATATTTTTATGTGTTAAAATCTTAGCGAAACTGAATATGATTTTAACATTTCATATAAAATTAAGTATATATTTTAGAAAAAAAATTGAGATCTAAGAAAAAAAGAGACATTCTTTAAGAACAATACAAAGAAAACAGAAGTTAAAAATATTAATTTTCCGAGAAGATATTTTAAAAATACGAATGCATCCTACGGCCATAGGAATAACATTAGCGAGGGGAATCTGGAAGTTTACTGACGAGCAACCTTAATTGTAGGATTTATAATAATTTTCTGCATTTACATAAAGCGGAAAATTCTATTAAAAATTGTGGAAAATCAGCGTACGAACCCTGTAATGGCATGGCAAGGAGTAAACTTTTTATTGTTGGCCAACGTGGAACGACAATTAGCCGACAATTAGCGAATGTTGGCTCAACCGTTTTCTGCTTCAAGTGTGATAAGTTTTTCATTTTAATATTTTCTGGGGTTTTTATGTCGAACATTATCATTTTAAATCATATTTTTGTAAGAGGAAATATATATCTATGAAACAAATTAAAAAAATATTCGCCGTTGGCCTCATCAAAGCTATAATTCTGTGTAAATCCCATTATTCTAAATTATTTTCTCGTTTTAGTATTTAGATTGTCAAAATTCCGCCGAGCTAAAAATACTTTATTCTAAATTCATTCTCCTACAAAATGGCTCTGAGCGCTGTTCTGTTAAAATTACACACTTTTGTTTCATTAAATAAACGCATTCTACTATTTAATTCTTTTAAATATCAATCTCCCAGCTAAAAATATTTTAATCCATATACTTAAAGCTAACCTGCTTTTTAGTTTTTCGTGCAAAAATGCTATTTATACGCATGCGCGAGCATTCAGCTAATCAGCTAGAGGCTTTTACTATCTTCAGACGCGATGTTCCAGCCAATGAGGTGAAGGCTTTTTCCTCTCTTTAGAAGCGTATGTGTTCCGTTTGGTTGTTCGGTTGTTGAAACTTTATAGATTTTTTTTATTAAGGTATTTTTTCATTTTACCGTATTTATTTTCTTTTTAAGTCGTATTTTTTTTACTACTTTGAATTTTTTATAACTAACCCTTTTTTTGAGAGAGAGAGAGATTTCGTGGCACGAAATTCCGCGAATCGTTTCCGATGTAAACAAACTAATTTTAAACTTTTAATATGTAATTCTGTGTGATATGATTAAATTCAGGTTTTCTCAGCGACGATCACAGTATTTTTACCAAATAATTTTTGTATTAATCAAGCTTTTTTGGTTATTAAGCATAGTTAAACACGAAAGAAAACTTTGTTATTTTAAGATTTTGATGTGAATTATTTGCGTACATTTATAAGACGAGTTTCACTGAATAATTCAAGAAAAAAAAAATCTCATCATTATACATATTTAGTTATGCATTATTAATTATTTACTTGGCCTTTACTTTTAATATTTCAAACTTACAGCTGAATGTAACTATTAAAACATTTGAAATACTGTATTCGTAAAATGAAATTTCAGCTTAAACACTCGACAATTACTTTTACTTATGCATTATTAATTATTTACTTGGCCTTTACTTTTAATATTTCAAACTTACAGCTGAATGTAACTATTAAAACATTTGAAATACTGTATTCGTAAAATGAAATTAGTTTAAACACTCGACAATTACTTTTAGTTATGCATTATTAATTATTTACTTGGCCTTTACTTTTAATATTTCAAACTTACAGTTGAATGTAACTATTAAAACATTTGAAATACTGTATTCGTAAAATGAAATTTCAGCTTAAACACTCGACAATTACTTTTAGTTATGCATTAATTATTTACTTGGCCTTTACTTTTAATATTTCAAACTTACAGCTAAATGTAATTATTAAAACATTTGAAATACTGTATTCGTAAAATGAAATTTCAGCTTAAACACTCGACAATTACTTTTAGGTTAAATTCAGGTTTTCTCACTGACGATCACAGTATTTTTACCAAATAATTAACAGTACTACATGCATGCATCTATCTATCTATATTAGAAATTGTGCAGGTTTCTGGTCACTGTTTTGTTTACATATTTTAAACAAAAATTTCAATTTAATAATGCACTGAAAATTATAATGAATGCTTACAATTAAACACAACAACACAAAACAAAAAATTTCACAAAAACACATTATTTTCCCGATATTTTCCCACAACTAATCAATAAATTTCATGATATTTTATTGCGATTTTAAACCATGAACTTTAGTACTTTTCTGTTATACGGACACTATGCCAAAATGTATGTATGTATGTTTGGCGACAATGGTGTACGTATAACGGAAAAGTGCCTGAATTATTATTCATATATATATATATATATATATATAAAATATAAACATAATTGGCGACACAGCAAGTTTTCTGGATTTCTCCCTGTCTCTCTAACCACATTGTTAACAAAACAAAAAATTCACGAAAAACACATTATTTCCCCGATATTTTCCCACAACTAATCAATAAATTTCATGATATTTTATTGTGATTTTAAACCATGAACTTTAGTACTTTTCTGTTATACGGATACTATGCCAAAATGTATGTATGTATGTATGTTTGGCGACAATGGTGTCCGTATAACGGAAAAGTGCCTGAATTATTATTATTTATATATATATATATATATAAAATATAAACATAATTGGCGACACAGCAAGTTTTCTGGATGTGAAAGGCGGAGATGAATTTCATTCATTCAATGACCGTTTTAAAAGTTTCAAGTTTGGATTGAGTGCACCTGAACATAAAAACCGATACCTATTTCTATGTTCATGATTGAGTTATTTGGATATATTTTCGTATAGCACAGAAAATCATTTCTCCCGCTTTCGTAATACAGATAAATTCTGGTGTATTTTTTTTTCTTCTTTTTATATCATAAGTACTTTTCTACTTTAATTTTTTTAATTGTCGAGTTTCTAAGCTGAAATTTCATTTTTCGAATGCAGTATCGTAATTTCCGGCGTATAATCCGCAGCTCAAAGAGTCGTTTTTCGACCCAGAAATATTATTTTATAAAATGTAACTTAAAAGATCGCTGTAAATATTTAACTACAATTATTGAATAAAATTTCTGGGTCGAAAAACGACTCTTTGAGCTGCGGATTATACGCCGGAAATTACGGTATTTCAAATGTTTTAATAATTACATTCAGCTGTAAGTTTGAAATATTTAAAATATTAAAAGTAAAGGTCAAGTAAATAATTAATAATGCATAACTAAATATGTATAATGATCAGAATGACATATTAAAATGTGTACAGAATGACATGAAAATTTTAAAAAACTGAAATTTTGCACTTGCAACTTAATTGTAAATTTCATTGTTTACATTGGAAACTATTTGTGGATTTTAAGAATTTGCTGAACTTCGTGTCACCAAATTACTAAATCTCTCTCTCTCACTCTCCAAAAAAAAAAAAAAAAAAAGGGTTAGTTTAAAGAAATTCAAAGTAGCAAAATACATACAACACAAAAAGAAAATAAATACGGTAAAATGAAAAAATTACTTTAATAATAGAAATCCATAAATTTTCAACAACGACATCAAACGAACGTATCTCATCTTTCGTTTGTGATAAGGAACGCTCCTTTGGCCCCCTCCACTCATTGGCTGAATTGTAAAGGGGAAAATTGGGGGACAAAATGACTACAGCATTTCTGAGAAAAGAAAAAATCAGAAAATTCACAGAAAATAATTATTTTTGTTGCAAGTTGGGTTAACTGTCTTTTTGGTTCGAGTCGATTTCAGATTGAGTGTAGATTTCTGCAAGTTGGATTTGGGTTAACCCGATTTTTCAAAAGTTAGTTCAAGTTCAGTATATTATTTCAGATTAAAACTATACCTATCAGGGCTTGAATTTCAGGGCGGGATTCGCGCGGAAAATTTTGAAATCCCGCCCAAAAAAGATCATTAGCGGGAGCCTCCCGCCCAAAAAATTTCAGCATTTTTGGAGAAATTTGCATTATTTAATTTACCTGCAACCGAACGATAAATTTCGTGATTTTTTTCCCCGCAACCGATTGACGGACTTTGTGTTTTTTCCGCGACTGATCGACGAACTTTGTGGTTTTTTCCGTGACAGATCAACGAACTTTGAGTTTTTTCTGCAACAGATCGACGAACATTGCATTTTTTAAGCGACTGATCGACGAACCTTGCGTTTTTTGGGGACATATCGACGAACTTTGCGTTTATTCCGCAATCGATCGACGAAATTTTTCTTTCTTCCCTGACTGATCGACGAACTTTGCATTTATTCCGCAATCGATCGACGAAATTTGCTTTTTTCCGCAACTGATCGACGAACTTTGCGTTTTTTTCGCGACAGATCAACGAGCGTTGCATTTTTTTCTGCGACTGACCAACGAACTTTGCCTTTTTTCTGCGACAGATAGACGAACATTGCGTTTTTTAAGCGACTGATCGACGAAGCTTGCGTTTTTTGGGGACAGATCGACGAACTTTGTGTTTATTCTGCAATCGATCGACGAAATTTGCTTTTTTCCCACGACTGATCAACGAACTTTGCATTTTTTGGTGACAGATCGACGAACTTAGCGTTTTTTCCGTTACAGATTGATGAACTTTGCGTCTTTTCCACGATCGATCGGTGAATCTCAATCAAGTAAAATCTAAAGTCAGAAATTTATTGAACAACCTAATTGTTAAGGGTCCCTAACACATTTAATGGAACTTGAAAAATACACTGCATATATAAAACTTAACTTTCTTCCCTTTTTTATAATAAAAATAAACATTTTACATAATCATTCTCAGTTGACTTAATTTTTTCAATGGTATTTTGTCATGTCTGCATTAATGTAATTCTTTAAATAGCACGTAAAAGAATAGTGGTGTTTAAAGATTTTTTTTCTCCCTCCCAAACATTACAACTCCCCTCCATTTAAAAATGTTGGTAGGGAGACTCCCATCTTTGGAAAAATTGAATTTCAAGCCCTGTCTATAATATGTTTGTGTGTATTGAGGTTTGTATAGATGTTTGTGTGTGTGCTGTTTTTAATACAGACAGTTTCATTTTTCACACGAACCTTTCAAAAAATTCACAATCTTTGCGCAATCCTTTAACAAAATTCGCATTTTTTTTCGTGATTCTTTAATGAAATTCGCATTTTTTTCTGTATCTTTTTTTTGTCGAGATTCATAATTTTTTCAGCTATCCTATGACGTAATTCGTGTTTTTTTTTCAGCGATAATTTGACGAAATTTGTGTTTTTTCTGCGATTTTTTTTTTCACGAAATTTGCGTTATTTTCCACGATTCTTTTATGAAATTTGCGTTTTTCTGTGATCCTTAGACGAAATTTTCTTTTTTCGCAATGCTTTGATAATAATCACATTTTCTCTGCTGCCTTTTGATAAGATTCATGAATTTTCAGCAATCCTTCGATGAAATTCGTGTTTTTTTCAGCAATCTTTGAAGAAATTCGCATTTTTCTCGCGATACTTTAACGAAATGTGCGTTTTCCAGCGATTTTTTGATAAAATACATTTTATTCCGCAATTTTTAGACGAAGTTTGGCAAGAAAGCGCTATCTTTGGGTGAAATTTCCTGTTTTGCGATTCTTTGACAAAATTTGCTCATCTATTGTGTAAATCGCGTTTTTCTGTGGCCTTTTAACAAAATTCACGTTTTACATGATCCTTTGATGAAATTAGTGTTTTTCCCGTGATCATTTGACGAAATCTAGGATTTTTTTCCCGCGAAGATTGATTATATGTTTTTAGTCTGCAGGTGCCCTAAAAAGTTTGTGACGCCTGTCGCTGCATTGCACGCATTCTGCCACGGTGTATCAAACAAACAAAATTCATCCTAAAGAATTATTGTTTCGTTTCTGGAAATGAACAACCGTCAACTCATTGGCTGAATTATAAAGGGTGAAATGTGTAGGCACTGAGTATCATCTATACTATTAATGTCGGTAAACGTCTGTCTGTGTGTGTGTTGTTGTGTCTGGCGTCTGTAAGCACAAAACTCTGCATGCAGACGACGGACATAAGTGCTTTTGGTATAAAAAAATTCGTAAGTGGAGTTTTTAAAATTCACAACATTTTGCGGGAGAAGAGGGGTGCGAACGAATTTAAAAAATGAGTCCGCATCAATAATTATGGCGGCGGGGGGGAGTATGTTTTGCCTACACGGGGCGGAGACTTTTCTTTGTTGACACCACTCATATGATATATCGTTCGAAAGGCCTGTGACTGCATTTTCATGTTGTGGTCCATCCCCCCCCCCCTGCCAATTGGGGCACTTTTCTAAATTTTGCACATACCACTCATGTTATATATCGTTAAAAAGTCTGTGACCGCTTAATCATATTATGCATCTCCGGTGTCCATCCCCCCACTTTGCCCCCCCCAAGGGGGTATTTTTGTAAATTTTGCACAATCCCTTCATGTTACGTATTGTTGGAAAGGTCTTTGACTGTTTATTCATGTTATGCATCTCCGTGGTCCATCCCGCCACTTCCCCCCCCCCCTTAAGGGGGGCAATTTTCTAAATTTTGTTGACACCCCTCATGTCATATATTGTTGGAAAGGTCTGTGACCGCTTAATGATATTATGCATCTCCAATGTCCATCTCCCCACTTTGCCCCCCCCTCCCCCAAGGGGGTACTTTTCTAAATTTTGCAGACAACCCTCATGTCATATATCGTTCTAAAGGTCTGAGACTGCTTAATCATATGCATATCTCCAATGTCCATTTCCCCACTTTGCCCCCCCTCCCCCAAGGGGGTACTTTTCTAAATTTTGCAGACAACCCTCATGTCATATATCGTTGGAAAGGTCTGTGACTGCTTAATCATATGCATATCTCTGATGTCCATCTCCCCGCTTTGCCCCCCCCCCCAAAGAGGTACTTTTCTAAATTTTGCACACAATGCTCATGTTATATATCGTTGGAAAGGTCTGTGACAACTTAATCATATTGTGCATGTTCCGTGTCCATCCCCTACTTTACCCCCCCCCAAGGGGGTACTTTTTAAAATTTTGCACACACCTCTCATGTTACATATCGTTTGAAAGGTCTTTGACTGCTTATTCATGTTATGCATCTCTTTGGTCCATCCCGCCATTTCCCCCTCCCTAAGGGGGCACTTACCATTTACTTGCACAACAGCGCTAAATGTGTCAGATGAAAGAAATTCCGCGAGTACATGTGCCAGTGAAACTTAGCCAATTGCTGTTCTTCAACCTAGCTTTAATTCAAAGTGGGTTTTTTATTTATTTGAATTATTCTGCAAAAGTTTCAAACATTTTAAAGCCGCTATGAATTTTATTTTTATGGTACTATCAAGTTTTTTGCCGTCAAATTTTGATGGGTTCCATCTAGTTCTCTTGAACTAACAACCTATATCTCTTTATTTTTATTTTTATTTCCCTATGTTTTCTGACAAAACAGTATTCTTTCTCAAAAATATGAAAGCTAATTTCAGTCTCAATGTAAAATCTTATATTGGCATCTTGCCCGTTCTCGGTAAAACCTACGTATTTTTTCTCTTATTTTTTGTTCGAAGGAATTAGATTGTTGCGTAATGTTCTAGAAATATTTTTCCTGCACTTTTTCAGCCTACGGTCTGATAGCTTCAAAATCATAGCGCCAGAGAATTCAGTCACGTAGCGCTGATTGGTCGAAAGACTGTTTAATGAAACTGTATTCTGGGACGTTAGATAATAGTTATACGCGGAGTTTTCCCGGGTAGCGGCAGTTTTTGTTCCTGGAGCCGGTTGTACATGTAACCCCGACGCGTACTTCACGACCATGGAATAAATCTCCTTGGCTGCCGATCGAAAAGACGACTGCCTGTTAAGAACAAATGTCTTCTTCAATATTAAATTAATTCACCAAGTTTCTCCACGGTATTAAAAATCATCATTTACTGAATTATCATCTTAAATAGTAAAACATGGCCTTCATTTTTCTCTGGATTCGAATAAAAAGTGAACTGGAACCGACTGCCTATTATTTGCCTTCTGTATGCACACTATAATTTTGGATTCTCGGCGCCCGACTACAAATTCCTCGGTGGAAACCCTCGCCTGGATAATTGATCTACAAAAAAATACGGTGATACAAGTGAAAACGTGACATATATATATATATATATATATATATATATATATATATATATATATATATATATTAAGACCAGAAATGCCTAAACGGATATTTTTGATTATTATATTTAATTTCTTGAAAACATTTTATTTATCTTTAACTTGTCAAACGACAAAGATCTCTATTAGTTTATTCAAATGTCGCTTGACATTTCTTTTAAATCGCTAACATTTTATCTTTATTTGCAGGTAATACTGACAGAATTAAACAAATGAACCCGTCTTTTCGGCCTGCCTGCGAAATAATACTTTATGAAGAGGTCCCGGTAAACTTTTTTCGAAAGTTTAGAAAACTAGCTTCTATCAGAAGAGATACAAGAAATCTATTGAAGCAATTTAAACAAGAATAATTCTTTATGACGAAGATTATTGTGGAAAACTAGTGACAACATCCGAGGGTGTACAGGCCATAGTGAAGGCGACAGTCTAGGTACACCCACTAGCCGACTGATTAGGAAGTTGAATGTCTAACAAAGTATCATGTGCACGACTTTGATTTAAACTGATTAAACGCCCATTCTACATTCAGATTATTTATCATATTGAACCTCAAGAGTGATGTGCTCTAAAGGTTATGTATTTAGACATTTTAAAAGCGACTAAAAATGCATGAAAAATGTGCGTCTTACTGATGAAAAAACGTTTCACACATACGGTCAAATAAAAAGTCATTACTGTTGAAAAACAACTTAAATCAGCTGAAACAGGGAATAATATGAACAGAAGGTCTAATCATTTAAGCAAGGCTTAGAAATGGTCTGCCAACTGAATATCAATAATTTTTATCAAAAAAGTTTATCGTAGGTTACTACAACATGTCCACAAAAATTTACCTCCGAAGGTGGTTTCTGCAAAATCTGCAAGAAAAATCTTTTTTTTTCTAAGAAAATACCGGTATTCAAAAGGCGCAACATATGGGAGGTCTTTTTAAGCTATGTTGGAGAATGTTTTCATGTCCACGCAAGACAGTTTAAAGTTGGCGTTCATCAGGCCACCAGATTAAAGAGTAGTCATTTTTCAATTAACTCAGGAGTGTAATCAAATTTTAACGTTCCAGTTGCAAATAAATTCTTTTATCACAAAAATACCTAGAAACTTTAAAATCACCCTTTATCATAAAATTTTATTTAATTTTTATCAATGAACAGACACATAACTGTATATAAATATTAGATTTCACTGTAAATAGAAAAGGAATATTTGTAAAAACATAAATCATAAAGAATCTTTTTCAAGGGATTTTAACGTGAATAAGAAGAAAAATTCCAACACTACCGAATCTACCTACAAATTTTTTAACGAATTTCCGGCAAAAATGTAACGTTCTCCTAATTAATACGTTAAAAGATCAGACATTGTTTTGACAGCACTGCAAGTTTAATCAAATAAAAAAATCCGTTGAAAACCATCTTAAAACTCTTTATGTAACTAATCACTACAAATTTGTATTTAAAAATAGCTAGATTCGACAACTCGCTTTCTCTCTTTTTAATTGACTTTCCAGTCACAACATGTATTTAATTTATCCGATATTATTTCGGAAGACTCAGATCATTTGAATGTTTGTGTGGGTAACTTATACTTATTTTATGTCAATTTTATTTCGTGTGTGAGTCGTGAAACTTATTACAAGGTTTCTATGCATCCGGGGATTTCAATAGCTGTTTAAATGAAAAGCGATGGTCGCCGCTATATTTAAATTTAGAAATTCTGAATAAGGCTAATATTTCTTTTAAAAAATAAATATATATGTTTGTTAAGTACGGAAAGTATAACAGACTTTTGTACTTTGGTGTTTGTAGGCCTTTAATATTTTTAGGTTTTAATTACTAATCTAGACTATATACAATAATTTACATAATTTTAATAGGGAGTTATAATGATAGGGGAATTCGTGGGTTTACATCTAAGCATCATCGAAGCTACTTTCCGCAACACATCCTGTGCTCAGAGCTTATATGGACATCTGCTTTCAACAACCTGACACAATAGTGTCATACTACTACTTATAGTTTTAACACTAGAACGGCGGGGAATTTTAATCAAGTTTCATAAAAATGTGTCACACCAGAATTTTTATTTAAGACTTTTAACCTATTTATTTAACTTATTTTTCTGCGGTATTTATTTAACTTATTTTATGAAGAAATATCCGGTTCCAATCGATATTTTTTTCATTCGGTAGGGGTCAAAATCACCCCTCACCGCCGTTCTAGTGTTAATAACAGCTGACGCCGCTGTTTTACACAAAGCGAAGTTAGTTCAACTTAACTGAGTGAAGGAAATTAGCTAAGATCGCTCCATTTATCGCTGTATTGGCGCCATTTCTAAAGAAAGGGTTTTACATCACAACAGAATAGCTGAGTATGTTTGTTGCTATGGGTTTAATCTCTACACGTGTATCAATGTGGCTATGGGCTGTGATATCCTTCAACGATACCCATATATATATATATACGACTTATATATTTAAATATTATTTTTCCTGTGTTAACCCTACACTACGCAGTGATGTGTATATCAATGAATTATAAAATTTAATCTTTAATAAATAAATTCAGTTTAGATCACCAGTATATTTAAATGGAATCATTCAACTTAAGTACAGGCATTCACAGAAGTCTGCTGTTGAATAAGGTCAAGAATTACTCTTTAAAATTTTGGTATCAAACCCTAAATGTGAATATATGAAAAACATCTTCCAAAAGTAAAATTCGTGCATTGTTGGGAAAAGACAGATATCGGAGTACAGTATTTTAATTATTTTTATAAGCATTTAAATGAATTTTATCAGTTTTCGTAATTAATACTATTACATTGTTTTATAAGTTTTCTGAAAGAAAATCAAATCTCACTATATTGAAATATTTAATAAATATCAGATAATACGCAATACAAAATCTTACATTGTATTTGAAGTTAAAAGGAATTATTATTGAAACAATTGATAAGAAAGATTTTTTTGCAAGAGTCATTAACTGTTGAAAAGGTACAGCTGTATGGAGGGTGACCAAATAAAAGATCCAAGCGCTTAACCTGCTGAAGATACATAGGCTGTGTAAGTCGCAAAAGTGTACAAAACAACGTAGGATTTAAGATTATGTTTATGAAATAGTCCTACCACTAATTTTCGAAAAGTTGCACTTATAAAACTTCTCTATGGCTCCCGTGTCGTTTAAGTTATCTTTTTAAATAAAACTTTTATCCATACTATGACAAGTAAAAAAGTAAAAAATCCATTTTCTTCGGCTAAAATGCACCGAACTATGATACATTGATGTTTATGTAATTTTGAAGCTTTTCGGCACAAAAAACACGTTGATGTGATTTTAGTTTATTAATAAAAGCTTATTATAAAAAAAATACTGCACGTTTCAAACTTTTTGGAGTACCCTGTATATAGGCTGTTAGGAAATACATTCCTCTCTTATAGGGAATTCATATACTACGGACCAGAATCAAATACAGATTCAGTTTCAGATTCAGGCATCCTACCATATAGCTTGAGCTCTACAAAGCCTGTTCGGCAAGTATTTTAAAACAAAGTACAAATGAGGCTTAGGCCATTAGGTTAATACAATTTCTATTTTTAAATATTATACATAACTTGGATGTAAATGTTTTTATAGTCTATAAATTGGATGTAAAAGTTTTTATGGTCCATAAATTGGATGTAAATGTTTTTATAGTCTATAAGTTGGATGTAAAAGTTTTATAGTCCATAAATTGGATGTAAATGTTTTTATAGCCCATAAATTGGATGTAAATGTTTTTATAGTCTATAAATTGGATGAAAAAGTTTTTATAGTCCAGGTAAGGCCGAGCTAATCTTCTGGATCCACATACGGGGGTGTGCTCTGAAAAATGTATCCATTATCCTCTATCACTTTTATAAATTTGATAATTTTGTTTAAGAAGGCATTACTTTTTAGGATAAAGCAGAACCATGAATCAAGTAGTGTGTTTTCTTGACGTTTAAAATTAAAATGCGATGTATGAGTACATTGTATTATATAATGTAGCGAATCACCAAGCCGGCCACAGGTGCACAATGGAGTCGGTTTTCTGTCGATGAAATAGAGCGGCAACGATCCATGGTTGGTTGCCATTATATTCTCACCACGAGGATCATATTTCGAACATGTGCAGCGGGTGCATTCTTTAACATTTGTGATATGGAGGGTTTTTTTAATTTCGCAAGTTTCCTTGTGATTTTACTGGGCATAAGTGTAATCAAAATTAAAAATTTCAGCCTAATTCAATATTTCCAGATTTCTTTTTTATAATAAAGTCACCTTTTCGGGGAAAATGATAACTTTGTGAACTCTTTATTAATCTATTTGGTTACACACTGAAGCATATTACTCCTGTAAGTCAGGGCTGTCCAACCTGGAGCCCGCTATTCACCAGAAAATCCTCACAGACATATTTGGCTTAATTAATTGGAGATTTTCGGAGATTAAATAAGGCGTATATTTCTGCAATAATTTTCCAGTGAATAGTGTGTGCCAGGTTCATAGTTGTCAACCTCACGATTTTTTTAATACCAGTAAAATCTTACAAAAAATTCGATTTATTAAATTGAAGAAATTGTAAGATTACATAAAACAAATGTTTTTACATAAAAATACTGGTATGAAAAAAATCAGAAGGTTGGCAACTATGCAGGTTGGACAGCCCTCGTGTAAGTATTAATATATTTAAAACACCTGCAATAGTTCCCCAAGAATTCATTTTCTTTCAAGACTTACTAATAAAAAAGGAAGCGCCTTTAAATTCCCTGGAGGTTTATTGGAAATTGAAAGTTTACAAAATTATTCGGATATTTTTAATAAAAATATTATGAAATTAAATATTCCCAAAAAATTATTTTTGATACAAGAAAAATATAATTATAATAATAATATATAATATGATATATTTTAAATTTCTTGATAAAAAAACAATTTCATTTCATTTATGAAATATGCTGTAGATAAATAAATGTACTCAAAAGGAAAATTATTTTTTGATAAATGATTTATGTATTTTTCTATAAATGAATCGAGTAAAGTAACACAATCAGAACTCAGAAAAGGAAACATTTAAATCTAATTTTAGTTTTTACATATTAAGCATGAAGTTACTAACATCGTGAAACAATTTGAATGAAAATCACTTAATAACAAATAGATCGTTGCTCTTTTTTTTGTCAGGTTACAGATTTTAAAAAATCAGTTTATATTTTCTTTTAGTTATATGAGAAATACAACATGGGGCACTTGACCTAATTTAGAAAGAAAACGCTCCGTTGATCATTGAAAAATGGAACAGAAAATGTATTATCTTGATGATTATTATCTTCACATAAAACTAGAATAAAATTTTAAACTGTATATTTATTCATTTCGTAATTGTTTTAAGTGCGTTTTGAGTAGTCTGAAAATCTTTGTGGTTATAATTTTAGATAATTTAATTAAATAAATAATTTGATATTATTCCCGTTTCTCAGAAATAAATGATAAAACCCTAAAATTTAGCTTTGTTTTAATACTATTTCCTCTCTATAACTGTTGCCTTATTTAAAAAGACATTCTACAACTAAATAAATCGAATACACCTATTCGGAAAAAAGTGGTATCAAAAAAGCAAAGTAATTGGCAGGTATGAATTATATGATATTTTTGTGTACCTGTTGTTGGATTTTTTTTTTTGTCATATTTATGCTAATTTTTGCAGAAAATATTTCATGTGTTTTTCTTAAAATATTCATTTATTAGCTTTTTGGGAAAATTATAAAAGAATTTATAAGTCATGAACATATGCTGTTATAACCAGATCTTTTAATGTCTTTCCAAATTTTATTATGACACGCGAGGCGTTAACAATGCGTAAGGTTTGTGTTTACTATGATTTCCAAATAGTGAATACGTACATTTTTTCACATTATACAGAGCCCCGACCTTCTCCTTTTTTTACATACAACTTTTTCAAAGAAAACCTTTAGTTTATATATTTATCTTGCAAATGTTCTAGAAAACAAGACAGAAACGGCGTTTTTATTTTAAATGTTGTAGCTACCACGAAATTTTTTTTTCAAATATACTGGTGTCCAGAAAACGGGCCAGTGTGTGAGACTTATATATACACTAACGGCCAAAAGTTAAGCCCGCAGAGGAAAATGTTAATTTCTGGAAGCCAATTTGAATTGGAGGCACATCGTTTCGCTGCGGAGTTAGAAGTAAGTATGACAATATGTTATGTAACAGTCAATCAGGGTTTTGTATCGAGAAATATGCAAAAATCTATATGCAATGCGTCTTATACAAGAATCCAGCATTGTGTGCAATTCGAATTTCATATATCATCCATTCACTGTCAGTTTTTCTTTTTTGAAAGGTAATGTTGTAAAATATAAATAAAAGCAATACATGCGAAATTTAAAAATAAAATTACAAAAATGTGTTGTTTTTTGTTGAATTTTTAAAAAGTTCCCAATGCAAAATTAAAAATATTATCTACCAGAATAATTATATGCGCAATTTTTAAAAAATAATTTAATAACCTTTACTTCCTTCCATTATAGAAATCTCTACAATTTTTTAGGTTCTAATGTACTTTACAATTTTTCTAGGTTCTAATGTACTTTACAATTTTTCTCAACTTTTTCTATTATTAAAAATTATTAAATCATTATTGTGTTTCAATTCGCCCTGCTATGTGTCAAATGAAAAAAAAAATTACATTTAAAATAACAGAGGGTTTATATCAAAATGTGATTGTCTTAAACATATTTCACCTAAAACCTACCTGAAATATCTAAACGTGATACTACCATCTTTATAAAAATTCAAAAATCTTAAATAGAATTACAAAATGAAATGTATAAATAGTAAATATCTATGGCTCTGGTGCATGCCTCCTAACCCATTAAAGCCTAGCGGTACCATATGGTACCAGATAAGTTTCAACCATTTTTTTTGTTTATAAACCAGTATTTTTTCACGGAAACATTATCTTTATTTTATGACTCCAAGTTCTTGATAAAGCAAACAACAATTGCTAATTTAAAAATACTGGTGTGAAATGTAAGTTTTGCATTTTAAAGGCGAAAATAATTCCGTCTTCAATAGGTTAACCCCTTAATCGTCGCGCCCTTTAAGTGTAGGCTACTTTTTAAAAATTCAGATTGCTTGATTACCACCAGTTTTTTTAAGTAGAAATGTTCGCCTTATTTAATAGACGGATAAAATAATGCAAGAGTAAAGCCAATAACACTATTTTAAAAAAACTGGTGGGAATCAAACAAGCTGAATAAAACAGGCGTAACATACGCTGCCCGTGAATGTCTCGGGCACGACGATTAAGGGGTTAAGTAAATATTTACATCACATATAAATTTTAAATTTAAAAATCAGATAATACATTGCGGTGAATTAATGAAAATTCGAAAGGAAACCGAGAGAAATGTAATTTCATGGGGAATAATGACTACTTAAAATTGATAAGAAATAGAATTAAATGTTCAAAGCCTTTCCATCAACTCTGAAGAAGTCATTAATGAATTATAACATAATGCCTGAATATTATCAATTTTAATGTGAAATGTGAGCGTCTCATCAAGCATTTTGTCAAGATAAAAATGCAAACAATATAACACTTTGTTTAACATCGAGGAAAGTTAGGGAAAACAAAACTCTTTTTGACATAGTAGCGAAAATGTATAGTCTCATTACATTTATAGAATTAGGTTAGAATCATTTTGTGACAGAAAATTTCACCTCGTTGATAAGTTAAAAAATGTGAAGTGAATTAGTTATTGGTGTGGCTCTGTTAGGCTTCCTACATCTGGATAGATTTTATATATATATATATATATATACAGGGTGTATCCGAAATGCTTCAACAAAATTAAGGGGATGATAGTACTCATCAAACGAACAAAAAATGCAATGGAACATGGGGTCGCAAATGACGTTTAAAGGGTAAAAATCGCAAAACTAATAAAAATGTCGCAATCTCACAAGCTGCTTTTCTGCATAACTGGCTAACAGCACGAAGCTGGTATTCCTTTCACTTTGTGCATATCTGGCCAGAAAGAGATAACAAAAATGTGGAAGAAAGCTAAACAAATCTGTGAGCAGGAAGAAGTAGTAGCGCGTATTGTGACCGCTTCAGGAAAAATCCAGGAAACTCCCGAAATCTTAGAGCGTGTCCGCCAGTAATTCCTCCGTAGATGTACTCTGTCTAATAATGTCCGCGGTTTACACTTTGAACAATTTTTGTAAAATATTCGTTTTCTCTGGACATCACGAGCTGTGTTGTACCTATTATGTACAATAAATAATTTTCTGGGGTGTTTCTTTCTTGTCTCAGTTTGTCCACTTCCAGACGCATTTTCTTGATTTTCATCCTTTAAACGTCATTGTATTTTTTGTTCGTCTTCATGAGTGCTATCATATCTCTAAGTTTGTTGAAGCATTTCAGATACTGGGTGTATATTAAGAGAGATACGTTACAAAGTGTGTATATGTGTGTGGGATATGGATTAGGATTTTACGGATGCTTCGATGTTGGGTAAACCAATAAAAGGTTGGAAGCCACTGGTATAAAGACGAAATAACTATTCAAACTTTCTAGTCAGAATTATGAATTTCTGAATTAAAATTTCGCCCGATTTGTCAACATTGGCAAAGGTAGCGCTGCCACTGGCAACTATTTTTATATTCCATTTTTACCACTATTTAAAAAAAATAAAACTTGTATTTATTTGTAGTTTGCACATTTTATCAAAGTGTATGTGAAAGAAAATTGTTTGGCAAAAGTGCTTCGAGATGTAATTAATATGTAGTCGCCAGTGGCAGCCCTCCAAATAAGCACTGCAGTGTGCGATACTATAACAGTAAATAAAAACTTGAAATTATCAAAATTGCATGCATTTGTTTTATTTAACCTTTTTACTGGATCAAACTAAGTGACATTTTTCCACGAAAAAAATGTTTTAATAATAGTAGAAAATCGGCCCAATAATCTTGTTCAAAGTTTTCAGGATGCACCAACAATTACTTTTTCTACCACCGTTCTAAGTGATTACTGAATCTTCTGTTTTTAACTGGGGATGGATCAGTTAAACAAACGGCATTTGTATTTGTATGATAAAGTATTTGCATTATGTGTGGGGAAACCATAGATCGGGGACAGATTTCTTTTCTCATATGAGACTGAATACTACGAAATGATATTTTTGCTATTCGAAACCTATCACAGCAAAAGTTTGGTTTCTAAAATAAAAATATTCAGGTGATTTATAAAACAAAGAAACTCTATTAATAGTAAATCATTTTTAACAGTAGCAAAATTTTCTCGTATTTTTAAGTGTAGAGAATTGTACATCTAAATTGTAATTTAGTGTTTTACATTTGGTTCATTACTTTTAATTTCCTTCATTTTTAATATGAGAAATAAAATTTGTTTAAAACTTACATAGCACGAAACATCGATACCTTAAATAGGAATATTTGGTCTTAGATTTTCTATTAAAATGTTTTAATTGTTTGTAACAATAAAAAATACGCAAAAAATAATGAAAAAATATATAAATACGAAAACGGTATAATATATATATTGTAAATCAATTTAAATACACCTTTAGCCTTTGATTATGGGGATGGTACAACGATACGTCCCAGCAACCATTTTTTATTCTAACCCCAACCCTTTTTGAAAAGTAATTTCTGCCATACGTTTATACTAGGATATTTTCAAGAGATATCTACTACACATATACAGGCTGAACCAAAAGTCTTCCCTGATTATAAATATTTACTGTGCTCAAACTATTACAATTAGACATATCTTTGTTTGGATACATTATAAGTACTGTTATAAATTTTATTTATAAGACCAGGTATCTCAGCAAATTTCAAAGGATGCCCCCTTGGCAGCTCGGAGAATGTCTAAGCGGAATTCTAGTTCCCGCCAGGTGCTCTTTAGCATGTCTTCTGTTACAGTACACACAGCATTTTGTATTCTAGTATTCAGTTCTTCGACGTCTGAAATTGGTGCACTCACACTAGGCCTGCTACTTCTGGGCAGATCCGTAACGCTGCCTATTTCTTTAAACCTGTCATACCATCACTTTATTGGTTTTGCATTAGGAGAGTTGCGTCCATAACAACGTCGAAATGTTAGCTGAACTATTCGCTCAAACTATTATAATTAGACATATCTTTGTTTGGATACATTGTAAGTACTGTTATAAATTTTATTTATAAGACCACGTATCTCAGCAAATTTCAAAGTATGCCCCCTTGGCAGCTCGGAGAATGTCTAAGCGGTATTCTAGTTCCATCCAAGTGCTCTTTAACATGTCTTCTGTTACAGCACACACAGCATTTTGTATTGAATATTCAGTTCTTCGACGTCAGCAATTGGTGCACTCACAGTAGGCCTGCCACTTCTGGGCAGATCCGTAACGCTGCCTATTTCTTTAACCCTTTCAGGGGCAAGCACTTGTGCTCCTGTAACGTTGAATTCCCACTGGCATTTAGGAAAGAATTTATTTCAAAATAAGAATAAGCAATTTTCCAACTTTTTCTCGGCAAAGTTAAAAAAGTAAAATTTAATTAAAAGTTTCTGGTTTGAATCGGATTAAAATTAGGTGGTATATAATATATACCACTGCCCCTCAAACGGTTAACCTCTTGGGGACGAGCGACCCGTATACGTGACGCAGAAGATGCTCAGAAGCCTCGATTATTCCCACCAGTTAATTTTTATTGTAAATTTGCCTTATTTAATGAGAGCATTTTTGCGATTCAACTAGGCAAAAATTTCAGTTTTGAAAAACCGGTGGTAAAAGATTAAAAATTCTGTAAAGGCCGCTCGTCGCGAAGGGTTAAACCTGTCATACCATCACTTTATTCATTTTGCATTAGGAGAGTTGCGTCCATAACAACGTCAAAATGTTCGCTGAACATTAATGGGCGATTTCGTTTCGTGAAACAAAGCACACATTGAACTTTCTTTTGAATCGATTCGGATTCGGCAGAAAATGGTGTCTTCCTTGCAAATGTTCCCCTGACTCTTGAAGGAGCAATCGAGCCATCTATTTCACAAAAAACTACTAAAACTATCCTATTTAATGATACAACAAGATACATTATTATACCAACGGTTATTTTGTAATGAACTATTATAATCACGAATAACTTTTGGTTCACACTGTGTACTTTTTTAATTGTGGCACGATTGATTATAAAAATATCCGCCAGTCTTGGCCCGTAATCAAAAGGTTAAATAATTGACATACGTTGTATGAATAAATGTGACTGAAGAAAACAGAAATTAGAAAATTATTTTTAATGTGTAAAGATTTTCATTATTTTCCTAAAAATGAAGTAAATGTATTAATATTACTCTGAAAAACAAATAGCGAAAAAACTAATATGTTTTCTCTGTTATCCAAACATTTCCCTGCCATCTGTAATTTGTAAACTGATCTGTCAACATTTTTTTTTTTGTATTATGACAAATAGAAAAAGAGAGCACTTGACCTATTTTTAGTGAAAACAGAATTCGTTGATCTTAGAAAAGTGGAACACAGGTTATTATTTTGAAGAATATCACATATATGCCACTCACTGAACTGGAATAAGCTTTTGAAGTGAACTTTTCAACATTTCATATTTGTTTCAAGTGTTGTTGTTTTTTTAGGTTTGTGTATAATTTCTTTTATAATTGAGAGAAATCGAATTTTTAAAGTACAGTTATTTTATATGTATCCAGTTTCTCACCATTAAGGATAGGATAAATGATAGGATATTGTATTCTGTATATAAAATTTGAAAGATATTATCAAATTTATTGTTTAAAAAATTCAACATTTGTTGCATATATTTAAAAAATATATTTATCTTTTCTTGAGCAGTAATAATGTTTTTCAGAAAAACTGACACTGATTTTATTTTGTGTGTGTTTGTTTTTAGTTAAGGATGTTTCTTATGCATTTTTTTAATACTTTCAAGCATAGTTGAAAAGTGTTTATGAATTCGTCTGTCTGTCTGTTTGTGCTCTAACTCGCGAAGATATACTCGGATTGTCATGCAATTGACATACGTTATTGATAATTACTATGGCATATTCGGTATTGAAAATGAAGTGTGTCGCAAACACAATTCCTTTACAGGACACTGAAAATGATTATGTATAGCTGCTACCTTTTACGATTTTTTGTTACTACTAAAAATTAATAAAAAATTGTGGCTTATTGAATCACATGAATTCGACGATTTTTTAAGCTCGAATCTACTATAAAATTTTAGTAGTAGGAAAAAAGCGTAAAAGTTGGCAGCTATGATTACGTTACATTACGGTCTATGGCGGGGAATTATTTATTTTAATGATGTTACACTGTTTCAAACACATTAAATTGATATACAGTGTGTTTCTAAATGAATATCGGAGTTTTAACGCTTGGTAGTATTTATTACATAAAACTTAAATTATAATTATTACATAAAATGAATAAGAAACTCAAACAGTTTTACCTACGAGCTTACAAGTGTTTAATATGAACAACTTATATAGCTTAATATAGAAACTTAATATGGAAACACTCCAATAGCTTTCGTTACACGGCACACATCAAGTCGATAGCCCAGTTCTTCCCAAACGTTAAGTAGTGTTTGTGGGGTAATTCTTGCAACAGCTGTCTGGGGGATCACATCTGAACTTTTTTCCGGAACGCACGTTGCACGGTAACTACAGATTTGATCTTTGCAAACTGCAGAACACAAAATGCTTTCTGTTCACAAAAGTATTCGGTTAAAGTACTGTCTGTTAATAATAATTGCTCGAAGTGTGTTTTCAGTTGCGGTACGATTTTTTAAATCTGACAAATTTTATGCTGATTATTTGGTGTGTATAAATTCTATGGAACAAATACAGGACTGCACAAAAGAATTCGGATATTTTCTCATCAATTGATGGTAATTCCTGAAATTGGATTTTTAACCCTTTGAGGGGCGGTGGTATATATTATATATCACCTAATTTTAATCCGATTCATACCAGAAACTTTTAATTAAATTTAATTTTCTAACTTTGACCAGAAAAAGTTGAAAAATTGCTTATTCTAATTTTGAACTAAATTCTTTCCTAAATTCCGGTGGGAATTCAACGTTACAGGAGCACAAGTGCTTGCCCCTGAAAAGGTTAAATCTGTTTTGCTTTTTTCGAAATTGTTTACTTATACATCATATTTCGCCTTATTAAACAAGGAAGTTAAGGTTAATATATTCTGCAAATGTTCGAAAGCTTTTAAAAATCTATCTTGACGCGTGGATTTTCGTTCTTGCTGTTTTTGTGGCAGCTCTGAGACGAGAAATAAATTAATAAAAGATAAGATGCTATTCTCTTCTTCCGTTTCCTCAATAATGTGTTCAGAAATTCGAATTTGTTCTTGAAATTTCGTAATTCCTACTTTATTTAATGACAGACATTTCTTTGTTATATAAAGCAAAAAATCTTTTTTTCTGAATTTCCAATATGAACTTGGAATTTCTAAATAAGAACTGCAACTAAACATGCAACCATATTTTGACTGTGCTTTATGTTCTAGGTCGATTTCTTGTATCTTTATCTGCAAAGATTCGGTGATTTTGAAATAATTTATAAAAAAGAAATTACAAAAACCCAAAATAGTGTTTGTAAATTAAAATGCATTATTTTGTAGCCTGGTGTTTTTCCATATGTATAATGCTATAATAAGCGCCTAAAATTTTGATGAAATACTAAATGCAATACTAAAAAAGAAATTTTTGAAACGTCAACAAAGGAAATTTTTAAAGTTAATCGATTTTCTACAACCAAAATTCACCGAAAAGTTTAATAATTCAGAAATAACCCGACAATATTTCTTATAATACAGCAGATACTCAGTAATGCGTACCCTGCTAGTCCAAAATTACTGAAAATCGGAGTAAAAATTTATTTAAATTTTTAAGAAAAATAAATGAAAATAAATTATACTAGTATTAAAAATTAAAAAATCATTTTACCATGCGTATTACTTCGGAAAGAATAAAAACAGAAAGAAACAGTAACTCCACTGTTGCCTATTGGGCATTTTATTAACTTTATTATTTAGATTGCTTAATTGTTATAACTTTTTTGAAATAGTAAATTTCATTTTATTTAATCTGTCATTTAACAGGGCGAATATTACTATTTCAAGGAAAAGGTAGGAATCAAGTTATTTGAATAAGAGAAATCCAGCCCAAATAACAACACTGATTAAAATTTTAATTATGCCAGGACTGGCGATATTTTATATATTCAATGGATTGCAATCGCAATTTAGAATTTTTTTATTTCCGGTAGATTTCTCTTAAAAATAGTATAATTAAGTAGAAGTGTATGGCAGACATTATTTTTTAAAACGTTGTATGTATAGAATAATAAATAATCCATTTGGACAAACATGTCCCGATCCGCTGACAAAGGGTTAACTAATGATTCCTAATTACATTTGCTTTCTGGCTTTTTTATACTACTTATATCGGAAATTCTGTTAATCTAAAAAATTGCCAATCAGAGCAAGTAGCGGTTATTTCGGATTAGAACGATTTTTATGTATATAGAACAATAAAATTACACTTTTTCGTATTTCCAAGCTATATATAATTAAAATATTCTTTTCTGTAAATAAAATTAAATTTATTTTTAAATGATTCACACACTTCTTATAAATAAATGCAACAGGAAAATAAATAATATTAAATAAATTGAAAGTGTAAAAGTATTTTTTTTCTATTTTGTTTATTCTAATTGATATAATAATAGGCATGCTAAAAATAATTTTTAGGGTTTACTACTAATTTATTTAATTTAATTTAGTTTCATTTTGCTAGCGATTTGTAAGCCCATTCCTAAACAGGTCGGGTACTAATTCTTTAATTAATTGAAACTCATCAGACATCTACTGTAATTGGTGCATTTGGGTGATACACCTTTGCCTTACCTATATATACAGGGTGTAACTGAAATGCTTCAACAAACTTTGAGGGATGATAGTACTCATGAAGATGAACAAAAAATGCAATAGAACACGGGGTCGCAAATGACATTTAACCCTTTTAGGGACAGTGGTATGTCTAAAAATACACTTAATTTTAATTCCAAAACACCACAATGGCACCAGAATTTTGCTAAAATCTTTTCCATTTAATATTTATGTGAAATATAGCCTTTTTCTTATTTACAAACAATTTTTTTTTGTAAATTCCGGTGCCAGTCCATTTTCAGACGCATTTTCTCTATTTTTATCCTTTAAGCCTTTTAGGGGCAAACTACTTTTAGTACTAAAATGTTGAAATAAATGACTGGCACCGGAATTTATAAAAAAATTTGTTTGTAAATAAGAAAAAGGCTATATTTCACATACATATTAAATGGAAAAGATTTTAGCAAAATTCTGGTGCCATTATGGCGTTTTGGAATTAAAATTAAGCGCTTTCATAAACTTACCACTGCCCCTGAAGGGGTTAAACGTCATTTGCGACCCCATGTTCCCTTGCATTTTTTGATCGTCTTCATGAGTACTATCATCCCTCAAAGTTTGTTGAAGCATTTCAGTTACACCCTGTATGTATTTAGGGGCTTCTGGCTACAGAAGTCTTAGTGATCGTACCTAACCAGTTTCAAAAAGTTAAATTAACAACAACAATAATAAAAATGATTAGTTAAATTAACAATAATAAAAAGGAAAATTATTATGTTGTGTTATGCGTGCGCAACTGGTAATTAGTCCTTACTTAGATGGGATGGCAGAAGATCTCCCTGTTTAGACTAAGTAACCCTACAATATATATTTGATTTCTCTTATATAATACATCAAGTTATTCATTACGATCTAGGAATAATATTATGCCGTAAAAGAAAAGAGAGAATAACACTAGTCAGTTTGAGTAAAGATAGACTAACATTAGTTTAATAATTAACTAATTTATTTACAGCTGTATAAATACGAAATAAGATTTACAATAAAAGAATATAAACATAGAAACCATAAAGATGAATTTTTTTCATCCAGCAAAAATAAATAATTAATTAGTAATCTTTTTTAAAGGACATAAATCATGATTCCTTTTAAGTTTAAGTTCTTAAATATATCAAATAAATGTTCTCCTGCCATACTTATCTGATAAATTATGTAAAGGTACACAAATATAAAGATACAAACATAATTCATACCTGCATTAACAATGAGCATAGAGGAACACATCTGGACAGGAGATCGTCGTTTGGCATCTAAATATCTATATTACACACTCTTAAATCTTTACTTACAGGATCATTAAACAGGATCATTACCCACTTAAATATTTTAATTATAAATTATAATGAATATACGACAGTCGCGGAATAGTTCCACCTCGGCATTCGGGTTTCCACACTGAGAGCTAAAATACCATCGTGAATTAAAAAGCCTCATTGCATTTCTGCATCAAATTTGTAGCTTCAGGCCAACTTCATCAGACTTCTTCAGCCAATCTACTGCCTCATTCTCCATCCGAACTACCTCTCTTCTAGAGTGGGCAGACCTCCCATGAGTATCTGAGAATTTTGCATACTCGGATTTAGATGGATATTAGAAAATTACCTTTTCAACATAAATTACTTCCCTCCAATCCGAGTTGGCACACCCGCATACTTTAACTGCACGGATCAGGGGGCCCCGTCATATTTTGGTTTTTCTCTACACTGAGGCCCCATACGCAGCCCTGTTCAGGACTGCAACCCCGGGCCCCACACGAATTTTGACGAACCAGTGCCATACTCTATGTGATATAAAACCGTTACTGTGGGTTCCACTGAGTCAATTACGACCAAACAACTCGTAAAACTGTCCATCACTATTTAAGCGAAGAAACTCCGTCAACAAAAAAAAAAACTATATACCACTTATGTCTAATTAGACCTTATTATATATATACACAATATTAATATATACAGGAATTCAATATGTTATTACAGTAAATAATCATATACTAATTATTCACAATATGCACATTAAAGTGTAAATTGAAAATTAAATAAAATACAATATAGATTTTCTAATTGTATATCTGTTATAACAGAACTGTGGTGTAATCCTTCCACCACATGTCTAAATTCAAGGATTTTGCACAGAACTTTTTGCCTTACTAATCTAACAAAATCCAGCAAATACATAATCTAAAAAAAATTGTAAAACAAAAAGTGGTGCTAAAAGTATTTGGAAACAATACATTTTGATAATAGAAACTGGTTGTTGCGAGTATGGCGGTATTCTTTCGTTAAGGGTTAATCTTCAAGAATAACCAAGAGTTTTCAGAAAAAAACGACTAAAAATCGTTTTTAAATAGTATTATTAGAACAACGCTTTTTATGTTATATTGTCTGGACTTGCCGCACATTCTTCCAGGATTAAAATGCTCTCAGAAAGTATTTTTCAATATTTTTCAGATTTAAATTGATGTAGCTAAATTTTGATGAAAGGTTACGTTATGAAACTTCGTACACAATCTTAAGGTTACATATTATTTATGGCTTTGGGATTTCTTGTTTTCCGAAAAAAAATTCAATTTGTGATTCACGCAATAAAAACACAATAAAAATGAAGGCAATTAAATATATATATACCGTATATACTCGTGTATAAGCCGACCCCAAAAACCGAAATGCAAACTAGTTTAACACCAGTAATTCAGAATAATTTTCTACGCCCTTCTTTATCTCATTTAATTGTGAAATATATAAGACGAAGAACATTATTGTAAAATACTGGTATTAAACATGTTTTTATAAGGAATTTTGGTGTCGGCTTATACACGAGTATATACGGTATATATATATATATATATATATATATATATTAAATCAATATGTTTGAAAGTGTTAAAAACAAATTAATGTTTTTTTTTTCAGTACTAAAAAAAAAAAAAAAATAAAAAATAAAAGCAAAATATTAGGGGATATATCAAAATTTATATATATATATATATATATATATTAGATATTATATATATATATATAATATATATATATATATATATATATATATATATATATATATATATATATATATATATATTAGATATTATATATATATATATATATATATATATATATATATATATATATATATATATATATATATAATTATAATATCTATGAATTTCAAAAAACATAATATATATATATATATATATATATATATATATATATATATATATACAGGGTGTTCCGTTAAAGGGGTCCAATATTAATAGGGGTAATAGAGGAGATCACATGGAGCATAAATCAGTATATAAAGCCTGGTCGGATCTCAATAGTTTTCAAGTTACAGCAAATAGAATGAAAATTCGGAAAATTGTAAAAGAACCCTCATTGCTAAACTATCGATAATGCTACATAAAAACGAAGCACATATTTAGAAAGAGCAGAAAAAAACCTACAAAATGACATCAATTGTATTAAAATAGCAATATTTATTGACGAGTTACAAGCCCTGAAACAGTGAAAAAAGTACGAAATCCAATATACATCAAAATAGTTAATCGTTAATTCCAAAAAGGCAACTCTAGCTACAACAAGGAAAATGTAGTAAAATTTGGTCCATTCCGAAAACTTTCGAAAAAGCTTACAATGAACCATATCGGTTTAATTGTGTGAGAGAAATTAATCAGTTTCTTAGTTACAACTCCGCTTTCTTTGACACTAGCAAAGGTTAAACTCCGCCCATCACGATTGGAAACACCGCCTTTTTAATTACTCTCAACTATACATTTTCGATCATGCTTCTTCTGAGATGCAACATCCATATACTTAAAGCTAACCTGCTTTTTAGTTTTTCGTGCAAAAATGCTATTTATACGCATGCGCGAGCATTCAGCTAATCAGCTAGAGGCTTTTACCATCTTCAGACGCGATGTTCCAGCCAATGAGGTGAAGGCTTTTTCCTTTCTCTAGAAGCGTATGTGTTCCATTTGGTTGTTCGGTTGTTGAAACTTTATAGATTTCTTTTATTAAGGTATTTTTTCATTTTACAGTATTTATTTTCTTTTTAAGTCGTATGTATTTTAGTACTTTGAATTTTTTATAACTAACCCTTTTTTTGAGTGAGAGAGAGATTTCGTGGCACGAAATTCCGCGAATCGTTTCCGATGTAAACAAACTAATTTTAAACTTTTAATATGTAATTCTGTGTGATATGATTAAATTCAGGTTTTCTCAGCGACGATCACAGTATTTTTACCAAATAATTTTTGTATTAATCAAGCTGTTTTGGTTATTAAGCATAGCTAAACACGAAAGAAAACTTTGTTATTTTAAGATTTTGATGTGAATTATTTGCGTACATTTATAAGACGAGTTTCACTGAATAATTCATGAAAAAAAAAATCTCATCATTATATATATTTAGTTTTGCATTATTAATTATTTACTTGGCCTTTACTTTTAATATTTCAAACATACAGCTGAATGTAACTATTAAAACATTTGAAATACTGTATTCGTAAAATGAAATTTCAGCGTAAACACTCGACAATTACTTTTAGTTATGCATTATTAATTATTTACTTGGCCTTTACTTTTAATATTTGAAACTTACAGTTGAATGTAACTATTAAAACATTTGAAATACTGTATTCGTAAAATGAAATTTCAGCTTAAACACTCGACAATTACTTTTACTTATGCATTATTAATTATTTACTTGGCCTTTACTTTTAATATTTCAAACTTACAGCTGAATGTAACTATTAAAACATTTGAAATACTGTATTTGTAAAATGAAATTAGTTTAAACACTCGACAATTACTTTTAGTTATGCATTATTAATTATTTACTTGGCCTTTACTTTTAATATTTCAAACTTACAGCTGAATGTAACTATTAAAACATTTGAAATACTGTATTTGTAAAATGAAATTTCAGCTTAAACACTCGACAATTACTTTTAGTTATGCATTATTAATTATTTACTTGACCTTTACTTTTAATATTTCAAACTTACAGTTGAATGTAACTATTAAAACATTTGAAATACTGTATTCGTAAAATGAAATTTCAGCTTAATCACTCAACAATTACTTTTACTTATGCATTATTAATTATTTACTTGGCCTTTACTTTTAATATTTCAAACTTACAGCTGAATGTAACTATTAAAACATTTGAAATACTGTATTCGTAAAATGAAATTAGTTTAAACACTCGACAATTACTTTTAGTTATGCATTATTAATTATTTACTTGGCCTTTACTTTTAATATTTCAAACTTACAGTTGAATGTAACTATTAAAACATTTGAAATACTGTATTCGTAAAATGAAATTTCAGCTTAAACACTCGACAATTACTTTTAGTTATGCATTATTAATTATTTACTTGGCCTTTACTTTTAATATTTCAAACTTACAGCTAAATGTAATTATTAAAACATTTGAAATACTGTATTCGTAAAATGAAATTTCAGCTTAAACACTCGACAATTACTTTTAGGTTAAATTCAGGTTTTCTCAGTGACGATCACAGTATTTTTACCAAATAATTAAAAGTACTACATGCATGCATCTATCTATCTATATTAGAAATTGTGCAGGTTTCTGGTCACTGTTTTGTTTACATATTTTAAACAAAAATTTCAATTTAATAATGCACTGAAAATTATAATGAATGCTTACAATTAAACACAAAACAAAAAATTTCACAAAAAACACATTATTTCCCCGATATTTTCCCACAACTAATCAATAAATTTCATGACATTTTATTGCGATTTTAAACCATGAACTTTAGTACTTTTCTGTTATACGGACACTATGCCAAAATGTATGTATGTATGTATGTTTGGCGACAATAGTGTACGTATGTATGTATGTATGTTTGGCGACAATAGTGTACGTATAACGGAAAAGTGCCTGAATTATTATATATATATATATATATATATATATATATAAAATATAAACGTAATTGGTGACACAGCAAGTTTTCTGGATTTCTCCCTGTCTCTCTAACCACATTGTTAACAAAACAAAAAATTCACGAAAAACACATTATTTCCCCGATATTTTCCCACAACTAATCAATAAATTTCATGATATTTTATTGTGATTTTAAACCATGAACTTTAGTACTTTTCTGTTATACGGATACTATGCCAAAATGTATGTATGTATGTATGTTTGGCGACAATGGTGTCTGTATAACGGAAAAGTGCCTGAATTATTATTTTTTTATATATATATAAAATATAAACATAATTGGCGACACAGCAAGTTTTCTGGATGTGAAAGGCGGAGATGAATTTCATTCATTCAATGACCGTTTTAAAAGTTTCAAGTTTGGATTGAGTGCACCTGAACATAAAAACCGATACCTATTTCTATGTTCATGATTGAGTTATTTGGATATCTTTTCGTATAGCACAGAAAATCATTTCTCCCGCTTTCGTAATACAGATAAATTCTGGTGTATTTTTTTTTCTTCTTTTTCTACTTTAAATTTTTTAATTGTCGAGTTTCTAAGCTGAAATTTCATTTTTCGAATGCAGTATTTCAAATGTTTTAATAATTACATTCAGCTGTAAGTTTGAAATATTTAAAATATTAAAAGTAAAGGTCAAGTAAATAATTAATAATGCATAACTAAATATGTATAATGATCAGAATGACATATTAAAATGTGTACAGAATGACATGAAAATTTTAAAAAACTGAAATTTTGCACTTGCAACTTAATTGTAAATTTCATTGTTTACATTGGAAACGATTTGTGGATTTTAAGAATTTGCTGAACTTCGTGTCACCAAATTATTAAATCTCTCTCTCTCACTCTCCAAAAAAAAAAAAAAAGGGTTAGTTTAAAAAAATTCAAAGTAGCAAAATACATACAACACAAAAAGAAAATAAATACGGTAAAATGAAAAAATTACTTTAATAATAAAAATCCATAAATTTTCAACAACAACATCAAACGAACGTATCTCATCTTTCGTTTGTGATAAGGAACGCTCCTTTGGCCCCCTCCACTCATTGGCTGAATTGTAAAGGGCAAAATTGGGGGACAAAATGACTACAGCATTTCTGAGAAAAGAAAAAATCAGAAAATTCACAGAAAATAATTATTTTTGTTGCAAGTTGGGTTAACTGTCTTTATGGTTCGAGTCGATTTCAGACTGAGTGTAGATTTCTGCAGGTTGGATTTGGGTTAACCCGATTTTTCAAAAGTTAGTTCAAGTTCAGTATATTATTTCAGATTAAAACTATACCTATCAGGGCTTGAATTTCAGGGCGGGATTCGCGCGGAAAATTTTGAAATCCCGCCCAAAAAAGATCATGAGCGGGAGCCTCCCGGCCAAAAAATTTCAGCATTTTTGGAGAAATTTGCATTATTTAATTTACCTGCAACCGAACGATAAATTTCGTGATTTTTTTTCCCCGCAACCGATTGACGGACTGTGTGTTTTTTCCGCGACTGATCGACGAACTTTGTGGTTTTTTCTGCGACAGATCGACGAACATTGCGTTTTTTAAGCGACTGATCGACGAACCTTGCGTTTTTTGGGGACATATCGACGAACTTTGCGTTTATTCCGCAATCGATCGACGAAATTTTTCTTTCTTCCCTGACTGATCGACGAACTTTGCATTTATTCCGCAATCGATCGACGAAATTTGCTTTTTTCCGCAACTGATCGACGCACTTTGCATTTTTTCCGCGACAGATCAACGAACGTTGCATTTTTTTCCTCGACTGATCAACGCACTTTGCGTTTTTTCTGCGACAGATAGACAAACATTGCGTTTTTTAAGCGACTGATCGACGAACCTTGCGTTTTTTGGGGACAGATCGACGAACTTTGTGTTTATTCTGCAATCGATCGATGAAATTTGCTTTTTTCCCACGACTGATTAACGAACTTTGCGTTTTTTGGTGACAGATCGACGAACTTAGCGTTTTTTCCGCGACAGATTGATGAACTTTGCGTCTTTTCCACGATCGATCGGTGAATCTCAATCAAGTAAAATCTAAAGTCAGAAATTTATTTAACAACCTAATTGTTAAGGGTCCCTAACACATTTAATGGAACTTGAAAAATACACTGCATATATAAAACTTAACTTTCTTCCCTTTTTTATAATAAAAATAAACATTTTTCATAATCATTCTCAGTTGACTTAATTTTTTCAATGGTATTTTGTCATGTCTGCATTAATGTAATTCTTTAAATAGCACGTAAAAGAATAGTGGGGTTTAAAGATTTTTTTTCTCCCTCCCAAACATTACAACTCCCCTCCATTTAAAAATGTTGGTAGGGAGACTCCCGTCTTTGGAAAAATTGAATTTCAAGCCCTGCCTATAATATGTTTGTGTGTATTGAGGTTTGTATAGATGTTTGTGTGTGTGCTGTTTTTAATACAGACAGTTTCATTTTTCACACGAACCTTTCAAAAAATTCACATTCTTTGCGCAATGCTTTAACAAAATTCGCATTTTTTTTCGCGATTCTTTAATGAAATTCGCATTTTTTTCTGTATCTTTTTTTTGTCGAGTTTCATAATTTTTTCAGCTATCCTATGACGTAATTCGTGTTTTTTTTTCAGCGATAATTTGACGAAATTTGTGTTTTTTCTGCGATTTTTTTTTTCACGAAATTTGCGTTATTTTCCACGATTCTTTTATGAAATCTGCGTTTTTCTGTGATCCTTAGACGAAATTTTCTTTTTTCGCAATGCTTTGATAATAATCACATTTTCTCTGCTGCCTTTTGATAAGATTCATGAATTTTCAGCAATCCTTTGATGAAATTCGCGTTTTTTCAACAATCTTTGAAGAAATTCGCATTTTTCTCGCGATACTTTAACGAAATGTGCGTTTTCCAGCGATTTTTTGATAAAATACATTTTATTCCGCAATTTTTAGACGAAGTTTGGCAAGAAAGCGCTATCTTTGGGTGAAATTTCCTGTTTTGCGATTCTTTGACAAAATTTGCTCATCTTTTGTGTAAATCGCGTTTTTCTGTGGCCTTTTAACAAAATTCACGTTTTACATGATCCTTTGATGAAATTAGTGTTTTTCCCGTGATCATTTGACGAAATCTAGGATTTTTTCCCCGCGAAGATTGATTATATGTTTTTAGTCTGCAGGTGCCCTAAAAAGTTTGTGACGCCTTTCGCTGCATTGCACGCATTCTGCCACGGTGTATCAAACAAACAAAATTCATCCTAAAGAATTATTGTTTCGTTTCTGGAAATGAACAACCGTCAACTCATTGGCTGAATTATAAAGGGTGAAATGTGTAGGCACTGAGTATCATCTATACTATTAATGTCGGTAAACGTCTGTCTGTGTGTGTGTTGTTGTGTCTGGCGTCTGTAAGCACAAAACTCTGCATGCAGACGACGGACATAAGTGCTTTTGGTATAAAAAAATTCGTAAGTGGAGTTTTTAAAATTCACAACGAATTTAAAAAATGAGTCCGCATCAATAATTATGGGGGGGGGGGAGTATGTTTTGCCTACACGGGGCGGAGACTTTTCTTTGTTGACACCACTCATATGATATATCGTTCGAAAGGCCTGTGACTGCCTTTTCATGTTATGCATCTGTGTGGTCCATCCCCCCCCCTCTGCCAATTGGGGCACTTTTCTAAATTTTGCACATACCACTCATGTTATATATCGTTAAAAAGGTCTGTGACCGCTTAATCCTATAATGCATCTCCGGTGTCCATCCCCCCAATTTGCCCCCCCCCAAGGGGGTACTTTTGTAAATTTTGCACAATCCCTTCATGTTACATATTGTTGGAAAGGTCTTTGACTGCTTATTCATGTTATGCATCTCCGGGGTCCATCCCGCCACTTCCCCCCCCCTTAAGGGGGGCAATTTTCTAAATTTTGTTGACACCCCTCATGTCATATATTGTTGGAAAGGTTTGTGACCGCTTAATGATATTATGCATCTCCAATGTCCATCTCCCCACTTTGCCCCCCCCCCTCCCCCAAGGGGGTACTTTTCTAAATTTTGCAGACAACCCTCATGTCATATATCGTTGGAAAGGTCTGTGACTGCTTAATCATATGCATATCTCCAATGTCCATTTCCCCACTTTGCCCCCCCCCCTCCCCCAAGGGGGTACTTTTCTAAATTTTGCAGACAACCCTCATGTCATATATCGTTGGAAAGGTCTGTGACTGCTTAATCATATGCATATCTCTGATGTCCATCTGCCCGCTTTGCCCCCCCCCCCCCAAAGAGGTACTTTTCTAAATTTTGCACACAACCCTCATGTCATATATCGTTGGAAAGGTCTGTGACCACTTAATCATATTATGCATGTTCCGTGTCCATCCCCTACTTTACCCCCCCCCCAAGGGGGTACTTTTTAAAATTTTGCACACACCCCTCATGTTACATATCGTTTGAAAGGTCTTTGACTGCTTATTCATGTTATGCATCTCCTTGGTCCATCCCGCCATTTCTCCCTCCCCAAGGGGGCACTTACCATTTACTTGCACAACAGCGCTAAATGTGTCAGATGAAAGAAATTCCGCGAGTACATGTGCCAGTGAAACTTAGCCAATTGCTGTTCTTCAACCTAGCTTTAATTCAAAGTGGGTTTTTTATTTATTTGAATTATTCTGCAAAAGTTTCAAACATTTTAAAGCAGCTATGAATTTTATTTTTATGGTACTATCAAGTTTTTTGCCGTCAAATTTTGACGGGTTCCATCTAGTTTTTAATTATTCAAGAGTTGAATGAACCAAAATAACTTTACAATAATACTCTACATTTTAAAGTGGTCTTTTATTGATATAAAGCTTAAGTTAAATTCCTTAAAATTAAACTGGTGGTGAAAATTCGGAAATAATTAAAAATATTGCGATTTGTAACTATGCAAGAAGTTTCAGTACATGTTTTACATGGACAATTATTGTATGTATATGTGCATCATAATTTATGATAGGAAATAATAATAACAAATAGCATAATAATTTTATTAATTATAAATTGAAAAAAGACACTAAATTTTAAATTAATTCATACAAACTTTGTAATTTACAATTTGAGTACACCACAGTCTGTGACTTACAAAATACTGTGCCAAAAAGTGTTGAAAATAAAAGAAAAATGACAAATAAAGAATTACATTCCACGTACTTTATGACATATGTGAAGCATAGTCTTCTGGCCTGCGCTGCACAGTTCAATGTCGGAAGGCAGACGAACGGACATTATTATAATAGGTGTTCGAAGTTGCGCCCATTAACAGAATCGCACAGCCGACAGCGACGTCGTAAAGATTGGCGAACACGCCGAAAAACTCGGACGGAGTTGGGAATGTCTCCTGCAGCGACAAAGATTCGCGCTAGTAAATCCTCCGGTGTATCCACAGGCGTTTCATACACCAGCGATTTAAGGTGTCCCCAAACCAAAAAGTCTAACGGATTGAGGTCTGGAGAGCGTGCAGGCCAAGCAACAGGTCCACTGCGTCCAATCCATTTCACAGGATATGTTGAATTGAGGTGATTGCGAACACCTATGAAAAAATGTGCCGGTGCGCCATCGTGCATAAACCAAATATTGTGGCGCAATGTTGCTGGCACATTTTGCAGTAACTGCGGTAAGATATCCCGTAGGAAAACCAAGTACGTACTGCCATTGAGTACATCTGGGAGTAAATATGGTCCTATGAAATAATCGCCGAGGACACCTGCCCATATGTTCACACTGAACTTTTGTTGTGCGTTCGACGGGAAAACAGTGTGCGGGTTTGTATATGACCATGTGTGCATATTGTGCGTGTTTACCACGCCCTCTCTCGTAAATGTTGCTTCATCAGTAAATAAAATATTTTCCAGAAATTGTGGATTATTTTCTGTTACATTAAGCAACCAGCGTACGAATTCTGTCCGCTGAGCACAATCTGTTACTGATAACAGTTGTACCCGCTGCACATGAAAGGGGTGCATGTTTTCTGCACGCAGAACACGCCACACACTTTGGTGAGAAACACCGACTTCAGACGCAGCAGCTCGTGTACTCGTGGAGGGGTTATCTTTAAAAATATTCAGTACATCTTCTTCCATTGCAGGTGTTCGTACATGTCGAGGTTTCCCTGCATCAATGCTTGCTGTATTAAACTATCCAGTCTCCCGTAATCGTCTATCGATTTTTATGAAGAGTTTCGAACTTGGGCAACGTCTCCTTGGAAATTGCTCACGGTACATGCGCTGTGCTAGACATGCATTTCCATGAGCTTGCCCGTACATCAGATGCATGTCCGCATATTCTTCGTTAGAGTATTCCGGCATAATTATTATACATCAACTTACTACAATCCCACTTACAACAGCCTCCCTTTAACATAACGCCCACTGATGACTGCTGTTTTATTACACTTTTCTTCCTATACACATAGAAAATTTGCATAAAAAGTACTTCTTCTTCATCGTCCTGAAAGTTCATGGAGGAAACGCAGCAGTCACGGAGTTTGCTTTAAGACAAAGCGAGAGCTGCACAATATGTCATTCACTTGACCAGACTGAATAATGAAAGGGTATTGATAGAGGTTGATCAGAAATGTATAATTGAAAGATATTAAAACGGGGTGTTTACAATCGTCATGGGTGGAGTTTCGCTCTTTCCGAGCGTGCAACAGTACAGAGTTGTAACTAGGGAACTGCTTGATTTCTCCCATACAATTAAACTGATATGGTTTATTGTCAGCTTCTTCGAAAGCTTTCGGAATGGACCAAATTTTATAACATTTTCCTTGATGTAGGTAGAGTTGCATTTTTGGAATTAACGATTAACCCTTTCAGGGGCAAGCAATTTTGTTCCTGTAACGTCGAACTCACACCGGTATTTACGAAAGAATTTAGTGCAAAATAAGGAAAAGCAATTTTTCAACTTTTCCCCGTCAAAGTTAAAAAAGTAAAATTTAACTAAAAGTTTCTGGTTCGAATCGGATTAAAATTAGGTGGTATATAATATATACCACCGCCCCTCAAAGGGTTAACTATTAAAAAAATTATTGTAAAAAATTTATTGTAAAAAAATAAAATAAAATAAAATAAAATAAAATATTTTCATAGCACTTTTTTTTTCTGGACAATGGTAAAACAACTTATATTTTAATGGTGTTTAATACAAGATAAATTTAATTTATTATCATGCATTTTTAAACAGTTTAATTAAGAGATTTCAACTTTCTTTAATATCACCAATAACTGAAACCTCTGTTAGAACGGGTGAAATGAAACTCTAAGAAATAAAAAATCACCTCCCCCCACCCCCCAATAAAACTAAATTAAAAAACTATAAACCTGAAGTCATGGTCTTAATGTATGATATGCATCTTTAAACTAATTTCTACACGTATAACTTTAAGAAAAATGTTTAGGATAGTTGCATTACAAATAGTTTTTAAAAAAAAAACACTTTCTTAATTTTAGAAATAAGATGGTTGCTTCATAATGGCTTCTTCATTGAATATGTTCTTACCCCTCTAGTTGTGAATAAATTGACTCCAAAATAAAAATAAGTGTCTAATTTATCACTAGATTACAATACGTTGTAGAATTTTACAACAAAAAGTTTATTTGAGTTAGATTTTTACTCAAGTGTCAGTTACTGTTTCTGAGTCAATAACTGGGGGTTTCACCCTATTTATGGAGAATAACGTTCATTAATGAAAAAAGAAACAAAGTCGTTATTAATTTTGAGAGTAATATAATTTTCATTCAACAACAATACGTTTTTGATCTATAATTTTTATGAAGGATCAAGTTTATTTTCAGTACTTTGAGATCGTTTTCTTTTCTAAATGACATTTTATTTATTTTATTAAGAGAATTTCACTTAAAATATGCATTTTGCTTTAAAAATAAAATTCTATACAATAAATAAGATAAATACATTTCTATGTATAGGGGTGCAAAATTCTAGGCGCCGATGGGCCGATTCCCACCACAAAATTTTCAGTATTCTTCGCCTAAAAAGAATACTGATAAAATTTAGGCAAAGTATCATAATACAATTTGACGAAGAATACTAATAAAATTTAGTGGTGGGAATCAGCCCATTGGCGCCTAGATTTTTGCACCCCTGTATGTCTTTTGTGTAAATTCTAGAAATATATACAGATAAAACAATACAAAATATAAATTCTGCAAAAACATTTCAATTGTAAAGAATTTTGGAGATATATATATATATAAAATTGCACAAACATTGTTCTATTAAACATCGCAGAAAACAAATACGCACTTCCAATTATCCAACCGTTTCAAAATTTAAAAATGGATCTGTCTCTATATATATATTCTGTTTTAAAAAATATATAAAAAGGTAGCACTTGACCTATTTTACGGAGAATAAATTTCGTTGACCTTAAAAATGGATAAAAGAAACTGTTATTTTAGATAAAATATCATATTTACTTTTCACTGAATTGCAATTATTTAAAACTGATATAGTTTGTTTATATACAAATACTTGATTTAATTGTTTGAGGATATTTTGTGGTCTAATCTGCAGAAACGTCTAAATTAAGTGAAATTTTATTTAATTGCATTTAGAAAATTTAAGTTTAAAATGTTAGTTTTTCCATAAATAAAATAAAATATTTTTTTAAATATCTGATGTTTTCCTAAAATAAATTTGGCAAAACGATGGAATGCAAAATAAAATAAATTATCTGTAAAAATAATATATCTGGGTAATTGCATCAACGTTACTATGGAAAGAATAACAGATTAACCATTGCGTCTTCTCTGTTCTTCAAAAGTTTTTTTAATTTATTGAAGAATCTGTACATATTTTCATTTTCTTTTTTGAAAAAATAGACCAAAGAAGCACTTGACCTACTTATGGGGGATAACTTTTGATGATCAGTAAAAAACCAAAGAAAGAAGATATTATTTTTAAGTGTAATGTATTTAATTTTCACTTATACGTTTTTCACTTATTCGTCGCTACCATGTCAAACTGTCGAATGTGAAACAATGCATTTTACATTACTTTTAAAAATAAACCGATTCTCACCACTAAATTTTATTATAATTCTTCGCCTAATGAGAAAATTAATAAAATTATTGTAAAAAACATGGTTGCCAGTTTGGATTTCTTTTTTATGCAGAGGTGGCGAATTCATACCGGAAATTTTGAGAAACATTTTTTAACTTTAAATAATCTCTAAATGTCTGTCATTAAATAAAGCAAAAAAAAAAAGTATTTCAAATTTCTGGCATGGATTATGAATTTCTGAATAGAAAGGTAGGACAAACTGGCAACCCTGCTGAAGAATAGGCCCATTTTTAAAAATATTGAAAAATGCATTTTTTCACATTCGATAGTTTGACATGGTAGCGAGGATTCGTCGCTACCATGTCAAACTATCGAATATGAAAAAAAATGCATTTTTCATTACTTTTAAAAATGGGCCGATTGTCACCACTAAATTTTAATAGTATTAATTCTTCACCGGGTTAACAGTTTGGCATCCTTTTTCATTCAGAAATTCCAAATTCAAACCAGAAATTTCAAACAGAAGTTTTTGCTTTATTTAGTGACAGACATTTCGTGATTATTTAAAGTAAAATATTTTCTCTCAAAATTTCCGGTATGAATTCGGAATCTCTGAATAAATAAGAAGGCCAAACTGGCAACTCTGTTCTTCACTAAAATTTTATTAATATTCTTACTAGGCGAAGAATTCTAAAAAAAAAAATTAGTGGTGACAATAGGCTCATTTTTAAAAGTATTGAAAAATGCCTTTTTTCACATTCGATAGTTCGACATAGTACCGACGATATCACCGATACGTTTTTGAATTATACTATTTTTGAAGTATATATTTGATTCAGTTTTTAGAAATCCTTTGAGAGCTTGTGCTGTTCTAACATCGAAAAATCAATTGAATTTTTATTTATTTTATTAAGAAAATTTACGATAATATATATATATATATATATATATATATATATATATATATATATATATATATATATTATTTATTTATTTATTTATTTTTGCATAAAGTAAAAACAAAAAATTGTTCCTTGTAATTCATATAAATAAATATCGAAAGAAATACCAATTGTAAAGCGTTTTGTTTTATTTCTTGGTATGATAAATTTACATGTTTCTGTAAATATTGCAGAAAACAAATGCTCCTATTCTATTATCCAACTGTGTTAAAATTTATAAAATAATGTCATATTTTTTTTCTTGTGGTTTGAAAAATATAATTATATGAATAATTGAGTATGAAACACTCTGCAACACTTGCAGTAAACTTTAACAAAATTTCACTGTTTACTAAGTTGAAATATTATGTGCAAGTAAGTAAATAAGTTCATCTAGCTCTAGAGGACTACTCAAGGACTAAAGCTTTACTTTTCCCACCCATATTTCAATAAAGAATCTGAAAAACGCATAACACATTTGAAAACCCAACTTCAAACAGTATCATCCATGGTCGTAAAAATATCGAATTTATTTTGTGAAGCTCAACTTTTTTTGTATATAATCTATATATTTGTATACATACCACAGAATATATTAAAATACAGTTCAGTTAGTAAACACATAGCAGAGTTGTTGTCAATACCCCATCAACAATTTCTGTTAGTAAACGGATATATACACGAGATCTTTTACACTGTTCTCTATGTCATCTATATTATTTATACACACCAAGTAATAAACAGAAAATTAGCTAAATTTACAAATGTGTACAAATTAAAACGCACTCTCTGTAATTATTGGTCTTAGACAGTAGTGTAAGCGAGTTATTTATGTTATGAATGAACGATGAATTTAATACACGCTATATCTTGTAGTGCACATCTGTGATATATATATAATATAAATTTAAATATGTTCGAAGAAATGTAACATAATTAAAATACTTCGCAATCGATATTTCTCCATAGACCGTATTGTAACAGAATTATTTTGAGTGTAATGTAAAGTAAATTTGAGTAAATGAACTATAAACGCTTCATACTTAACTTTCAATACCGAACATGCCATCGAAAACCTCATTAATACACAAAAAATGTATGGCAATACGACTACATTTACAGGCAGACAAACCAAATTCATAAACACATTTAAACTATATTGAAAAGTGTGAAAACAGTGTTAAACCACAATTTTTTAATAGAAGTTTTCGCCTTTTTTAAATGCAGAAAATTATTACAAATTCTGCAATTAAACGAAGCGTCTACAATTTCTGGTTAAAAAAAATAATAAAAAGAGATTCTAATAAACAATTGTGGTAAATGCCTACAAACCCTGTAAAAATGCGAAAAAATAATATTTTTGTTAAAATAAAAGCAATTTTGTCAAAAATAAATTTTTAAAACTAAATGATGGCAGGGGTCGGAAAAACTACTTTTTTTATTGTAGCGAACTACAACTACAACTACTTTATCAAAAATGTAGTTAGCTACAACTACAGCTACTTCGTTTTAAAAAGTAGCGACTACAAACTACTTTTCAAAAGTAGTCACTACTTCGCTACTTTCAGATTTTGTCAAAGGGTTCCATTTACACTAGAAATTGAAGACACGAATTAAATAATAAAGCGACCCACCCATCATTATATCGCGTCTGTCGGGATAAAATTTAAAAAATACAACATAATCGAGGGCATTGAAAAAGATAGCATACGAGAAAATGTTTTGTGTTTGTCTCCAAAATGTGAATTTATACACACATTAAATTTCGTAGCAAAATTAAAAGAGAGATTATAATCTAGAAAATAAAGGAAAACAATTCTAGATTCAAATAATAAATAAATCTTAATAAATAAATAGACAAGTGTTGCCAGCAAGCAAATTAATTTGGTGGATTAGTACTTGATTTTAGCTGCAAGTGTCAACGGAAAAAATCTATCACTTCAGGTGATACGTTGCAACTGAGATTCGCAAATTGTTAAGCAGAACAAATTTTGCACCAAAATAGCAAATTTCGGAACGTGATTTGCAGAATGGTACATTTCCTACCTCTGAAGTAGCGTTAAAAGTTGCATCGGTTCTCACTACAAACTACAGATCTTTTGTATCGCGCTACTCGTTACACTACATTAATGTAGCGTGCTACACTACAAAAAACTGTAAAAAGTAGCGGCTACAGTAGTGTCGCTACTTGTAGCGCGCTACTTTCGACCCCTGAATGATGGTATAGGCTTCGAATAATGTAATGTAGGTGTGATGGTGTTGCGGTATTTCGTACACCACTAAATTTATATAGCAATCTTTTTCTTCTTTAATCAATAAATTCGGCGATGACACACTCAGAATATTGCTATATAAATTTAGTGATGTACAAAATACCCCCAACACAATCACCCCTGTGTAATGCCTTTTCATAATTTGGCAATCAAATTAATTTTGATAATTGTCACAAGAGAAAGACGGTCGCCCGTTTGAAGTGCATGGCGCGCACCTGCAGGTACTCCACATCAAACAAGACATATTATTAAATTTTTTATGCTCATGAATTCAAATATTTATTTGAAACGTCAATAAATATAATTCAAAAAGTCTGAAAGTGATATATATATATATATATTTTTTTTTTTTTTAACCGAAAGGAAAATCGTAAAACCACGTGTATTTTAGGCCAACCTCAGTTGGGAAAAAAATGGATAAGAGAAATTGACACTTTTTAAAGTATCATATCTGGAGACACAGCAGTGCCTCCGCCAAGTCGCCCAGCCTTGTGCTCTCGATGATGATTCAAAAGAGCCAAACCGTGTTCTGATTGGTGTCTTAGAACCTAAGATACTCAAAAATGAAAAAAAAAAAACTGAAGTTATTATTTGAAAAGAGTGGTATACATAACTCATAAGTTCACTTTAATCCCTTGGGGACGAACGACACGTATACGTGACGCATAAGATGCTCAGAATCCTCGATTATTCCCACCATTTATTTTTTATTGTAAGCTTTGCCTTATGTAATCATAGCATTTCTGCGATTCAATTAGGCGAAAAATTTGTTTTGAAAAACCGGTGGTAAAAATTAAAAAATTCTGTAAAGGACGCTCGTCGCGAAGACGTTAATGTTATAGACGGTGATTATAGCCAGTTATTATTTTTTAATCTATTTTTTTATCTGGACAAGTCGAGAAAGCACGGACGTAAGCATCCCTCTCTGGAAGCAACTCAGTGCACTTTTGACCTTCCCCCACCCCTATCCTTCCGCTGGTGTATCCCAAAAACCTGAAACTTCGTTTATATACAGGATGTGACAAATAGGACTAAAATTTAAAATTTCACGTTTCTGTCTTTTCTAGTGCAGACGATATAGGAACTCAAAGTTTCGATCTTTTGTCACTCACTCCCTATCTCGCTCACGCGTCATCAAAAAGATTAGGTAGAAGCCGTAGACCTAGGAACTTGAAATTTGGAGTAAACTTAGTGTTTAGGATACAAAGAAAGGAAAATTAACAAAATCCAGAAAATTCGAAATAAAAACATTCGAAAATTCAACAAATTCCACCAAAATTGAAAATTGAAAATAATACGATCTTGTAGTCTTAGAAACTTAAAATTTGGTGTGACGGTAGTGTTTAGAATTCAGAAAAAGAAAACATCAAAAACACAATAAAAATAAAAAATAAAGTAAAAAAATCGAAAAAAATTGAAAATTTGAAAATAATTCTATTTTGTTGCACTAGAAACTTGGAATTCGGAATACAAAATAAAGAAAAATTAAAAAATCAAAAAAATTCGAAAAAAGTAAAAAAAAATAAAAAAATAAAAAAATAAAAAAATTGAAAGTACGTCGATCTTTTAGCCTTGGAAACTTAAAATTCGGAGTAGAGATGGTGTTTAGGATTCAGAATAAGGTAATATGAAAAACACAATAAAATTCGAAAATAAAATAAAAAAATCGAAAAATAAGGAAAATTTGAAAATAATTCGATTTTATAGCGCTTGAAATTTGAAATTTGGAATAAAGGTAATATTTTGTATTCTACCTAAGGAAAAAATTAAAAAGTCCAAAAATTTCGAAAAAAATGAGAAATTGAAAATAATTTTATGTCGTCTTAGAAACTGAAAATTTGGTGTAAAGAAAAAAAAATTAAAACACAGAAAAAATCGAAAATAAAATCAAATAATCGAAAACACCGAAAAAAAAGAAAATTTTAAAATAATTCGAATTTTTAGATGTAGAAACTTGAAATTTGAAATAAAAGTAGTATTTAAGATATATATATATATATATATATATATATATATATATATATATATATATATATATATATAAATCTGGAAAATTCGACTTTTTTTTCGAAAGTTTGAAAAAAAAAAAAAAAAAAATCGATCTTGTAGCTTTAGAAACTGAAAATTCAGTGTAAAGGTAGTGTTTAGGACTTAGAAAATGAAAAATTCGAAAATAAAATCAAAAAATTGAAAAACATAAAAAATTTGAAAATAATTCGATATTGTAACGCTAGAAACCTGACATTTGTGATAAAGATAGTATTTCGGAGACAAAATATGGAAAAATTTAGAAAACCGGAAAATTAGGAAAAAAAATTCGAAAAAAGTCAAAAATTGAAAATGCTTCGATCTTGTAGTCTTAGAAACTTAAAATTTGGTGTAAAGGTAGTATTTACGATTCAATAAAAGGAACATTCAGAAAATTTGTAAAATTCGAAAAAAAAAATCGAAATTTCGAGTTTCGTGTAAAGGTAGTCTTTACGATTCAATAAAAGGAACATTTAAAAAATTTGTAAAATTCGAAAAAAAAAAAATCGAAATTTCGAAAACAATTCGATTTTGTAGTGATATAAACATGAGTTTTAAGATAATTGTCCTATTGGCTAGTACACCGCCCCTAATTGTTTTATGTTATTTTCCCCGGTTTATGCTTTTTTTTCCCTTTTGTTTACGAATTTCGGTAATAGAAAAGTTCCGTTATAGACTTGCAACGTTATGGGCGGTTTCTTTATAGACATGTTTGTTTTCTTTCACAAGTTATTCTCTATTTAATTTGCATATGAAATAGGGATTGTTAAATAATGTTAGCACCACAAAAAAATTCACAGCTCCTTCTCCCCACCCGACATTACTGGCTAGTTATGGCTTGATAGTCCTTTCTAAATAAAATCATGGAGACTATAAAATTATCCTGATTTATCTCTAAATTGAACCTAAATTATCCTAAAAAGACGGATCAAATAATTACTATATTGGCATGACAACCAGGAAACTTAGAAATAAAATCGAATAATCAATAAATTTATAAAAATTCGACAGTTTGAAAACAAATTAATTATGTAGGCAAATAAGCTTGACATTTAGCAGAAAGTTAAGATTTAGGATACAAAGTAAGAAAAAAATTAAAAATCCAAAAATTAGAAAAAAAAAAACATTGAAAAATCGAATATAGTTTGATTTATTGGAAATTTCCGGAAAGTTAAATTTTTGCTTTCTTTTTATCCTAAACAGTACTTTTGTGCTAAATATCAAGTATCTAGGACTGCGAAAAATATCTCAGATAAATAGCACCTTTTCTGAAAGCAATTGAGAGTACATTTGACTTCTCCCTTCCATAATTTAGACCTTGCCTAGGAACCCGAAACTTATTTTTTCTACAGGACTTTGCAAACGAAATTAAAGCTTCAAATTTTTGGTAACTGCAAATAATAGGGACAGAGTGTAGGCTTAGCGAAAATCAGTCGATGATCTCCAAAAAGAGACCAAAATCAAGAAAAGGAGGATTACTTACAAAAAGAAGCGAAATCCCATCAAAAACGTCACTTGTAAAAAAAAAACACAGCCAAGTCTCGTGACTCTTATTCTTATCAAATAATACCATAATAAATTAAGGTGTAATAACTTCCCTGTGCGTATATAATTTGCCTTAATCAAATTATCCCATCCCATCCCATCCCATAACATTAGAAAGTGTAATAGCTTCCCTGTGCTGCGTAATTGCCAAGTCACAAAATAAAAGTTAACTAAAGATGTAGAGACTAGGAGTGATTAGTGAATGAAAAATTCAGAGTTAATAAGATACCTAAACTTGGCTTTACACAATCTCAGAACTTTTTACGGTACAAGAGTCACGAAACATGGCCGCATTTTTTACAGGTGAAGTTTTTGTACTGTTTTACATAAATCTATTTATTTTCTATGTATTTTTAATTGATTGAGGACGTTTCCTCTTCTAATCTCAAAAAACTTAAAAATTAAGTGAAAATGTATTTATTTTCATCCAGAAAATGGAAGTTTAAAATATTATTTTCGCCATAAATGAAACGCCATAAATGAAAATCCATTTCTAAATTTATCGTGTATCTCATAAATAAATATGGAAAAATGACATTATAGTACAGCAAAAAAACATTTTAATTGTAAAAAACTTTGGAAAATTTTTTGGTATGTTTAGGTCAGCGCTTTTAAATTTTTATACCTTTCCTACCACTATTTTATATCCATAATCGCAATTTTATAATATATATAGCTCTTAGCTATATGTAATGCAAATGCGCAATAAAAGAAGTACCTTGAAAGAGTGTCAGCAAATTTATACAATTTTGTGAATACTGCGAGCGCTGTATATTATTACATTTCAACTAACGTAGTCTGAAACAAACTCCCAGAATAAGAGATACATCGTCTCCATTATCCAAACTTTTTATAATTTATAAAAGAATATATATGTTTTTGTTTGTTTTTTTGACAAATAGAAAAATATAGCACTTGACTCTCTTTAAAGAAGAGAGCTTCTTTGAAAAATTGAACAGACAAGTTATTATTTTATAAAATGTCATATTTACGTTTCACTGAACAGCAATAAGTTTTGAATTGTTATGTTTTAGATATATTTATTTGTTTCTTAATGCATTTTTAACCGTTTAAGAATATATTTCGTTCTGATTTTACAAACTTAAAAGTTAAAGGAATTTTTATTTATTTGGATTTAAAAACATATTGATGTACATGAGGGCTGCCACTGGCGACTATATTTATACATTCTATTTCCACTAAATACATTTTGCGGTATTTTTTTATCTTTCACATATTGTCAAAATGTATGCGAAATATTTCTGTTTCGAGAAAATGGTGCGAGATACAATTAAAAATAGTCGTCATTGGTAGACCTGATATAAGGGAAAAACATCACAAAAAAAAGAAAAAAAAAGAAAAGAAACGCTCGATTTTGTTACTGACAACTTTGTGGCTATATTGTATCACCTCTGAAGATTCTCACTTTGAAAACCTTACCAATTAAATTCCTTTTCCACGTTCTTTTCAATAATAAAAAAAAAATTGTAGCGATATCTGCTATGACTGAAGAGTTATTTCAGTTAAAAGTTGTAGGTTAATTAAAAGTCACAATGTACATTTAAATTGTTTGTACCAAAATATTTTAATCATAATTTATTACTTGTCCTAGAATTTTTGTATTAGAAAAGACGAAAAATCTATGAGGTTTTTGTAAAACTTCTGTCGAATTTTAATACAGTACTACCGCGATTTACGTCAGAAATTCGTTCCAAGACTAGCGATGTAAGTCGAGGTAAATTTTTATAAGCCAAAAATGGATAAACAATAAAAATTTACCGAAATCTAATGAGCAAATTCTGTTGTATTTAAGTTTAATTTTACATGCAGTTATCAGATGTAAAAAAAGCGCTTGTAATACAATAGTGTTGATTAAATCAAAAAGTCGTTACTTATAATTTATAGGTCTGCTACCTACCCGTTCGGGACTTTAAGCCTCTAATGCCCATGGTAGCATATATGCTACCACCACTGTTTCCAATTAAGTAGATTTTGCTTAATTCAATTATTCCATATTCATCCCAGAATTTTAAAATAGCAATATTTGCTTCATTTAATAATGACAATTCCGTAATTAAATAAATATATATTTACTATTGACTTTTTCTGGTGTGAATTTTGATTTTATGAATCACGGAATTTCTATAACGTATTTCTACCATGGGAAGTAGATAGTTAAAGATATGAAAAAATCCCGCAATGTAATTTGAACCGACAAATTTTTCTTTTCTTAGAAGCTCCATGTAACAGCAGCAAGTTTTCTTTTTTCTAGTCGTTGCTACATTTTGATCGTCCGAAACAATATGTTCAAGAACCTTCATTCCAGCTTCAATAAGGTTTAATCCTTCGGTTAATTTTGAGACTATAATAATCTTTCTCGTAGTCTTCATGTCTTTCTTCAACAGGATTTTGCTTCTTAAATTCAATACTATCTCGAGTGTTAGTTTTGGATCGTTGGGATTTAGAAGTTCAAAAACATCTTTATCAACCATCTCTAAAGGGAGTTTTCTTCCATTTTCGTCAATTTTGATCCATAAGGAGAGATACTGAGTCACAATTTTCAGATGTTTTCTCGACTTCTACAGAAAAAGTGGACACATGTATGGACACAAAAATGGACACATTCCCTAAGCATCTTTCATTGTTTTTCACCGAAATTCCCCCCATGCATACCCTATGACTATGGATTTTTTATGACATGGACTGCATTATTCCAGAATCATATTCACTGTCAATTCTGTAACTTCTCTTTTGCTGCATTCAAATTGGAAAAAGAACACCGCATATAATATGCTTTAATTGTCCTGCGTCGTCTGCCCAGAAGTAGAGTTAATCTGTACTTCGACACTTTAAATTCCAGCAATGTTTGCTCTTCCTCTGCAATAAATGATTTTTTTTTGCATTTTTTCAAAAAGTCCTCTTTTACCCGCACTGAAAACGGTCTTAGGATTCTATTCTTTTATCAGCGTATAACGGCTGTTTTCTTATCAGCACTTGCTGCTTCTCCATGAAATGCTATGGAAACTGCATGATTGTTTGAATCGACGAAACCAGCCAATGTTAGCAATGAAATATTTCCCACTCGTTTCATCTTATTTTTCTTTCAGTTTTTCAAAAACTAACTAGGCTTCAATATATTGTGCTTTGGTCGATAGGGCAAATTTGGACCATCACCTGATTCTCGCAACATATTATCAGCAATTATACCATTTCAGAAACCACGCCGTGTCGATTGTGAATCATCACCTTATTCATTTGGCAGGCCTTCTTCATCTTCGGTAAGTATTAATATTCGTTTTTTATCTTTGATGATTTTTATTACAGTTGTACAAGCTAAATAAATATTTGACGCAATTTTATGTCCATTCATTCCTCTTTCATAAAACATGACGATTTCATGTTTTACTTTAATTTAAAAATATTGCATTGTTCTTTTGTTCTGATTTTGAATCGCAATTTTTTCTTTTTGGTGCCATCGTCAGAATATAACCGTCCCGCTGCGCTACATAAACAAAGAATGAGTGAATTTCTACTACGCGTTTTTTGCAAACCAAATATTTTTTCCGCGTTGTAGAGGATGGGGGGGGGGTGATTAACCGATTACCTTTTTTAATCTCATCTATTTGTCTCTATCACGTGATTTTCACCGAAGACCTTCACTTCACACATTGTTAAGTCAAAAGTCCTAAAAAATGTTCAAAGTGCGACAAATAAATAAATAAATAAAATACTTTAAGGGCCAGGTGACGTAAATGCGGTGTGACGTGATATAATGTATTACTGTACCTAATTTTAATACCTGATATTTTTACCTATCAGTTCAAAGCAAGCAGGTATAATAAAATTATCATATATTATCCGTTTTACCGGTATTAGTGTACTAAAATTAGGTATTAAAACACGACAAAACCTTTTCAACAACCTAATATAGTACACCGCATTACTGCTATTGATAAATAACATTTTGCCGTCCGGCGACACCACAGTGGTGTCGTACGTAAAGTAGCTTAGTTTTAATCTTTAAATGCTTCATTGGCACCAGAATTTTGGAATGAAAAATTCCCTTTTATGAAGTACATGAAGAGAGGATTTTACTAGTTTTCGAATAAATTTCTTTCTAAATTCTGGTGTAATTCATTCATTTCAACATTTTACGAATAGAAGTATTTTTATGAGACATGCGGACATCAAAGTGTTAATTTATCGTTAAATGACGCCCGCCCTAAAGGGGTTAATGTGCACTAAATATTACAATTAAACGACATGTATTTGTGATTACTAAATAGATAATTTTATTATCTTTAATAAATTATTGTTACAATTTTTACTACATTTTTAAACTTATTTAAGGAAGATATTCATCAGTAATTAAAAATATTTTAAGAAAATACAGAACTCTAAAACTCATATTTGAAAACTGATCCTAGTCCAGTAAATACTCTTTAAAACAAAATATTTTCTCAGTTCCATTTCTTCAAAGATCATGGCAGTCATTTGTCTCTAAAGTAGGTCGATTGTTTTATTTTTCTTTTTGATGTAAAGCAGAGAAACATGTGAACAGAAATGTTTTACAAATTATTGCTGCCGTAACAATTTTGCTAAAAGCAAAGTCATATTTGTCATTCTATAGTTTTCTTTTTGACACCGGTAATGTTTCTATTTAAAGGTCAAAAGAAAAAAGACAATTGCATGCATTAAAAATAGTTTCGTTATTTTGAATGTTTGTGTAGATTTATTCGTTTTCTGAGTGTAACAAGATATGGTATTATACTTTAAGGGAATATTTGATAATGAAGTATTTTTTACTGAAAAGGAAATGTATTCGCATGAAAGCCAAAATATATTTTAAGAAAATTCTGAATTCAATTATTCGTATTTGAGAATTCCAGTAAATAGTATATAAGGTAGGTACATTTCTTGGAATTCAAGAGGAGTATGACACTACTTATTTAGATATGAAATTCTCCATTTAATATTTAAATCACATAATTCGTTGTCACCACGCTTATTTGTAGAATTTGTAACAATTTTCTACTATTCGTAAACCGAAAAATTCTATTGAAAATGTGAGTTACACGCCTTGATATTAAATATTGTTTATAAATAAATTTTTTATCTCTTTTTTCTCTGAGTTTATCGAAATCTATTCATTCTATAATAAATCGTTTGCTTTTTAGTTTCTTCTATCCTTGCAAGAAGAAACTATTGGATTCATGAAAAATTTAGACTTCTGGAAGTCCTGAACACGATTTGACTGTTTTTAGAAAATGCCTGTGTGTGAGTCTGTCTTTATGTGACAACGTTTTGTGGGCGCTCTATCTCAAAAACTATTACACGAAATTTAATTAAACTAAACATTCAGTTAGACATTAATATAAATTGGTGCTGATTAAGTTTTGGGTGTAAATAGTCTGACGTGTGACGTTTCTATGCTTCATTTTTCATGATTTTCACGATAACTGTATCTCAAGAACTAATGGACATAATTTCATAAAACTTCCGTTTCAGTTAGATGTTCACATAATTTGTTGTTCATTAGGTGTTGGTATAAATGTCTAAACGGGTAACGCTGTTATGCTGTATTTTGCAGGATTTCCAATATTTTAGCGATAGTCATATCTCAACAACTAATGCACCGAATTTAATAAAACTTAAATTTAGACCTTGATATAAATTAGCGCTTATTTGCTTATGATGTAAATCTCCCACCAGGGACCGCTAATACGCTGCATTTTTCATGATTTCCGTAATAGCTGTATCTCAAGAATTAATTCACGGATTTTCGTAAAAGTTCAAATTCAGTTAGGCCTTGACATAAATCGATGCTTATTAGGTTTTCATGTAAATCCTCTAACAGGCGGCTCTGCTATGCTGCATTTTTGGATTCTAAAATATGTAATTAAAAATATTACGCTGTAAGTATTAGTCTGTATGAGACAGAAGAAAGTTTTAGGATTGGCACATCCGACTTGTTTTTCTTCTTTTTGTTTTAAAACTGAGAGAAAAAGTGAACCGAATATTTTACACATTTATTATAGTCCACATAACAAATGTGCTGAAAGCAATGGTATTTTCGTTATTGTATAGATTTCTTTTTGTCAACGGTAAAATTTCTATATAAAGGCCATACGAAAAAAGAAAAATGTACGCCTTAAATGCGTTTCCGTTGTTTTTAACATTTGTGTAGAATTATTTTTTTAAGAATACAATAATATGAATAATATGAATCATTTGAACAATGATATTAACTATCAATTAATTGATCAATACACTACAATTCTATAATTTTATAAATAAATAAGTGACCTAATCTTAAATAATCTCATAATTTTTAAACCTTCAAAAACTTGACGTTTTTAAAAATAGATTCAAGAAATTTATACATTTTGAGTCGAACAAACAAACCTTATGATAATATTCAAATTAATACGAAGAAAATTTAAAATTTAAAAAGTGGGATTTAACTCAGACTCTAGTATATTTTTAAATTTCCATACGTTTTTCCAAATCCGCTATTTTTATTTCTTGCGTGAACTTATTAAAACAATCATTTGCAAACAGATAATTTATTTTGCACATATATATATCAAATGACATTACTCACAATCTCCACTTCCTGTTTTTTTTTAAGTAAACGACACAACTGTTATTTGTTGCAATAATCATGTATATGTTAACACTTTTTATCATTACGGTACATGAAGTACCACTTTAATAAAACACCTATATATTCGTAATATAACCGTTTTTCCTAACGGTATTCACAATTGCACAAAGAGTGTATTTCTGACAGCAGGCAAGAGATGGCAAATTCAAGCACATATCCTCTTTCTTTGCATTGTAGGGATTTTACATTTGCCACGCTACATTCGATATCCATTTTGCAATAGAATTGACATGCATGTTGTTCTTCATTTGAGTAATTTTAGTGGTTTATTACCGGTTATTTAGTACTATTATTTTCTATTGTTTTCTATACTCTACAGATGAACATTTCCTATATTTTATTTGAAGTTTACTATTTGAAATTTACTATTTTATTTTATATCATAGGATAGAAAATTTATGGTGGTTACAGTTGCATAATTAACCACTAACACACTATAAAAATTATTTTCTTCTTTTCTATGTTTATTCTGCACCAAAACTTATCCAATGATGCAAAAATATAATTAAAAAGTAGCTGGAAAATTTATTCAGGATATAAAGGTTTAACCCTTTAACGGATAAAGCACTTCAATTGCTAAGATGTTGAAATAAATGATTGATACCGGAAATTATGAAAAATTTATTTTTATATAATAAAAAAAAAAAAAAGTGATACTTGACATGTATAATAAATGAAAAACATTTCTATTAAAATTCTGCTGTCATTGTTGAGTTTCGTAATTAAAGTTTTGTGGTTTCTTGGGGAAACCAATGAACGTTAAAGGGCAGTGTTGGGCAGAATCTGATTACAAAGTAATCTAATTACAGATTAAAATACATTATAATCTCATCACTATGCAATCGATTATCATGTAATGCATTACAAAGTAATTTGAATATAATCTGATTGCGCATAATCTGATTACCGTGTAATGGATTACAAGACAATTCTCAATTTTTCTTTTAAAATATAATTAGATTAATCTGTAATTAGATTAATTTGTAATTAGATTACAAGACAGTTCCGATTAAGTTTTCAATTGTATAATCCAATTAACAAGTAATGGATTACAAGATGATTCCGATTACGTTTTTAGTTGTATAATCCAATTAACCTGTAATGGATTATAGGTGGATTCCGATTACGTTTTTAATTGTATAATCCAATTAACCTGTAATGCATTATAGGAGGATTCCGATTACGTTTTTAATTGTATAATCCAATTAATCTGTAATGGATTATAGGTGGAATCTAATTACATTTTTAAGAATATAATTTAGATTAAATTGCAATGTGTTACAAGTTAATGTCAGTTATGTTTGTTCAGAACACAATTTGGTTAACGTGTAATGTAATGCAACTAAATCTTAATTAAATTCTATAAAATGTATTTAAATTAAACTGCTATCTATTACGAGCCAATTCTAATTGCATTTTTAACACTTTCCAACAAAGTTGAAAAGTGTTTATGAATTTAGTTTGTCCGTCTATCAGTACTCTAATGCGCGTAAATATACTCGGATTTCCATGCAATTGATATATGTTATTGAGGTTTACTGTGGTATGATTGTTATAGAAAATGAAGTATGTAGCATGTAATTTACAGAGCCAGCCACTCAAAAGAATTCTTTTACATTACAGCCTATTAGGAAAAATCGTTTGCGGTGTATTTTAATTATGTTACTGTATTTCAAACATATTGAATTTCATATATATCGCTGAGGTGCATTACAAGATGTTTACTACAAATTATGGAGTACATAGCATTCACCGTTCATTTACAGAGACACACAAAAATTTCGGTTACAGTACTGACTATGAACAATAATTGCTAGAAATACGTTTTTTTTTTTCAGTTGTTGCACGCGTTTTTGAATGTAACTATTTTTTTTATACTGCTTGGTTTGTATAAATTCTATAAATCATATACAGGACTGCACAAAAGTTCTCCAGTACACTGACGTTTATAGACGGAAATTCCCAAATGGGAATTTTCAACCGTGTTAATAACCGAATTAAATTTTAGCATACTGCTATGTAGTATATATACAAATCTATTGATAATATGCAGAGCTTCAGATAAAAATTCGGATATTTTTCCGATTATTAATGGTATTTACTGCAGCTGGGTTTTGAAATATGCTATGCATTTTCCAAATTCTATACTGAGTCTGATATACCGATTTCAGCCTGTTCGTTATTGTGAATACTCCATAATTTTACAAAGAGATAGGGGGTTTTTTCTTATAGGGTTTTTACCCCCCCAAAAGTAAATATATGAGTTTTAAACTTATGAAATGTTAACAAGAACGAAAAATCATGCGTCAAGCATAGATTATGTAACACTTTCCAACGCTTCCAAAATAATTTTACAAATCATTACCGTTTAATAAGCTGAACGATAACATCTAAGTGAACAATTTGGAAAACGCATAACATATTTAAGAAACGTAATTTCAGGAATTTCCAACATATACAATATTCGGAAAAATATCCGAATACTTTTATTCAGCCCTGTTCCATAGAGTTGTATATATACTACATAGGATCCTAAATTTTAGTTTAGTTAGGAAACGCGTAGCACAGTTTAAAATTCTCCTTCTGGAGTTTCTGTCAATAAACGGAAATGTGTTCGCGAACTTTTATGCTGCCCTGTATATGATCTACAGAATTTATACAAACCAAGTATTAGAAAAAAAGTGAGTTAAATTCAAAATCGCGTTCAGCAACTTAAAACGCACTTCCAGGAATTATTTTTAACAGACAGTAGAGAATTATTTTGTGTCCCTGTAAATGAACGATGACTGCTATGAACACAATATTCTGTAGTAAGCTTCTTGTAATGCACCTTAGTGATAAATATAAATTCAATGCGTTTAAAATAGTGAAACATTATTTAATTAAACCGCAAACGATTTTTCTCCATAGACGTAATGTAACGGATTTCTTTTGACTGTCCCTGTAAAGTAACTATAAGTGCTATGCACAACCTATTCCATATTATGTTTTTTGTAATGCACCTTAGTGATATATATCAATTACACTGTGTTTGGAATTGTGGAACATCATTAAAGTAAACCGCAAATGATTTTCCCCATAGAACGTAAGGTAACGGAAATCTTTTGAGTGTCCCTGTATAAAAGCTACAAGTGCTACACACTTCAGATAAAATAGGGATCATGCTACAGATAACGACAATAACATATAAAAATTGCAGGGCATACCGGGCATATTTACGGGAGTTAGAGCACGGACAGTCGGCAGACGGCCAGACAAACCGAAGTCGTAAACACTTTTCAACTAGTTTGGAAAGTGTTAAAAATCAGCTTCATCCATCACCAAACAAATCCATATTTTTATTTTTATTTTTATTTATTATTATTTTAATGCTCTTAAAAAAAAAAAAAAAAAAAAAAAAAAAAAAAAAAAAACTTTGTCATTTCTGCACCAGTTGGACATAGCCATATTTTGGTCACTTTTTGCATTTTATAAAACTTTTATTTTTTAAATGTCTTGGTAATTTATAGTTGGTCTTTAACTTATTTTTATCATTTTTTCGCTTTTTTAGTAAAACTTAGCCGGTTTTTTGCCCTTTTTTTGCACATTTTCATAAAAACAAAAATTTTTAGTCTCGACCCTAAAAACTAGTTAATCACTCAATTATCTTAATTAAAATCCATTCCCTGTATTATTTTTATAAATTCAAAAATTTTTCCCGAGTACGGGACCTGCACTTCGACGGTACTCGGGGACTTTATGCCGTCATTGACGTCGGGTCCCGAGGAACCGGTGCAGGCGGGAACATCACTTCAAACACTTTACTTTGCGATAGTTCCTAAACTACACATACAAAAACCACAAAACTCAGTTTTTAAAAAACTTCACAAACCGTACTCTTACCTCTACTCAAAATAATAATTCTTTTCACCTTTTTAAATTTTTAAATTTTTTCACGCACAGCCCAAAATTCAAGCTTTTTAAAATTCTTAACTTTCCACACATACGATTTTCAAATAAACTGGGTTTCTAATCAAACACATTTTTCTTTTCTGCTTTTCAAAAAATTTCAATCTTCGCATGTAAATTTATTGAGTTATTACACGTTTTTCATCCAATATTTACACTCTTTCTTCCCCTCGTAAATCCGGCTAAGTCTCGTTCATTCTCACTATAAATCATGTTTTCTAGTTATGCTTGGCTTCCCTATTCAATCGTATATGTTCAGTTTCCTTTTTGCATCATTTTAATCTCTTCATGTTTGTCGTTTTATATTTTAAGTTTTTCCGTGCTGAAAATCCATCAAAGTCTGGACCCCTCTTCGATTTTCTTAATTTTTTTCTAACACCTAACTACGAACTCTGTTTTTCGAGCACTTGTTCACAGCAATCCCCACTCTCTCCCAAAACACCGTACTCTACCATATCAGGCGCTTTGGTAGTGGAAGAGTTAAAAAAAATTTCCATCATCCAGACTTGAACTTTCTCGCAGGCAAATTTGTAGTAGAACATCGAACTCGAACCCAACTTTTATTTTCTTATCTTAATTAACTTTTTATCATTTTTAAGCTTTTTAGTGAAACTTAGCCGGATTTTTGTCATTTTTTGCACTTTTTCACGAAAACAAAATTTTCAATCTCGACCCCAAAAACTTGTCGAACACATAATTTTCTTAATCAATATCCATTCTCTGCAATTTTTCTCTAAAATTCAAATTTTTTTTCATAGTACGGCACCTGCACTTCGACGGTACTCGGGGACTTCATGCCGTCTTTGACGTCGGGTCTCTGGGAACCGGTGCAGGTGGGAACACCACTTCAAACATTTTCCTTCGCAATAATTCCTAAACTACACATATAAATATCACAAAACTCAGTTTTTTAAACATTTCACAAATCGTACTCTTACCTCCACTCAAAATAATAAATATTTCCACATTTTAAAATTATTAACTTTTTTCACGCACAGCTCAAAATTCAAACTTTTTAAAATTCTTAACTTTCCACACATACGATTATCAAATAAACAGTGTGTCTAAGCAAACACATTTTTCTTTCCTACTTTTCTTAAAAATTTCAAACTTCACATGTAAATTTAATGAGTTATTTCATGTTTTTCATCCTTTGTTTACACTCTTTCTTCTCCTCGTAAATCCAGCTAAGTCTCGTTTTTTGTCACTATAAATTATGCTTTCTAGTTACGTTTGTTTCCCCATTCAATCGTATATGTTCAGTTTACCTTTTGCATCATATTATTTTTTCAAATTTATCGTTTTATTTTTTAAGTTTTTCCGTACTAAAAATCCATCAAAGTCTGGAGTCCTCTTCGATTTTCTTAAGTTTTTTTTTAACACCTAACTGCGAACTCAGTCTGTTTTTCGAGTATACCTAACTTTAACTTTTCAGCACTTTTCTTGTAGCACAGCAATCCCCACTCTCTACCGAAACACCGTACTCAACCATATCTTTAACACATATCAATTCAAGTAAACCTAACTTTAACTTTTCAATAACTCTCTTGTACTTTAAAAATTTTTCCCACCAACCAGATTTTTTTCGCAGGAAATTTTGTGGTCGAACACCTAACTCGAACTCAACTTCTCAACCATATCTTTATCTTTATTCACAAAACTTGTAAATTTTCAATGACATCGCAAACCACCTTTAACTGTTCAACACCTCTCTTGTTCTTTAACTCTTTCCTTACCTTGGCTGAAATTCTTCAGGTTCTTCACAGAACCAAAACGCCCGAAGTCTAGTTGAAAATTTTCATACCCCTCTTCTTTGGATTAATGTCAAAGTCATCAATCGTAGAAAAAGGAGATAAAAAGCGTAGAAAAGGATTAGCATTTCCCCTGAGTGGGGAAAAAAGGAGAATACGAACTGAATAATACCTTTGTGGCAAGGGACAAAATTCCGGAGAGAGCTTCAGAATAAAAATATAAACATCTATTGTTTTATGTTACCCAGATCAATGAAAATAACTTTACAATATGAATGTAAAACCTATTAGTACCGCTTTGTAGTGAAATAGATTTAAATTTTGTGATTTTCTAAATATTCTGACATACAATCATTATTTAACATTGCCATTATAGCATGAAATTAGAGATGTTGAAAAGGTGCTGTCAATCCAGTAATGTATTTCAAAAAATCTCCTAATTTATTGGACCTAGAAATACAATCACTATTGAAATAAATTTCAAACCTAGTTATTTGTCTGAAAAGTCGTTAAAGAATGTTTCCGTTAGAATTGGTAAAGGCGAACCGTATTTAAAAAATCGAGTATCTCTCCTTCTCTTTTTTTTTTTTTTTTGGCGGGGGGGGGGGGGGGGGTGGTAAATGCATGGCCTATAAAATAAAAGTAATGCAAGGAAGAAATTATTCTGAACATATTTAGAAAGATGCATCTATGATCTATTATCTGCAGTACGCTATTACCTTTTAAAACGCTTAATTTTATTTTTCATCAACAAAATGTCTTTGAATATTTTGAAAGCAATTTAAGATCCACTTTTTCCAGGATATGCATTCCCTAACAATAACTAACAGGAAACAGCAAACAGTCTGTTCTCAAATTCTCAAATCCAGAGGGGCTAATTTCAGACAGATTTTTAAATTTATTTCTGTTCGGAAATTAATCCTGCCTGAAATTGGCAGGTGTTCTTTTTAAAATCTATCTAATCGAAATGCGCTTTCCATTTTTTGGTGAACGCGACAGATCGTTCAGAAAACACTTTTAAAGCCGGCGTTTTTAACTGAATTTCCAAACGTGACAACCCTAGAAATTAGATAAAACGGTTGTTACGTGATCAGAAACGCTTATGAATCGATAATTAACTTAATTATTAAAAATGGAATGGTTCAAATTGCTTGAACAGTCAGCCATGGATATTTTATGCCGCTACGTTTAAAAATGTCAGAAAGTTTCGCGTTGCTGATCGCCGGCTTAAGAAGTTGCTCTATTCACGCGTAAAAACGAGAATTCTAAAGTTAAACTCACAAAAGAAATATTACCCGAAAAAAAAAAGAAAAATCACAAATATTGAAAAAGTTTAATCGCACAATATTAGATATCCTATGAAAGAAAAGAAAAATTTAAAAATATTAAAATACAAGCAAGAAACCCATAGAGAATTCTCCGATAGTTTTAATTTTAGCGCTCGATTTTGGTGTGGGCTCTTGAAGACTTGATAAAGATAGTGTCATTTATTAGTGCAAAATTAGAAAAAAGAAGTTACTACATTAGTAAAATATGTGAATTTTCACTGTTGTTTTTCTCGCTCTAATATTAAACATAAAAATGAACTCGTTTTATGAACTTTTGCATCATGTTCATCATAAATATAATTTTGCTTCAACGTTTTTTCTATAATTTTTTATTGTACGTTACAAATCTATCCAAAACTATTGTATACACACACAATAATAGCCGTCAAGGAAATTATAATCCGGTGTATTGTCATTTTTTAATTTTCTTATTTTTCTCTTTTTAGAGACAGTGAAAGTACTTTTTAAATGGAAAATATATTTTTACGAAAAGCTCTAATGGCATGCTGAATGTAGAAGGTTCCTCAATGTTAACGTCCATTCACTTTTTTAGTTAAATCAGAACAGAAATTCATCTGTCAGTAAATAACTAATATTTTGAATGTTTTATTTGATTTAAGAAATTTAATATAGTTTTATATTTAAAATATAGCATTATAAAAAGGAAAAATATTTTGGAAAATATATTTTAAATTGCACTTTATAAAACGTGAATAAATCCAGATCAGGTAAAATAGTAGAGGCATTTCATTTCAGTAAAAGAGCAAAGAAAGTTGAGGGGGAAATTACTATTATACACACACAAAAAAAAATGTCCTCATTTCCTATTTTTATTAAATAGGGAGAGATAGAAAAAATGTCTTAAAAATATATTTATTAATAATATCCCTACTGCACATAAATGAAATCTGCAAATGTGCGTTTTTTAAATATTTCTTAGAAGATATTAGTAATACGCATAGCTTTTTGATAATGTTTTTATTTCAAAAGTAAATATTGTTATTTTTTTAATTCAGTAGTACACATTTATTTTTTTAATTTTCTACCATATGGAAGACTACTAAACATAAAGGCATATACCACTACGGAGAACAAGTTCAAAGGAGGAAATATAATTAAATATGCTGTTGCAAAATGCTGAAGCTCAACATTTGAAAAATAAAAAAAAAGCCGAAGAAAATGGCTTTCGGTTTAAAGCACAATTAACATAGAAGTAAAAAAAACATGCTGCAGTTAACAGCTTAAAAATATATAAGATTAAACCAGCATTCCTATATTTAAAAAAAAATAAATAAGGAAGTTTTCAGTTTTTCTTTTCCGTTCTTTTCTGTTAAAGCTATTCATAATATACAAAGAGAGAAACGGGTATTTCATTTAAATAAGAAACTCGTGTTATCGAAATACTTTTTAAACAGCCTAAACGCACTTAATTTTCCCATACCTAGCTCCTTAAAAAATCCCTTTTCTGAAAACAAGTTAACAAAGAGAAGATAATCCTGTAGACACATCCCACAACGTGCGTTCTGACTTTACCTCTACGGAGAAAAGAGGGGTTGAAATCGTCGAGGCACTTTCGGGCGGTTTGGATATTTTGAATAACCGGGCGTTTCAGGCGCTTTGGTAGTGGAAGAGTTAAAAAAAAAATTTCCATCATCCAGACTTGAACTTTCCCGCAGGCAAATTTGTAGTAGAACACCTAACTGGAACCCAATTTTTATTTATTTTTAATCTTAATTCACAGAACTCGTAAACTTTCATTGACGTCGCAAATCATAGTAGGTCTCGAACTTATTTTTCTCATGTTTATGCTTTTTTAGAAAACTTAGTCTTTACAGCACCTGTTGGACATAACCATTTTTGTCACTTTTTGCATCTTATAAAATTTGTTTTTTTTTTCCTTCAATGTCTTTGTAGTTCTTGTTGGTCCTAACTTTTTTTTAATCATTTTTAAGCTTTTTAGTGAAACTTAGCCGGATATTTTGTCCTTTTTGGCACTTTTTCACGAAAACAAAAAAATTTCAATCTCGACCCCAAAAACTTGTCGAACACATAATTTTCTTAATCAATATCCATTCTCTGCAATTTTTCTCTAAAATTCAAAAATTTTTTCAGAGTACGGCACCTGCACTTTGACGGTACTCGGGGACTTCATGCCGTCTTTGACGTAGAGTCCCTGGGAACCGGTGCAGGTGGGAACACCACTTCAAACATTTTCCTTCGCAATAATTCCTAAACTACATATATAAAAATCACAAAACTCAGTTTTTTAAACATTTCACAAACCGTACTCTTACCTCCACTCCAAATAATAAATCTTTCCACATTTTAAAATTATTAACTTTTTTACGCACAGCTCAAAATTCAAACTTTTTAAAATTCTTAACTTTCCACACATACGATTATCAAATAAACAGGGTGTCTAAGCAAACACATTTTTCTTTCCTACTTTTCTTAAAAATTTCAAACTTCACATGTAAATTTAATGAGTTATTTCATGTTTTTCCTCCTTTGTTTACACTCTTTCTTTTCCTCGTAAATCAGGCTGTCTCGTTTTTTCTCACTATAAATTATGCTTTCTAGTTACGTTTGTTTCCCCATTCAATCGTATACGTTCACTTTACCTTTTGCATCATATTATTTTTTCAAATTTATCGTTTTATATTTTAAGTTTTTCCGGGCTGAAAATCCATCAAAGTCTGGACCCCTCTTCGAAAGTCTTTTCTAACACCTAACTGCGAACGCAGTCTGTTTTTCGAGTACCTAACTTTTCTTGTACTTTAAAATTTTATCCCCCAACCAGACAAACTTTTTCGCAGGCAATTTTGTAGCAGAACACCTAACTCGTACCAATTTTCATCTTTTCATCTTTATTCCCAAAAACTCGTAATTTTTCAATGACATCGTAAATCATAGTTGGTCTCCTTATTTTTCTCATTATTATGCTTTTTAAAATTTAGTCATTTCCGCACCAGTTGGACATAGACATTTTTTGTCACATTTTGCATTTTAAAAACTTTAATATTGTCAATGTCTTTGCAATTTACAGTAGATCTTTAACTTATTTTTATCTTTTTTAAGCTTTTTTAGCGGAACTTAGCCGGATTTTTGCCCTTTTTTCTACTTTTTCATAATAGCAAAAATTTTCCATCTCGACCCTACAACTCGTAAAACACATAATTATCTAAATTATAATCCATTCCCTGCAATATTTTTCTAAAACTCAAATTTTTTCGGAGTACGGCACCTGCACTTCGATGGTACTCGGGGACTTTTGCCGTCATTAACGTCGGGTCCCGAGGAACTGGTGCAGGAGGGAACATAACTTCTAACACTTAACTTTGCAATAATTCCTAATCTACACATATAAAAATCACAAATATCAGTTTTTTAAACACTTCACAAACCGTACTCTTACCTCCACTGAAAATAATAATTCTTTTCACCTTTTTAAATTTTTAAATTTTTTCACGCACAGCTAAAAATTTCAAACTTTTTTAAATATCTAAACTTTCCACACATACGATTATCAAATAAACTGGGTTTCTAAACAAACACATTTTTCTTTTCTACTTTTCATAAAAATTTAATACTTCACATGTAATTTTATTGAACACCGTACTCAATCATATCCTTAACAAATATCAAATCAAGCATATCTAACTTTAACTTTTCAGCACTTCTTTTTGATCTTAAAAAAAAAAAAAAAAAATCCAACCTTTTTCGCAGCCACTTCTGTAGTAGAACACCTAACTCGAACCCAAGTTTCATCTTTTCATCTTTATTCACAAAACTTTTAAATTTTTTAATGACATCGCAAATCATAGTTGGTACTAACTGATTTTTCTAATTTTTATGCTTATTAGTAACTCAATCATTTGAGCATTATTATCATTTTTTAAACTTTTTTAGTGTTACTTAGTTGGATTTTTTTCCATTTTCCCACTTTTTCATAATAACAAAAATTTTCAATCTTGACCCTAAAAACTTGTCAACTCATAACTATCTTAATTAAAATCAATTCCCTGCAATATTTTTCTCAAATTCAAAATTTTTCCGAGTACGGTACCTGCACTTTGACGGTACTCGGGGACTTTATGCCGTCATTGACGTCAGGTCCCGAGGAATTGGTACAGGTGGGAACATCACTCCAAACACTTAACTTAGCAATAATTCCTGAACTATACATACAATAATCACAAAAATCAGTTTTTAAACATTTCACGAACCGTACTCTTTCCTCCACTCAAAATATAATTCTTTTGACATTTTAAATTCTTAACTTTTTCACACATAGCTCGAAACTCAAAAAAAAAAAAAAAAAAAAAAAAAAGAGAAAGAGGGAAGGAAAAATATTTTTTTTCTTTTTTTTTAGAGAAAAGTTTAGAGAAAGTTTTTGATTTTGTATGTCTTTAGTTCCTGCCACCTGTCGCGTGGGGCTTTGCCTGGCAGGACCACGTTTAATCCCTGCGTGCCGGGGAGCTAGCGGGGGAAGACATTAAACGCTCAACGGCTGGGTTCGCCCTCAGCCGAGTGGTCTTCCTCAGGCATTAAAATATTAAAATATCACCTCAATTATTTATGAAGGAAAAAGATTAAAAAAATGAAATAAAACAAATTTATTTCCAAAATAAGTTTCAAATACTTTTCTTTATGATTAGATTTCAATATCTTGAATAGTACTGGATTTGTACAATACTTACAATACTAGTGCTGAGTTTGTTTTAATAGATCAAAATGACCTTTCAATAATTCGAAACCTAGCTAGATGGATTTCTCGTGCTCCACTTAGTACAGGCTACACGTTTCGTGTAAATCGTTTGAGTATTTTTCCATTTATAACAAAAAACATTTTCAGCGCTGAGTTTGTTTTACCCTGTAAAAACGAATTTTCTTGTATTCGGAATCTAGCTAGATCTTTTTCTTGTGCTCGATTTAGTATAGGGGGCAAGTCTCGTGAAATTCTTCCCAGTTCTTTTACGATATCATTCATATTCGTTAAAATCCCTTGCTCGTTTAATATAGATGAATAATCAGGAAAATCCCTTGCTCGTTTAATATATATGAATTTGGCGACAGTAATTTGGTCAACAGGATAACTAACAAGTACCAATTGTATATATAGTGTTACGAATATTGTAAATAGTTAGTGTTTGTGCTTAAAAATAATATAAATAGTTCAATTAAGCTCTATTTATAAGCTAATATTAATTTTTGTTGCATTGCGATATCTTAATTTGTTCATTTTTTGCAAACGAGTAAAAGCTATTGGATTTCAATGGGAGTCTATGGAAATTTGGCGAAATACTGGAACTAGCGCCAAGTTGGAACCAAACTAGGTAAGTTGGAACCAAACTAGGGGTAGGGACCAGGGTCCATACCCCTTGGTAACCCCCCCCCCCCCAATAGCGCCCATCCTATCCAAATTCTCTACTTTCATGTTAATTCCCCCTCTGACCAATCAGATACGTTTCGCGGTATCGACGCAGATTTTCATTCGTTCATTTCCAAAACATTACTTTTTTTTATATATAGAAGGATACTGTTCTTGGTAGAAAATGTTTCATAATTAATGCCGGATGCAAGATTTTTCGTTCTTGTTGTATCATATTTCTACTGTGTGTTATAAAAATTGTCTTCTGTGGTACATATTTAGTGTTGCGGGTATTAATAACAATTTATAATTTCTGATTTATATTCTGTTTATGTGGGAAAGTGTTTCATAATCTATGCCAGCTGCATAATTTTTAGTTCTTATTGTGTGTGATAAAAACTGTCTTTCATCGTACATATTTAGGGTTGCGGGTATTAATTAATAAAATTTAAAATTTCTGAATAATATTCTGTTCATGCCAGAAAATGATTTATAATCGATGCCGGATGCATGATTTTTCGTTCTTGTTGTATCAAATTTCTACTGTGTCTGATAAAAGTTGTCTTTTATGGTACATATTGAAAATGTGCCATTGAAATTACACGTAATTGTAACTATAAGTTCTCAATTATAATTATAATTACACCATAATCATAATCATAGCATTATAGTTATGATTACAATCCTAATTAAATTTCAAATTCAGATTATGATTACATGTAATTGAAATTATAATCTGTTACATGCAATTATATTGTAATCAGATTACAGATTAATCAGATTTTTTCCAACTCTGTGTAATCATAATCATATAATTTATAATTACAATTACAATCCTAATTGAATTTCAAATTCAGATTATGATTACATGTAATTGAAATTATAATCTGTTACATGCAATTATATTGTAATCAGATTACAGATTAATCAGATTGCAAATTTGCCCAACTCTGTTAAAGGGTTAAACCCTTAATGTCTTTTTAAATGTGCTTATATTCTTATCCATTAAAAGTCTATCCGTGGAAAAACTGAATTATATGTACAGATTTTATTTTATACCACGTCTGTAGGATTGATGGGTTCACTGAATATCACACTGAATATCAGACACTGAATATCAGTACTTTTTATCAGTCTTACTTAATCAAATAAATCTTCTATAAAATTAGTCGACGATTACGAAAAAAGAAACAGGGATTATCAACGCGAAGTTCTTTTTAATGGTGTTATTAAGATGTTTATATCGTTAATTGTGCACCACACTGCTTTTTTAGCATTTTATTATGGCATCTGTGAGGTTAATGTTTTCTTTTTAACACTTTACTGAAATGGGAATATTTATATTAGTAAAAGATGATCAGGTTTTGTACACATCAGGAAATTTAAGGTGCTTGAATACTATCAATTTCGTCAAAGACATAGTGGGTCGGAATATATATAAACATATGATTGTTTTCCCTAAATAAAGCAAATATTACTTTACGAAAATCCTGTATTCTTCCCCTGAGGTATACGACCATGGTTAAAATAAAAAGAAGTTGTTCTTAAAAATGTGTAGAAATTTGCCTAGTAGTAATTAGGTCCTGAATACAGATGAACATTTCGTCCACGACACGTTGTTTGAAATTTCCGATTTTCCCGTAATAGTAAAAAGGTTGGTGACATCTGATTTACATAATACTGTTGTGAAAAGATAAAGTTTGCTTCGATCTCAAAACCTGAATTCAAAACCCATACTCAAGCTCTTTAACAGTGAATTATTTTATGTAACAGCTTTTCGGAAAAGCGCACAAATTTGCATTTAAGCTGTCATTAAAATCTCAGCTAAAACTGTCTGTACTTAATAAATAAACTCACACCAGTAAAGTAGAAATGGCACGCACGTACAAAAATATTTTCTTATAAATATGTTTGCTTATGTACTTCAAAAGACGCAGGATCGCCATTCTGGCAGAACCTGCTGAAAGAGTATAGAAACTACATTTGTGCCCAATGCACAGAATAAAAAAGAAAAAACGTACAGGGAAAGACTAATTTACGAATTTACGCCTAGGGAAAATTCACCCAATGTTTTTAACTTATTTAAATGTAGAATTCTATAATTAAATAGGGAGAAAAAAAAATTTCTTAAAAGGGTGTACAACAGGGATAGATACCATAATTTTTAAAGATATAGTCGACTTCTAGATTCGCAGAAATTCGATTATTACATAAGGCTAAGTCTACTGTAAAATTTTAGTGGTTTCCAGCGGGCCACAGTTTGACACCCCTGGTGTAAAAGTTTGTCTAATGGGTAATCAGGAACTGAATACAAATTTTGGTATCGCCAACGACACTTTGCTGGAAGTGTTAAATGCGTCCGCGATATTAAAAAGGTTGGTGAATCCTAATTTCTATAATACATTTTTGTAAAGTTTGATTTAGTACAATTCAAAGCCTAAATTCAAGTTCTTTAACAGGAAATTCTTTAAACAGGACAGGAAATTCTCGTTTTAGGAACAGCGAACAAATTTCTATTCAAGGTTTTGCTAAAATTTCTGTTAAGTATGCTTAATAAAGAAATTCAAACAAGTGAAGTCAAAATGGAATTCGTATAAAAAATATTTCCTAATCAGTTTCGTTTTTATTAGTGCCAGTGATGCAAGTGGGGTATTTTTTTTATTCAGTTGTCTTCATTGACACCAGTGTATTGAAAAAGTAAAATTAGCCTTATTTAATGACAAAATAAATAAGTCGAAAACAAGGCGAATTATATCATTTCAAAAAAATTGTACCGATCAAGCAATCTGAATTTAAAAATAAGTAGCCCACTGTCAACGCTGCTCGGCGCGTGTCGATAAATATCTATACTAATTAAAGAAGGTTTCACTCAGAGTGTGTGTGTCTGTCTGTCCGCGATAACTAAAAAAATGTTGTGCACCTAGAAGCCTGACAATTTAGATTTAGGCTGTACAGGACTGATCCTGATGCATCTGAGACTAAGAATTTTAATATTTTAATTATTTACTAAGGTATCAATTAAAATCCAGAAAGAACTCTCATAAAAAATACCCCCTTTTTCCTTCGGTTAGTTGGTTGTATATATTCTTCACAGAAGTAATTAAGGCATGTTATATATTTTTTTTCATTCCTTAAACCCTTAAAAATTTGTGGTACACCAATTTTTTTTTTAATTCGTATTGGTTCAAAACTTATCCGCCTTTTGGTGTTGCTATAGGCTCATTTTTAGCGTATTATGTGTGGCGCGCAGGAGCAAACAAAAGAATCCAGAAAGAGGAATTCCGGGAGGATTCATTATATTAGTCTGGTATGTAACAGCTTGTCTAAAAAGCGAACAAATTTGCATTTAAGATGTCATTAAAATCTCATTTTAAACTGTCTGTACTTAATAAATAAACTCACACCAGTAAAGTAGAAATGACATGCATATACAAAAATGTTTTTTTTATTCAATTTTTTTACACTTCAATCTCTCGTATATCTTAAAATCTAACTATCCCTAGCTCCTCCTCTTTCATCCATCATCAAATCAAATGTTTCTTCACTATCTCTCTTCTACTGGACACGATGCGCCATCTATCGCATTTTCCAGGCCCTATTCTTTCCTTATGGCTATTCTAGCCCATATCCTATAATGCACTAGTCTATCCTATTTTGCGCTAGACTAAACATCTGGCGCCATCTCTCGCAGTTCTTACGAATTTCTTTAAATTCCTTTACGCGAGATTAATTGCGATAAATTACAGTCTAGTGCGTAATTGCAACTCACTAGACTGTAATTTCTCGTAATTCTTTTACACTCTTTCTACTTATTATTATCTATTATCATTATAAACGTGGATCATCCAAATATAACGTGCAATATTGTGTACGCTTTATTGACACTAATCAACAGATATTTGATACAAGCCCTCATCTTTTTGCTTCTTTTTGGGAACAACGGAAGATAAATTCTGTTTAATAAATATAGAAATAAATGAAGTTTGTTGTCTTATGCAAAGCACCATATACACCGCGTGTAAAGTAAGTTTCTTACAAACAAGGAGTAGCGCATTTAATAAATGGAAGTCAAAAAAGTATCAAGTCATTTTTTTAATAAATTTTCTGGTAGAATGCATATATATTTGAGCTATGGCTTGAACGCTTGAAATTTCTGTTATCCTAAGAAAATATAATACACCTCTGTTTTTACAGATCACAATTACCGTAATTTCGCGCTTATGCGCCGCGCCTTAGTTAAGTCTTTTTCAAACCGGAAATTTTATTGAAAATAAGAAGTCAAATAAGTGTTAAGCAGAAGTAACTCACATTTTATTTAAAATAAATTCTGGTAGGAAATCGAATTGCCTGAGGTGTGGCGTATACGCGCGAAATTACGGTAGATATATTGGGAATTATTTCCCATTAAAAGATTCAATGTTTGAGAACCAGTACTTATACGGGAAATAATGCTGCAATAATAGTATGCAAAAAAGCTAATATTGCTGCTAAAAGCTACCTATAACTTATTTCTTATAAGTTCCGTTATTCTCATTGAACACACTTTTTATTTATAAATGAAGATTTATTTCAAAATATGATATACCCTTCAGTTACGTTTCGCAAATTACAATTTCTATGGTAAATGCAACTTGTTTTCTGTTAAAATCACCCTCATTACGAGTGCAATATTGTTAGTATAAACTATATTTCACACTGTTGTTTGTCACATATTTTTCCTTAAATATACATTATAACATCCTTATAACAGGGATGCAAAAATCTAGGCGCTAATGGGCTGAATGCCACCACTAAATTGTATTAGTATTCTTCGTCAAATTTTATTAGTATTCTTCGTCAAATTTTATTAGTATACTTCGCCTGAATTTTATCAGTATTATTATAAGGAGAAGAAAACTAAAAATTTAATGGTGGGAATCGAAATATTGGCACCTAGATTTTTGCACCCCTGCCTTATACGATTCATGCATGTTTTATTGCGAATTTATATGTCAATTTTTACCCAATACACAAAAAAGCATACAGCAGAGTTTGATTTACTCCTAAGCAAGTTTCCACCACCGTGTTTTCTTCTTTTTTTCCAAGAAATTTTCATCAGACTTTATTGCAGAATTTTATGTCTAAATAAGAATAAATTTTCTTTTATAAAAAATGTAGAAATTTAACTAGTGGTTAACACTTTGTTTTCCGGATATTTTATATGAAATTTGTAGTTTGAGTGAATGAAAGTCCCGCCAAAAAGTTTTACCAATACTCGATGTCTAGTTAACTTTTTTAAACTTATACATCAGGGCATATCTTACAGTATGTGAATTTCATGTATGATTTCTTACAGTTTGACAGTGTATTCCCAAATGCATCGTATAAATACACATTCTTTTTGATAAAGATTTTATGCTGTAAAAATTATATTGGCGGAACTAAGTATTCACGACACTTCTTTAGCAAATGACATTGGTTTTAAAACAGGAATATATTCGTGGCCGGTCAACAAATTGTTAATCAGGGCCTGAATACAGATAATGGCTTCGCACACGATACTTAGTTTGAAGTTTGAAATGCGATATGTTAGTGAATCCTATTTTTATAAAAATGTTGTCTACAGGATAAAGTTTTATTTAGCTGAATTCAAAGCCAAAACTATAACTCTTTATTTGTAAATTCCTTTAAGGAACAGCTTGTCTGAATATCATAAAAATTTTCAATCAAGCTTTCGTCATAATCTATGTTAAACATTTTTGTGCTCAATAAATAAACTTATACCAGTAAAGTCGAAATGGAATATGTGTAAAAAAAAAAAATTCGTATACAAAATAACTTGTCCACGGCGTGTGTCCATAAATGGATTTAAAACGACGCAGGATCGCCATTTTGGCAGAATCTGCTGAAAGAATATCGAGAGTTTACCGGGTGCCCCAAAATTGACTGATGGATTTTAAAATGCAATAACTTGCAAACAGTGTCAGATACTAAAAAAAAAAAAAATTGCAGGAGGGTAATGGGTGATGTCAGCAATTTTTTTTACAGTGCTTCTTGATTTTAATTCGATATTCAAACAATCTCTTTCAACGATTGTCGCTCAGCATTGATGCACCGCCCCTGAATAACAGGTCTACCAGCTGACAAAAATGGCGACTGTCGCAGAAGGATTTTTTAAAATAATAATAAATAGTAATAGTAGTAGTAAAAAATAGTAATAATAAAAAAATACTATTAAGTATTTTAATACCTCCATTTAAATGAGGCGACAAATTCTATTAAAAAACTTTGGTAAAACTGTACGAACCCTGTAAAAGAATAGACAAGTTGTCTTAAGTAAAACAATAAATGCACAAAAATTTATTCTCTAAGCACTTTGTGTAAAACTAGTGGGTACAGGTTAAAATAAATATATTTTTAATTTTAATAGATTGTTATAGTTCCCAAATATCTGTATTTTATGTGTTCAGTATTTCCGAAGAAAAATACTCGCTTTTTATAATCTCGGCATTCTGTGGATAATTTGTAATATGTTTGTAATATGAAATAAAGCGAAAAATCCTATTAAAAAATTTTGGTAGATTATTGTACGTAACCCCCCTGTAAACGCAATAATTTTCTTATATGAAATAGTGGTACTAAAATATCTGGAGACTTCACAACTAAGGATAGTATTCAAGGGAGACAGTGTTTAACTTTTTAGTGTCACTAAACATTCATTGCTTTTACGTTTCGAAATGACATCATTTTTAAAATTATGTTATTGCGCCATAGGTGACGACTTAAAGTGTTGCGGTGGTGACAAATCAGGCAACATTTCACAACTAATTCCAAAATGTTGTTTTTAACATAATTAATAACAATGATTAAATTGGAAAAAAAAGTTAGAAATATCCCTGATTGCGTAATTCGTCCTAGTGAAGTATGCACCTATGGCTTGAATTCATCAAACAGAGTGCTTAGAGATTCTTCTTTTTGGATACCGCTAGTTACAATACAGAATATTTGAACCTAAATGAAAATATTCGCTTTACTTAATCGCAGATGTCTGTAGATAAATAAGACGCATGATAAACTAAAACAATAATAAAATATAAAATAAGATATGCATAGGTAAAACAGTCTAAGATGTAAAATAATTCCCGCCTTATTTAATTCTAGATATATGCGATTAAATAAGAGGAATTTACATTTAAATTTTCGTAAATTCAGAGGACATTAATTCATCTGAATGTTTCAGGATTATCATTACTTTCTCCCTTAAAAGAGTTATTATTTATTTTAAATTTATCATATTTCGGCGAAAATTCCTTTCAGATGTCTTTTGTTATTTTTTTTTTCTCTTAAAATATATACGTTTCGTATTAATGCTAAATTAGTCACACACACAAAAAAGGACTGTAGTTTATAATTTGTTGTTTAGTCTAGAACATTAAATGTAATTCAGTTGTCAACTGGGCGCTTTGAAACATTGGGAAAACAGCACGCTGGTGTATATTACATAACACATGATGGACAGTTGTATATTATTTATAACACTTAATATTGAATACGAAATGCCGGAATTGCACCAGAATTTTTGAATAAAATTTCAGTCTTTTAATGTAAGTTAAGAAAATCTTTTATATACTTTCAAATCAACTTTTCGTACATCCTGGTGACTTTTAATCATTTCAACTATTTAGCAATATAATTACTTTTTCTCTGAAAAGGTTAATATCTACATTAATTGTACTGGGGCATCCAACCCAGGGTATTATTTATACCCAGGTTAATATATATTTTTTAAATTGTCCCCTAACAACACCAAAGAGCATTTTTATAGGAAATATGTCAATTATATATTCAAATAACATTTTGAAATTTATTAAAAGGTGCAATTTAGTAATGGCCTCGTGCCAGAAGTTAATAGATGAAGGAAATGTAAAAAAATTCCATTATCCACAGCACTTATTTCAATTACATCTCTGTTAAATTTGTTTTTATTTATACTATTTTATTTATTGTTTACTGAAATTTTAATTTCGTTATTGAATATTAGCCGTAAACAAATGCTGTACTTTTTATATTGTTTAAAGTGCAAATGGATTACTATTTTGTAATTGCCTGCAAGGAATAGATATAGAATTTAAAAAAATCCTGCTTGAAAATTATTTTAAAAGCCATAATAAACCAGTCAATTAAGATACAGTTTAAAGAAAAATGCATTTAAAAGTAGACTCCCCCCCTATATAAAGGTTTAAAAATTGAAAATGTGCGATATATAGAAAAAAAATTGCAGTGTACAAAATCGAAAAACCGAGATTTCATCGTCAAGTGTTACCATTCGAAAAATGGCGTCAGCGTTACGCACGGACACGTTTGTCACCGCCCCCTGAATACTAAGCCTGCGCGCTGACAAAAATGGCGGTTGTCGCAGACGGTTTTTTTTTTCAGAGTTTGTACGGTCCCTCGAACTTCAACACCAATAATATCTAAAAGTTTTCTTTTACTTATTTGATTTCAGAAAAGCAAGCCGAAGAAAACCTTTACAAATTATTGGTGGAGAAGTTCGAGGGACCATTCAAATGCTGAAAAAAATCCACCTGCGAGGCCTTCTTTTTTACCATCGCGCAGACCTGGTATTCAGGGGACGGTGGTTTGTTCTTAATAATATACAGGGTCATCTTTTTTTAAAGTGAGAGTGATTGAGCGCAATGTAGCGCGATCTAATAGCCGAAATGGCACCAAACTTGGTATTTAGACTAATCAAGACATGGGAAAAAGGATTCCGTCAAAAAAATAGTTCCAAAAATCGCCGCTAGGGTATTTTGTGGCGCTTTGCAATGTATAAAATGTGAGAAAAGAAAAACACATACAATCACACAGTTAAATTATTACTGTTTATTCACTACATTAACTTTCCCGGTGGGGAATTAGACCACCTTCAATGTGAGCACAGTTCTCAGAAATAACACCGTGCATTCTGAGGACAACGTTCATCACGTACGTATGTAATATATCACGAGGAATATTCCGCACAGTCTTTGTTATGCTGTCCTTTAGAATAGTCGTAGCTATATATGGGGCAAAGTAATACTGCGCTGTGTATGAGTCTCTTCGTTGCACTCAGACAATTACCGTAATTTCCGGCGTATAATCCGCAGCTCAAAGAGTCGTTTTTCGACCCAGAAATATTATTTTATAAAATGTAACTTAAAAGATCGCTGTAAATATTTAACTACAATTATTGAATAAAATTTCTGTGTCGAAAAACGACTCTTTGAGCTGCGGATTATACGCCGGAAATTACGGTATAATTAGATATGTCTAATTTAGTTTTTAAAATTATCCATTATGTATTTAAATTTTAATCATTTACATATACTGTCTGTGCAATGTATGATTTTGTGGAATTGGAACCGTTAATCGTAAATAATTTTTTCCATTTAAAGATAAAAGCAGATAAAGGATAATTTTAATTTTGTCCATAATTAAAAATTGCAAGAAGAAAAAAATAGTAAATTCTTACTTTAACAAATTAACGTTTTTTTAAAGAAGTTTTTGAAATAAATTCAGTAATTTTTAACATTTATTATTTTCACCTAATTGTTTTTTAATAAAAAATCAAAAATGCAAAACTCATTAATTTAAACTCGAAGTTGATTTCAAAATACTTTTTCCTGTTATTGTCGACTTATTATTATTTTTTGTTAAAGAAGCTTCCATGTATACCTAACGTTGTAGTTTTATTTGTTTTTATCAAAGGTTTCATATTTTTGTATGTTTGGAAGATATAATTTAATGTATACTTTTCTCTTAATGGAGAATAAAAAAATCCGTAATAACTCAATAACATTCAATCACATGAAAAAAAAAAAAACTTTTTTATTTAATGTTACTACCTATTACCAGCAGATTCAATTAATTATAATTAGATATGTCTAATTTAGTTTTTAGTTTTTTAAAATTTTGCAATGTAAAATCACAGAAAAAAATAATTAGAAAAAATAGTCGGAGATAATTTTTACAGTTATAAAAATAAGTAAAAAATTAAGTTTTAATTTATTGTTATCAATTAATCATATTATCCCTTCAGCGATTCTCTCCTTTATAAAATAGAATCAGAGTTTTAAATTAAAGAAAAACAGAACGGATTTGGAAACAGAATTTTTTTAATAATTATGTGCATTACATGAATACATTAAAGGAATTGTGCATTACATGACGGATAATGCTTACTGTCTCGTAAAATTGTATATATTTTTTTTTTTTCAGAAAAGCTCTGTTCTGTAAGTTGTGTTTTAGGAAAGATATAAACTATGTCTAAAACAGAAATCTGATGGTTTTATTTAAACTATTTTTAAGTTATTCTGTGGGTTTTTTTCCGAAAACAATGCCTATGTTTAAATTCACAAAACGTAATGCTTTAGGGGTAAATGCACATCGCTCCAAAATGCGAAATCTTTTATTGTTAGATTTATCAAAATTTATAATTTGAATTTGTGACTGTTATTCTGAAATTTTTCCTTCGTGAGGGTACTTAATCCTTCAAATTAACGCGAATGTGCGTAAATTTACACACATACACTTTTCTAGCTATGAATCGATGATATGCATATGAGGAAAATTTTTAAAATCTGAACTACAGTATAAGGAAAGTAAATATTTTTTCTCTCAACCGCTATCATGAAAACTTTCATATTTCCATAGAATATATTTAAAAATTCCGAATTCATACTACTTATTATTCTTTTCGATAAATAAGTATAATTATTAAGGGAGAAACTTGGAATAAATTAAGGTCCCTCTCTCTTGAAAAATGACTTTTAATGAGCGAAGGGGTTATTATAAAGTAGTTTAACTTCTTGGTCATTAAACATTTCACATTGAAACTTAGAAATAAAGTCTCTGGAGAGTTTCATAAGGAACTGAAACTCATTATTTGTTGTTGAAATCGTTATGAGAGTGGGGAAAAAGTCACTAGAGTGCGTGAAATGTAGGATGGAGTTTGGAGAAATGAGAAGATTAAATTTTTTAATTGCAGAGATAATTATAAGTGACTATTGAAAGGCATCTATAATTCTGCTATTTCATACATTAATAAGATTAATTTCCATTAAAAATCAAAATATATTACATTTTATTTCTTCAGAATGTCTGTGAATAATTTAAGAAAAGAGATAAAATCTATTCGTAAAGACATACATGCCACCATCTAGCGTTTTTCTAATTAAAACAAGAGTGCAAATTCAAGAGCATAGATTATGAAACATGTTCCAACACATTCAGAATATTGTAACAAAACTTCATAGATTAATAAGGGTCATGCGTGGATGTAGTGTCAGTCACAGAGATGTAAATGGCTGTGGTGTTTGACTACCAGAATTATAGTAAGGGAACATTTGACTTATTCAATCCCATATATATATATATATATATATATATATATATATATATATATCTACAATTGAAGAATTTTTTTTTTAAATACCGGTGGCAAAGAACAATAAACTTCTGTGGCTATGTCACTTACACTACATTCACGCATGAAATTAACCTAAGGTGAATGATGGTGTCTAAGTAAACAAGCTGGAAAACGCTTAACGTATTTAAAACTCGATTTCAGTAATAATCGGAAAAATATCGGAATTTTTGTGTGCAGCCCTGTATATGACCAATAGATTTTTATATATACTGCATAGTCTGTTCAAATTTAGTTCACTTAGGAAACACATAATACAGTTGAAAATTCCCATTCGTCAATTTCCATGAATGAGCGGTAAAGTACTCGAGATCTTTTGTGCAATCCTGCATATGATCTATATAATTTATACACATCAAGCAATATGCAAAATATCAGTTAAATTTAAAAACCCTTGAAATAATGGAAAATGCACTTCAATGAAAATATTGTTCATCGTCAGTACGGTAATCGAATTCATTTGTGTGGCCTTGTAAATGAACGATGAATGCTATATACTTTATAAGCATCTTGTAATGCACTTCATTGATATATATGAAATTGAATATGTTTGAAATACACTAACATTATTAAAATACACCTCAGAAAAATTTTCCTATAGGCCGTAATGTAAAAGAATACTTTTAAGTGGCCCTGTAAATAAAGTATAAGTGATACACACTTCATTTTCAATACTGGCATGTCATAGTAAACTTCAGTAACATATACCAATTGCATGACATTCTGTGGGTATTTATGCGTGTTAGAGCAGGGACAGACAGAAAAACCTAATTCCTAAAAACTTTTCAACTTTGGAAAGTGTTAAAAAACATACTTCAATACATTTTTTTTTCAATGAAATTAAGTATATTTTAAACGAGTATCACATAGGAGAAAGACGCATTTAACTAAACAAATTTTCTGTTTTGAAATATTAATTTTTGATTTAAAAAAAAGCTTGAGGTTAGCAAGTAAGCCTTTTTTATATATCATTTTCCCGTAATTTATAAATAATAAATTATTATTCCTTAATTTGTTTCGATTCGATATCCAAAATACCACGAGTATTGTTGTTATAGGTATATAACATAACAATACTCATAAAATGTAATGTTTATCATACCTCAACGCAGAGTTGCCAAGTCTCCGGCTTTTTGAACACCAGTAATTTTTTTGAGAAAATGCTGTTCTTTTAAATCGCAAAATGCTCCGAATCAATAAAACAACAGTTTCTGTACTAAATTACTGGTGTTCAAAAAGCCGGAGACTTGGCAGGTCTGTCAACGTCTTCAAATCAAAAGAAATCAGTTTAAAATATTTTAAATAAATAATAGAGAAATGTGTGTGTGTGTGTGCACATTTGTGCTTAAGGATATAAACGAGAAAACGATGGTAGACATATGGATGTCCGAACACTTTATTTTAATTTTAACGATACGGAAAATACAATACAATTATTAATATGTCTAAAATATAGAAAATGCGAAAATCAAATTTATTTTATTAAATGATTTTATTTGGTAGTAAAAATGAGTATGTTTCTCCAACCTATTTCTTTACATGTAATAATAATTGATGGAATTGTTTTCTTTTAATCTTGATGTGAGAATATAGTGTCATATTGGTGTGAGTATAGTGCACTTCAATTGCCTCAAAATGATTCGGCATACCCCGGACTGTACGAAATCATTCTTAAAGGTATGATAAATTTCAGGAAAAAAAAGAAAAAAATATGCATATACCGTATATACTCGCGTATAAGTCGAGGAATTTCTGACAATTTTCGGCAAGCAAATTGGGGGGTCGACTTATACGAGAGTCAATTAAAACAGCAACAAAAAAAACTTCAAATACTGCCAAAATTCTGGTTTTTTATGTGTAAAAATCTTAAAATAATATTTAAAATATACAAATAATAATAATTTATCATTAAAAAATATTTCATTGATTTGTTTTTGTTTACTAACCACTTTTTCTCATTAGCGAATCTCTCCTACCATATGGAAAAAGTAAAATATTTGGCTTTATTTTATGCAAAATTGAAGTAAAAATTAGGGGGGTCGACGTATACGCGGGATTTTGATTTTTTGCAGAGTTTGCATTTAAAAGTTAGGGAGTCGACTTATACGCGAGTACGTAGGTATTTTTTGTGCAATTTTTTTGTTCAAATATCTTGAATAAAAAACCACTATATTGTCATATACTTGGCAGTATATTGACAGTTCTTCAGGTCTTTTTATGCTTCTTATCAAGTTAAATAAATGAAATAACATAGCACAATGTCTGCATACCTTTATGCAATTCTCAAAATTTCCAAGCAGTATGCAGAAGTATTTGAGATGAGAAATCTTTGCGTGATATACTTTTATCAGAATAATCTCTCTGCAGATAATCAAACAGTTTGTAATACTTTTCTCCGAAATATAAGGCGAAAAATATTATTCGAAAATCGTGGTAGAATCGTAGGTAACCTGTCCATTCAGGAATAGAAATATTAAGTTTCTATAGAAAATATTTGATATTGACATCATTTAATAAAAAATGAAGCACTCATTTTTTTGGAGAAAAAAATCACTTAAACAAATACAAAAGTTCAGAAAATGTCTGTATGAACTCTCAAAAAAATTTATTTGAAAGAGAGCAAAATTTATTATATTGGGCTAAAATATTGAGTTCGGATAACTTTTACAATTGCTTCAAAATCGTAGGCGAACATAAAAAATCGCATATATCTGTAATAAAATATATATAAAAAAATTAAATTAAATTAAATTAATTTTTTTTTAAATCGCAGAGTCATGTGCTTTATGATCTGTCTTCGTCTAACAGGAATGAAATACGCATATTTATACTTTCTTTTTGCTCTTCCATGGAAGAATTACCCAGGTAAGAATCTACCTCTCTTACGAATTATTTTTAATTTGTTTATAAATGTTTGATTTGAATAGTCTACTTATTCTTAAATTTGGAGTACGAAATGCGTAGTTGTCAACTATTATTGATTGTTTCTATAAATATATTTTAATAGTAAAAATTATCCTAATTAAAATAAAACCAGAAAAAAAATAACAGTTTATTGTTGCAATGGGATTCCCAGCTGCAAAAGAACTCCACTCCCGGTGTATGAGTCGTTGTATATCACATCAAGTGGCGGCTAGTGATGGCCTTATTTGGGGCATTAAATGCATAGTTGCAAAATTTATTATTTTCTTACCAGTACTTTGTAAATGAAATATTTATCGTATTTGTTAGTTGAAAATTTTACCATTAAATGAACAAAAGGTTTTCTTTAAAAAAATAATGGTATAAAAAGAATAAAATTTTTAACCATGTATTTAGTACCCCAAGAAGAGCGAGACACGTGCCGCCATTGATCACATCATAGAGGATCCATGAGAAAAAAAAGGATAAATGTAGCATATTAGCACAAAAAAACCCGAAAGAAAATAGAAAGATTCGACTGAGAACTTCATCAGCCAATCTGAAATAAGTAAGCAAGGCAATCAAATTTAACTTGTGTAAAGAAGCCAATAAAATTTAACTTGCAGAATAAGAATGCAAGAAGGAAGAAAAAAGTAGAAAAATGAATAGTAAAGCATTAAAATATAATGATTATCTAGAAAAATAAGTAAAGAGATGTGGAGAAACATGTTTAACTGTTTCAGAAGGAGAATCTTTCGTAAAAAAAGTCATGGTCAAAGCAGGAAATAGCGTATGTCCCATCAAAGAAAGAAAAGGCAGTTCACATTGCCATACATTAAAATATGGTTTAAATTACAGTTAGTATAGGACAATTAAAGTAATTTTTCCTCTGGTTAAATAAAGGAAATTTCACTTTTGAAAAAATATGGTAGCAAAATTCTGCAATTGCTGGCAGCTATGGAAATGTGCACTTTATTTATAAAATTTAAACTAAAATTAGAAAATCATATATGCATTTTACAATGCTTTATATAAATGTGATAATATATGTATATATATATATATATATATATATATATATATATATTAAGTAATAACCCCTATTACCTTAACCCCTTCGCGACGAGTGTCCTTTACAGAATTTTTAATCTTTTACCACCGGTTTTTCAAAACAGAAATTTTCGCCTAATTGAATCGCAAAAATGCTATCATTACGTAAGGCAAATCTTACAATAATAAGCAACTGGTGGGAATAATCGACTTTTCTGAGTCCTTTATGCGTCACGTATACGTGTCGCTCATCCCCAGGGGGTTAATGGCAATATTTCCTGCCAAGCCGCGTTGCAAGTTAAAAAGATTTTTTATTCAGTTTCCTTGGTTGGTACAACTTAATCGATATAGATATATTCGCTTTATTTAATATAATGTTGAATCACATGTTAAATAAGAGGAATATTACAGTTTGAGAAAAGTGGTAGCAATTCAACAATGTGAATTAAAAAAAAATGTAAAATAATTATGAAACAATTGGGTTAGTTTGAAACAATTAAATAATATTGATAAAAATAAATTATATATAACTGAAACTTTTTTGCTGAGCTATCAAAACTTACGCGAGGCTCCATCTTAGGTAAGAAATTAAATATGTCACTATGATGGAGAAACATCATACCTGTTTGACGTATTTATTTCTTTTCAACAGTTGGAATAAAGTGACAAAACATATAGTTGAATCTTTATATCCCTAATATTCAGAGAAAAGAGAAAATTTCATTGCAAACTTGCATGCCGAAACTAATATTCGTTAACAAAATTAAAATGGTACTCGTAATTTCCTAACTCTAATTTACATTTATTTATTCATGTTTTGTTTCGGTATTATTTTTGGTGTTTGGTCGTCGCTTTTGGGTGTAACCCGTGTTTCCACTGTTCCGCTTTTTTGAATACCAATGTTTCTGACGAGATATTTTCGTGATATGTTTGTACAACATTTGCGAGAACAGTTCCGTATATACTCGTGTATAAAACGATCATGCCATAGCAAATCGACCGTCGAACTGAAGTTCTCGAGAGTTTTTACACGCATGTATCAGATTGGACTAGTAGGCACAGTGTACCACACATGTCCATGCTATTGGCCAAGATGGAGCACTGGGCATTGCATATCACTCCCCCAGATACCCAACACAACAATGAGATGTCTGGTCGCTCTGACATCAAAACCATACGTGACACATAAGATGCCCAGAATCCTCTATTATTTCCACCAGTTATTTTTTATTATAAGCTTTGCCTTACGTAATCCTAGCACTTCTGCGATTCAGTTAGGTGAAAAATTCTGTTTTGAAAAACCGGTGATAAAAGATTAAAAATTCTGTAAAGGACGCTCGTCGCGAAGGTGTTAAAAACTGAACTACAAAGAGATCTGTTTCTCTGGCCGTTCCCTTCCTTTAGTTTGCGAAAATGAAAGGAAATAATTCCCAATTTTTACTAATGAACAAAAATTAAGATAAGAAGGGGTGCCTTCTGGCGGCTACTTTAGCGTAGCGTCTTCGTTATGCTCTAATTAACAGAAAAAATAATTATTTTTTTAATGATAACGTTAATGCAGGAGATGGTTTTCTTGAACACATTATTCGTTATATTTGCGAGTATGGGGAATGAGGGGGTTAATGGCTTTCTCTGATTTACGCAAAACAAATTCCATTTAAGAAATTTAATATTTTTAGCTTCTCCCGTAGCGTTTTATAAATATTATATGTAGGAATACCGAAAATTTCAAATAACGATTTTCGTAAAAAAGAAATATATGTTCTTAAAAAAAAAAGTACACAACTCGTATTTACATGATATATACCAACAATCTAAGTAAATGTTTTGTTGTTGAGCACATGAACAAGGGCCCCCTGGCGGACAATCCTACATTTTTTTCTTTTAATCTAACTGTGCATTCTTATCTATGTTCTGTGGCCCCGATTACAATGAGGTTTAGGTGATACAACGTCGTTTTCGTTCCCTTTACAGCTTTTAGTTCCAACTTCCACTGCCAAGGGGCGCATTATTTTCTATGGGCCAGAGTTCTATGGGCCAGATTTCAATTGGAATTGGTTCATTCAGCCCCCTACAACGAGTACTAGCGTCGGATATTGGTATAGAACACTTTGCGCCCCACTGGCCGTGGAAAGCGGAACTACAGCATTTTATAGCGCGTGCGCAATACGCCTGCTATACGGTGCCGGATGCAGAGGGGACACATATTGGAGTTTCATTCGGAAGGTGGTTTGTTTTAAAAAGTGTTCACCCCTGGCGACAGAAGGTAGAACTAACAGATTTTGCATACCAAACTGTATCGAATGTTCATATTATTTTATTACAGAGATTTATTTCTAATTTTGCGATTAAATTAGACGATGAATTTATATCGAAATTACTGATGTTAATATGGAAAAATGCTTCTAGAATTTTTTCTAGAATTTTGGGGCCAACTAGTAAACGAGTATATAAGTACGAGTATATAAGTAAGTTTATACAAAATTTGCAACAGAAATCTGAAAATTTTTGATTATAAAAAATGTTATAAAGAAACGGACCAAGTGTGAGAAATGAAAAATCTAAAATATTTTGTCAGACGAAAAACTTTATTTAATGTTATAAGTAAATATGTGCATATTTATTTTTCTTCATGAAATATATTAATATACAATACATCAGTTTAAACTTTTTCTCACAGCTTCTTTAAATTATGGCAATAATTTTCTTTCATTCTATGTTTTGTTTCACATTTTTTGCCTGATTATTTAGCTAAAATTCATAGAGATACAACTAAATGTAAATTTATTGCTTGAAAGTGCGTAAAAACATACATAAAACATTTAAAAGCACATTAAAGTCATTTTAAACAATTCAAAACGTTTTCAACCGAACTACTCGGTCATCATCAGTGAAAAACCAATTGTTGAGTTGAGTTGTCGTCTCTTCGCGTTTTCTTGCTTGCCCGGAATAAACTATTTTACTTCACTTTTTACTACTTTACATTATGTTATATACACGTTATGTTATATACACGTATTTTACTATTTTAAAAGGACTTTTAAGTGCTTTTAAATGTTTTATGTATGTTTTTACGCACCTTCAAGCAATAAATTTACATTTAGTTGTATCTCTATGAATTTTAGTTATTAAACAAGGTGAATTTGCACTGAAATTTTAACTTTTTATTGATTATTTAGCGTTCGACATCAGTTAGTTTCGGCTCAGATAATAAACATGTTTAACAATTGGCATATTAAAAGAAAACATGAAGATAATAAAACATATAATTAAATGCTTTTTTTCTGTAGACATATTAATTTTAAAAAACTTTTTTCAAAATTAAATTTAAACTTTCAATTCTTTCACATACCAACGCCCAAAAAAACAGTTATTTTGTACGTATATGATCCTAATTGTTCTTGCCTCCAGAGAATATGACAAAAAAAAAAAAAAAAAAACTTTTCAATTAGATATTTGAAAACACTGAAAAGTTCAAAAGTAATTAAAACTAAAAATTTATATTCATTATCAAGTATTCGTTCCGTTCTGAACTCATTACCAGCATGTTCCCAAACAATAACCTAATTTTTCTCGATGAAGACACTGGAGTTATTTTCGTTTTCATATTTTCAGTGAACTTATTAGCATATGATTATTGTATTTCTAACTTTTTAAAAATATTTAGATAATTATAGCTTCATTTTTAAAATGCATAATTAACAGCGGAATGTTTAAAAATAAACTTTCAGTTTCTCATTCTCTAAAGAATTCACCGGAAACTTTAATTTAGAATGAATGCTGGATATTAAGAATTTTTAATTTTAAAAATTAAAATTTGTGATTATCCTCTGGCCTCTGAAATATTTTCAAAAAATTCGTCAATTTATTTTGCTTTGTATTGTTCGTATTAACGAGGAAATATTCTCCTACAGTTTTAAAAATGCTTATACTAATTGTACTTTCTGTATCAATTGTATATATTCCAGAATATATATTTTTAAAATCTTTAAAACTAAAAAAAAAAAAAAAAAAAAAAAAAAAATCATAAAAACGTAGTTCATTTCTATCTATGTTTGCTCCATAGTTTATTCATTAATGTACTAACGTTTTTCTTTATTAATATTTTTGAAGATAGTGAATTTAAAAATACTTAACTTAAATTAAAGTATTAGTAATAAATCATATAAATTTAGCTGGACACAACTAGTACATTGCGTAAATATAAATTACTCAGGCCATAAGAGATTCAATAAAAAGTCCAATAATATTCATGTAGTTTTTTTTTTTTTTTTTTTTTTTTTTTTTTTTTTTTTTTTTTTTAAGCAAGCAATAAAGCATTGATGCGGGATAACTTCGGTACCAGAAATATAGCATGATGATCATAATGATGATCATAAGAAAAGTAATGAATAATTCTGTACCGAGCAAAAAATGGTAACTTTGACTATTATAACCCTAAATGATAACGCATTTAACCCTTTTTTGTACGAGTTTTTCTTTTACAATTGTGTTTTTTTATACATATATTAAATATTAGACACCAGAAATTTTAAGATAGATTTTTAACTTTGTTCAGCAACATAGTTCACGGGAAATTTACTCGATTAATATTTCTATATAAATATAGTGGTGGCGAAGAAGCTGATTTATTTATTAACAGTTAAATAAACAGTGATGGAAATTTACATCACTATGCAATTAAGGGTTAATATGCATGTTCAATCCAACTAAGTAAATTATTATCTGATGTAACGAAAAATGTTCTGCGCAAAGTGAACATTGTGAAACTCCATAATAAAAATAGCATACATAAAGTCTAAAATTATAGACAATGAATGCATAAAAGACGTCTAAGAAAATGTCTGAGTGTTGCCTGTTATTATAAACAAAGTAGAGCATAATTAAGGTTGGAATGCACATGAAATAAGTAAATGTAATATTTATAATATGAGCATTAATAATAAGTGTTTATATAATTGCGGAAAAAGCAATTATCAAATCACTTTCATTTTAACGGTCAGATAAATTTAATTACACTGTTGATAGAAAATTTGATTTGCTCTTTATATATTTAATTTTACGCCTTAAAAGAGGATTCATATGCTTTTCCCACAAATTTCAAAAAGAATTTTTCGTCTTATTTAAATGCAGTAAAGTATTACAAATTCTGCAATTAACCCATTAAGGACCGAATCATTTTTCTCAATAAAATACGAATATTGCGATTCATACCACTTTTATATTATAGCAACCCAAGAGTGACTTATCATGGTTTTTCTTGCATTAAATTAAGCGAATATTTATTCTAAGAGCAAATTATTGTTACCATAAAACCTTGTGTGAGAAACATAGTATTGCGAAAACGCAATGTCAGTCTTTAATAAATTGAACAAGGCTTCTGCAATTTTAACTATTTAAATATTAAACAGAAAAATTCTATTAACCCTTTCAGGAGCAAAGTACTATTGTAGCTAAAATATTGGCATGATTGATTGACACCAGGATTCACGAACAAATTTATTTTAAAATAATTAAATGCTTTTCCTCATGCACCTTATGAGTTCAAAATTTGATTATAAAATTATAGTGTCATTGGGGCATTTTGGGATTAAAATTAAGTGGTATATATAATATACCGGTGCCCTTCAAGGGGTTAAACAATTGTAGTAAAAGCGTACAAACACTGGAAATCATTAAAGCATTTTATTTATTATTTCCAAAGGAGATGAAGATGATAATATATTTTTTAAAAAAAAGAAAATTTTGATTAAAAATATTTGTAAAAGGTTTATTTTAATTTTAAATGGGGGATAATTAATGATATATGATGATTCGTTAATTACGTCATCATAAGTAATAATTTAAGTGTTACATAAGCCCCCTGATACTACACTGTAAAAAATACAAATTCTTTCAAACCCTTTTGGGACTAACAAAACTTAAAAGTACCGGTCAATTCAAATTGATTCTGTTTTGTCTTAATAATTATTTTCATTGGTAGCTGCATTTATTAATGATAGTACTTGTCTACAGACATTTTGTTACCACTTATATACATATACTGACTGTAGGTAGGGACACCTTTCACCAGAAAAACAGAATACAAATTTTTGCTTTATTTATTACCGAAATTTTGCATGAATAAGACAAAAATTTGTACTCAAACATACTGGTGAAAGTTTACCTCGGCGATAATCTGGTCCTGAAATATATTTCAGCTCATTTTTTAAATGTTTCAAAACTTTTCGTTCATTGTTTCTGTAACAATTAATATGAAGCTAAGGGGTCTGTAATCTAATTCATTTATTTCAAAGGCATTTAAACAAAAAAAAAAAAAAAAAAAAAAAAGGTTTATATAAACAGACAAATGCACAATGTACAATGCAACAGACAAAATCACAGACAGATGTCTCAATACCATTATAGTAAAAGGAAATTAATTGCAACGTATAATATCGCTTCATTTCTGTTCCAAATTGACAGTTTTTAAAAACTTAAATATATCTATATCTATCTCTCTATCTATCTATTTACCGTAATTCCCGGCGTATAATCCGCATCTCAAAGAGTCGTTTTTCGACCCAGAAATATTATTTTATAAAATGTAACTTAAAAGATCGCTGTAAATATTTAACATCAATTACTGAATAAAATTTCTGAGTCGAAAAACGACTCTATGAGCTGCGGATTATACGCCGGAAATTACGGTATATATGTGTGTGTGTGTGTGTTTGTGTTATGATTTTAACCCCTTGAAGGGCAAGCACGTGGTCTAAAAATGCTAAATTTTGCGATGTTTCGACACCAGTAACTTTTAACAATGAACTTTTACCTTCTCAATCAGCAAAAAATAATAGTAAATATTTCTATTTAATAATACTGGTGGCAAAGTTATATATTAAAAAGTGGTATACATTATATACCGGTGCCCCTCAAGGGGTTAAGGGCCGAGATGATTTGTGTAACAGCAATACCATTTTATAATAAATGTTTTTTCAATATTAGATGTTCTTTTCAGAAGCCAGCAGAGGAAGTTTCCGCGCTAGGATTTATGGCAGTCGTACTATCCACAGTAGATGGCGTGTGTGCGTATGCATTAAAAGAAACTCCATCCAAGAACACAAACAATCTTTTATTTAGAAGCTTAAAACGACATCAGGTGCAGATCTGGTTTCACAAGAGTCGTCTTTTTAATTTCGATGACAGGGTTCCCATTACAACAGAAGCACGATGGTTAGCTTTTTAAATAATCATTCCGAAATATAGTATAAGAAAAGAATATTGGTCGCTTCGTCAATACCAGGCAGATATTTGATTTGATTACCAACTTAACAAACCAAACACCGATCCAGCGTCCCTCTATCGAATCCTCTCCGAAGTGAAGAGCGGCGGTGCATCATTTCAAAAAGAGTAGGAATATAGGGGGCACTTGACGGCTTGTGCGCCAATCGAGAACCGGGATTGTACGCGAAACGCACGAGAATATTGAAGTAAAGTGGTTTCTGCTATGAATTTGGCGCCAACAAAGCGTCGAGAAGATTCTACAATGTTCGATAAATTAGCTATGACCCAGAGTGTTTTAAGCTAACTGATTATCGTTAGTTACTGATTTGAGAATATGGAATGATTTTTACTTTCAAAAAAAAAGGAAAAAAAAGAAAATAATAAAAATAGTTTATCGAAATTGGATCAAAGCCAGAATGGAAATAAAATAAAATGTTTTAGATTTTAATATGAGAAAAATATTTCATGATTGTGAGAGTTGCTTTTAGTATCTGAAATTATTAAAATAAATACACCCTTTTTAGGAATGTAGAAAAATAAGCAGGAAATAATGCGGGTTTTTTTAAAAGATGAATATTATGAGGTTTTTTTTATATAATTTAAAGATAAAGACGACATTTATTGAACTAACTAGCAGCAATTAAAATATTGAATTTAGATATGCGGTTTATGGAATAAAATAGAGTTAAAATACATTAATAAACAGAGGAAATAAATATTATAGAGTAATTTAGAATAGGATGGTATAAAAATAATTTAGCGTGTCGATACATTCTTCGCGATACATTTTAAATTTTGTTATATATATAAATAAAATTGTACTTGTTTTTATAGTGACATTTACGAATCTGAGCATAAATCAATTGAATTTTGCCAATGCAGTGCATTTTTCATAACAAGTGCACCGAATGCAAACAGTGGAACTCCGAATACAACTTTAACTCTTTCAGGTAAAAAGTGTTTTTCTTACTAAAACGTTTCAATGATTGAATGAAAACATGACTTACAAAGAAATTTATTTGAAAATAAGTAAAATCTTTCCCTGACGTTCTTAATAAAACCAAACTTTTTTACAAATTTCTAGTGTCAATGTAGGATTTGTGGATTAAAATTAAGTAGGATACACAATATACAACTTCCGTTGAATGAATTACAAAATATTCAGCAAATACATAAACAGTTACCTTCATAATCTGTCTTTTTTATTTTCCTAAAAGTTAGAATGTAATTAATGGGTAAAGATAGAATTATAAATTTTAGTATTTTATGAAATAATGTAGAAACCAGTTTATTTTATGATTTTCTAAAAAATACATATAGAAGAATACTATTACTCGTGTCTAAAGTTTAAAAATAGTATCATATTTTAATATATTATCTTCATAATTTCCCAAAATAATGGAATATGAATTTAAAGCAATCGAATAAATATTTACAATTCATGAAACAATACAAAAATTTCTTACGCATATAATGATTACATTCCAAACAAATTTAAACATATCATGATTTTTTAAATGAAATATAAAATTTTAAATAAACTTGGAATGATGAAAACTGACTCTACTAAAATTGATAGAAAATTCTTTATCAAATGGTTTAGAAAATTTTGGAAAAATTTGTATTCATGAGTTGTATTTTAGTTATTTTTATGTTCGCTAACTAAACAGTTTCTTCTAATAATAGATTCCCTTCCAATAACAGAACTGAGGGTAATTAGTTTTCCACTCTCATTTTTACTCATATGCTCATTAAGAAGTTATGCAATTTCAAATAGGTTTTTACCTACAACTAAACGAAGCTTCTACAATTTCTTGTATTTAAATATTAAATAGAAAAAAATCTATTAAAAACTTGTTGTACAGGTGTATGAACCCTGTGCAGTGTCACATAGGGATAAAGGAAAATATACATAATTTCATATTTTACTACATTTAAACAGTTTGTTTAATTTATAATTTTATTTTATGTTCCGTAGGAATTATCATTGTGCACCTTATAAAAGTTAATTTTAACCGTTTTGTGCATTTTTCATCATATACAACATATGCCAAAAAATGCTATATATTACCACAAGTGCAATACATTTACACATTATAAGCCTTGTTTCACAACTGGTGTGACCTGAGGAATTAGCGGAGACTGATACTATCTAACGGATGGTCTTTTTATGCTAAATATTGTGAATTGTGCATTACAAAAATGTAGAAGTGTAAATCAAGCGTTAAATTTTAGATATATATTTTAATATTCATTTGTAGAAAGTACAATATTAAAAAGTGAATGTATGGCAGGGTAAAGCATGGATTTCCAATCATTAATACTGGTATACCAATACATTAAAATTTATATCTTTACAGTACCATCAATTTCCAAAGATAATCAGTGCTGTAGGAACTGATTTATAGGAGCAAAATTTGGCGTAAACGCCTTTCACCCCCCCCCCCCATTATTCCCAAAGAAGACTAAAAAAAGTAGCTCATATATAAAGTTGTGATATAAACAAGGGCACATTTTACAAATTTCGCAGAAGACAGTAGCGATTTCTTTCGTCTCGGTAAACAGAATTTCGTTAGTGCTTCTTTTTTAACCCTTTCCGGCGCGGAAATTATCGACTGACACCAGAATTTACAAAATAATTCATTAGAAAATGTAAACTTCCTTATTTTCTCGTACTTTATAAAAGGACAAAATCAATTAATTATTCTTGGTGCCGATGGTCAGTTTTGGAATTAAAATTAGGTGTCTTTTTTGTGGACACCAACCGCTAAAGGGTTAAATTTTTAAAGAACTCCACAGTGGGATAATAGAATATTTTTTCTTGTATCACAGCAGTGACATGTTTGTACACTAAACCAACATTTATGTATCTTAATAAAACAACATCGATTTTCTAGAACATCATTATCATACTTAAAACATCTTTGCGAGTGGGACATTAAATAAATACCATGTTTTTAAATGGGAAAAAAATGTCTTAAAAATCGGTCCTGTTTTATTAAGATAAATGTATGCTGGAAAAGTATAATAGCATAGCTATCAACTTTTACGCTTTTTTCCTACCACTAAACTTTTACAGGAAAATTTTGATTGTTAAATATCCGAAATCATATGACTCAATAATTCAAATATTTCTATTAATTTTTAGTGGTAGCAAAAAAGCGTAAAAATTGGCAGCTATGATAATAGGCTTTAATGAACGACTGTGCTCTAAAATCTTTTTCTTAAAAGCTATTTTTGGTGTAAAACAGTCAGACACACCCACACTCACACTTGTACAGTCGTGGAAAAAAAAAACGGAACACCCCCCACTAACTCTGCAACAAATTATAGTAGAAGGAAGTGACTGGTACCAAACGATTGGAAATAAAGTCTACTTTTAAGTGATGTATATAAAATTTGCTTAGGGGGCCATATACATATAAAAACACACCCAAACTTTGTTTTTTTCAATAGCAAGACCCAAATTTGACAACATATTTGAAATCTGTAGTTCAAACTATGCCTAGATACCAAATTTCATTAAATTCCTACGAATTAGTTTCTGAGAAATTAATTACTTTATAATGAGCATATTTAAGGGGCTGTATCCAAATTGAAGTTCGGTACTCGATTGTTGAAATGCTGCAGAATGTCACCTTTTAATGTATTATGTTTTACCGATATGACCATTTTACTCACTTAATAAGTTTCGGTTATTGTTATATGCTGTAAGATAATGTTTACAAGTGTTGAATTATCCGATTTTAACCCCTTGGGGACGAGCGACACGTATGCGTGACGCATAAGATGCTCAGAATCCTCGATTTTTCCCACCAGTTATTTTTTATTGCAAGCTTTGCCTTATTATATCTTAGCATTTCCACAATTCAATTAGACGAAAATTTCTGTTTTGAAAAACCGGTGGTAAATTATTAAAAATTCTGTAATAGACTCTCGTCACGAAGGGATTAAAAAAACCATAAGATTATTTGTAATTAAAATAGTCTTAGAATATGTAAATGTTATTGGAATTTTACAGGTGCTTTTATAATGCTTTTTCTCAGATTTTGCATCTATTTAACTCGCCTTTTCTATTGGCAGAAACGTGAATAATATTGACAGATACAAAATTTATAATTAAAAAAAATAGTATAAAGCAGCGTAATGAAACAAAGTAAAAATAACAAAAAGAAAATTGCAGATAAATTGTTTTTTAGTCTGAAAATAAATCCAGACAATGCTTTTTTTTAGTAGCGAGAGGGGGGGGGGGTGTCTTGTTTTGAGATATGTTCGCAGAATTTACATTCCGATTTATTTGAAGACCTAAAACTAAATTTATGTTATAAAGACATCTGAATAACTTTACATCCGTTATTCTCCTTCGGAATAGGAGTAATAATTCTATGATTCAACCTATTCTGGTAGTTCATTTGAAATTTTACAATTAACTCATTAATGCCTCCTGGCAAGAAAACTTGCCATATGACATTTATTATTTATTATTATTATTATTATTATTAGATTTTTTTGCACACTGCTAGCGATTGGGAAATAATCTTGCCTATCAGAAAACCATAAAAATAACTTGTAATTTTTTTTTCAATTAGCCTGTTTAATCGAATAGATTTAAATACGAAAGTTATAGAAGAAATATTGTAATTTTTTCTTCGCAATAAACTACCAATATAAACCTTACCTATTAATCCATGTTGAAACAGTTTGAAGAGACACTTGAAAATGCACAGCTATATAACGAAAACTTCTTCCAGCTTGCCACATGCCAATCATTTGGCCTTTCGTTGCTTCAGTTAATTGTGGGGCCATTTTGTTTCAGCATATACTCTACACATATGCATTTATAATAAACTTCACTTCAAATATATATACTGCAGAAAAAACAATATAGCTTTATTAGACTGGAAAAGAAGCTATAAATCCATTTAAAGGTAACAAAAATGATTAAGTTTTTTCTAAGGTAGAACTGATCATATTTTTCAAAAATGAGCTTTATTAATTTAAAAATAAAAGCGAAACTATTTTCCATAAATGAAAACATATATCTCATGCAAATACGTTTTACGTAATTTTAATGAAAATTTTTAAAGCAGACATTGAAAAAGTAAAAGAAATATATATATATATATATATATATATATATATATATATATATATATATATATATACTAATAAAGGCTCGGGTTCTGGTGCCTCGCTATCTTATATCTTACTACAATCCCAGGTCGTTGTCAGAGTTGTTTAACGTAAGATCACGAAGCATTGAAATACGGTTTACGCTTTGTTTATAGTGTAAGACAGACTTAATCTCTAAGTTTATCAAGTCACTATAATCCCAGCCTATGAGTATAATATTTTCTCAAAGAGGAATGAGAGCTCTCCGACCCGAATATCGATTCTTACCACTAAATTTTAATAGTATTCTCCAACGTAAAGAATTTCAGAAATTTTGTCCTTGAATAAGGTTGTAACAAATACTATTAAAATTTAGTGGTGTCTATCGGGATTTCGAGTCGGAGCGCTCCCATCCCTATTCAAACTATGCTTTAATGCACATCATAGACGGCCCCTTAAAGCAGCATTTTGTCGTTTTTTAAGCATAATTTGAAAACTACTTGGAAAAAAAATTGAAATTTTGAATACACATAAAGCAGGACATAATAAATATAAATCCATCAAAAAAATTGTATGTTGCAATTCATAATTTTTTCGAATATTAATTTCATAATTCATAATTCATATTATAAAATTTTAAAAATTACAAATTTGACGTAGTTACGTTTGGGTTTTTGAGTTTTATAACCAAACAAAACGTTAGCACATTAGGATTATAATTTCAGGAGATATTCATAAAAATATGAAAATGTAATTTAATATTAGAAGCTCTAAAATTTGAATGTTTATAACTCAAAAACTTATCATCCAAATGACTTAAAATTTTGTATCTAGGCATAGTGTGAACCGAAGATTTAAAATATCATGTCAAAAGTGGGTGTTGCCATTGAAAAAATTAAAGTTTAGACTGGTTTTAATATGTAGATGGCCCCTTAAGCAAATTTTAGATACATCACTTAAAAGTAGACTTTATTTCCAATCGTTTGGTACCAGTCACTTCCTTCTACTATAATTTGTTGCAGAGTTAGTGGGGGGTGTTCCGTTTTTTTTTTCCACGACTGTCCGTATGGATTCAGGGATAATGATTATTACAAATAACAAAATATGTTACCAGTTTTAATTAAACTTTCTAAATGCAGTATTAAAACTTTCGCATGATTTTAAATAACAAATTCTTATTTAACAACATTTATCTTGTTCAGAATGATAAGATAAATATTCAAATGTTAGTTTTGTCGACATTAAACTTTTGTCGATATTGGAAAACAATTTAAGCAAAAAACTGATAATACTTTCTTTAGTTTATTGTCTAGTGTTAAATTACTAAGCTTCATGAATATATTAAAATAAGTTTTAAAAGATTCGATGACGGTGTTTATAAATGTAGGTGTTATGTATGCGAAAATACTATCATAATCTATGATAGATGCATGAATTCAAATTAGCTAAGAGTGATTTTTTCGAATTTAAACTTAGAAACAAAACAAGAACGAAAAGACAGGATTTCAGGCATATATTATAAAAAATGTTCCAACACTAACAGCATATTATTAAAAAAAATTAACTTTTTCAAACTGTGAAATGAGATACCTAAAGAAGCAATTTTAATAAAATGCACATCAAATGATTTTCCCTCCATAAACCATAATGTAACGAAATTATTTTATATGTCCCTGTGAACAAACTTTTAATGCTACACACTTCATTTAAAATATCCAACATTTTATATTTATAGTAAAGCTAATTTACATATAAAAATTACATGTTCACAGTTTCCAAACTGCAACATTTAAAAAATATATATATATACTTTGGAGCAGAAAATTGGTCCAATTAAATGCGTCTTGCTTATCACTGTTTTCGTTTAAAAAAGGCTGGAGGATGACGAGTATGCATGTCAATCGAAGTGTATTTACCCGATTTAGAGGACAGACTGACACACAAACAGAAGTCATCAACAAGTTTTCTATTACAGTGACCTCTCACTTATACGCGATGTTCAGTAATTACTTTTTCATACCACTATTTTCAAATAGTAATATTCGATTTATAAATTCTGCGATTTAAACAGGCCAAAATTAACTTTAAAAAACTGTTGCTGAAAAATAATTCCCGTGTATCGCGTATAAGTGAGTGGCCACTGTAGTAGAAAAGTGTGTTAGATATTTTCAAGCCTCGGAACGGTTTCTTTTTGGCCACCACTCATTTTTTTAAAATTATTTTCCTGGCAGATTACTACAACAATTGCAAGAAAATATTCTCCATGATGTGAATTTCTACGACCTTTGCAAGATCAATCTAAAACGAAAACTTTCGTAAGGAAACAGTGGTAGTCAAAATTTGGATTTAGTCTGTATTAAAAGTAACCGCTCCGATGCTTGTACTTTCAGTATTGTTTAAGCATGGCTGCCAACCTCTACGTTTGTTAAAGCAAAATAAACACATTCGAGCGAGAAATTTTACTTCTAAAATTAAAAAAAATATATTTGCCACCCTTCATTTAAGAAGCGCAGCACACTTTTTATTAAATGCACTTTTTTGGTTCTTAACAGGTTTCTGTGATTTTAAAAAGCGTAGAAACAGGCAGCTAGGTATGACACATATCAAGAATTTCTGACAACGTAAACACGGGCCACATATATATCACTAAAGTAGAGTTTCTTCACCTTATTTAATCACAGAAATTGAATTAACTTTCTGCTATTATATAGGATGAATACTTCTCTAGAATTTTCCTGGTAGTTCTGAGGTCTGAGGATGCGTTGTTAGAAACCGCTGACGTGTATGATGCTCTAAATAAATTCAGTATTAAGTCAGGTGACAGAGCGGTTTCTTTTTAGGCCATTTCTATTTCAAAACATGATCTTCGTGCTAAATCTCTACAGCATTTGCATGGAAAATTAACTACGAATTGAGTAACTACATTATTTGTAAGATAAATGGAAAATGAAAATTAATGTTTGGAAAGAGAAGTGGTACAAAACTCGACAGCTCCGACTCCTTTAACCCTTTCCGGCACAGACAAAGTCTGTTCGTATAATGAGAAATTACTGACTGACATCGAAATTTACAAACGACTTTTTTAGAAAATAAGAGCTCTTTATTTTTAGCTTTCATTGTAGAAAGAAAATTTTATTAAATATTCTTGGTGTCAAATGTAAGTTTGGAATTAAAATTAGGTGTGCCCGGTGTCGGACCACTGTGCCGGAACGGGTTAAGGTACCGTAATTTCCGGTGTATAATCCGCAGCTCAAAGAGTCGTTTTTCAACCCAGAAATTTTATTCAATAATTTTAGTTAAATATTTACAGCGATCTTTTAATTTACATTTTATAAAATAATATTTCTGGGTCGAAAAACGACTCTTTGAGCTGCGGATTATACGCCGAAAATTACGGTACATTCAAAATCACTAGTCGAGACATAATAAGGTTCATTTTTATCCTTTTTATTGTAAATGTATGACATTTCCGTAAATATGTAATGCTTATTTTTTAAATGCATATGTGATATACCTTGCATTAATGGGAGATTATAAATCCTTGTAAAAAAAAATTCCATATTTGGTTTTTGCCTTTTCCGTGTTTTTCAAGTGTGTAGATTGTTGCCTTAAAGCGGTTTCGTAATATTCCAATTTCTTTACAAGCTTTTTTGCTTGTTGAACGTAACGATGCAGCAGCCAAAAAGCTCGCAGTTTATTGCTTCACAAAACCATTTCGAAAAAAAGCAGGCTGAAAATGCGTCTGAAAACCTTGTCAAAACCCATATAAAAAAAAAACCATGTCGAAACTCATATTTCAGAATTAGGCGACCATTTTTCTAGAGAATTATTCGACTGATTTTCTACAGTTTTTTGAAAAGAAACGTACCGTATATACTCGCGTATAAGGGGACTCTCATATTCAAGATGAAAACAGGTTAAATACCAGTTATTAATAATGGTTTTCTACGCCATAAACAATTTAGTATTAAATGAGATTAAACAAGGTGTAGAAAATCAATCTGAATTACTGGTGTCAAACCCGTTTTCCTCACGAATTTGGGTGTAGGCTTATGCGTGTGTATATACGATACGGTATTCGTTTTTGCTGGAACTTATACAAACATAAAGGAATATTTTTCATTGATTAAATATATTTGTGAACTCCCAAAAAAGAAAAAAAGTAACAAAATGTCCCTTTTTTTTCAAATGACTGCAATTTTGTCATAAATCGACTTTTTAAACTAAATGTTGGAATAACATAGCTGTCAACGTTTACGCTTTTCTCCTACCACTAAAACTTTACAGTAAATTTTATGTTATTAAATTGCTAAAATCATGTGATTAATTAAGTAAATATTTTCTGTTAATTTTTAGTGGTAACAAAAAAGCATAAAAGTTGGCAGGTATGGTAAAAGCCCAAGAGAATTTAATGTACTTTCATAATTTGACGAGCACATTTGTTTCAAATGCTTGTGACCGGAGAGAAACGATCACCTGTCTTGAAGTGCCTTGCGCACACATTACAAATAAATGTATCATGTGTATAACAGATTTATGCGGATGTCAGAAAATCGCATATGAAAGGATCCTATAGTAATTTAAAAATTTCCATTTGCGAAAACTGGCTGTATTGAAACACGCCTATGATACGACAAAATGATTAAATAAGGAGAAAAAAATATCATAAGATTTGTTTAAAACTAATTAAAAGTAGGTTTCTCATTACATAACAGACAATGTTTTAGGTTGTAAAATTTTTTATGATATTTTAATCTAATCTTCCTGGTATTTCGAATCCTCAGGTATCATGAGTTTACTTCCGTCAAGTTAATCATATGCAACTCATGAAATTATTCAAAATTTTCTTTTTTAAATGATAATGAATGTTTTACAAACTAATTTAAAATATATTATACTAATTTATATGGAAATAGAAACATTGAAATATATTTATTTTTAATGAAAACTGATTCCATTAATATCGCTCAAATATTCGTTCTAAAAATTAATTGAAGTCAGAAATAAAAATTTTCTTTCATAAATTGTCCGCTCTGCTCGCTTTTAAAGTAAAGCTCTAAAACAATACATTTAGTTTTAATAATGCAAATGAACACAAACAGTTTCCTTTTATCATTTTTATTCCTGCATAAATTTTGAAGTTTTGAAGTTTCAGATTTTTTTTTACTAATCAAAAATAAACAATACATTTTAAATTTTAGAAAGATTGAATATTTTTAGAAATATTTGAAAAACTTTTTAAAAATATATAGCGAACTGAAGGATGGGTTCTAACAAATAAGTTGCTTTACAGGGGTACGTTATAATAGTTTTATTTATAGTTTTCGTTACAAAAATTGAATCTTGACTATCTCGAAATCTGCATTTTGTTTGCTACATTGTTTACATCCGAACATTTCATATACTGAAGTGCCAAGATACCGCTATTAAGACTTTTTTTGCCTCATCAGCGTCCGAAAGATTTTGCCCTCAAAGCTGGTATACGCAAAGCCATTATACAAGGTGTTTCAAAAATGACTGGTATATTTGAAAAATCAATAAAAACTAAACGGGCAGCGATAGAAATACACCGTTTTTTGCAATATGATTGGGACAACAGTAAATTTTCAGGCAGACAAACTTTCGAAATTAATTACAATTTTCAACAACACATGTCGCTGCAGTCTGGAAAAATCTAAACCACGATATTTTCCACGTATCCACCATGCGCAGCAATAATATGGCGTAGTCTCTGCACGAAATTACCAGAAACATTTGTAAATCTGTGACTTCTTTCTGTGGGGACACTTGAAAGACCAGGTGTACCGCCACAATGAAACAATTGAACAACTGAAGCAGTACATCTCTTCTACATGTGAAGCAGGACCTGACACGTTTACAAAGGTTTCTGGTAATTTCGTTCAGAGACTACGCCATATTATTGCTGCGCATGGTGGATATGTGGAAAATATCATGGTTTAGATCTTTCCAGACTGCAGCGCCATCTCTTGTTGAAAATTGTAACTAATTTCTAAAGTTTGTCTGCATGAAATTTACTGTTGTCCCAAGCATATTGCAACAAACGGTGTATCTCTATCGCTGCCCGTTTAGTTTTTATTGATTTTTCAAATATACCAGTCATTTTTGAAACACCCTGTATATTAAGCCTGAACTGATTAATGGAAGAAAGGATCAGAGTCCATAAGCCGTGTTTTTGGCCCATGAAATAGACTAAAACTCGATTTTGTTATACTGACTTCCCTTTTTAATATTAGAAGGTTTTTCCTGTACGATTTCAACAATGGTTTTTGCATTTTGTTTGGATTTATATGACTTACACAAGCTCAAAGTTCGTATTATTCGTACCGTAATTTCCGGCGTATAAGCCGCAGCTCAAAGAGTCGTTTTTCGACCCAGAAATATTATTTTATAAAATGTAACTTAAAAGATCGCTGTAAATATTTAACTACAATTATTGAATAAAATTTCTGGGTCGAAAAACGACTCTTTGAGCTGCGGCTTATACGCCGGAAATTACGGTAGTTTTTTATGAAAAATACGCAATTTCTCCTAATTTTAACTCAATTATTTATATGAGCGCAATCGTGGAACACTTTCTTCTTTACATATATTATAAAATACATCAAAATGTACAATATATGTAAAAATAAAAGTGTTTCAAAGCTGCGCTCATAGTAAAATATTAAAAAATATATTAAAATTTGAGGTAAAATTAGGAGAAATTGCTAATTTTTATCAAAAACTACGAATAATACGGACTACGAGCTTCTGTAATTTACATGAATCTGAACAAAACGCAAAAAATATTGTTGCAATCGTACAGGATAAACCTTCTAATATTAAAAAGTGAAATAATTAAGTCAGTATAACAAAATCGAATTTTAGTCTTATTCCATGGGCCAAAAACACGGCTTATGGACCTTGATCCTTTCTCAAGTTCAAAATAATGCTCACTTACGACTGGGAGTCTTTTTTCATGCTGGAATACGAAAAGCTGAAACCAGAAAAATCACAAAAAGAAATTGTACGATATTAATACAAATAATAATGTAAAGTTAGATTAAGCGTAAACTATCGTTTCTCTGTGAGATTCATGCATTGGTATGAAACCTATGAATTACTCGTAGTTATTCTCACGGACTTAAGCTTCGACAATTCGCCGCAGGAGGTGAAAGTGACGTTCGTATTCGCAAACAAAATTTACATATTGTTCGTCAGCAGCGCATTTAAGTTTTGACTACCTTCCGCGGGAGAGGAAATTAGCGCTAGTGTGAGCTAAAAAATTTAACTCGTAATGCAGGCGCTCTCAGTATAATCGCTCTGAGTACACGGTACGTGCTGCGTCGGACTAGAGTCCGGTATCTGTCGGTTTCACCGATTTTACTTGAACCAGTCACTCGTGGTTCAAATTGTTAGGTCTTGTTAATGCTAAAGTTTTTCGGGGTGGGTCAGGTTTACTTTAAACGTTTCAGATTCGTTTTGAGTTTTGATTCTATCAGGTTTTGCCGAGTTTTCAAAAGAATGCCTCAAATATTTTGTAATGGGAAAAAAAATGTATATATCAAGATTAATGGAATGTATGTATGTTCACAGATAAATGTGTGTTTGGGATATAATTGTACGCTGTTTTTATATAATAGTATTAAAATAAGCATTAATAATCTTTCACTTCGGGTTATATTTCGGGTTCAGGTCGCTTTCGGTTTTGCATCGGGTTTTGTGTTGATTTTAAGCAGCATTTTGGGGTTCGGGTCGTAGTCAACTCCACCGTTGCAGGACTCTAGTTCAAACTCGGGTATTGCTAACCGAGCAGATACTTTCGTGGTTTTCTGATAATCCGAGTAAATACGGGTTAAGTCTCTTAGAACGAATACCCCCACTCCTTATATTGGGCAATGCCCCTCGGTATATATCGCTTGTGTATATAATCACTGTTAGAAACACAACCACCACCTAAAAGGTTTAAGTGAGGAAATGATAGCATTCTCTTTCGTTTATTGCCTTTTGATAAAACATTCAGCCTCTTGAATATATTAAAATATATTTCAAGAATTTCGAAAAAAAGTGTTTTTGAAAGTTATTCTTTTGAATAAGCAAAATGTAATTATACGTTTTTTATTTATTCATATATGCAAAATAGAGACGAATGGAAGTAGTTTTCAAATCTAAGTTTGTGAAGGAAAATGATTATTCGAAGATGAATAATAAATGTGATCGTTTTGGTATTATATATTACGCATGAATATCTCGAGAAAATTCAGTATAAATGCAAATGATAATACATAAATGCATAGAAAAACCTAATGCGATAATCTATGGGTTAACATATTTCATATGCTATAAGTCCGCAATATATAACAAAGTTTATCTCGATACATTTGGAGAACTTTTTATTTGTTAAAGTTCATTTACTTTAGTATATTTTTTATTTAAATATATTAGAAAACATATTAAGATAATGATAAACGAAATGGCTTAGCATTAAAAATATATCTTTTTATAATCTGTAATATTGTATTTAAATTTTTAAATTATTATTTATTTGTTGTTAGTATTACTGTTCAACATTTTACAAAAAAATTATATGTGATATTATCTTTATTAACTAGATACGAAAACATTACTTTTCAATCTGTATTCGATGATTTTAAAATGATGAAAATTTTGCATTTTTATCATGATCACTAACATGCATGTATTTCATGTATTTCTCATTTATTCCGAAAATCCGAACTCGTACTAGAAATTCTGATTACCGTAGTGTCCGTTATATAAGCCGCGGCTCAAATGATTCTGTTTCCGACCAAAAAGTATATTTAATATAATATAACATATTTGTGCATGGAACTTATTTGAGATTTTTTAATAAATAAAATTTCTGGTTCGTAACAGAATTTTTTTAGCTGCGGCTTATACACCGGAAATTGCGGTATTAATTTTTCCTTTATTTAATGACAGACCTTTCGTAATTACTTAAAGTAAAAATTCTTCATTCGGAATGTTTTATTTCGGAATTTCTGAATAAAAAAAGAAATTCCTATAAGCACACATATATGAGTATATAATGCAAATGGGTTAAAAATTATGTAATAAAAATATACTTTTTTTCAAAAGTATCATATCGTATTTCCGTTTTTTTCGTATTTATTGCTAGTATTACTGTGCAATATGTCACAAATAATTATATATAATCTTTCCTTTTTAACCGGATACCGAATAACCACTTTTAAATCTGCATTAGATGAACTTAAAATGATGAACTATCTGTAGCTATATATCTATAGCTGAAAAATTTTATTTAAAATAATTGTGGTTTTAATGATTGTAAAAAAATACAATTGTTTCTTTATTTAGAACAATATAATATAACAATCAAAGAAAATATACAGCTACCTCTTCCCTGTTACACAAGATTCTGAAAATCGCCACTTCTCTTCAGAAACAAATATATTTTCAATATTGAATAAAGCATTTATACAGACAAAATTTTTTATGCTGTCACTGATTTTAAACAAGATGCGTACAAGTCTTGGAATTTCCCAGGAATCTGGCACCAATATTTCTGATTGGAAATTTTCTTTTTAATATTTATATTGAAATCTTTGCAATAAATTTACTGAATTATAAAATGTGTACGGTTTTCTTTGGATAGGTCGAAAAATTTTATTAACAAAAATGTGGTTTTAATGATTGTGAAAAAATACAATTGTTTCTTAATCTAGAAAAATATAATATAACAATTAACGGAAATATATACAACTTCCCTGTTACAAATAATTCCGAAAATCGCCACTTTTCTTTTGAAATCTCAAAAACCAATATATTTTCGAGATTTAATAAAACATTTATAAAGACAAAATATCTTTTGATGTCACTGATTTTCGAAAACCTGTTCGAGTAGTTTTCATATTGTATATATTAAACAATGATCTTAACCTGGAATATAGGTTTTCCATTTGCAATGAATTTTCGAGTAAACATTTCCCTGTTCAACAAACAGTCTTTACTGACAAATATGATAATATAAATATAACAACATTAATATAAACATTAAATCAATAGTATTTTGTTTGTATATTTTCAATTACGCAACTGGAAATGTTTAATTGAGAATTTGAAATAGAAGCATTTAAAATCGAAAATATATTTGTTTCTGAAGTTTTTAAAGATGAAGAACGCATTTCTTAGTCATGGGTAATTCGAAGATAATATTGTATATTTTAGTTCGTGGCTATTATATATTTTCACTTTCTTTTTTCCAGGGTACGCATCCTGTTAGTTATATTTGTGCATCTTATAATTCTATTAATTAAGACATAATACTGGTATTTAAAAACAATTTATGTGTAAAGTTGTACATATTGTAGAAAATCTCTCAAAATACCAATAAATATACACATTGTAATTGGAAATAAAACTATAATTTACATAATGATTCTTCTAGCATATTTTATAAAATTAGGGAAAGATACTTTAGAAGATAAAATTTTCATTAATACATAATTTAAGGCATAACAATTTGACATAACTTTGGAAATATTACCTAAATGCTGGGCTGTGTTCTGAACATGTTCAGCATGTACAAACTATCACCAGAAATTTCGAATAGTAATTTTCGCATTATATATCTGAGATTAACCCCTTAACTGTGGGAGGTATTTTGACAGCATAAACTAAAAATAGCCACGATACACCACTTTTTCCGAAATAAAATATTTGCTTTGTGTAATCGAAAATGGTCTGCCGATTGATAAAGCGAAGATTGCGTTAAAAAAATTACTGGTGTGCAAAAGCTTTTAGTAACAAAACAAGCAAACTGTTCTTGCCCGAACTGAGCTCGGGCTACACAGTTAAGGGGTTAATAAGGCGAAAATGGTTATATTCTAATTCACAGATGTAAATTTGCACATGCCGCGGGTAGTATTTTGGCCACTTTCTTAACTCAGTTTTTTATTATTATTTTTTTTTATTGCCACCAGTATATTGAGAAAATAAAATTCGTTTTATTTAACGACAGATGGAATAAGGCGAAAACAGGGCGACTAATACCATTTCAAAAAAATGCCTCCATGTAAGCAATCTGAATATAAAAAAATAGCCTACTCGCAACACTGGCCGTGGGTTTCAGTATACGACTCTGACTACATGACATTAATTTTACATAGCCTAATATTTTGATTTCCTTAACACACTTGCATCTTTAGCACATGCAAGCGTCCTTTTGCAGAATTTAATTTTTAATCAGAATTCTAAATAGATACTGAAAGTTCCGAAAGAAGATATTTTCTTACACATAGGGTGTCCCAAAAATGACTGATGGATTTTGAAATTCAATAACTTGCAAACGGTGAGATATATTTCAAAAAAATTGCGGGAAGATTATGTAAGATTTCAGGAGTTTTTTTTTTTTTTTTTTTTTTTTTCTTTTTTTTACTGTGATTCTTGATTTTACTGCGAATTTCAAACCACAGATGGCGCTCAATCGAGCCAGAACCTGACGTCACTCAGCATTGATTCACCCCTACGCGCTGACAAAAATGGCGGCTATCGCAGGCGGATTTATTTTTCAGCGTTTATACAGTCTCTCGAAATTCAACACCAATAATATCTAAAAGTTATTTTTGACCTATTTGATCTCCGAAAAACAAGGCGAAGAAAACATTTAGAAATTATTGGCGTGGAATTTCGAGGGACCGCTCAAACGGTAAACAAAAAAATCCGCCTGCGACAGCCGCCATTTTTGTCAGCGCGCAGGCCTTGCATTCAGAGGGAGGTGATTGAAGCACCTAAGGCTCCTCTGATAATAAGGGCTCTAGATACACCGCCCCCTGAATACTAGGACTATCCGCTGACAAAATGGTGGCTGCCACAGCCGAATTTTCTTTTTGCGTTTGAGCGGTCCCTCAAACTTCACCTCCAATAATTTCTAAAAGTTTTCTTCTCCTAGTTTTTCTGAAATCAAAAAAGTAAAAGAAAACTTTTAGATATTATTGGTGTTGAAGTTCGAGGGATCGCACAAAAGCTGAAAAAAGAAAAAAAAATTCGCCTACGGCAGCCGCCATTTTTGTCATCGCGCAGGCCTAGTATTCAAGGGGTAGTGCATCAACGCTGACTGGCGTCAGTTTCGGCCTCGACTGAGCGCCAATCGATGTCAGCGCCATCTATTGTTTGAAATTTGAACTTAAATCTAGAATCACAGTATAAAAACTCTTCAAATCATACATAACTCTCCTGCAAGAACTTTTTTTTAATAAAAAGTCCTCAAGTTATTGAACTTTAAAATCCATCAGTCATTTTTGGGACACCCGGTACTTTATGTAATCAGGAAACGTCTGTCCTTAAATAAATCAAAAATTACAATAAATATTTTTTTGGTGTGAATTCGGAATTTCTAAACCCTCCCCCCCCCCCCCTCCAAAAAGAATAAAAAGAAATAAAAGAAATAAATAGATAAATAAATAAAATAAAAAAATAAAATGTACACTTCGGATGAAAATAGATTAATATCTTCAATAAAAGACTTATATCATCACCAAAACATTTTGCCATATTTTAGAATTAAAGGTGGTAGACGGCAGGTGCTGGGTTCAAACCCCTGTCGTGTTAGTCGACCTAACAGTTCGGAACTTTTCTTTTTTTTTATTCGAACCTTGCTGTAAATACGGGTCAGGATCCCTTAGAAAGACTCCCACGAAGGGTACTTCCCCCTAGGGCCTATACCCGTCGTGTAGATAATCGGCCGTCATAAAATCAACCAACCAACCATATTCTGGAAATTAAGATACCAATTTAAAAAATAACAAAATAACAAAATAAAATAAAATAAACCTAGTTTGATATTGGCAAACAGTTTAAACGAGTAACTGATAACATTCTTTTTAAATTATTGCCTAGTGATAAATATCACAAGTTCTTTAATGTATTTAAATATGTTTTAAGAATTTCAAAGAAAGTATTATTGAAAGTTGTTACTAAAGCTCAAGATATAATCCTTTGACATCATTCATGAATTCAACACATGCATGATTGCAAGTAGTTTTCAAATATAAGTTTCCGACAAAAACAGATCTTTCAAAAAAATATTATTGCTTCAATATTATATATTTTGAAAAATATTTCCAGAAAATTTAATATAATGCAAATGGAAATTCACTAATCTGAGAGAAAAAAAAAGTCTCATAAAGCATGTGTAATTCATTAATATGTCATAAAAATTAACTGGGTATAATTGTTGAATTTTTTTTCATTTTTAAAGAATTTTTGTTTGTTTGTTTGTTTCATATTTCAGTACAATATCGTAAAGAATATTTTTATATGTTCTATTTTATTTCAATCAGTTTTTTCCAATTAACTGTTCACTGTTTGACTCATCACTTTGGAATTTTTCCCTTTTCACTGGATACCAAATATATATATATATATATATATATATATATATGTTCGCAAAGCCTTCCTTTGAAAAATTTAGAAAAAAAAATAAAAATAGAAATTTAATAAATCCTAATTTTTCTACCAGTTCAAAGTAAAATTCGAAATATTACCAACATTTTTAAGTTTTGTATAGCCAAGGGATTTCCAACAACTCAACCACGAGCGGCAGAGCAAAAATATTTTACCTAAAGTAATATTTGCATAATTTAATATGCGAGAGTTAATTAAGTTTCGGCGATTAATAGCACATACATAAATAGTACAATAAAGTGTGATGTCTCCGCACGTGTTTATTTTATAAATATGATTTAAAAGCAGAATTTAAATTGAACCGTTTAGAAGAAAATACACCATCGATCGATCGACGCAGTGGTATTTCACGTGTAGCCTAAAAGACATGCTTTGTTATATGGTATTAAATAATATTTTATTCGTATTCAATTTATTTTTCTTTGTCCCATGTTTTTTCCCGAAGCGGATGACGCGCTCCTGTAATGCAGTTAAAATGCGATTGTTATTTTTCTCTCACACGTGCCTTTTGATATCTTCTGATGTATAATTTAAGTATTGTCCGGAGTAAGTGCCTAAATCATGCATCAGAGTGCCCTGAATCACATAAAATAACAGTAATTAAACATTAGCAACAAGAGCTTTAAGGTATTGCAGCACGGAAGAAATATTTATAAGAGAAATATAAACAATTTTCGCAGATCTACAGAGAAATGTCTACCCTCGCCGCTGGATTTGACAAGTTTTTTTCGAGTTGATGCATTCGACCGCTATGACCTTTCCTACATATGAACGTCTGATGAATAAATCTTACGTATCTATTCCTTATTACAGATGCTCTTCAGAAAAAATATCTCAGCACTCCTCAAGTCATTCAATATACAAACAGCTTTTGTCAGCACAGAGACAATTGCAAAATCTTCTGTGTAGATTCAAGTACAGCTATCCGTTTGAACAATAGAAAGACCTTGTTTACAGAATTTCATGTAAAATCTGTGATGCAGTATACATTTGTAAAACTCGTCGCAACCTATTAACACGAATCAGAGAACGTAAACATTCATTCAAATCTAAGAACCCAAATTCGAAAATAATTTTATATGCAATAGAAAGTGACAATTTACGTGACTTACGAAAATTACGATTGTTGAATAGAATCGTAATGTTTACAGAGGTCGAATTTTCCTAAAATCATGGCACACGCATTCAGCAGCTAATCCAATAAATGAAGCTGGAAATATTCCAGCTAAATTTTCTACTCTTTTAAAATTTAAACTTTAAATTTAATTGTAATGCCGTAATTTCGCGCGTATACGCCGCACCTCAAACAATTCGATTTCCTACCAGAATTTATTTTAAATGAAATGTGACTTGTTTCTGCTTAGCACTTATTTGACTTCTTATTTTCAATAACATTTCCGGTTTGAAAAAGACTTAACTATGCCGCGGCGCATACGCGCGAAATTACGGTAGTTGTTTTGATGCAGGTGAGAGTAAAGAGGTTCTAAAGAGTAAGTTGGTTTTTGGCATCTTCAGTGATTGTGTGTAAATTGTACTGAAGAGGGGTGGTGTTTCCCCACGAAACGTTTACAATTGTTTCAAATGATTTTTGGAAAAGTCTATTTTAATTAGAAAAAGTGTCTGTAATAAAAGTAATCTTATTTTTAAATTTATATTAATCAGACGTAAAGTTTGTACATTTTAATTTAATTTTAATTCAGCATGCATTGTTTGGGTCAAAATTACTAGCGGTTTTGCAACAAAGAATACGTTTCTGCCAAGCATATCAAATTGTTGACGAAGTCGCTTATGATTGTCATCAACCATTGGCATGAACACTGACTGCGTAAGAAGAATATATATAGTCAGAGCTCCCAAATGGTCCGCCAACTGAATACCAACATTTTTTAACAGAAACTTTCATGGTAGGTTTCTACAACATTTCCACTAAAATTTACCTCCGACGGTGGTTTCTGCAAAATTTGCAAGAAATATCTAAAAAAAAAATATATTTTTTTTATGAAAATACCGGTACGCTAAAAGTGGACCATTTGGGAACACTGTATAGTAGAAAAATCCATATAGAAGAAAAAAAAACCGCAATGCACATCAAATAAATTTGAATAAGAAACCAACAATTTCACAGACCTGCAGAATAAAATACAATTATATATATATATATATATATATATTTTTTTTCCACAATTTCGAGTCGTTCCATTATTGTTTGATATGCTGAGTTCGGAAATACGAAACTTTTCCTCCTATCAAATCGGGTTTCTTGCTTCATTCGGTTGAATTTTCAGGAAAATAACACAGAATCTGTAGCAGAGTAAAAATATATATACATGGTGATTCATAAGTAAATATACAACTTCCAGATGCTTTAAACAGGAACAGTTTAAGGCACGTTCCCCAAATGCAAACCGTAAGGTTGGTGTACTCATAAACATGTCAGCACTAAATTTTAATAGTATTCTTCCCCCTGGTTGACAGTTTTGCCTTTTTTTTTTCAGAAATTTCGAATCCATACCAGATATTTCATGTCAACACTAAATTTTAATAGTATTCTTCCCGCTGGTTGCCAGTTTTGCCTCTTTTTTTTCAGAAATTTCGAATCCATACCAGATATTTCATGTCAACACTAAATTTTAATAGTATTCTTCCCGCGGTTGCCAGTTTTGCTTCTTTTTTTCAGAAATTTCGAATCCATACCAGATATTTCAACTAGAAACTTTTGCTTTATTTAATGACAGACATTTCGTGGTTACTTAAGAGTAAAAATTTATTTCTTAAAATTTCCGGTATAAACTCGGCATCTCTGAATAAGGAAGTAAACCTAACTGTCAACGCAGTTCTTCACGGAAAAATATTTAGTATTTTCACTAGGCGAAGAATTCAATTAAAATTTTGTGTTGACAATTGGCCCATTTTTAAAAGTAATGGAAAATTCATTTTTTCATATTCGATAGTTTGATATGGTAGTGTTATAGGCGATAGCTAGCGTGTTACGCGAATATTATTAAAAATGGCTGCGTCTGCAGTGGAGAAGGCATTTTGCGTTCTTGAACTGAGCAAAACGGAATCTGTCACCATTGTGCAACGGCATTTTCGATCACGATTTGGGAAAGAACCTATAACGAGAAAAACAGTCAGAAATGTTCTATTTGAGCAACCTTTGTCACATGACACACATCAAACCGTTAATGAATTTTTTGTCCACTTTGCACAAACAGCCCGTAGTTTTGATTTTTTTTAAACCAATCATAAATCAATTTTCCGGTTAGAGGTTCTTTTTTAAATCGTGTTAAATATGCCGTTGCACAATGGTGACAGATTCCGTTTTGCTCAATTCAAGAACACAAAATGTCTTCTCCACTGCAGACGCAGTAATTTTTATTGATATTCGCACGACACCCTAGATTTCGCCTATATCACTTGGCATAGCAGCGGGGAGAAAATGTATGAGTACTCCTACCCTATTGCTTGCATTTGGGGAAGGTAACTTAAACTGTTCTTATTTTACAGCATCTGGAAATTGTTTACTTACTTACGAATCACCCTATATATCGAAAGAAAAACGATTAATAAATAAGATGTATCTTACATTTTATTTAATAGTTATGTTAGTCGAAGTTGCCACAAGTTAACTATCACTATAATGTATTTTCTTCCTCTCGTAGAAAGATCAGATTTTTTTTTTTCTTATGGAATTTAACTTTTTTTAATCTGCTTATGAAAGACTATGAAAAAGCGGAGTTTTAATTTTTAAATATCATTAAAAGTTAATTCTGGTGAGTTTTGTTACATTAATGAAACCGAAATTTTTAACTGCGAGAGACTTTAATTCCATTTTCCATATAATTATTTTTTCGCAGAGACATTTTTTCTAATGACATATTTCTTAAATTTCTACAAACTTCAATTTGTTAATGAAGTAGTTTCAATTCAAAGAAAATCATCCTTTCATTTCTTTGAAAACTTGGAATTTAAGTAATTTTAGAAAGAACTACTAAAAACTGTTTTATCATCACGTCATGAGTATATTCAATATTTTTTCATATTGCTTGCGATTTCATATTATAAGAAAATAATCATGTTTACATGAAATTCAGGAGAAATATTTGAAGGTTTGTAAAAATTTCTACTTGTTATTATTGTTATTTTAAACTTTAAAAAGTCTATTTTAATACGTTTCGAGAAATTTTTCGAACATATACATTTTATCATACGTATATTAAAAAGAAATAATACATAAAAACAATCTAATAAAGGCAAATAGTTTATGAAAATTTGTAAGTCTCTTTGATCTTTCCGTCTGGAAATACATTTCTTTTTAAAAAAACTTTATCCAATGAATGTATTAAATTATTTACTTTTACCAAAAAGAAAAAAAAACTTAAAATGAATTAGAGAAAAATATATTTGAGTAATTTGAAATTTGTTTTTCTAAAGCAAAGGAAAAATTTAGCAGATATTGAAAAAATAATATTGGATCACAGTTTACGCACAAAAAAAATAACATATTGGTGTAACATTTACCGTAATTTCGCGTGTATGCGCCGCGGCTTAGTTAAATCTTTTTCAAACCGGAAATTTTATTGAGAATAAGAAGTCAAATAAGTGCTAAGCAGAAGTACGTCATATTTCAAAAATAAATTCTGGTAGGAAATCGAATTGTTTGAGGTGCGGCGTATACGCGCGAAATTACGGCAGACCCTTGTCCAACAGTGTTGCCAGTCGGCTATTTTTTTTTTTTTTTTTTTTTTTTTAACTCAGATAGTTTGATTTCCATCACTTCTTTAAAATAGTATAATTCGCCTACTTTGCCCCTTATTTAATATGTCATTAAGTAATACTAATATTTTAACTTTAAAAAAGTGGTGGCAATCAAACAATCTAAAAAATATAAAGTACCGAACTGGCAAAACTTCTCAGCAATAGCAGCTTCAGCTATAGTTTCTTTTCGTTTTTGCTTTTCTTTTTTTATGTTTATGTTTATTATAAATAAACAGCGGAAACTTTAAAATGCATTCTCAATTCATTCATGTGAAATAAAAATTTAAAAATAAGTCATGTCATTAAATAATACTAATATTTTAACTTTAAAAAAGTGGTGGCAAACAAACAACCTAAAACATATAAAGTACCGAACTAGCAACACTGCTCAGCATTAGAATCTTCAGCTATAGTTTCGTTTCGTTTTTTCTTTTATTTTTTTTTATGTTTATGTTTATTATAAATAAACAGCGGAAACTTTAAAATGCATTCTCAATTCATTTCATGTAAAATAAAAATTTTTAAAAAAGTACCAAATTATACTAATATCGGCAATATACATATGCAAAAGAATAAAATCCTTTGTAGTACAAGTAAGTAAAAGCGAGTATTTCATTTAAAAAAAAGAAATAAATAAATAAAAGAAAATCTAATTTTAGAAGAAAATTGGATGTCATTGTTGGCTATTCCAAAGGATTTATTTTTTCAGTTTTGTAACTGTAATTTTAATTTACGTATTTTAATATTCTTACCTTTTTAAAAAAGACATTAATATTAAAAATTTATTTTTTAAATAATTTTAATCTTAAAAAAAGTTTTTCTAAAATTTTTATACTTAGTTTAAAACATTATTTTATTACAGTTCCTAGCATATTTTTTTAACACTTTAACTGAAACATATTAATCAGCCAAAAACATCATGAATTATTAAAATAAGCATGTTATTTAAATTAATTTCATTATCATTTTGAGACATAGTTTTCTTTTGAAAATAATTAATTGTGAAAACATGTTTTAAAGCTGGAAAATTGTTTATCATAATTAACAGTTTATGGCCTTAGGTAAGAAAAATAACTACAAAAGAAAAAAAAAATTATTAATTTTTTTTTACTTATAAATGTTAAAAGCTTTGTACTAATTCTGAGAATATTTATTTTTACTTTTTTACATTTAACTAATTTATCAGTTAATTTCCTCTATCAGTTCTTTGCTAATTGGTTTCTGCAATTGATTGATTTTTGAGAGTGAATCAAAATGTTGCTTTCAAACTTTAAGGGATAGTGGAGCATACTAGGGTAAGCAAATTTTGTACAGAAAACCATGCTTAAAATGTATTTATTCAATCAAAAATGCAGGGCGTTTCGCTCCCAAACGGACTCGGATTTTGTTAAAAAGTTTTAACATTAATGAAGCTATTTTAATAGTATTTGCAAGAGTCGTATTTTCTATTTTATAAAATGTCAGTATGTCACAAGAAATATCAATCATTCACAGTCAAAGAATACTGATATAGACGCGCTCAGGAGTTTTCTTTATTAACAGAGTCTAAATAACATTTCTTGCACCACTATTTTCTTACGACTTTTTTAAAAAATTAAATTTATCTTACAAGTATCACTAACACACTTTTCAGTATGCTCTTTTTCTTGTAATTGTTGTAATAATCTGCAACAAAAATAATTTAAAGAAATTAGTGGTGGCCAAAGAGAGACCACTCTGAGGCGTGCGCTTCGATTGTTGTTGAAAATGCACACGGTTTCACTAGCCGAAATATTGCACAATCACCTCACTTTTCGTGACGTTATTGCACTATATTTTTTTCTTTATTTTGTAAAAAGTTTGGCACACGAGTTATGTGCAGATTGAAACAAAGCATACTGTACGTTTGATTTCAAAAAAATAAATTTCGATCCTCGTGTCCTACACAAACATTGTTCGTTGAATTATGCCCCACTACTTTTTAAAGTTTTTACGTGTAAGTTCGCATCGTAAGAAATATGCACGATTCCATTCTTATATGTAACTTTCATATTCTAATGCTACCAATTTTTGAAGGATTATACTAGTTTGATTACAATGTGTTTTATACAAACTGCGTACACTTTTTGAATTTCCAAGAAGTTTGTAACCTCTATTTAGATAAGAAAATTTATATTTAAAATTTAAATCACAGATTTTGTACTCATCGCGTTTAACCATACATATTGTAAAATTTTCTGCGACATATTCTATTAAACAATTGTGGTTAAAACTCGAACATATGTGTTCAGCAGCAAATTTGAATTTTTGCCAATTAATAAAAAACACAAATAATTAAATATGAAAACAAATAATTAGATATACAAAGCACTGTGCAAAATTAGGCTATTTCGTAATACAATCGTAGTACAATATAAAACTTTTTTGCATGAAAGTACTTTTCCCATTTGTATAAATAATTGGCGAGTATGGATTAATTACGGAGATTATCTTTGGCAGATAATAATAAAAATACCATAATCTTTTTATCAATAAGACAGCAGGATTTATATTTATTTTTTATGCTGAAAAAAAAAATCAGGAAATTATACAAACGAAATACGGAAATTATACCGCACAGCAGGCCTATCCAACCTAGCTATCGCCGATATCAGAAATGTCTTACAGATATCTCTGTCGTATTTAATCGGAGATATTCGGAAATTAAATCAGACAAAAATTTCTATAAGAAATTACTGATGCTTCACTGGCGTCAGATTAGACGGCACTGTTGCACAGTATAAAAATACATTGTTTAGTAAAATATTTAAAAAACTTTTCTAACACTAGATTAAACAATTTTATAAAATTACTGTTTTTTGTTTTTTGTTTTCTTTTTAACACGGCTTTTAACAAACATGCTACTTATAAGTATCTTACGTAATGATTTTGTTAAATTAAATATATCAAAAATATTATCAAAAATTAAATATATATTTAAAGCATTTATAGTTTAGCTATTGTTGTATATTTTAAAATTAAGATTTACATTCATATTAAAGATGAAGACTAATAATTTAATTAGGTAACTTTTAAGATGGTGTTCAAGTTATTTTCAGATGGGACTGAAGAGTATAAGAAAAATGCATTTTTCTTTTAAATAAGACATGCACACAAATGTAAGTCATTCAAGGAAAAAAAAAGAGCAATATAAATATTTAACCCATTGAAATTATCCAGAGTCAATTTAAACCATACGTATAAATTACTTAAATCCGAATTTCGCGCTCAATCTATCCTTATCGCAAATATTTGACTTGTTACTAAAATCATTTAAAATATCGTGAATTGAAATTAAGTGTCAAATACACTCAATTCAGGGTTTCACTAAGCGTAATTTGAACGCCTTTTTTTGTGAGAACCTGAAGAAGTTAAACAATGAAATTTGTTTTTTCTTACGCAGCATGTCCACTGCTAGCGTTGTATAGTAACTAATTTTCAAACTGTTAGTTTTAGAGCAGGGGTGTCAAGCTGTGGCCCGTCTGAAACCACTCAATTTTAAAAGAAATAGTCGATTTCTTGAATCGCAGAAATTCGATGATTAGATAAGGAAAAGCTTACTATAAAATTTTAGTGGTATCCGGCGGGTTAGAATTTGACACTCCTGCTTTAGAGGTATAGTCCCAATTAAAAATATGTTTTAAATGTTGTTCTTCATTTAAAAGCCATTTATATCAAAATAATTATTTTTTAAAAGTTACGACATTTAAATTTTTATACGACTTCTGAATCTTTTACGTTATATTTAGAAAACATTCTCCCTATTTTATCAAATAAAGCAGTAAAAATTCACTTTCTGTACGACTAAAACGTACTTAATTATGATATATTGAATTTTACCACTTTTCAGAATTTTCGGGCACTAAAAGGGCGTTTTTTCATATTTAGTGCCAGGAAACGCTGAAAATTAATACTACAGGATGCCCATAAATCAAAGGGGTATCAAAGTGTGGCCCGCTGATACCACTAATGTTCTAAAGATATAGTCGACTTCTTGAATCGCAGAAACTCGATGATTAAAAACGGCAAAGTTTACTGTAAAATTTTAGTGGTATCCGGCGGGCCACAGTTTGACACCCTTGCGATAAATGAATTTCTCGGTTTACTTACCTCATAACTTTTGATATAAGTATATGACGAAAAATATTATTACATATTCCTAAATTACAACTCAAAAAGTTGTTTTAATAATAACACAAACATGGGTAAAGTTGCAACACAAAATGCTATTAATCAAATAAAAATTAATGTTTATCAAATTTATCCAAAATTTATTAATGAATTATGTAATATCTATCTATCTAACTTTTTACTCATAATTCATTAAGAACTTTTTGATAAATTTGATAAAATATTAATGTTAAATATAATTTGATTATAATCGTTATTTTTTAACAGCGTTTTGAGTTTCAACATTACACCCATATGCAACTTTGTTTGTGTTATTTAAAAAACTTTTTGAGTTGTAATTTACGAATATGTAATAATATTTTTTCGTCATATTCTTAAATCAAATGTTTTGAGGTAAGGAAAACGGGACAATCATTTACGGATACGATGTGTTATAAGTCGGTAAATGTGGGTCTTACAGAAATGGCTGTTTTAGTATTCTACTCATTAAACTATGGGAAAATATTTCCTGCATATACAGTGATGGAACAGTGGCGCACCATTTGGGCGAGTGTCACCACAAAATTTTAATAGCCATAAAAATTCTCAGAAATTCTGTCCTTAATATGACGAAGAATACTATTTAAATTTACCAGTAATAAGTGGTTCTCTGTTGCGCCACTGTTCCATCACTGGATATTACTTATGAGACGCAGGGACCGTAAAAAAGTTTCAATTTTGTAACTTTTTAAAAAGTAAACATTTTGACGTACATCATTTTAAGATGATGATAAATAACACTTCAAACTTTTTTGTAATTACCTATATGCCTCTTAAGTTAAAGGTTTTTTAATTAACTACGTTTGGAGTGTGTATATTAATCACTGGTATATGAAATTAAATATCCCTGAAACATGCTTTTCTCTATGCAAACTCTGAAAATAAATATACTTCAGTCATTCCCAAATATTTTTCATTCATCGAATATAATCTTATTAATGTATTCAGTTTTAGAATTATATGACTCTGAATATTTACTTACAATTAACTCTTTCTAATTTAAAAATTTAATCTTCTCATTTTCCCACACTTCACTATACACTTCACACACTCTAGTGACTTTTTGGGCATTCCCTTAACGATTTCAACAACAAATAATGAGTTTCAGTTCCTTACACTCTTCTCCAGAGACTTTCATTTCTAAGTTTCAGTTTGAAATGTTTAATGACCAAGTACTTTAACTACTTTATAATAACCCCTTCGCTCATTAAAAGTCATTTTTCAAGAGAGGAGAACTTTAATTTATTCTGAATTTCTTTCTTAATAATAATCGAATGGAATAGTAAATAGTATGGAATCCAAAATTTTAAATCTATTCAAAGGATATAAGGAAGTTTTCAAGGTATTAGTCCTGAAAGAAAGTACTTTCGTTATTAACCCCTTCGCAACGACCATCCTTTACAGAATTTTTAATCTTTTGCCACCGGTTTTTCAAAACAGAAATTTTCGCCTAATTGAATCTCAGAAATGCTGTCATTAAATAAGGCAAAGTTTACAATAAAAAGTTACTGGTGGGAATAGTCGAGGATTCTGAGCACCTTATGCGTCACGTATACGTGTCGCTCGTCCCCAAAGGGTTAAGTAGTTCATATTTAAAAAAATGGCATGCGAATGCATATCATCTATTCATTGCTAAAAATTATGTGTTGTGTGTAAATTTCATCATGGTTACGTTACATTGAAACATTAAATTTATACGCAACAGATGATTTGAGCATTTTAATCATAAATTCAAATTTTATAATTCTTATAGTATTTCCTATTTCCAAAGTCTCTCATTTTTTAGTACCACTATTTCATTAAGGAAATATTAGTTGTATTTAAATCGTGAGACGTAGAAACAGCAGTATTTTATAAATCGCATGAATCGTTTCTTTTCCGTTTCAAGTTTTTATACATGGCATTTCATTAAATAAAGTAATAATCTTTAGAAATTTAGAGATAAATGGGTCTAAAAAGATATATGCACGTCAGAGCTGATGGGAAAATGACTAATAATTTATTACATGGCCATAGATTTTATGCGTCATGTAATATACCATTTCATGTAACTTTGTTTAAATCAAGATGCTTGGAATTTCCATAGAGTCAATTTGATCTTTTCAGGATCAAACAATTGTGTTTCTGTAATATTGAATCCACACCAAATTTTCGAAATATTTTATTCAAAAATAGGGAAATGCAATTTTATATAGACTACTTGTTTTTTCACCAAAGTACTAAAACTAGAATTATATTAAAAAATGCTGGCACAAATTTGGATTGAAATTATAATGTATAAAATGTATCCCATTATTCTTTAATATTAAAATCACAGAAATCATAGTCACCTTATGTGACAACAAGATTTGTAATAGTTTCCGATGTTAAATACAGCGAAACATTCTATTAAAAATTTGTGATACATTTGTACACAACCTGTTATAACTAATATACATAACCGGTGTAGGATGTTCGATAATGTAAGCGAAAAGCTGTATTGTGTCTTTTGTAAAATTATTTCTTGTATTACTGCCTTATGTGATTTGTTTCAATTTTTAGCTTAACCAAAATTGTTATTATAATTACTGTTACAGGAAAGAAAGAATCCCCAATTCAACTTACTTTAAAATAAAATAAACAAATTTATATAAATACTCAATAAGATATAGTTAACAGCAGCATCTACCTGTACTTCGTTCTTTAAATACACCGTTTGCTTGACAAATATAAATGTAAACTTTAGAATTTAAATGTTTCCGTATCATATATTATAATACGAGCAAATCTTGTGTGTGGTTATATATATATATGCAAATTTTATCTTAAAAACAGCTCTAACGATTTTGACGAAATTTCGTATCCTACCATTTTGGGGCACCAGAAAACCATTGGGCTAGGTCACATGTTCGAGAAAATTCGATTAGTGGGTCATTTTGGCTCATTTTGGGTCATGGTCTAGCTAATTGTATCTAAAAAACGGTTCAAACGATTTTGACGAAATTTTGTATCCGACCATTTTCGGGCACGAGAAGACTATTGGGCTGGGTCACATGTTCGAGAACTTTCGATTAGTGGGTCATTTTTGGGTCAACGCGGGTCAAATTAATTTTATCTAAAAAATGGCTCTAACGATTTTGTTTAAATTTTGTATCCTACTAGTTTCGGGCACGCGAAAATCATTGGGCTAGGTCACATGTTCGAGAAAATTGGATTAGTGGGTCGTTTCTCGGTCATTGTGGGTCAAGATCTAAAAAGCCGCTCAATTTACACTAAATTTTGCATCCAATGGTTTTCGAGCACGAGAAGACTATTGGGCTAGGTCACATGTTCGAGAAAATTCAATTAGTGGGTCATTTTGGTCATGGGTCATTATGGGTCAAGCTATTTTATCTTAAAAACAGTTCAGATGATTTGAAACAAATTTAGCATCCTACAGGTTTAGGGAACAAGAAGACTATTAGGCTACGTCACATGTTCGAGAAATTTTGATTAGTGGGTCATTTTGGTCATGGGTCATTATGGGTCAAGCTATTTTATCTTAAAAACGGCTCAGACTATTTACACTAAATTTTGCATCCTATGGTTTTCGGGCACGAGAAGACTGTTCGGCTAAGTCACATGTTCGAGAAAATTCAATTAGCGGGTCATTTTCGTCATGGGTCATGATATTTGAACTCAAATTTAATTTCCTGCTCGTAATAGTCTTCCCTGCTCGTATATCTATACTAATATTATAAAGGAGTAATTCTTGTTTGTTTGTTTGTAGGGGGTAATCTCTGGAACTACCGAACCGATTTCAAAAGTGATGGTGGCAAATTGATGGTGACAACTCCTGCTCCAACATAGGCTATATTTTATGTCGGTGCCACTAACCCCAGGCCCTGAGAGCATGGCAGCCGGTTCTGTATGTATGTATGTACGTACGTAATGCGATAACTCTTCATAGAAATATCCGTTTTCCTTCAAATCTTGTTTATAGGTTCACTGTGTTAAGGCGCTTCCCTGATTGGTTTTCGGGATTGATTGGTTAAGTATAAAAGGGGGGGAACAAGGGGCTAATCCCCCCCCCCCTTAATTTATATAAATGGGTTTTTCATGCAGAATTATTCCGTTTTCCTTCAAATTTTGTTTATAGGTTCACTGAGTTAAGGCACTTCCCTGATTAGTTTTCGGGATTGATTGGTCAAATATAAAGGGGGGGAACAAGGGTCTAATTCCCCCTCCCTTAATTTATATAAATGGGTTTTTCATGCAGAATTATTCCGTTTCCCTTCAAATTTTGTTTATAAGTTCACTGAGTTATGGCGCTTCCCTGATTAGTTTACGGGTTTGATTAGTTAAGTATAAAGGGGGGGGGATCGGGGGGGGGCTAATCCCCCCCTTAATTTATATAAATGGTTTTTTCATGCCGAATTATTCCGTTTTCCTTCAAATTTTGTTTATAGGCTCATTGGGTTAAGACGCTTCCCTGATTACTTTTCGGGATTGATTGGTTAAGTATAAAGGGGGGGGGGACAAGGGGCTAATTCCCCCCCCCCTTAATTTATATAAATGGGTTTTTCATGCAGAATTATTCCGTTTTCCTTTAAATTTTGTTTATAGGTTCACTGTGTTAAGGCGCTTCCCTGATTAGTTTTCGGGATTGATTAGTTAATATAAAGGGGGGGAGATCGGGGGGCTAATTCCCCCCCTTAATTTATATAAATGGGTTTTTCATGCAGAATTATTCCGTTTTCCTTCAAATTTTGTTTATAGGTTCATTGGGTTAAGACGCTTCCCTGATTACTTTTCGGGATTGATTGGTTAAGTATAAAAGGGGGAACGGGGGGCTAACCCCCCCCCTTAATTAATATAAATGGGTTTTTCATGCAGAATTATTCCGTTTTCCTTCAAATTTTGTTTATAGGTTCACTGTGTTAAGGCGCTTGCATGATAATTTTCGGGATTGATTGGCTGAGTATAAAGGGGGGAACGAGGGGGAGGCTAATCCCAACTTAATTTATATTAATGGGTTTTTCATGCAGAATTATTCTGTTTTCCTTCAAATTTTGTTTATAGGTTCACTGAGTTAAGGCGCTTCCCTGATTAGTTTTCGGGATTGATTTGTTAAGTATAAAGGGGGGTTCGGGGGCTAATTCCCCCCCCCCTTAATTTATATAAATGGGTTTTTCATGCAGAATTATTCCGTTTTCCTTCAAATTTTGTTTATAGGTTCACTGTGTTAAGGCGCTTCCCTGATTAGTTTTCGGGATTGATTGGTTAAGTATAAAGGGGGGGGACGGGGATATAATCCCCCCTTACTTTATATAAATGGGTTTTTCATGCAGAATTATTCTATTTGCTTCAAAATTTGTTTATAGGTTCATTGGGTTAAGAAGCTTCCCTGATTAGTTTTCGGGATTGATTGATTAAGTATAAAGGGGGGGAACGGGGGCTAATACCCCCCTTAATTTATGTAAATGGGTTTTTCATGCAGAATTATCCCATTTCCTTCAAATTTCATTTATAGGTTCACTGTGTTAAGGCGCATCCCTGATTAGTTTTCGGGATTGATTGGTTAAGTATAAAGGGGGAAAAAGGGGCTAATTCCCCCTTATCTATACTAATATATAAAGTAGTAAAGTTTGTTTGTTTGTTTGTTTGTTTGTTTGTAGAGGGTAATCTCTGGAACCACTGAAGCGATTTTAAAAGTGATGGTGGCAAATTAATGGTGACAATCCCTGCTCCAACATAGGCTATATTTTATGTCGGTGCCACCACCCCCAGGGGGGTGCAGGAGCGAAAAACTTTCTAAAATTTCGATTTTTTGTATACTGAAGGAGATAGAAGCATCAAATTTGGTATGGTAGTTACTTATAACATGTAAATGCTCTCTAAGAACAAATTATAAAAGCATTCGAAATTTAAAAGGGTGAGATGAGGAAGAAGCGTTCTAAAAACATTCTAAATTACAATTTCTATGGAATCTCTGAAACTACAGAACCGATTTCAAAAGTGATGGTGGCAAATGGATGGTGACAGTCCCTGCTCCAACATATGCTAAATTGTATGTCAGTGCTACTACCCGCAGAGGGTGAAGGAGCGAAAAACGTTCCAAAATTATGATATTTTCAATACTGAAGGAGTTAGGAACTTAACATTTTGTATGGTCGTTACTTACAAGATTTAAATGCTCTATAAGAACAAAGTCTAAAAAAATTCGAAATTTAAAAGGCTGAAATAAGCAAAAAATTTTCTAAAAACATTCTAAATTACAATTTCTATGGAATCTTTGGAACTACTAAAGCGATTTCAAAAGTAATGGTGGCAAATGGATGGTGACAATCCCTGCTCCAACATAGGCTATATTTTATGTCGGTGCCACTACCCCGAGGGGGGTGCAGAAGCGAAAAACTTTCTAAAATTGCGATTTTTGCGATGCTGAAGGAGCTAGAAACTTGAAGTTCGGCATGATTGTTATTTATAAGATCTAAATGCGCTCTAAGAACAAATTCTAAAGAAAAATGATCTAATGATTCTGCGATTTTTCAACTATTGAATTTCTAAAATTACCAAATTTCACCATAGAGTACCATAGCGAAACCTTCACGCGTAAAAAGATAATGATAATGGCGACGTGTCCTGACGTGTATATTGGCTATAGCACGAGGCACAAATTATAGTATCCTTATTATTCTGTTAAAATATAAAAGTGAATTATGAAATGTCAATATTTTGTTTGATTAAAGATTCGTTAAGAGAAATTGACCAGCGTAGCGGGCGTAGCTTGCTAGTAATATAATAAGAAATAAACTTTTAAATATTCTGAAGCATTGTGGAATTTTGTCTGAGATTAACAGAGTGTATCCAACCCTATAAATTGCATGAGGCAAAATTTGAAATGGCCCTATTCCCATTTTGCTATGCACTGGCATTTATTGCCTTGAAATGCCTTGAATGTTCTAATTACTTTCACTGCAGTTTTAAGAAAGACGAAATGAAATTTTGATTATTTTGTACTCAACATTAGAGCTAAAATCTTCTTCAATCATTTCAACTTCCTAACTGTTGCGGTTCGGGGTTTTTTTAAATGGTGTTCAAGTTAAATGAATTGCGAAAATAAAATCTGTCATTACGATTCAATGTAAAGGTTGAAATATATTTTAGATTTCAAAAGTTAAATGAAAATAATGTCTAAGGGAAAATTCGAATAAACAACAATGGAGAAAGAGGCAGCAAAACATGCGAGCTCTCGCAACGCTGAAGGTTGTGTGAATAGAAAGATAGGAGCGCTGGTTAAGTTGATTTCGGAGGTAATTTCTGCGATCGCACGTTCGACCCTGGAAGGGTCGGTGACTCTTTTGATAATTTTCAAAATTTATGTTATTAGAGCAGGGGTGTCAAACTGTGGCCCGCCAGATACCACTAAATTTTAAAAGAAATAATCGACTTCTTGAATCGCAGAAATTCGATAATCAGATAAAGAAAGGTGTACTATAAAATTTTAGTGGTATCCGTCGGGCCACAGCTTTACACCCCCTGCTTTAGAGTACTGTTTTGCCGTGTACGTATTTGAAAGAAATGACGTGGGGAAGGAAACTTATTTAAACTTTTCCTGGAAATTGACAAAAATCTGAAAATGGATTCATTTTATTTCTTTTAATTCGTTACTTTATTTCTTCTTTTATTTGGGAGGGAGAGTCACGTACTCACGTGATCCAATAGTGGAGCCGCCATTGCTTCCTAAATTACAGTTAGAAAACGTTGTACGCATAAGTTCGAATAGTAACGCCAGTGGCGGCATGTTAGGTTACAATCACTTTACTACCAGAATTTTAGTTCATAAAATTTTTCATTATGTATTTGTGTTATATCCTATGGTTACACAACAAGAAATTTAGTTTACGAAATTATTGGTAGTACAGCGTTGCCAAGGCTCCGGCTTTTTGGACACCAGCATTATCTTACAGAAAATGTTGTTATTTTAAATCGCAGAATGTTCCGATTACATAAAACAACATTTTCTGTACTAAAATACTGGTGTACAAAAAGCCGGAGACTTGGCAACTCTGGTAGTAAATTGATTGTGAACTTTCTTTATGAGCCGCCACTCTATTTTAAGGACTCTCAGTGCACGATGTAATCTAATTTTAGCCCACTTTTATCTGATATAACCTTGCCATTCTAAAATAACGATATTTAAGTTAAACAAAGTAATACAATAATAAGTTAAACAAAGTATAAACAAAGTAATACAATATCAATATTTTTATAATGGAGAATTTCATTAGAATATTTTAGATTGTGAGTATATATTTGTGTTGTTAATATACATCACTGAGGTCATATTCATATAACACTTCTATTTTTGATACTGCTTTATTTAAACTTCAGCACCCTCGTTCCACAAACTCACCTCAATCTCCTTCCCTTCCGAATATTAGCATTGTGTTACCTTCCTTTTCTAAATCAAATTTTTCCATTGCTAAAATTCTTAGACAATACGACTTCAAAATAATTTTACCCGTACCAATAAATTTACTTTTTCCAAACTTAAAGATCCTATTGAGATGGGTTTCTATACTGTTAATTGCCAGTGCGATCTTTCCTATAGTGGTCAAACCAAACGTGGCATAAAGTTTCTTAGTAAAGAACATCAAAAATATATTCAAAAAGAAGATATCAATAAATCCTCAGTTTCAAAACAATGTTGGGAGATAAATCATACTTTTGACATCAGTTCATCCAAAATAATTTCTAAACTTTCTTCTATGCATGAACTTAAACTTCTTGAAACATTTCATATTTATAAAAATTATAGAAAAATTGTACTATTGTACTGTATTTATTGGTAGTATCCCCCTACCAATAAATTTACCCTCTCCAAACTTAAAGATCCTATTGAGTTTTCTCTAGAGAGTTAGAAGGTATCTATAGTGTTGATTGCCTGTGCAATCTTTCCTATATTAGTCAAACCAAACTTGGCTTAAAGTTTCATTTTAAAGAGCATCAAAAATATATTCAAAAACAAAAGATACCAATAAATCCTCAGTTTCAAAACATTGCTGTGAGAAGAATCATACTTTTGACTTCAATTCAGCCAAAATATTTTCTAAACCTACTTCTATACATGAACTTAAGTTTCTTAAAGCGTTTCATATTTATAAAAATTTTAGAAATATTGTTAATTGCGAATTTGCTATTTCCTCATTGTCTGATTATTGGAAACATTAAATACAAACTTCTTTTTCTTTGTTTTTTAGCATTTTACATCTTTTTAGTTGCATTTTCTATGCTGTTTTCCCATCGGAATCTCCCGGAATCTCCCGTTTTCCTATTTGTCAATAAGCGTTTTCTTTGATGTTTCCCTTTCTGTCCTGTTGGATGTTGCCCGAAGTCTCCTATTTTTATATTGGTCAATTAACCTTTCGCTTGAATCTGTTCCATACCATTTCTGTTTTCCTGTTGGCTGTTGCCCGGAGTCTCCTGTTTTCCTATTGGTCAATAAACCTTTCGCTTGAATCCGCAACTCTCCTATATATCTAAGCAAATTACCGTCGTTTACTCAGACGACGGTATGCTAAATTTTACCGAAACTAGTATGCATTGAAATTGAAATTTCTGGTACTATTAACGTTGCTCTTATTCAATTTCTGGTACTCTGAATTGATCTGTAAGTGACATCTGGTTAGTTCTTAGTACAAGATCAATATATTTTTTTCAGAATTGAACATAGAATTGCATAGAATGTATTATTTTTTTTTAATTATAATTATGCCTAGAAAAAAAACATATTGTTTTATTCCCGTTAAAATAGTTATACTTATGTACCGTATCTTTCATTACGCATTTTTGGATTTCCTACCTTTACAGGTAGAAGCTAAAATTTCTAGAATCTGTTAGAGAAATCCATGTTTATATGAAGAATAGTTAAGGAGAAAAATATTTATGTAGAAACCGTTGACGGTATTTGTCAGGGAGGGAAAGTTGATTCTGTCGACGAGAATGAACAACAATAAAACATTGATGTAAATTAATATTTCTACAATTGAAATGTATACTAAAACATACACACCAGAAAAAATACGTGGAAAAGTTAATTTTAAAATAAGAAACAGGATAATTTGTAAATGTCTCGAACTCGTGAAAGATTAATCCAGTTATTTAACCGCCTCATTGAGGCGGTTAAAATGCTGACATTAAAATGAATAAAAAATGTGCATTTCGTGTCAATGGGAATCTGAAATCAAGTTCAGTGGCTTGTAACTAAGTTAATCTTATAGTTAAAAATGTTATAAATATTACTGCATTATTATATATTGTATAGACATCGAACTCCGCTAACCACGTTTCACGGTACGCTCGGGCAATTTTACCCCACATGTTATAATTTTCAAATTCCTTGTAATAACAGATCAGGAGTTGATAAAAAATGATGATAAATTTGGCTGATGGAAAAAGGCTTCATGGTGCAAAATAAAAATAAACTAAAGGGGGACACGATTAAATGTTCAAAAGGGAACACAAGTTAAATTCCTAAACCTGATCGAAATAGTGATTCCGTACCAATAAATGTTGGCCACAATAACAAACCACCTTAGCATCCCGAGCAACAACCTGAAATAGCTGAAAACTAAAAGTACATATTATAAAACACTTCATGCTAATTAAACAAAAAATAATAATACTTTAGAGATTATTCTCGATTATTTATTTGAATATAAGACATGTTAATTATTACACAATTTAATATTAATCATAATAAGAATGCATTCAAATAATGTGTTATCATATAATATTACAATTTTTACATGTGGGTGCTCCATATTACTATTAATTTTTAACTATTTTAATCTATCAGCATCCATCAGAAATTATTGTCAATTATTTAACATATATATTCATTTAAATGCAGTAAAAATATTTGTTTCACCTGTAGGCACATTTTTTCTTTATTTTTGTTGATTCATGCACATACGATTGCAATCTTTTTGATGAACGCTGTCACTTTTTCAAACATGCATTAAGAAGCACTTTATAACTTGTTTACACATTTTTAAACTAGTAGATAGACTTCGCACTGCACTAATATATAATACTGGAACAAAACTTTCACTTTTCACAAACACAGAAACTCACTAGGGTGGCTCCTCACACGAGAAAATTCTCGAATGAATGGAAAACCACCCTTCTTTCGCTTGAGACTTTATACCATCCAACACACTGCTCGTTGAAAAAAACACTAGTCATTCACATGCGTTGCCATTCCGAGTGAAGGAAGCTTGGTCGAAAAATATCCGGTATTACCACTACTTCGCGCGCCGATGGAAGAAGATACAGCGAGAGAAATTCTTCGTATGCAGGCGTTCGCCAGCTGCTGCGAGTTTAGTAACGATGTTGCGAGATGTTTGTTGGTGCGTTCGCTGATTTATAAAGGCAGATGCGCTGACACGGAAAGACAGTTCTTTTTGCATATTGCGCTGAACTTTAAAGGCTTTTTTGATGACTTGACTGAGTTGTGAAAGGGGTTTTTTAACATCTCCCCCCACCAACAGCAAAAAAAGAGGCGAACACTGTTCTGAAGAATAGTTGATAATTGTTGAAAATTGATGTGAAATGTCCTGGAGTATGCGAAAAAGTCAAAGTTTCACAAATGCATACAGATGAAGAAATGTTCGTGAAAAAATTTTGCAAAAAGTCACTGAAAGTTTCACAAATGCACACAGATGAAGAAATGATGAAGAAATGTTCGTGAGAATTTTGCGAAAAAGTCACTGAAATTTTCACAGCTGCATACAGACTTAAAGAAATGTTCGTGAAAAAAATAAAAAAATTTATACACAATGCTACTGTAATCATTACAATTGTATACACCACACATTATATGATACAAAAATTCAATAATTATATTTAACCAGCATGAATATGAAAATATTTACAAAAATACACACACACCAATAAATATAAACTACAGAAATACCTAGATTGCTTTAACTTTCTGCAATATATTTTGAGTTGTCACATTCAACATTTTCAAACTACTTTTTATTGTACCATATATTATTCAATTTTCTGAATTAAGTTCAATGAATATTGAAATTTACTTTGTAACTTAAAAAAGATTTCACAGATATTCTAAACAATTATGAAAATACATATGAGGAAATCATTCACATATTTTCCTTTTTGACTCAAATACAAAATTAAAAAGGTAAAGTTTAAAAAAATATTTCAATAAATGTTATTCACTAGCAAAGTGATCAATTTTACCAGTATATTGAAAACAAACATTGAGAGAGAAGAAATAGAAAAAAAAAATTTTAAAAATAGAATTTTGACTTGAGCATAGTATATATATACTTTGAAGTTTCCGAACATACACATATTTCACAAAAATATTAGAATCACTACTCAATTCTTATTTACCTCAGTTTTGTTACAAATGTTATCATTTAATGGTACTTTTGGAAAAATTTTACTGACATGAACTTTTTTTACATATTCATGACCATCTTCATTAATTTTTATCAAATAATTATCATTTCTCAATTTTTTGTCAATTATATGTGGTCCATTATATCTAGGTTGTAATGCAGTATGATGTTTAAAATCTACAAGAAAAACTTCATCACCAGGATTTAAGGAAGGTTTACTTCTGCCCTTCACATATTGTTGGTGATAATTAAAATAACTAGTTTCATTTTCCTTAACTAATTTTCTAGTTTCCTGAAAATGACTTTGTAATTTTGTTAGATATTTACTATATTCTTCAGCAACTTTTGGTTTTTCAAAAATATTTAGAGGTATATTGAGTTCTCTGCCCAAGAATAGTTCAGCCGGTGAAAATTGAGTTACTGCATGCTTAGAGGAATTATAATGAAGTTTAAAAAATAATAGTCTATCTGACCACTCGAATACTTGATCAGAAAGTGCTGCTATGCTGTTTTTCATAGAAAGATGAATTTTCTCGATTAAACCATTACTCTGCGGATAATAGATTGAACTCTTTCTATGCTTAATATCCATAGTCTTAAGATAATCTTCAAATTCATCTGAACGGAAATATGGTCCATTATCAGTCAAAACAGTCCTAGCGATCCCGAATTTGGAAAAATATATATTAAGTTGATTAATTATAGTTTTAGAAGTGGTATTGCTTAATGGGATAGCCTCAAGATACCTGGAATAATGATCAACTATTGTTAAAATAAAAAATTTGTTGTCATGAGATCTAGGAAGTTTGCCTACAATATCTAAAGCTATTATCTCACCTGGAGCTAAATCAGCTTTTGGAATCATTTTAGTGACAGTATTTTTAGGTTTAGGTTTAACTTTTAAACATCTTTCACAATTGCTACAAAAATTTTTAGTGTCCTTAAACATTCCTTTCCAAGAATAGATTTTGCGAACAAAATTGTAGGTTTTTTGAGTACCAAAATGAGGAGCATGAGCAACTTCCAAACAATCCTTAATTAAAGATTTTGGAATTAAAATTCTACTGAGATACTTTTTTTTCTTTAACGGCTTCTTGGGGAAAATTTTTACCATTACAATTTTAGTTTCTGAATCAATATAATAGTTATTTGCAGTTTCCTCATCATTATCATTTAATTTTTGAATAATTTCCCTAATAAATTCATCATTTTGTTGATTATTTACAATATTATTATGATCTAAATTTGAATTACTTTGAAAAATATTTATATTATTTACATTTAAGGTTTCATCTTTATATGCTCTAGATAAATAATCAGCAGGGTTAATAACACCAGGAATGTGATCTATCTCATAATGAAATTGATCCAGATATAGAAGCCACCTAGCTACAATCTCACTCTGATTGTCCAGTTCCATGTGATATGTTAATGATTTTGCATCGGTATATATGGTAAATTTTTTTCCATATAATTCTTCACGAAAATGCTTGACAGATGCAAATATTGCGTACAATTCTCTTTGGATGGAAGGATATCTAGACTGAGCTGGATTGAATTGTTTTGAAAAAAATTCAACAGGATAAAATTTCTCATTGTATTTTTGCATTAAAATTCCACAAAATGCAACTTTAGAAGCATCAGTTACTAAATACAATGGAAGATCAGAATTAATGTTTTTAAGAAGGGGTTTATTTAGAATTTGATCTTGTAAAATATCAAAAGCTTCCTGACACTCTGAAGTCCAGACAAATGGAACATTTTTACGGGTTAAATTAATAATTGGCTTAGCAATTTCAGCATATTTATAGACCATGTGCCTAAAATAATTTAAACAACCAATATACTGTTGAACTTGCTTTACATTTTTGGGTATGGGAAATTTTGAAACTTTGTTTACATTATCCTCTGAAGGAGAAAAACCATCAGCACTGACATTAAATCCTAAATAAGTTATTTCTTTCTGACAAATCTGAAGCTTTGCAGGGTCTAAAGTTAAGTTGAATTGGATGAGCTTATCGAATACCTTCTGTAACCAGGCTTTAATTTCAGATATGCTGTCTGCAGCGACAATAATGTCATCAAGAAAGAATTGTAAATTTGGTCCTTTTAAGCTAGATAAACATTTAGAAATTAGTGTATGAAAATATGAAGTTGAGTTGCGACTTCCAAAAGGTAGGACTTTTGGCTGGTAGTTACCAATCTCGCAGCAAAATGCTAATTTTTCCCTATCTTTTTCCTGCAATCTTATCTGAAAAAATGCCGACTTCAAATCAAGCACACAATAATACCTTTTGCCAGCAATACTGTGCAGAATTTCTGAAATTTTTGGCAAACATATAGTGTAAGATTCAGTGATGCTATTTAACAGTCTATAATCCACTACCATGCGAAATTTGATTTCTTCAGGAGAGGTGCCTGGAATTGGTTTCTTTTTGACAAATATAACAGGGAAATTATAACTGGAGGAAGAATGTTCAATTAAACCAGCATCTAACAATTTTTTAATCTCTTCTTGTGCAAACTGTTTGGCAATTTTTGGAATAGGGTATGGTTTAGTTTGAATTGGGAAATTGTGCATTAATTTAAATTCGGGTTTGACTGCATCAGTTGAACCAAGAGTTTTATAACTTTTAGAAAATACTTTAAAGTTGTTCATTAATAATTCCAAAATCTCCTTTCTCTCTTTTTCATCTAAATGTTTAAGATTAAAATCAGATTCTGAAAGTTCGGCCTGTCTCAAATTACTAATCTCTTCTAAATTTAAACTATTGATTTGAAAAATTTGGTCCTCAGTGGGTTGGATTTCCTCGTCATCTTCAAACATTTCTACATTTCCTAGTTTTTGACCTTTACGTATATATGATGCAACATTAGTTTTATTCTCAACAATTGTCAAAATATATTTGTTGTCCTCAACAGTATGCAAAGAATTTTCAATATGGCACTTCTGCGAGACTTTTAATGGGGTTAACATGACTCTTTTAGAATTATGAATACCCTGTGGAAATTCCAATTTAATTATCTCAAATGAATTAGGTTTAATTTTAATGTTATTTATAGCTTTAGCAATTACATTAATTTGAGGTTTATCATTATCCTTAATTACAGTATTTTCTTTAATCTGCGGAGAAGTTTCTTCAAATTCAAAATGGGTTTTGTTGATGGAAAGTCTTTTATTGAATGTGTCAATTAGAATTTTGTTTCTCTGAATGAAGTCATACCCTAAAATTATTTGGTAGTTACAATTCCAGTTACTCTGAGTGACAAAAAATATGTTATGAAACCAACGAGTTTTCATTTTGAACTTTATATTGACTGCTGACAAATATGGGATAGTGGTATTATTAAGGGTCTTAATTTTGACTGCTCTAGAAATATGCTCAACTTTCGCTTGTTGCTTAATTTCTGCTAAGATGCCTGGTTGCACCAGCGAGAGATTTGCACCGGTATCGAGAAGAGCGGGTACCTCTAAATTACCAAATTTAAGCTTAATAATAGGAAGGTGATTTGTATTATTATCAAAATTACACGACATTACATGGAGATTTTCAAGATCTTCACAATTATTTTGAATTGTTACATTATCAAAATTTTGAATTTCATTTACAGAGTTTAAGTTTTCATTTAAATTTGAATTTTCTTCTACAGATTTTAAATTATCATTTACTTCTAAATTTTCCTCACTAGAATTTGAATCTGAATTGTTACTAGATTTTGAATTTTCAATTGATTCTGAATTATTTACAGATTCCAATAGATTTTCATCCCTAACAATTTTATAATTATTGGTCCTTGTAAAATGGGATCTATTTTTACTACAAGAACCATCTATAAGTTTAAATGATTTCTACGCCTATATGGGTGATTTCTACGGTTATTTCTATAATTGCCAAAATTCCTTCCACTGCTGTTACCTCTAGAAATAGGAATATGGTTGGGGTTATGATTGAAATTATTGCTGCGGGAATTTCTACCCTGTGGAAAATACCAACATTTTGTTGTCACATGACTTTTTCCACATATATGACATTGGACTCTTTCATTTTGACTTTGTCGAAAAGAATTGCTAGCATTATTTTCAGATTTTACTCTTTCCAATTCTTCCTTTAACTGTTGAATTTGTTTGTTACCCTCTAACTGGCTTTGCATTATTGAATTTAGTTCAAAGTTTTGACACATATTGTTGTTAATAATGACTTCTTGAGCATCAAGAGCCTTTTCTACATTAATTGCATGTTTACATGCCTCTAAGTAATTTTTTGGACCTAATTTAAGGATTTCGACCTTAATTTCAGGCCTAACAGCATCCAAAATTTTGTTCAATTTGATGGAATCAATGAATTCATTTGAATCCCTAGTTTGTATATCTATCTTTGATAAATATTTTACTGCATAAGAGTTTATTTCATCAATTAAGCTCTGAATTGACTGATTTGGTTTTTGCCTGATGTTATTAAATTTTGATTGTATCTCATCAAATGGTTGACATCTTTTGAATTTTTTAATTAATAATTCAGCCAATTCATCAAAATTTTGAATGTTAGCTACCTGCGGGGAGTCAATTAGAAATTTTTGGGCAGCATCTCTACAATTTAATTTTAGAATTAAAATTCTTTTATTTACGGGCCAATTTTCTAATACTGCTACATCTCTAACCTGTCCGACAAAATATTCAACATTTTCATCAGAAGTTCCGCTAAAAGTGGGAATGGATGAAGCCAAACTTAAATCTATGATCCCTTTACGAGCCATAGTAAATAACAGAAATAAATGTCAAAATATAGACTTTTAAGGGGGAGGAGGGGGGAAGGGGAACTTAAAATTTACACATTCCTAACATGCAATTACACAATATCAATATTACAATACATATATAAAATCATAAATAGCTTAAGATATATAAATCATGCATTTAAAAAAATCACAGATAAAAATATAATAAATGGTGTGTATATTTTTGTAAAAATATACTCAGGAAGCTATTGTGGAGACCAGATTCTCAACCTATTAAATTTTACTTTTGCACGCGGCACCAAATGATAAAAAATGATGATAAATTTGGCTGATGGAAAAAGGCTTCATGGTGCAAAATAAAAATAAACTAAAGGGGGACACGATTAAATGTTCAAAAGGGAACACAAGTTAAATTCCTAAACCTGATCGAAATAGTGATTCCGTACCAATAAATGTTGGCCACAATAACAAACCACCTTAGCATCCCGAGCAACAACCTGAAATAGCTGAAAACTAAAAGTACATATTATAAAACACTTCATGCTAATTAAACAAAAAATAATAATACTTTAGAGATTATTCTCGATTATTTATTTGAATATAAGACATGTTAATTATTACACAATTTAATATTAATCATAATAAGAATGCATTCAAATAATGTGTTATCATATAATATTACAATTTTTACATGTGGGTGCTCCATATTACTATTAATTTTTAACTATTTTAATCTATCAGCATCCATCAGAAATTATTGTCAATTATTTAACATATATATTCATTTAAATGCAGTAAAAATATTTGTTTCACCTGTAGGCACATTTTTTCTTTATTTTTGTTGATTCATGCACATACGATTGCAATCTTTTTGATGAACGCTGTCACTTTTTCAAACATGCATTAAGAAGCACTTTATAACTTGTTTACACATTTTTAAACTAGTAGATAGACTTCGCACTGCACTAATATATAATACTGGAACAAAACTTTCACTTTTCACAAACACAGAAACTCACTAGGGTGGCTCCTCACACGAGAAAATTCTCGAATGAATGGAAAACCACCCTTCTTTCGCTTGAGACTTTATACCATCCAACACACTGCTCGTTGAAAAAAACACTAGTCATTCACATGCGTTGCCATTCCGAGTGAAGGAAGCTTGGTCGAAAAATATCCGGTATTACCACTACTTCGCGCGCCGATGGAAGAAGATACAGCGAGAGAAATTCTTCGTATGCAGGCGTTCGCCAGCTGCTGCGAGTTTAGTAACGATGTTGCGAGATGTTTGTTGGTGCGTTCGCTGATTTATAAAGGCAGATGCGCTGACACGGAAAGACAGTTCTTTTTGCATATTGCGCTGAACTTTAAAGGCTTTTTTGATGACTTGACTGAGTTGTGAAAGGGGTTTTTTAACATCTCCCCCCACCAACAGCAAAAAAAGAGGCGAACACTGTTCTGAAGAATAGTTGATAATTGTTGAAAATTGATGTGAAATGTCCTGGAGTATGCGAAAAAGTCAAAGTTTCACAAATGCATACAGATGAAGAAATGTTCGTGAAAAAATTTTGCAAAAAGTCACTGAAAGTTTCACAAGCTTTCTGAAGCTCTCGCCCGCAAATTCTAGTACTTTTTAACAAAAATATTCGCTTTATATAATCCGAAAACTTTGGAAATTAAAATAGGCGAAGATTTATGAGAAAATGTTTTGTTTTTCCACCGGCACGAGATTGAATAGCCCTGTAAAAAATCCTCAATCACATTCATTAGATCAATTCAAATATTAATTCTTATTATTACGCAATATTGACGCACGATATTCAAATAAAAATAACTGTTTCTGCAGTCGAAATTAATCTGCAATATTTATTGCCTTAGAGTTACACCGGTGAGTGTTGAAGGCACATTGTTTTAAAAACACTATTGACCATCGGGTGCAACATTTTTATGTGTTATTTTGAAGAATATTTTTTTATATTGTGTTATAAAATGTATTCCATTCGCAAAAAAATATATATGTATTTATTAGCAGTATGAGTTATAATTGTATTTACCTTTCATGGTATAATCTAAGGGGAAAATTTTATATGCATCTGTATTTTGCACTATTAAATATTTTTCGCATACCTTCATAAACAATTGCGAATTTTGTAATGCATATAAAATGGACGCAGAATCAATGTTGCCAGTGGGCTATTTTTTTTTTTTATTCCGTTTCCTTGATTACCACAAGTTTTTTGAGAAAGTAAAATTTGCCTTATTTAATGGCAGATTAAATAAGTCAAAAACAAGGCGAATTATTCCATTTCAAAATAGTGGTGTCTATCAAGAAATCTGAATTTTAAAAAAGTAGCACACTGGGAATACTGCGCCGGATCTGAATTTGGAGGATTCCAATAAAGGACATTAACGAGATTTTAACTTGGAGAGAATTCATTATTTTGTTTATGTACACACACGTGTATATATATACTGAGTTATTCTAAATGATGGACCCATTTTCAAAAAAATTGTATTTATTAAAGTACAAATCCAAAATGAACAATCTTTATACCAATGAAAACAGAAAGTTTCAAAAATTTTTAAGGTATTAAAAATAATCAATGTGTCCTCCGTTTGCAGCACGGCTAACACATCTACGCGATAGCCAAACTCGTCCCACACACGAGAAAGCGTATCTGCTATTACTGAGTGCACGATAGCAGTGCTCTCAGTGGCCTATTTCCAGGCGACCTCTACCGGCCGCCTCTGGAAACATCACCGCTTTGAAAGTCGTGCACTCAGTAACAGGAGATACGCTTTTGTGTGTGGGATGAGTTTGGCTATCGCGTAGATGTTTGCCGTGCAGCAAACGGTGGACACATTGAGCATTTATACTGTCTTAAAAAAACTTTGAAACTTCCTCTTTTCATAGGTATAAAGATTGTTCATTTTGGATTTGTACTTTAATAAATACATTTTTTTTTAAATGGGTCCATCATTTAGAATAACCCTGTATATATATATATGAGATTGGTGCAAAAGTTCTGCTGTATTATAATACCCAAATTTTAATACATTTAAATCCGGTTTACTACCGGTTAATTTTATCTATCAGTTTAAGAACAAGGAGGAATAATACGATTCTCAGGTATTAAAATGTTACCGAAATTAAACAAATTAAAATTAGGTACTAAAACCTGACAGAACTTTTGCAACAACCTAATATATATAACTACTGCACAGTTTATGCGGTGTTGAAAAGTGTTACGCAGTAGCAAACTCATTGAATTGAAAGTTGTAAGCTTGATTCAGTTTTTGTATGTTTTGAGTTGAGTTTCATTCGTATTTTGAAAAGTAAGCGTGAGTTAATTTAGACTAAACATATCCACGAGTTTCAGTCAAAATTGCAATTTAAAATCTTTTATTTATTTTAACAGCGTTATTATTATTATTTTTAATTCAATGTGTCAAGAACACGCATTTCCTTTTTAAATGCCAGTTTATGAATCTATCGGAACCCCAATGTATTATCATGAAAAAACATGAGTGGCAAATTTGTATAAGATAACGTATTCATTGCATCAGACCGTGAATTTTTGTAGTAATATGCACCTTCTCTTCCAACCCTCTGAGCACAATAAAAATATATTACAATACGCCTCCTTTCTAATAAATGCCACTAATTAAAGCCAATCGTATGTTTTTTTTTAAAATAAAAATGAATGTGATTTCGTAATTTATGTTGGGGTTTTTAATCATTATTAAAACGGAATTTCTCTTAACAGTAGACAGTCCATGATTGATCATTTTGACTGGTGCCAAATAAATATATTTCTATTGGAACCAGAATATTCAAAAATATTCAAATTTTCAAAAATAAAATTTACAAATTTCCGACAGAATTTAGTATAAATACATATAGACTATGGCTTGTTTTAAATAAAAATTTTAGTTTAGAATATTACTTTTATAAAATTTGTTAACATGTTGACCACCTCTTTACTACCCGAATTCAGAAAGAAAGGAATAAAGAATAAAGTGGCAAAGCATGCAATTGTCTATTTCAACAATACTAGATTCTTTTAGGACTTTTTTAAAATAATTTATTCGAAAATAAGAATTTAAAGAGATTTTGAAATAATGCATCAAGTTCGTAAAATTAAATTTAAAAAAAACCCTTTTTTAGTGTGATTTTATTTTTCTTATTTATACATACATATATATTAATGAAACGATAATGAGTTTAGTTATTTTTTTAAAAAACGGGTTTACATTAAGCGGATTTGTCTTATAAATTTTGAATGTCAGTGTAAACCATAGGTTTTGGATACCACTGTTTTAAAGTAATATTGTTCGAGTTAAATATCGCAAATTTTTTTGCGATCAAACAAGGCAAAAATATCTTTACAAAATTAGTGGTATCCAGAGCATCTGGTCTATCAACCTGTCTCATCTAATGTCGTGAACTTAACTCATTTTTCAGACGATCGTTTTGAGTTTGAGTTAATTCCCATTGTTTTTCTGAAATTGGAAAACATTGTTCTTGACATTGGATCTCATATAAACATAAATATTTTTTATAGTCCAAATTACACCACAAATTACACATAAGGCTAAAATTATTCTTCTGAAATAAATTCGTATTGACTACGAATTTTATTTAAAATTATTATGGAAAATTCTTTGCCAAGTTTTATATTTTTGTGGAAAGGAATCTTAATAAAATGAATACATTTTCCACCGTGAAATAAAATTAGTACCTCTATTCCGAAATGTAAAAATTTCAATTTTCACTTTTAAATAAACTATCGTAATTTCATCTAAATAATGAAACATTGTGTATATTTTAAGTTTTTAAAATATTCATTGTATTATAATTTGTAAATATATTGCCATAGAAAAGGAATTTATATTTTATCCCGAAGCAATGTTTTATCAAGCATGCTGAAAATATGTGTAATTCAAAATTTCTCGTAATGCAAATGCATAAAGACATATAAGCTTCCACTTTCATTATCTATCAAGTTTCAACATGACAAAATCTCAATTTTTATCCATATATTTCACAGAAACGTGCAATGTTTTGTAGCTTTTTAAATTCTCCATCTGGAATCCATTTCGAGATCATTCAACAGTTGTTTTTTCCAATATTTGTAATGACTACATAATGGCATATTTCACTAGGGAAAGATATTTAGATTGCTACAAAGTAATATAAAAGTTTCAGTTCTCATACTTTCTCTGAATGAGCTAACATATTTTCTACCAAAGAATAAAGTAAAATGGATATTACCCTTCTAAAAATAATTCTGATTATATTGCTTTAGAGGATTTTGTTTTAATAATGTATCGATTTTTTATCAAATACTCATGAAAATGAGTATAATCAAAATTGTTCATAACGCAAATATTATAATTATAATATTATTCTTTAATTAATCTCTCCACATCCTTTCGCCATGTCAAATTCTGAATGTTTATCGATATATTTTCATTTACAGCACAGTATTCTTATTTCTAGTTCTTGAAATTATTCATCTGGAATCCCTTTCAAGATAATTCAAGAATGGTCTATTGTCAATATTTTAATGTTTACATAATTCATAAGAGCATTCAAAGAAACAATACAAAGTAATTTTTCAAACCTGAAACACTTTAATTTATTCAGAAGTTCTTGAACTTTAATTACAAATGCATTTCAGACGAAGTAGATTGATAGATTCGGAATTTCTAAATATTTAGGAAGATAATTCGGTAATTTATAATTACATTAAATGTAAAAGAAGATATTTATTAGCTGATGAGTATAAAAAAAATTATCATTATCGGAAGTTAGTTTATATAATATTCATAATTCCAAAATGACGAATGATTTTTCAGATAATTTAAAAGAAAATATAAAATAGAATAAAATTACATTTGCTATAAATTTGCGGGGAAATATGATTCTAATATAATTTTAATGTAAATATATTTCTATAACACATACAGGCACATATCTAAGGGGACCAGATACGATCGGAATAGTGAAAACTAAGTGACATTTGATCGTGAATTAGGGACCAATAATTAATTTAGACTATTACTTCTTTTTGCTTTTGATTTTCTAACTTATGTTTATTAATATTGGGCTGTCCGGAAAGTTCGTGCCGGTCTGGAAAATCAATTCATACCGGAAAATTCCCTTATTTAATTGTTAAACAGTCCGGAACAGTTGATGCCGGTTCAGGGGCTTCCTAGTTGCAGCAACTTAACGCCCAGTCAAGTGTGATTTGAATGTCATTTCAAAGTGAGCCGTTGGGGGAAGGTAAAGATTGCTAATAGCAATTAAAGATAAAATAAAGATTGCGTATAGCAATTAAAAGTAAAATTTAAAATTACTTATAGCAATTAAAAAATAAATTTAAAAATGGATGAAGAAATTTGGAATAAGAGAAGAAGCGATAGAGACTAAAGATAGAGTTGATTATACGTGAAGTAAATGGTTTAGCTGTAGTAAATATTACTGAGAATTGTTAAACATTGATTCCGATTTATAATGTCTAATAATTAAGGAGCATAATTTTCCGGTACGAATTGATTTTCCCAACCGGCACGAACCTTCCAGACAAACCAATAGAAGTAAAAATAAAATATATATTTGTTAACATGAAAAAAAAATAATAACATAACTTTCAATGTTGTACAATAAAATTAACCTGATACCAGTCGCGTCTTTTTTCTGAACGCTATTGATCGCGTGCGGTCTTTTTGCTGTCGGTTCCTGCAAACAGAAAATTGTAATGAAGAAATAAATTCTGTTTAATATTCGAATATTACATTTCAATTAATTTATAAGTTTACAGTTTACATAAATTACACATTTTTCTCACGAGATTTTCGATATTGCGAAAAGGTAAAATTGAACTCACAGTGGAATTGTTTCGCAGACTTTTCCATGAATTTAAATTTTACTTATAAAAATGTACCTCAAACAGAAACTGAGACGCCTTGTTACTTGACTATGGTGTTGGAAAAACATTTAAGGTCATCTACATGGATTTTTCCAATTGTATTCGTAAGATGAGATGGGTTAGAAGATGATAACTTATATGAGCAGCGAGAAGACCGACACGCGACTACTTCAGTGCCAATCTTGTAAGTCCAGTATTTCCACGATTTTTAAATCCGGGTTCCCTCTTTTTGAGACTTAATTTCTCTTTATCTTGCGTACTTATCTTGCTCTTTATCTATGCTGTCTATGTATTAAACCTGTAAATTTAAAATTGTAACAAAAAAAGATGGAGAAATTCAAAATCCGTACAAATAAATCATAATTTTAGTTATATATATATATATATATATATATATTAATGTGTTTTTCAAGTGTAGTTTTTATGAAATTTAATTTCCTTTATTTAAAAAAGAATAAATATGTAAAACCTTTAACTTGTTCAAAAAATTTTTGAAAATTTTTAAAATGCTTATTATTTTAATCTGTGAAAAAAATGATGTTATGTAACATTATCCTGATTCTGCCGTAAAGTGTTTCAAATTTTATGTGTCACGTATGTTTTTTTTTCTTTTTTCAAGACTAGCTTGCATAGAGAAGAAATGATCTTAAATATGTCTTAGTTTCACTAAGATTTTACTAGTTTTTTCACAGTTTTAAAACATTGCATGATTATACTTTCCGTATGAATAAATATCCACGCTTTACAAAACAATAATTACAGTGTTTGGTTTAAACACGTTTCGATTTCGGTTCGAAAGTTGGTATTATTATTTATTTTCTAAAAAATAAAAAAAAAAAATTAGAAAAAAGAAATCTAATTTTTGTGTCACAAATTACTTATACAGAGCTGACAAATCTCCGGCGTTTTGGATACCACTATTTTATTACAGAAAATGTTACTTTATTTAAATGGAGCATTCTTGCGATTTAAAAGAATAACATTTTCTCTTGCAATATACTGGTAGGAAAAAAGACGGAGACTCGGCAACTCTGCTTATACATTGACTGGAATTTGATTATTTTTACTATTTTCAAAATCACACTTCTGAATACAAAACCTTTATGTACTGTTCATACTGTTCATTACAGTTCTCTACATAGTGAAAAAAAAATGTTGTTCACAACAGTAGTCAGAAAATGCCATTATAAAGAAAAAAATGTAAAGCAATATTTACGTGTAAAATTACATGATATTTCTATCAGGTAAATCACAGAATTTTGTTATGTCACAAGATTTTAAGTATGCAACAAAAAATAGAACATCGTTTTATGTCCTGTTTTCTTCTATTATATTAAATTTGATTTTTATTTCTTTAGAGTATCAAATTTTAGAACAACAAGAGATTCCTTTATCTTCTGTTAAGTAATATAAAAACTTAAATAAATAAGCTACTTATAAATTTTCTGCGACGTATCATATTTTTAAATGCTATACCTCTATGCTATTTCTAAATGCTATAATATTATATTCGTACAATCATCAGTTGACTTAATGTGTCAATATACTTTACTTACACGTTGTAGTATGAAACAATAGAATATAAAGTATTTTAGAAACATTCTTTACGACTGTTAGAAAAAAAATAATTTATATACGCTGAGTGGGTGATAACTCAGAAAAGTTTAATTTTGTGCTAGGATTTTTTAGTATATGTAGTAAGCTGAGATAAACATGTAGGTTCTTTGAACAAAATAACATTTAAAATATCCCATTAGTTTTGATCATTCATTTTTAGTAAAATATTTTGAACAGAGGGTTATTTCATTAATTAAAAAAATTGTGGCAAGATCCGTCTATTTTATCACTTTGATTACGAGCCAGGACTGACGACTATTTATAGATTCAACAGTACTGCGAAGATGTTTCATTATGGTAGATTTCTCTTAAAAATATCCAAATATAAATGCATGGCAGAGATTTATCTTGAACAATGGAACAATGTGACAATGTAGTTAGCCGAATTGAATACCTAGTTCTTTACTAACTGAACTTCTAGTATAAATGTAAGCGACTTGCGATGCAGATAGGGAGTCGTGATAAATATAAAAAAGTTAAAATGAAAATAGGAATATAAAATATAAAATATAATAAATAAATAGAATTTTAACAATAAAGAACTAAAAAAACCATTAGATCCAAGACGACAGACGAAACCTACCGAGTGTCGAACACATCTCTTTACTGAGACTATACATTTAGTTTAAAAGTTACAAAATAATAAAAATGTATGCAAGAGATTTTTCTTCAAAAAGTTGTATGAATAGAATAAAAAATAGTCCACTGGTTCTTATATGTCTCTACCATATTTAAAAGGTTTAATGTCGTGAAGTCTAATTATTTTTGTTACTGCGTACGTACTTAATTTTGATACATAAGAAGGTGCTTGTTGTATTCCTTGCATACAGTAATTTTGCTATTACAAATGTATGATCATAAGAGTAATCAATGACACTTTAAAAGAGCAATTATAGATATGAGTAGTAAAAAAAATAATTTTAATAGCAATTGTGAGAACTATGAATAGAAATGAGAAGACATATAGTATTTACCAATTGATAGTGAACTATCTTAGGATGTAGTCACAATATGGCGACAAATCTTATTTTTACACCGGATCAACAGTTAAAACTTCCACAGTAAATTTGAATAGAATTTTTCACCTTAATTAGCAAATTTCTGTTAAGAGAGAAATTTCCTTAAGGCAAAAGTAACTATTCGATTATACTGTCGGAAGATTGCTTTGACGGTATTATAATCTCTTTTATTTACACTGGCAGGAGAATTATCTGTATAATCACTATATGGTAGAACAGCAGGGACTGCCTAGCGCAGGGGCATTTTTTTGTCACGAGCAAATTTCCAGCAAAATTTGAATTCATTTTTCTGTCGGAATGTTGTTTTGGCTGTATTATAATCTCTTTGATTTTCATTAGCAGGAGGATTGTCTGTGTAATCACAATATGGTAGGATTGTTGTAACGGACAAATATCCACCAGTAAAAACAAATAGATTTTTTTCTTTAATAATGATAGAAATTCTGCATGAATATGCCGTTTAAATGAGGACATAATTTATATTTTAATTTGCTGATGGGAGTTTTTCGCAGGTGGTAATCACCCCTGGGGAACCGGTTACATATGAAACTTCACTATTTGGAGGATATGTCAATTCATTATTATTCCTAGTTCCATGGACATTGTTCCGAAAAAATAACGTTTTCCATGTTCAAGTCATTTTACCTGCTCGTGTAGGTTACACGTTTGTTGCTTTATTTGTTGTTTTGTTTGTTTTGCAGTTTTCATGCTTGTGACTTTACAATGTTCACCATATTTGCATATAACCAATTATGAATAGGGATTGCTATTATAACTCTGACTATGGATAAGAGAATCCAAACAACCCCAATGTATGTTTAAAGTTCCATCAGATACCCATTTGGTACACCCTCTTCTATGATTAGTCATGTGATATTCCAAAACTCCAGTAAGTTTAACAAAGATTACCTTGTAATCATAATATGTAGAACTACATTGCCTGACTAACGCCGCGCCGGGACAAACATCCATCAGTAAAACCGATAAGGTATATTTGCTTTAATCGTGGTAGAAATTCTGCATGAAAAATTGTGGTAAAGTAACAGATACTAACTCTAATTTTATTTCGTCGGATTCCTAAGTACATGAAAACATTCCTCGTAATGTGAGATATGAATGGTTGTGTCCATAAAATCAGAAAAAACACCCATGCGCATTAGCCATTTCAGCCTGGATTTCAAGCCTAAAAATATTTATGATATTTTAAACGTCACCTAAATTGAACAACGATTTGGTCTAGCGGGAATACAACAACAATAACAATAATAATAATAACAGGATATACTGAAATATGATCTTATTTTAATGTAACTTATTTTTGGACATTTGACCATTAATGATGGTTCTACAGTTACTGATTATTGTTAAATATTATCCGGAAGTGGTATCAGATAACAAAACTAGTAACTGTGTTAATATCGTTATATTTAAAAATAAATAAATAAATAAATAAAAACAGTGTTGTTTATCACGTCAGTTCATCACATTAAAATTGATCATTCGTCAGGTGTCAAGCCAATACGGGATTGAAGGCAACAAGACAAGGTTAAGTAAAAAGAAAATTATACAATTCATTAAAAGAAATGATTCTTTACAATTTCTTAATTATATTGGTTTGATAATAAAGCCAGTACTGTAAAGATAAATAACGTGAATTTCAGAATAGAAAACCGCTTACACTTATGAAAACTTTTTAACACTTTCCGACGTAATTGAATAGTGTTGATGAATTTCGTTTATCTATGTCTCTCATCTGTCCGTGCTCGCGTGAATATAATCAGATTTCCATGAAATTCATATATGTTATTGGATTTTACTACGGCATATTTTCTATTGTAAATGAAGTGTGCAGCATTTAAAGTTCTTTTACAGGGACAGCATAAAAGAGTCTGTTATATTATGGTCTATAGAGAAATATCCTTTGCAGTGTATTTTAATGATATTACACTATTTTAAAAATATTGAAATTTATATATATAACTGACGTGTACTAAAAGGCGCTTACTGCAGATTATGGATTCCATAGAATTTCTCGTCCATTTACAGGAGTCACTAAAGAATTTGGCTATACTACTATCTATGAACAATAATTTCTGGAAATGTGTTTTTAGTTATGCTACACGTTTTCAATTTTTATTCATATTACTTGGTGTTTATAAATACTAGTGATCATACAGAGGGCTTCACAAAAGATCTAATGTGCATTTTTGTTTACTAATGGCAGTTGCTGGATGGGAATTTTCAACTGGGCTATGCGTGTAACTGAACTAATGTTTAGAGTACTGTTTAGTATAAATCCATAGATCGTATATAAGGCTGCACAAAACAAATCGGATATATTTGCGACTATTGATGGTAATTGCAGAAATTAGGTTTTCAAATACGTTATGCGTTTTCCATATTGTTTATTTAGACTAGGCAGGGCTAGTTGAGATTAAGCCGAAAGATAGGCCACACCGCCCGGTTTGACCTTAACTTGTTTATTTAGACGTTATCTTTCACTTTAATAAACCGTGAAGTTTTGTTTCAGTATTCTGTATTGTTAGAAAGTGTTTCATAATCTATGCTGGGCGCTTGAGTTTACGTTCTTGTTGAATGGTAAGTTACATTTTTATCCATAAAATTTAAATTTAGTACGACTTTGCTAAAATGGCGTTTAAAGAACTTGAGAGAAACATTAATCTTTTACGTCACCAGTTTGTGTTGACAAATATCCCTAAACTATTAAATGTTATCAGGGTTCGTACGGGTCCTGGAATTTTAAGACCAGGAAATTATTTGGTACCAATATTTTCTTATAGATAATCTTTTCTTAAATAAGGTGAAATTTCGCACGTTTGAATTTGAAGTATTTTTTTAGAAAAATATACTGGTGTGTCACCTGGAAAAGTAACGGTACCCGTACGAACCATGGTTATATGCATAATAGGGATTTTTTATTTCATTTTTTACATTTAAAATGAAATTATACTAGTAATAAAAGTGGCAACGTCCTTAAAAAAAATACATTTATTTAACCCCTCCCCTCCTTCTCACCCCTCGAGGGGTGATGCGAAAAATACTGGTGGAAGGGGGCACAATCTGTGACGCAGAAATGCACTTTTTAGGGAATATTGTATTGTCATAGGAAATATTCAAATCATAGAAATAATCAAAACTTGGAATATACAAATTTTTGCATCCATAAAAATTAAAGACTTTTGTTCATAAAAAATGCACACTTTTGCAAACATGGGATATGCAGTTATTTTATGCAAAAAATGGGCACACATTTTGAAAACCAAAAATATGCACTCTTTTGTGTGCATGAAAATTGCATATAATTTGCACGCAAAGTGTACACTTTTTGAAATATTCAAAAATATTCACTTTTTTGCACAAATTGCGTACTATCGATATTTTTTGCAAAAAAAGTGCAAACATTTTCTAACTGGGCTAATATGAATTAGACATTTAATCTGGTATGAAAACGATAAATGCAATTTATGATAACATTTGGCATGCAAAAATTACTTGTTAGACATTTTTGTTCAGAAAAATAGCATATTGGTTTGGTAAACAAAATTGTGGTTTGTGTAAACATTCCCTTCCTTACAGAAAACGTTAATATGCAAACTTTATTCAAATAACATTTACTTGTACATCTCGAAGAAGAATATATTTTCCGCATGGAAATAGATATTTTACAGAATAAAGCTCTAGTCGGTTATGTTTTTTTCAATAAATGTGCTACATACCGTAATTTCCGGCGTATAATCCGCAGCTCAAAGAGTCGTTTTTCGACCCAGAAATTTTATTCAATAATTGTAGTTAAATATTTACAGCGATCTTTTAAGTTACATTTTATAAAATAATATTTCTGGGTCGAAAAACGACTCTTTGAGCTGCGGATTATACGCCGGAAATTACGGTAATTTTGGAATAATTAACTTTTCATGTGAAATAAACTCTTCCTTGAAAATATTTTACACTTTTAACATTTGGGATAAAAAGCGTCCGGAGTGGAAAAGGCATTTCGTCTCTTTAACCCCTTCAGGGGCAAAGTACTCTTGGAGCTAAAATATTGAAATGATTGATTGACACCAAGATTCACGAACGAATTTATTTTAATATAAGTGAAAGTTTTCCTATATGTACTTTATAAATTCAAAATTTGATTATAAAATTCGGGTGTCATTGTGGCATTTTGGGATTAAAATTAAGTGGTATATATAATATACCGGCGCCCTTCAAGGAGTTAAGACAATTCCCTTTATACATTCTTAAAATACTGAATTGATATTGCAGTATAAAAGGTTTTCACTGAAAACAGTACAGTAAATAGAATCTCTTTAACCGTCAACGAACAATTGCCGCCGTATTTGCGTCAACAATTTTTTTTTATTCAAACGTGTTGTTGTAAAATTATGATATAATAATTTAAAAATTATGAATAATATTTTTAACATTAGTTAACTGCTACAATTTTGTGATTAGATAAGGTAAAATTTTCTGTGCAAAAATACTGATATAAAAGTGGAAACAACATATTTGGACAATAAAAATTGGATGTTGCGAATTTATGGCATCGGTTCGGTAAAGGTTAATATAGTCTTCAATCGCTAAAATAATTACATAATTTCACAATTTCCAGAAAAATTCTTTATGACTTGCAAAACCCTTATCGGAACCAGAGAGAAAGAGAAATATTTAAATTTCTATAATGGCAAGAAGTGTCATGAAGATTGTAAGTACCTTTTTCATTTTAGAACAATGGCGCCAAAATCAAGATAATATTTTCCGATCAGCGACAAAATCCATACAAAAATATATTTGCCTTCGATGAATTCTTTAAATATTTCCTCTAATTGTTTTTAAGAAAAGGATAGTTTCAGTTGCAAGTGCAAGTTTTCTCGCACAAACGTTTGGAAACGTTTTCCCTTGAATTTCCTATCCTGAATATTCCTGATTCCTTTGATGTATCTGGAATTTTTTCATGATTATAAATATTTCTCTTTTGGGCTATCTCTCTGTTAATTGATGGTGTTCCATAAAGAATCCCTCGAAACTTAGTGCAGAGATCGGATTTGTGTGTTTACAGTAATGATGGGAATAATTTTTTTTTTTATATTCCAATGAATTCGGGTATGTGCAGAATCAAATCTGGCTAACATAAATTTTGTTTTTTTTAATTCAATTACTACCAGAAATTTTGAAAGATAGGAGACGATTTTAATTTTAATTTGAACAGTTGCCGAACAGTTGATGTCGAATAGATTAAAAGACAGATTTAAAAAATGAAATACCTAAAATTTCTGGGGGAATTTGATTAAAAAGAATACGAATTTTGGCAAGTATGCTGTTTACAAAAATCTCTGGTAGCGATTAATTAAAAAAATATATGAATGTTGGCAATTATGCTTTTGCGCATGCCCGAATCAATCATTCGAATTAAAACATCATTCATTATGCCTATGACTAGTTTACAGGCAATAAAAAAATGTTAGATTGGCGAAGGGGCACGACATTCCCTGGGCGAGAGTGCACGAAATATCAGGCCGATGGGCCAGCGGGTAGTTTATATCCTATTTATCGTAAGCTTTGTGATGGATACTCATTAGAATGTTAAATTCTGTTTGTAAACAAAATACTTTATAAGATTAAAACGTACACAAAAGGAATGCTTCACTTGATTAACCCTTTCCATACTTCGGAAAGTATTCTTTCGAAATACCAATATCAGTTTTGCTAACTTTATTTCTGTAGTGATCTTGATGGTAAATACCTTTTACAAATGTTGTAGAGATATATTAATAATATATTTTTGTAAATTAGTGGTAGCGTTCAAATGTTGTGGTGTCCGATTAGACAAAAGAGTGGAAAGCGTTAAAAATGCTTTGAAATTGTAACTTTCGATCTACAGAATGTGTAAAGAGCGTTTTTGCACTTTTAAATAATCATTAACGCATAGCAATCCTTTTCGAAATTTTCTAAAAGAGGATTCATGATCTTTTAAAGGAAAATGAGCATTATAATGTAGGAAGCCATATGAATGGAAGAGAACTAATATTTTAGTAATTTATATCTTCATATAGTGGTTATAAATCTTATCTTTTGAACATTTACTTAGGGACACATGAAAAACGCTCTTTATCTAAATCTAGCCGCTGACGCAATGAGTATTCCAATTTGTCGATGAGCGGCCGAAATAGTTTGTGGATATGTTTATCAAAGAGCAGTCAAAACTTTTGTGGCTAATGACAATGAGACTGCTGATTTTTCGAAACCTTTTGGTAAGAAATGTCTCTCTGGCTCAGTGTCGCATAGTTGCCAACCTCCCGATTTTTTTCATACCAGTATTATTATGTAAAAACATTTATTTTGTGTAATCGTACAATTTCTTCAATTTAATAAAGCGAATTTTTTTGTAAGATTTTACTGGTATTCAAAAAATCGGGAGGTTGGCAACTATGATGTGTTGTGTGCAACTGAAGGTGCACGCATACTGAAAGATTCTAAACATTATAAAAACAAACAAAAAAAAACTGTATTTTTTATACAACATAAAATTTTATAAATGGATATCCTCGTTAGTTCCATTAAAATATATATCGAAGGTGTAAAGGATTTTTTTTTTTTTTTTTTTTTTTTTTTTGAAAATTTGAAAAAAAAAATCGTTACAAACAGCCGTTATAAGTAAACATATTTGCTAACATTCCGGAACTTTTTTAATAAAAAAAAAAAAAAAAAAAAAAAAAAAAAAACAAGAAAATTTATTGAACTGAATGAACTTGCTTTGACAGTCATTACCATGACGTGCTTTTTTCAGCCAAAGGTGCATTTATATAAGTATAGTAATTGATTCAGGAAATATTCAATATATACTCCTAATATTGCATTATTTTCGATACATGTATTTTTTTCATTTGTGTTTGTAATAAAAGTTTGAAATTGAAAAAAAAAAATTGTGTATTTTTAAATAAAATGATATAAAAGGTAACATTTCCAAAATATTTTTTAATACCGTAAAAATTAAAGACATAGATTAATGAATAGTAATAATTGAAATAGCTTCGTTGCAAACTTTTTCCATAAACAGCAAGTTCGTGAAATGCTGCTGGTCCTTTGGACGGCGGTGTTTTAAATCACAGAAGGATTTTTATTGCCCGTAGTTGTGATGTTACATGACCATTCCTTCATCCTTAACTACAATAGCAGGTAAACATAAATATTTGTTCCGATCATGCCAGATCTGTTAATATCGTAAAGCTTTTCTAATAGATTTTATACTTCGGAATATACTGCTTACAAAAGCACACCTACAAATCGTCTTTTTTCTTAATCAGATACATATACTTTGAACCACTCATTTTAATTATTAAATGAATTCAAACCAATACCACACAGAAACGTGGCACATTACTAAATAATTTCATTAAAAAAAATGGTTTCATATAGGATTATTTCAGTGGAAGGTTGGCAGCCACGTAACAGTCTCAACAATGGCATAATGCTATAAAGCAATATCTTTTGATCTCCTCCAGAAAGAAAAAAAAATTTATAGATATCCATATGCATAAAACTTAAAGTACAGAAAATTATAAAAAAATGAATATTTCAGCATTTTACTCACTTTATACATTCTTTATAGGACACATTTATCGAGCTCGCTGTGTATGTCATTTCATTGCTATATTACATATGGTCCACGTTCAAAATTTTACATTAGTAATATTTATAATTTTTTCTTCTTTGGTTTTATGAAAATAGCAAAAAACATAGCAAAATATATAATAAAAATTTCCAAGAATGATTTATTTTTTAATAGGCAAAACAAAACAATTTACATATGCAAGGAGTCCCAAAAACATTGACGTCAGATTTTATTCCTTAAATTTTGATCATAGACAAATGTTATAAATTACAAAGTTACGTAAAAAAAAATAATAATAATAAAATAAAAAAAATAAAACTGCAGAATATTATGAAATCAATTAAATTTTTTAAGGATCAAATTTGAAGAAACACATTTGCGCCATACACTAATATTGTCATGTACAAAATTTCAGCAATTTATGATAAAAAGTCACAAAGCTATGAATATACATAAATGCTGAGCTGACATAATTTTTGGACCATTTTTGGATGCAGATATGAGTTCGCAAAGGGGAAAAACCATGTCTGTTGATCACGTTTTAGGAATTGTACACAAATTACGAAAGAAAACAATGATTGCATAAATAAATAATAATTATTTATTGGTACAAAAACATCTAAACTGTGTAAAAATAATAACTTTACGCAAAGATTAAAAAGTTTGTTCAAAATGTATTCCACCCATGCTAATGCAGAGCTGTTTTAATGTTCATTGACTGTGCCATTTCCAAGTTTTATTTTGTAAATTATGCAAAATTTGAAAAAAAAAAAAATCCCTACAGATAAGAGCTTTATTTTATTTGCTTTTGATGCATTTCTGTGCCGCGTCATCTGCACTCTAGCTGTAGACATTTACATTTTAATTTATGATTAACCACTCACCAAGTTTGTTTAAAAATATCTCTGTGACTTTTTATGATAAAATGTTGAATTTTTGTACCGTAATTTCCGGCGTATAAGCCGCAGCTCAAAGAGTCGTTTTTCGACCCAGAAATTTTATTCAATAATTGTAGTTAAATATTTACAGCGATCTTTTAAGTTACATTTTATAAAATAATATTTCTGGGTCAAAAAACGACTCTTTGAGCTGCGGCTTATACGCCGGAAATTACGGTACATAACCTTATTAGTGTATCGGGCACATTTTACTCAATTCACAAAATTTTTCATTCACAAAATCATTCACAAAAGTTTTTGAAAAGGGGACGTATAAAAATTATTTTTTTTTATATTTCTTCAAATTTAATCTTCTGAAAATTTTAATTGATTTCATATAATTCTGTACCTTTTAATACGTAAATTTGGAAATTATAATATATGTCTATAATCAATATTTAAGGAATAAAAAACGGGGTCAATGCTTTTCAGACACCCTGTATATATATATATATATATATATATATATATATATATATATATATATAATCAACCGCGTAAACTCCTTATAATTCCCTAGGAGTATGGTGCCACTAGTTCCGATTACCATTCTCGTAAATATATGTCCTTCAGATTCAAAACTTTGTTGCACATAAATGTAGGCATTGTAATATTTTTTTGCGTTCAAATTACACGAAACATTCTATTCGAAAATTGTGGTAGAATTGTAAGCACATTGGAAGTAAAATTCAATTAAACTCCAAGCCATGAGACGTACACATCTTGAAAATTCCAAGTAGTTCGTTACCATTATTTCAGATTAGAAAATTGTTATTTAATATTTTAATCGATCGCCACTCATCTCTTTTGTTGGTTGCGTGTGAGGATCTTAAAAAAATAAGATAAAAATGCATAAAATATAAACTTGTTGTTTTACACTGAGGTAAATTAGACAATGGACAATTAAACTGTTATTAATGTATGGAGGAACATATTGCTGCGTTTGCAGTTTTGTGAAATAGTTTATTCTCCACCAAAATAACATGTTTATCATAGTTTTGTGAAATAGTTTATTTTCCACCAAAATAACATGTTTATCATAGTTTTGTGAAATAGTTTATTTTCCACCAAAATAACATGTTTATCATAGTTTTGTGAAATAGTTTATTTTCCACCAAAATAACATGTTTATCATAGTTTTAAAAAATTGAAAGTGACTGACGCCGCTTTGACTTACTTGTCGACGCGTTTGTCTTTATCAATGGCCTTTTAGCCTCCCTCTAACACCAAATAAGAATTCCTTTTGAAATAATAAGATTTATATGTTTTGTGTGGGGTGCAGGGTAACATCATGATTTTAGAGAAGCTTATGTATAACATAGTCAAAAAAGTTTACGAAACACTGCTATAGTCCATAATTAATAGATTGATAGCTAGCATCCGTCAGGCCGGAGTAGTGAGTCGCATAACTCAAAAGATAACATTTGAAGATAAAAAAAAAAATACTTTATTTTTATGCTTACTGATTAATAGTATAAAAGTAAGTTTCATTAACAGCTGTTGAATCTGCATTTTCGAGTGTTTATTCGGTCGTCAGTTGCCTCAGGTAATGCTCAAATACTAATCTATCAGCAAGTGCCGCCATTCTTTTAATTTAGTCAAATCTATCCTTTGCAAAAGGCACTTCAATGAGGACATTCTCTAAACGACTAACTCTACTAAACGAAACATATGTTGCTTTAAGTGGCAATGCATTTGGACCAATTTCCACAGCAATTATTCCTAAAAAGTTAAATCCTGGAATTTTTGTATGTTGAAAGCGTATGAAACTGTTAAAGGCACCTGAGTTCGGGAGCATGAAACATTGTTTTCTTTCCATGATTTAGTTATACGTGTGACAGGGAAAATGTTTTCAGTGAAAAATGGCCTGATTATCATCAAAATGAACTATTACAGTACGTCGCAAGCTTAGACGTCGATGTCCTGCATCGTAGAGAATATATTTTACCGAATCAAGTGCACCATTTATCAATCTTCCCTCTGTCTAGATATTGGTACGCAAATACTAACTCTGCATCCAATTGCTAAAAAAAATTCACCCTGGAATTCAGATGCGTGATTACCTTCATTCCATCTTAGTACAGTGATCTGTCGCTTATACGCGATACAATTTTTCGAATAATTTTTCAGCGAAATAATTTTTCAGCACTAGTTTTATTTTTTAGGGTAATTTTCGGCTTCTTAAATCGTAGAATTTAAAAATCAAATTTTACTGTTTTAAAATAGTGGTATTAAAAAGTAATTACTGAACATCGCGTATGAGTGAGAGATCACTGTATTTGATTATTGTGGTCTGCTAATATTTTTGCGACTGGCCATTTTAAATTACGAAGTATTTCTCTATTATGTTCTTCAGCTTGCTTGTTTGTGGGAAAAAGGTGTATGGAATCTTGAAATATTTCAATCTCAGCCGGCGGCAGTAAAGCTTTACGTCGTTGCATGAGCGATGCGTATTGCTTGCCTGTAACTTGGCTCACGGAAATCCAATCAAGAGTTTCTCCACACTATATTTGCTGATCGTCGCTTTTTCTCATAGACTTAGTTAAGGTGAAACATTTTTCAAATGTCCTAAGCACTGTTTGTCCGCACAAAGCCAACATGTATTTCATAAAATATCTCTTATAATATCTCTTATATAGAGGGATGTGTTTTACAGGCTGTAGCTGCCTAAAATCTCTAATGAGGTAAACAAATAAGCCTCCAAAAGGCTCAATGCCACCAGTTTACCTTCGCGACATTTTTGCTCAAGTGCAGCCATCACACGACAACCAATCATTGAAAATTCATCAATAATAAAAAATGACACTGGATCCATGCTGGAGCTGTAAATTTTTTGCTGCTTCTCTCCTTAAATCATCGAACGATTTAAAACATGTTGGTAATTTTAGCCCAGTGTGAATTGTCATGCCCTGGAGATTAATTGCAGCACAGCCAAAACCATGATAGCTTCCGGTCCCAACTGCTCAGACTCTTTTACGAATTTCTTTCATTACCCTTCTTTTTCCAGCTCCGGCTTTCACAATAAAATAACTACGTTTAGGGCAGGGGTGTCAAACTGTGGTCCGTCAGATACCACTAAATATAAAAGAAATAATCGACTGCTTGATTCGCAGAAATTCGATGATTAGATAAGGAAAGGTTTACTATATATAATTTTAGTGTTACCCGGCAAGCCACAGTTTGACACACCTGGTTTAGGGCAATTATTAAATCTTGATTGCAAAGAAGAAATTTGTTTGTGCATAAGTGAAGTACGTTTGCTGCTCATTTGTAAATCTGATATAAGAAGAATCGTAATTTTGATGCGCTGTAATTTGTTGTTCTTATTTTGTAGGCGTCATTTTAATCTATTTATTTAAATTAATTATTTTAATTAAATTAATTTATTAATTTATTAATTAATTACAAATTTCTTAATTAAATTAATTCGTTGTTATTTTTTTATTTATCAGTTTAAGAAAGAAAATTTAATACCCATCGTTTTTATCATGTTACATTTCTTTGTCTGGAATTTCTAGAATAAATGAAAATAAACAGATTCACTTCAGACTTCATTTATACAATATACTTAAAAAAAAAAAAATATGTTGGTATGGAAACAAAGAGTTGAATTACACAGACGGCTGAGTTGGATTAAAAAATAATAATATTATTATTAAAATTTATGGCAGTGGTGTCAAAGTGTGGCCCGCCAGACACCACTATTTTTTCAAGGAGTCAACGTCTTGAATCGCATACATTCGATGATTAGATAATGCAAATTTTACAGTAAAATTTTAGTGGTGTCCGGCGGGTCACAGTTCGACACCACTGATTTATGGGGTCCTTATTTCCGAAATGTAAAATACATCTACTGCTGAAAATTGTGTCATTAACTTGCCTTTTTATTCATAAATCTGGACCATTTTACAACGATTTGAATTTACGTAATTTTGAGTCTTTTTTTTTTTCATTTAATCTCGACAACAGATTACCCTCTTATTTTGTAAATAATCTGTGGTCTGGATTGAGACTGAGATTAAAACCTTTAGCTGAAAGGTTGTTTCCGAGTATAATGTTATTTAATCAAGTTTTTCGTAACAAAAAATTCCAACAATGTAAATGCTTTTATTGTTATTTTTTTAATTTTGAAGTCTTTATTTCAGCTTTTCAGTAAGAATGAGCTTTGGGGACCTAAAAACGTGTGAAAATTATAAGTGCAGATGGACGCATACGCACATGTCAGCGAACTTCATAATTTAAAAACATACCAATGTTTTCATAATCGGGTTTTTTTCATGATTACAATATGCTCCTTACCCTGTATGTGCACAGAAACTAAACCAAAAACATGCTAATACACGTTATTCGATTTATTTTCCTTTTTTTAGCTCACAGACTATCAAAGCCTGAGAGCTAATGTTCCCGCATGTTCTGTATGCTTGTATGTATGTACGATACACGATAACTCTTGATAGAAATATTCGATTTTGTATATAAGTTTATTATGATAAGGCGCCTCCCTGATTAGTATTGTGGTTCATTTGTTAATTATAAAGGGGGGGAACGGGGGCTAATCACACCCTTAATTTAGATAAATGTGTTTTTCATGCAGAATTATCTGATTTGCTTCGAAATTTGTATATAGGTTCATTCTGATGAGGTGCTTCCCTGATTATTTTTTGGGGTTCCTTGGTTAAGTATAAAGGGGGGAACGGGGAGCTAATCCCCCTTAATTTAGATGAATAGATTTTTCATGCAGGGGCTAATCCCCCCTAAAATATATAAATGTGTTTATCATGCAGAATTATCCGATTTGCTTCAAATTTTGTATATTGGTTCAATCTGATAAGGCGCTTCCCTGATTATTTTTCGGGTGTTCATTGGTTAAGTATAAAGGGGAAAGGGGCCAATCACCCCCCCCCCCCCCTTAAATTAAATAAATGTGTTTTTCATGGAGAATTATCCGATTTGCTTCAAATTTTGTATATGGGTTCAATCTGATAAGGCACTTCCCTGATTAGTTTTGGGGGTCCATTGGTTAAGTATAAAGGGGGAAGGGGGTTTAATCCCCCCTTAATTTAGATAAATGAGTTTTTCATGTAGAGTTATCCGATTTGCTTCAAATTTTGTATGTAGGTTCATTCTGATAAGGCACTTCCCTGATTAGTTTTGGGGTTCATTGGTTAAGTATAAAGGGGGAAAAGAGGGTCTAATCCCCCTTAAATTAGATAAATGCGTTTTTAATTCAGAATTATTCGATTTGTTTCAAATTTTGTATATAGGCTCATTGTGATAAGGCACTTCCCTGATTAGTTTTGGGAGTTCATTCGTTAAGTAAAAAGAGGATAAACGGGGGTAGCGTGCTAACCCCTCTTAATTTAGATAATTTTTCCATGCAGAATTATCCGATTTGCTTCAAATTTTCCATATGGTTTGATGTGATAAGGCGTTTCCCTGATTCGTTTTGGAGGTTAATTGGTTAAGTATAAATGGAAACTAGGGGCTAATTCCCCCTTTAATTTATTATCAATTTCTTTATATTTCGAGGGGTATTATTCTTAATTAAGCGTATAATATACAATTTAAGTGAATAGCCTGTGAGGTCAATGCCATCAGTAACTGGCCACTTTTCTTTTTATTGAAATATAAAATTGAAACCAAATTCCACCGATTAGTCACAAAAAGTGTAAGATCTAGTTTGGCTACCTAGCAGTTCGCACTTTCAAAAAAGAAAAAAAAAGAAAAAAAATACGCGTGGTCTTTTTGTACATAATAAGTAAAACATTTAACGGTCAATCTATATTATAAATCACAAATGTGTGCGTCAGTAATGCTGACGTCATAACGATGAGGTTAAAATGCGTAAGGTATAACAATGGATCTAATAAAACACACATAAACAACGTCTGCATTCAGCAATTAAAGATATACAAATATTATAATACAGACATACATACAATAAATACAATAGTATTCGTAGATCGGTGGATTAGTAAAAATCTAATACTGTTATCCTGTCATCAAGGCTATCTGTTAGATGGCTGGTGGCTTTCTGTCCAACATGGTTTATAAGTGAGAAATTGCAGACTCAGAAATTGGCCGGAGTGGCTCAGTGGTTAGAGCGACAGCCTGGAACGCTGTGGACCCAGGTTCGATTCCTGGCTCTGGCTAATTTTTCACTCCATGATGGATTATTGTATTTATTGTATATATGTCTGTATTATAATATTTGTATATCTTTAATGGATCTAATGTTTTTATTAATAATTCAAACAATCGCAATGTTATCTCTATGAGAAAATGGAAAACTCTTGGTCCGACGTTTCAGGGCATTAGGTTTGATGGATATTTTCTATTCTCGATCCTCGGCGAGATTTTGGCAGTACTAACGTAAAACTCAATTTTGGTGCCAATCCGACTGATATTTTGGAATCTATTGTGTTAACAAAAGTGCAATTCTTCACGGGTAGACGAAGCTCAGTTGCGACAAATATCTGAATATAAAGATCGAAATTTTCGAATAAATATAAATTTTAATAATGGTACAAATAAGAATTTTAAGGAAACTATATTTTTGGTCATTGCACAGATTTCCAACAAACATGTATGGCAGAGAATTGTTTATTTTTCACATATATTTTTTGGAAAATACTTATTTCCATATCTCGCTATATTAAAAAAAAAATAATAATAATCGCCGCCTCAATCAATGCATATTTTGTACCTTGAGGTCTTCCTGGGCTAATATTCAGAAATCTATTACATATAAAAATATGAAAATCGGTAGTTGTATAGAGAGGTATTTGATAAACACGCTGAAGCAGACTTTTTTTAAATAGAATAATTATTTTAAGATATATTTAATGTTGAATTCCATCAAAATAGTTCTCTTAAAACAGGTTTATAGGAACAAAAACTATGCATTGGAATTTAAACAAGTGTTTAAAAGTGTTTTTTTAATATAAAACATCTCATCAGTTCACTATACATTCAGTATACATTTTCTTTTTCCTTTTTTAAATTTAAATTTCAGAATTAAAGTTTATTTTTCTAGAACTGAAAAAAGAAATACTCTATTAAATGGTTTCGAATAAATTCGATATTTCATTAATTTTTACATCATAATTTTCTTTTTCAAACGACATAATTTTTGAAAATGTAATTTGATTAATTAGTATCCACAAAAATTCTTTTTTTCTGCGAAAATAATCTCATTGTGTTTTGTTACAATTTCTGTTTTTATAAACTCACATCACATTAAAAGATAAATAAATAAATAAACAAATAAATAAAAATTAAAACCGAATCACACAAATCTAATTATAATTAATTGAGTAAATAATAATACTAAGAAAAAAAAATTAAAAAGTTCTTCAAATGTTATTATTATTTTTTTTTAATGCTACATAAAAAAGAATATATAATTAAAAGTTTTTGATGAAAGGAAATAACTCCATTATTAATGATATTTGGAAACTTCATTTTAAAACATTTATGACGAAAATAAAAAATAAGCGTATTTGCAAATCAACTGTAATTTAAATTAATGCGCTTTCCCTTTTATTTCTCTATAAAAAAGCGAAATAAAATATCGATGACAGTATTATACATAAAGATGCGCATGTTCTATATTTATTTAAACAAGAGTGTTCTTCACAACATAGTTGAAAAATGTTTATGAACTCGATTTGCCTGTCTGTCTGTCTGGCCATATAACGATCTATCCATTTAGCTGTCTCTCCGTTCTGATTGCTTTTCCGTGTGACTAGAATTATTTTTCTCTTTAAAATGCAAAAAATGCATTTCATACCAATTTTTCAAAGCAGCAAATTTAGTCTCCTTTTATTACGGAGTTTCTGTCATCAGATAAAGAAAATATTTCTCTTAAAATATACTGGTATACAAACAACAAAATGGATGGCAGCTCCTCCGGTACCATATGGTACCAGTAGGCTTTAATGGGTTAAGGTTTTAAAGAAATATGTATATTCAATTATTTATTTTATCTATTTCAGATTTTTTTTCATTCAGATTGTTCATTTTAAACATCACAAAAATATGAAATACAAACAATAATAGAGCATATATGCAGAGGTGCCAAGCACTTATTAATATTCCGTAATATGTGGGTTTGTTTGACCCAGTTTAACACATTTCGCACTAAAAATTGCTTCGAGAAATGAAATTACATAAATAAAGATTCATCCAATAATTTTTCTGGTTTAATGCGTTGTTAAACTGGGTGAGATTAAGCCGCTTATTACGGAAGATTAGTAGGAACTTGGCACCTTTGTATATGCCAAGACCAAGACTCCCTTATCATAGATCAGACTTGACAATCCGGAGAAAGTCTATGGGAGAAAATGTCCGCGGTAATTGCCAACTTATTAATTGACTTTCTCCGGAAAGTATCGCCGCCTGGTGGATACTACCGCACAGTTGCCATGTTTCGGGCTTTTTGAACACCAGTATATTTTTAGAGAAAATGTTGCTCTTTTAAATCCCAGAATTCTCCGATAAAACAAAACAAAATTGTCTCTACTAAAAAACTGGTATCCAAAATATAATAGAAAAATCTAGCTGGTCTGCTACCGAATAGCTGCCAACTCTTACGCTTTTTTCTTACCACTAAAATTTAATAGAATTTTTTTCGTCATGTAATCACACGATCTTGTCAATTTACTAAGATAAAATTTACTATAAAATTTTAGTGGTAGGAAAACTACTAGTTCATAAGCAAATGCATAGAACAAATGGAGCTGTGAAAAAATTTCGTGTGATTTCGTGTCGTAAATACTATTACTGACGATTGATGGCGCTAGTAGCAGGACAAGTGTAGCGGTCAAAGGCAACTTGCTGATTGAGAGGTCTGATAATATGATAAGGAGGTCTTGGCCAAGACTTTGGAATTTTGAATACTAATTTTTCATTATTATAAACGTCATCTTATTTAATTGCAAATTTTATGTAACTAAATAATTTTTTTTTTTTTTTTTTGGAAATAGTAGTATTTGAAATTCGGGATACTTTGCAACTTGAAATAAAATATATATGTTTAAATAAAACAAATAAACTCCTTCGCGTCTTTCGGCGCATATATGCGTCAATTCAAGAATTTCTTTTTTAATTAGAATTTGCGAATTGTGGCGAGGAATTATGAATAGTAATTTTTGCATTATTACACTGTCCTCCAAAAGTTAAGGTACAACCAGTTTTCTGACGCCCACTATTAAAATAATGAAAATAAAAGTAAAAAATATGGTTTATATGAATGATCATAAGTAACTTCAATAAAATCTTATGAAAAATCGTCTCAATTATTTGAATGTATTGGATACTTATATGTTTGTCAGGAGGAACTGCGAATATCCTACTTTGGGAATTTGTGTGAAATTTTTTTTATGGTTGATGATCTTGAATTTTTGGTACCATGTCTAGGAGATGTCGTTTACTTGATTCGTTAAGGTGGCGGGCAATCTTATGGATATAAATGGGTGTATCACAAGCTAGTGCTTCTAGACGTTTTAATGTGTCTCGTAGTGTAGTCCAAAGGCTCTGAGATCAACTTGAATCCAAAAATTCAGTATCAAGAAGATTTGTTCCAAACCGCTCATGGGTTACAACCCCTGTACAAGATCGTTTTCTAGCTCTTTTGGCCCGAAGGAAGAGCCACACTACTGTGGCTCATCTCATTTCAGATCATCGTAAAGCAACAGAAATGACAATACCTGCGATTACGATGCATAGACGTCTTCACAATTAAGGACTCTATGTAAGACAAACCGTTGTACGTGGCCCTCTTATTCGACAACACAGAAACGCCCGTTTATGTTGGCCAAAAGAGCCTGGAAAACAGAACAATGGGCTTCTCCAGACTTGCCAAGTCTCCGGATTTTTCAACACCAGTATTATCTTAGAGAAAATGTTGTTCTTTTAAATCGCAGAATGTTCCGATTACATAAAACAACATTTTCTGTACTAAAATACTGGTGTCCAAAAAGCCGGAGACTTGGCAACTCGTGTAACTGTTCACATATGAGTCCCGGTTTGCTTTGGAGAGTGATTCAGTTCATGTGCTGATCTGGAGAAAACAAGGTATCAGATTCTACCCATGTAATATTGTTGAAAGACACAGTTATAGAAGAGGTGGAATCATGGTTTGGGCTGTTATCTCTCTTTTGGTCACAGTAACTTCAATGTTTGTCATGGAAGAATTCTGATTGCTGTGAAATAGCGGGACGAGATCCTTGCTCCATTGGTCACACCGTATGGTGGTGCTATTGGTTATGAATTATTCTGCATGGTTGATAATACACGATCAAATTGAGCTAGAGTCGTTGATGAATATCAAGAGGATCAAGATTTGGAGCGAATGGAATGGCCAGCACAATCTTCGGACTTTAATCCTAGAGAGCATCCTTGGGACTATCTCAATAGGCAGGTTGCTACCGTAAGTACTCCTCCAAAGTCGTTAAATGAGCTGGAAAAAGCGTTGCTCTATGTATTGGAGTTGTTTCCCTTTCCATTGTCCGACAACTTAATTGACAGTATGAAAATTCAATGGCACAAATTCATTACAAGTAGGGCCGGACACATGACTTACTAAAATCCGCTTATTTAATTTTTTTTCACAAAAAACTACTATTTATTTTTTTTTTATCAAACAGTGGATTTTTGCAAAAAATGCAATTTTTTATTTGCAAATCATGCTTGACGTTAAAATTAAATAAAATTCGATAAATAACTGTTCAAAGCACAATTTTCCTAAATTGCATGTTTTTATCTTCATTTGTTTTCAAATTAGACACATAAGACTGGTTGTACCTTAACTTTTGGAGGCCAGTGTATTTAATGGCAGGCATCTCAGGATGACATAAAATAAAAATTCTTTTTTCGTATTTTTTGAAGAAAAAAGAAATTCCTCAAAAAAATGCACGTTGATGATGCAGATGTGTTAAAAACGATTTTCTTTTTTTATTAACCCTTTCAGCGGCAGTGGTATATTTATTAAACCACTTAATTTTTATTCCCAAACGCCACAATGACACCAGGATTTTGGTAAAATCTTTTCCGTTTAATACGTATGTGAAATCCAATAAATTCGCTACGTAAATTCTGGTGCCAGTTATTTATTTCAACATTTTACTATTGAAATTACTTTGCCCCTGAAAGGTCTAAGACATTCGTATCGGGAAACGAGAATTCTCGTTTTAGAAAATTAAGCGTTAACACCAGGAAATAATAATTCTTGTTTTTATCCAAAAAACATCAATGAGTAAGGGTTTGGCTTACAGAAAATCCCTGTATAGCATGCTGCCCATATATTTTTAGACATTTTACAATAAATCCGTATATTGAATTATATTTAACGATGCATAAGCTTGAGAAAACTATCTTGGAAACAATTTACAAAGCCTTTCAGAAGCAGGAGAAGCTACGATAGTTTTAATATTATTAAAATACCCCCGTTTTATAGGAAAGTTTAAGGAATCTACCCTAATAAAATCCGTGCGCGTATCTATGTAACCTCAAGAACTCGGAAATCACAGGGCGCAGGGCTACGAAATTTGGCACACGGGTTGCTGGTAGGAGGCCCATGAACAATTGGAGCAAAATATTCGAAATTTTTATTTTTATTTTTAAATATTTTTGAGGATTTTTTTCTTTTTTTATATTTAATCCGTAATCGTGCGAGTTTTAACTAGTTAAAAATGTTTACTGTAATGTGATATACACATGTTACGTACGCCACGCTGCAATACTAAGAATATCTCACGGGCATTACGATAGTTCTTTTACCTCGCATACAAATAATTAGAGACTATTTAATTGTGCTGAATTATTACCTTTTTAAAAAATAAAAAAAAACATTTTATCACAAACACCAACAAAACTTTTATTCCTAATATATCATTTTATCGTCTGCTGCCACGGCAACATGATAAACTGAATTTCATTAAAAAAAATGCACAGTTGTAGAAAAATATTTTTCTAAATCGAACAGTTTAACAACTGAACAATTTAACAGGGGGATTCTTATTTCTTATTTAGATATTTTAAAGTTGTTTGTTGTCATTTTTATTTTTAATTTTAATTTTATAATTAAATTCATGAACTTCCGAGCGTAGAACGAGTTAAACAGTGCATATATATATTATTACAATTTTAAATTTAAATTTGCTTTGCTTCAACTGATAAATACATGTAATAAACATTTTTGGAAAATGAATATATTCGACATTTAATTTAATCTTAAATATCAATTTTCTCATCCCTTAACTTAACAGACGAGTGCCGCCATATTCGAAACAACCAATTTTTATTTTCCAGATGTGTTTTATACAATTATTATTGTTACGGCACCGCTCATTCTGACAATTTTTTTATGCAATATTTAACTTCTGAAATCTTGAGAGTCGGAATTTTCTTTACAAAAATACTGGTGTCCAATTCAAAACAACACATTTAAACAAAAAAAAATGGTTGTCGCTTTTAAGATGGGATTCCTCCGCTAAGTGTTAACTCTTTCCGGTACAGTGGTCCCGTCCCACTCTAGGTACACCTAATTTTGATTCCAAACTTGCATACGGCAACAAGAATATTTTCAGAAAATTGTGTTTCGATAATAAAGCTTTAAATAAGGAGTTCTTATTTTCTAAAAACGTCGTTTGTAAATTCCGGTGTCAGTCAGTAATTTCTCATTTTACGAACAGACTTTGTCTGTGCCGGAAAGGGTTAAACAGGAAATCGTAGGTCTTGCAGGAAGAATACGTGAGCTCTATTTTTGCACTTTTAGGAATTTAGGAAAACACACTTTTAAAATATTCATTTTAAAGTTTCGTCAGTAATTTTTTCTTTCTACTTACGCATCAGAACAGGCAATTATGGAAGATTAACTACCCAATAACATCTAAAAATGTCTGTTCTTTGTTGTTTTTAACAAGAGTATGAAATTTTCAATAATAAGAAAAATAAAGCTAACTCATTCCTTGACTCGAAGCGGTCTCTTGTTTTGGCAACAACTTTTTTTTATATTATTATTATTATTATTTTCCTAGTAAATCACTATAACAGTTTTAAAACAGCCTTGAAGTTGCTTTCTATGACATTTGTAAGATAAATCTAATTTCTTAAGGAAAAATTGGTAGTATTTTTTTTTTTTTATTTGGTCATTTTTTAAAAGAGCGCGATCTGAAAGCCTGCCCTTCTTGCTGCAGTCACTTCAACGTTGAAATTGTAATTTGATCAATTAGCAACTATTAATAAAAATTTCTTTTTTTTTTTTACATTTTTTATATTTTAATATTTTTTAAATTTTGAAGCTAATTTCGAAGTGTTTTTATTTACTATTTTTGTTTTTCACCAATTACCATCACAGAAAAGAAGTATAAAACCGAATTACACATGTCTAGTTATAATTAATTATGTCTAATATGATAATAAAAATTTACAATTTTGGCAAAAAAAAATTATACTCGTTAATTTCGACTGCATTGTTTAAGTCTCTTCATTAATAAACAGTATGTTAATGAAAGCTTTTGATAAAAAAAAAAATCCATTATTAATCATATTTCAAAACATCGTTTTAAAAAATAATTTTTCACACAGTATTACGAAAAGTACATTTTCAATTCTATTGCAAGTTTAAATTAATGAATTTACACTTTAAATTTTTTAGGAACAAAAATTTGGTAAGAGTTTTACAATGTGAAACTGAAGCATTTTCTACACTTATTTTAACAAAAAACGTAGTTTTTTTTTCAGGTAGATAATGAAGAATATTCTTTTTTTTTCTTGTTATGCGCTATCCATACATTCGCTTCCTGTTAATTAAGCATTTTTATTAATTTTGTTCCATTGGAAAAGTGCGAAGAGATAGTATTCGAACAATTTAGAAGCTTCAAATTTATTTATTTTTTGCTTTGTCTGGGTTAATAAATTGTCGTTCAATACTAAATACCAACAACCAGTCATTTAACCCTTTGAGGGGCGGTGGTATATATTATATACCACCTAATTTTAATCCGATTCAAACCAGAAACGTTTAATTAAATTTTACTTTTTTAATTTTGACGAGAAAAAGTTGAAAAATTGCCTATTCTTATTTTGAACTAAATTCTTTCATAAATTCCGGTTGGAATTCAACAATTTGGTTCAATAATTTGGTTACAGGAGCACAAGTGCTTGCCCCGAAAGGGTTAACCGGTATCAGATGAAAATATTTCGATTTGAAGCAGAATTTATTTCGTAAAATATATAATAAATCGCACAGTTGTAACAATTAAATAGTTTATTGCTTCAAGGAGATTCCCAGCTGCACGGGAACGCCACTTCCTGTATATGAATATTTCTGTACCGCATCTTACCAGGAAACCACGCCTTAGTGTAATAATGAAAAAATTACTGACCCAAAAATTATTGAAGCATACAAAATCGTGGCACAACGAACATTATTTGAACTTAAATCTAGTGCAATGAGTACAATGATCACCCTCCTGCGAAAAACAAAATTGCAAGACTGTTTCAAATAGAAGTGGCCGAATATGCACTAACCCAGCCTTGTACCTAGCATAGCGAATGCTGTCGGAGTAATGCTGGGTACTAAACTGGAGATGAACTAGTGACTGGAGTTTGATAATGTTCTTACGTTGAAAACGTACAGACTCCATCTTCAATCCTATCGACTCCTCCTTCCATCCAACAAATTAGAAAATTTTAAGACTGTATATCTCTATAAAGTGGGAGACGAGGACAAATGATTTATGCGTGAAACAACACGTTTCACTATGCTGTTTCGATCGCTGCCTATTTAGATTTTATCATTACTACACTAAAGAGGTGGTTTCCTGGTTAGAGGAGCCATCGAAAAAAATTATACCAGTAGCACAATATATGTACTACAATTAAAAAAAAGAAAGAAAGAAAGGTCTCTCACAGAGACAGAAGACGAAATAAATACGAAAAATAAAAAGTCTATTTAAGCGACTGATAGAAATGAACGATCAATTGTTCAACGTTAAATTATGGGATATGTTTGGAAAGCTGACAGTTAAAGTCTGAAAAAAAAGAGTTTTAGTAAAAAAAAGCTTTAAAATTTAATAATTAAGATAGAACAGTAATTTTAAAAATATGTAAAAGATCAATAAAATAAGAATAAATGTTAAAACTTTTTAAAAAACGCAAACATGTCGCCGAAAATCAAGGAAAAAGCATCGAATTTAAGTGTAAATCTACATCTTCAAAAGAAAAAAATAATAATTTTTAATGCCGTAGATTACTTTTGTTTCTTACTGAATTAAAAGAAAAAGTTTATTTTTGATTATCCATCTTATCATTTATATTTATTATAATATAAGTTAACACTAGAAGCGCCGTTGGGGTCATTTCGCCTTTTTTTCCAATTTATCATGCTTTAATTCAACATGCAAGCGAACACCGCAGCTCATATTTTTTTACTTTTTCTAAAATTACATCAGGCGTACTGTGACAATTTTTCATCTTTCTATATTAATTATTTTAAAAAATAATCATAGAAATATCTGAAACAACCAACAGGGGTTATTTTGACCCCCATAAGAAAAAAGACCGATTTTAAAGTGAAAGTATGTTTTTGAATTCCCGATATCTCATTTTTGCTTACTGCGCATGGGAGAACACGCATCTTGTATCGCGATGACTAAAAAGAGAAAAGTAAACACAGGTTTTGCTTTGTTTCGATGACGCATAGCGATAGGGGGTGGGGTAGTATTCTCTCTGTTGCGCGCACATCTTCAGTTAGCAGGGTTGCTCTAAGCACATCGACTCTTCTCTGAAATGGGCACACATTCTAGCAGCGCTGGCGTACTACAGAACTTTTAGAGAGAAAATCGTTCTACTGGAGCTACGGTCGAAAACGGAACTTGAAGCCATATTCCGCAGCAGTGTTTGTTCTCAAAGCTTTCGATTGCGACCAAAGTGCAAACCTTTTCCCGTAAAAAAATGCGGAGAGGATTGAGTACACAGGAGTGCCTAGCGCTCCTGGAGCAGTTAGATTCAGATGTGAGTGGTGATGACAGCAACAATGAAAATTTTCGTGTAGATAATGTGAATTTAGAGAATGGGTCGTCTTCTGAAAGCAGTGACAGTGATACCGCAGAACATTCTACCAATGTGATTCCCCCTGTTACTCGCGGATCACGAAGCTCGCGTGAACGTAGTCGTACGAAAGGAAGAGGCAATAACATACCTACTCTTTCTGTTGTCAGCAGTAACGAAGTACACGTCATCCAGCGGTATTCTTTGGACTCCGATGAACCTTAGGAGCCCTACTTCCCCTACAGGTCGCACACCAGCTCGAAATATTGTGAAAATTGCAAGTGGACTAACAGCTTTTGCTCGTCGTAACATTAGGAAAAATCCAGCTTCAGCCTGGCGTTTGATGGTGACTGAAGCAATGGTGAAACACATTCAAACATGCACAATTGCTGAAGCATGACGTCAGCTTGGAAATGACAGCAACTGGAATGTTACTCTGGTGGAACTGGATGCTTTTTTCGTCCTGTTATATGCCCGTGGGGCACTAGACCATTCAAAACTTTGTGCAGATGATTTATGGAACAAGAGTTGGGAACCACCTGTATTCAAAGAGACAATGTCACGCAATCGTTTCCGTGAAATCATGCGGTATCTCAGATTCTATATGCGAAGTAGAAGAGCAGAGCACCTGGTCACGGACAATTTTGCTCTCGCTTCTGAAACCTGGTACAAGCTGATTGAAAATTGTTATTTGTGCTATAATCCAGGAGAAGAAATAACCATTGATGAACAGTTCTTGCCGTGTAAATCAAGGTGCAGATTCATCCAATGCATGGCAAATAAGCCGGACAAATTCGGCATCAAGTTCTAGCAACTGATGTAAATTTCAAATATGTTTTAAATGGCTATCCTTATTTAGGCAAGGATGAAGAGCGACCAACTGATTTACAACTTGGAGAAACTGTAGTGCTGAAATTACTACAACCATATCTAATCTCCGGACTCCTGTCACTACTGACATTTTTTTACGCCTGTAAAACTTGCAGATGAACTTTCTGCAAAGAAAACCACAATCGTCGGGACGATGCGTCTAAACAAGAGATAATTACCTCCTATTGCCCACGACACATCTTCTCCATGATATTCATTTTCTGCACTGAAAAATGGAAATAAAATTCTCACAATATATAGGTGCAAGAACAAAAAGAATGTTGTGATTCTTAGCACTATACACGAATGTGTTTGCAGACAACAGTGCAAAGAAGAAGCCGAAAACTGTCACTTACTACAATAAAACTAAATGTGGTATAGACGTAGCAGACCTGATGCTACGAAAATATACTACAAGATGTGGATCTCGCAGATGGCCTATTCATGTCTTTTATAATGTCCTTGACATTGCTGCACTGAATGCTTGGATAATTTTCAAGGAATGCTCAAACACCCCAATTTCACGTCGAGAATTTATTCTTGCCCTCGTGGAAGAATTTCGAATTGGTGCTTTGCACAACAGATGTCCCCCCAATTGATCGAGTACAGACTCTAAAGCGGAAGAAATGTGCTTTTCAACATTGGAAGAGACAAAATAAAACATCTGCAAGCTGTGAGAGATTTCAGAAACCAATTTGCGGTAAGTGTATTGCTGTGACCGTCAACCGTGCATATTGTTCTACTTGCGCTAATGTCTAAGTAACTTTGGAACATATTTACTTGTTTATTCAGGATTTATGTTTTTTTTTTTCTCACTTTGAAACATGTTGTGTGCTAATTTGTATTATTTGCATTTGTAACTGTTGTTTCTTTTCTTATCACTTTTATTGGGTAACATTATTGTATTATGATATATATATATAAATTTAACTATATTGTATTCGTGTGTTGTTGTGTAATAAAATATATTGAATTATATATTGTGACTTATATAGTGTAATTAAAAAAAAAAACATACAATTGGGGATAAACGAACTCTAAAAACTAATTAAAGAAAAAAGAAAAAATTATAAAATCTTTAAAAGCTTTTATATATTGCAATTTAAACATCATTTATGAAATTAAAAAAATATATTTACTTTGATATGGCTTGAATTTCTTATGGGGGTCAAATTGACCCCAAACGGCGGTTTTAGGTAAGTCCAAAATCCGGCTGCTCTAGTGTTAAATAAGAAAACGTTAAAGTGTTTTAAATAAAACATCTGGTGTGAAATGTATTTATAAAACTAGAGTAAAATTCCATGTATCGTTAGTGTTAGTTACTATGCATTATGTTTGTTTTCATCAGATGTATGTTATATGGGAAAAAAATGAAATAAAAACTGGTGATATTTGTGAAATTATTTTTACTATCAATGTAGTTTATAATATTTTTCTATAGTATCCAGACTCTTAACTATAATATCATTTATGTATATATATATATATATATATGTGTGTGTGTGTGTGTGTGTGTGTGTGTGTGTGTGCGTGTGTGTGTGTGTGTGTGAATGTCGAGCTTCAATACATGAATAACTTAGGAGAGTATTATAAATACAATTTATTATTTACGGCAAAACAAAAACAAATCATTAAACCAAATATGAAGTTGAATATGATTAGAAGAATTCACACTTCGAAAATAAAAGGATATATTCAACTATTTTCAGTTCAATTATTTCCCCATGTCTCTGCAACTGCTTAATATGTTGAAATTTGGAAAATAATTTCATACGAAACTAAATAGTATTACAAAGAACAGCATTCTATAAATCCCGTTTCTTATGTATGGAACAATGGAACAATGTAGTGAGCATCATGGAATACCTAGTTGCAGTCAACTGAACTTCCAGGCTAGAGGTGATTGGACTTGCGAGGCAAAAATGAGCCGTGAGAAGTATTGAGAGTTAAAAATTAAATAAATAAAAATAAAAAATAAATAAATTTTAAAATGTAATAAAGAATTAATATAGTATAACAGTAAAAGTTAATAAAAAAGAAAAGAAAAGAAAGAAAGAATTCCATTAGTTCCAAAAAATGACAGACGAAACCTACCGAGGGTCGAACCCATCTCTTAAAAAAAGACTCTTTTCAGAGACCATACATTAAGTTTCAGTTTTAGAAAGTATAAACATTAATATAAGAGAAGTTAAAGGATTTTTTTCTTTAAGTTTTCTTATGTATTAGCAAATCTGATATTATTGAATAATTTTATTGAACAATATTTGTGGTGCAAAGAATTTTTTTTTAACTTGAGGTAGGCTTGTAACGATGTTAAAAGAAGTCGCATAGTCGCACAGAACGGTCAAAGAAGACAATTGCAAACGAATTGCTTATTAGTATTGAATAATACTAAATGACGCATTTTATAAATTAACGATACTAGCATTTTCAAACAGTAAATTTTAGTAATCATTTTGAGTAATTTTCAACTGTTAAACGCGAAGATTTCTATTCGAAAAATAGCAACGCGTACCATATTCGTATTTTTTTTTTTTTTTTTTTTTTTTTTTTTTTTTACAGGAAGGTGCGTTAAATGTTGATTATGTAGGGTGGTCACCGGTAGGGAATTTTTCAATGAAAGTAGCAGTATTTTTCCTCTTATAATCGCGCGATTAAAAAAGGGGAATTTTCCTGTAAGGAAATACTGATGTATTGATGAAATATCACCAGACCTGTGGCCACCTTGTCAAGGCGAAAATCTCCTACATTTAAAAATGGACCGTTATACACGCAATCTCACGACATTCGCACGCCAAACACTACGGAGTTATGCCATTGCAAGCTTGCAATCGGTCTTAGTGTGGGAGCGTTAACCCTTAGTACGCAACGTAATTTCACGTGCCATAATCCACTGCTAAAATAAATATCTTTCAAACTAGAAATTTTATTTAAAAAATGAAGTGAAATAAGTACTTCTTAGAAATAAGTTTAAATTTATTAAATAAAATGTCTGGTGGGAAACAGTGTTATTTGCGCTACATCTTATATGCCGGAAATTACCGTACGATGCTTTGCGTGTCAGGAACAGTGTTACCAGTTCGCTACTTTAAAAAAAAAATCAAATTGCTTGATTACAACCACTGTTTTGAAGTACCGTAATTTCCGGCGTATAATCCGCAACTCAAAGAGTCCTTTTTCGACCCAGAAATATTATTTTATAAAATGTAACTTAAAAGATCGCTGTAAATATTTAACTACAATTATTGAATAAAATTTCTGGTTGGAAAAACGACTCTTGGAGCTGCGGATTATACGCCGGAAATTACGGTAGATTCGTCTCTACCATGTTAAACTATGGAATGTGAAAAAAAAAAATGATTAACTTTAAAATTTTGCCGATTGTCATTACTAAACTTTAATAGTTCTCTTCATCAGGGTTACCAGTTTGGCCTCCGTGTTTATTCAGAAATTCAGAATCTATACCAGAAATTTCAAATAGAATTTTTTTGCTTTATTTAATTACAGACATTTCGTGATTACCAGAAGTAATTTTTTTCCCTAAAATTTCCGGTATTAATTCAGCATTGCTAAATAAAAGATAAGACCAACCTGGCAACTTTGTTCTTCACATAAATTGTATAACTATTTGTACCAGTCTAAAAATTCTAATAAAATTTAGTGATGACAATCGGCTCATTTTTAATTGTAATGAAAAATGCATTTTTTCATATTCGATAGTTTGACATGGTAGCGACGATATATTCGCCTTATATATTAACAAATTTTATTTAATAAATAAAAACAAATTTAAAAAGGCGAATTATATTATTTTTAAAACTTGGTGGCAATCAAGCATTCTGAATAACAGAAAAGTAGCGGAATGGCAAAACTGTCCAGAATTGAAATTGAACACAAGAAACAATCTTTCCACCAAACGGCGCCAAAAGTAACACCAACCGCTACAAGATACAACAAGTCTATTTTGGACAAAACAACTTGGTGAAGGTCCCACTATACGCGATGATTTAACATGAAGCATACATCCTGAGAATCTCATTTAGTCATATTATTCTTTTGAAAAATACTTCAAGTAATTCTAAATGAGTGTTGGTTTTGACTGATCAAGGCATAGTCTGTATCATCATTAGAATTTACAGTCGCTTTCAAAAATTGCAACTTTCAGTTCAGGAGAAAAATTCCAAGCAAGCATCTTTCCCAATTTTCGTCTCCTGTATATAACTTATAAAATTGGTGAAAAATACAGTGGTTTATCTTTCTAAAAATATTTGTACAAAATAATAAAGTATACTAATAAATAATAATAATAATAATAATAATAATAATAATAAATAATAACCAATCGACCATTACGAAGATTTCAAACTGCAGTCTAATAACTTTTAGTAATTTCTAATATTTTTACATGCAGGTTTAAACTTCTAAAGATAAATTAAGGATTATAAAAATCTGCAAACATCATTAGTCAATACAGAATATCGTCTCATTTATTCAATCAAATTTACAGTAAAAACTGATTGAAAATAACAAAAGGCACGCTCGCGAAAACATTAACAAACGCACTTTAACTGCATTAGAAGATGACGTTATCCGCTTCTTGAAAAACGCGAAACAAAGAAAAATAAATTGAATGCATTTAAAATACAATTTAATCTAATGTAACAGAGCATAAATTTTATGCTATACGGGCTTTGATGCCACTGCTTCGATCGATCTGTAGTGCATTTTTCCTATAAACATTTGAATTTAAATTTTGCTTTTTAACCATAAATATAAAATAAACCCGTGCTTAGAAATCATAATTTTATTTTTGTGGCATAATTTGAGGAAACATTTTCATTTCATTTATGAAAACAATGTCGATATAATTTTTTAATTACTAGAAAATTTTTAATTAAAAAACATGTTTTAACGAAATGTGATTGTACTATGTTAGAAGTCTCGTCAAAGACCTTTCGAATGATGCCTCATTCGTTGTTGTACATTTACTAAATTCTTAGAAAAACGCATGTTGACAACAGAAATAATATACAGAGTTGTTATAATTAAAGTTCGCCTATTAAGAAGTCTCTAGCGCCGGTTCTATGGCTCCAAACGAAACAAAATTTCACTAGTATGTAGTTGAAGAGATGCGCTCTGCGAAAATCGTAAAAAAATAGTTAAAATTTTTGTCAATAGGTGGCGCTGCGCCAATATTTAAGCCGATATTTACAGATTCCTTTATTTGGAAAAAAACAAAATACAGAAAATTTTATTTCACAGTTGCTAAAAGTAAACTTTTTCAGATTCGTTATATCAATTTCGGTCAATCCAGATGAAACACACAAAATCACAAAATTTCACCCAACGCGTGAAAAAGATCACATTTTATTCAAATTTTCGACGAACGACGTCAAAGTGACGTCGCAACTTCGAGAACTTGAAATACCCTTCTAACCACCTGACGATTTAAAACTTGCTGATAAAGTGTGTCTGGGATTTCTTTGACACTGGAACAGTTGATTGTTTCTGAAAAGCATTTGAATCTACGCTTTGTGGAGAATGGTAACTTTGAAAGAAAAGGCACTTCTTGTAAAGTTAGTTTATCAAAATAACAGCAACGCAGATGAAGCTCTCCGAGAATTCCGGAAACTAAAAGACGTTAGACGTGGACCAATGTCGTATCGTGGAGTTCACAAAATGATTAAAAAGTTCGAGGAAACAGGAAAACTTTGACATTCTTCCTGGCAGAGGACGAAAAAAGGTAGACATTTCTAGCATTGAAGATATTGGTACTGCTGCCGTGGATTTAGCAAGCCAGTCATCATTTGGTAATACAAGTGTGCCAGCTGTTGCGAGTGAAGTCGATATGCCGATTTCCACTGTGAGAAAAGGGATGCGTCAAATTTTGCGCTACTATCCATAAAAGATTAAGAGGGTTCAACAACTAATACAGGGTGATATCGAAAGTCGGCTATCATTTCCACTACAGTTTCTTGCATTAATGAATGTGGACAATTCTTGGCCCTGGAATATTCTATGGAGTGAAGAAGCGCATTTTTATTTAAATGAACAGGTGAACACACACAACTGTCGAATTTGGGCAAAAGAGATTCCTATTGTTGTCCAAGAAGTTCCATTGCATGCAGCTAAAGTCACGGTGTGGTGCGGTTTCACAGCTACGTTTATGATAAGGCCATATTTTTTTGAGGAACTAACATCCACAGGACCCATTACATGTTCCGTAAATGGGGGAAGGTATCTCAATATGTTGTCAAATTTTCTGATTCCCGAGCTGCAACAGCGAGGCTGCCTTCAAAATATCGTGTTTATGCAAGACGGTGCACCACCGCAAATTACTAGAGCAGTTCGGACTTTCTTAACAAGCCATTTTATAGAAGACCGCATCATAAGTCGTTATTTTCAACCACGATGGCCTGATCTAACACCATGCGATATTTGGTTGTGGGGATTTTTGAAAGATTCTGTATCTAAAGACATATGTCAGACAATCTCTGATCAGAAAGACAGTATTAGACTTCATATTCGCTCAATCTCACAGGACAGTTTACGCAATGCTGTAGAAAACACAATTCTGAGAATGGAATGCGTTATTGACAATGGTGGAGGATTCATTGAGCATGCGTAATGTTATTCTTCGTTATTTCCTCGCTGCCGAGCGACATGTTTTATTTTTGTTGATCCAGATTACATCACATGAAATTATATTCATTTTTCTGTATTGTTTGGAGTCATAGGTCAGACTCTAAAGCTGTCTGATTAAGTGACCTTTAATTATAAAAATTCGGAGTTCGTCGAAGATTGTTGAAAGTTATAAATTTGTGTGCTTCGTCTGGATTGACTGAAATTGATCTAATGAATCTGCAAACATCGCCTTAAATATTGGCGCAGCGCCACCTACTGACGAAAAATGTAACTATTTTTTTTTTTCGATTTTCGCAGAGCGCATCTCTTCAACTACGTACTAGTAAAATTTTGTTTCGTTTGGAGCCATAGAACCGGCTCCAGAGCCTTCTGAATAGGCGAACGTTACTTATAACAACCCTGTATGAATACAAAGGATGTGAATTATCACGTTACTACACAACGTACAACTAACAGAGTGAAAAAAAATATCCATACTGGGGATCGAACCCGGATACCATCGTATAACGCACTAAGCGCTTTACCATTTAAGCCACCAGGACGCCATCCAGTCTAGCATTTTCCCATTCTTGTATAGTAAGGCTACAATTTCTGCAGCACAAGATGGAACGTCAGTCATGAGCACTACATCAGTGTCATGCATGAGACAAATTAAACCCAGTATCGGTGAATAATTATATATAATTATATACAATATGAATTATATATTACTTATACAATATAATTACATATAATTATATTTCAGCTTCAATTGGTAACACTTTCTATTTAACTTTTAATAAATAAATCAAGTTCTTTGCAACCGATATATTTATGTAGTAATATTAATCCTGTAACAGTAACATAAATATGCTACTAAATATTGTTAAAAATCTATCTTAAAATTTCTTGTGTCGAATTACAGGTATACAGGTATAAAAAAACACAATTTTAAAAGAAAATTCATGCACTGTAGGGTTAAACATATCGAAAAAACTATCGATTTTAAATACAACTACTGCCGAATAAACGTATTATTTTTATTTAATTGCAGTATGTTTGAGAAAAACGAATATTGATATTAATAAACAGTGATATCCAAAAATATTACAGATATCTAATAACTGAAGTTGTGCGTTTAAATCAGGGCTCTGGAGTCGGAGTCGGAGTCAGGCTAATTTTTGGGCAAAGGAGTGGGAGTCGGAGTCATTAAAAAACAGGCCGACTCCGACTCCGACTCCAGCTTATTTTTTAGCCAGTTTGAAGTGAAATTAAACCAATTCTATGTAACTTTAAATTAATAAACTGAATTATTATTTTTACATTTTGACTATATATACAAGGAAACCCAGGTTAAACAGTCCCAATATACTGTCCAGTGTACAGCATATATGAAAACTGCTTTTAATTAAAATCTCTAGTTTATATTTTATATTTCGTATATAGTTCATTACAAGATGTTATTTTTCACCAAAATATAATAAATTTTACAAAAATAACCTTTACTTGTCACAAAATGGGCCCTAAGAAATAAAACCAAGATCGATCCCTGGATTGATATGTATATCATATGCTTTAAGGTCAAACAGGAATGTAACAGGAGGTTGCAGTGTTGCCAGTTGAGTTTTTTATTTTATCTTATTACGATTGCTTGATTTCTGCCACTTTTTTTAAAAAAATAGTAATATTTCCTTTATCTAATGACAAATTTAATAAAACGACTGTTAATATTTCAAAACAAATGACAGTAATGAAGCAATCTGAATAATAGGAATCAACAGGCAATACTAGTACTTTAGCCATCTCGGAGTCGGAGTCGGTCATTTTCCCCGCCGACTCCGCAGTCCTGGTTTAAATAAGACGAATATTGTGGTTAGGAAAGAAGAGTGATCAAGGTAAATGTTTGAAAGCTTTAATTAACAAATTTCTTGAGCATTTTATTTCGGTAAACAGAAGTTTTACTCAAACATTTCAATTCTTATTAACGAATACAAAAATTTTAACCCCTTAATCGTCGCGCCCTTTAAGTGTAGGCTACTTTTTAAAAATTCAGATTGCTTGATTACCACCAATTTTTTTAAGTAGAAATGTTCGTCTTATTTAATAGACAGATAAAATAATCAAGAATAAAGCCAATAATACTATTTTAAAAAAATTGGTGGGAATCAAACAATCTGAATAAAACAGGCGTAACCTACTCTGCCCGTGAATGTCTCGGGCACGACGATTAAGGGGTTAATCACAGAAATATTAAAATTAACTTAAATGTCATCCATCGAAACTTTCAGTAATTTATTATGAAATAAAATTTTTCCACATTTTAAACAACATAGCTGTCATTTATAGCTGTTTTTAAAAACTACTTCCAAAAGGCATAACAAAACTTCAAAATGAGTATATGAATAAAAATGAGAGAGAAAAGTTAATTATGCTGAGATGTGTTATTTTAAATGTATCTATTGTTATAAGAAACTATTTAGTTTTCAAACGGATAAAGAAGTAAAATTACACTTTATGAATATAAATTTTCATTTCGAAACATTTGATATACAATTTTAAAAAGAATTTTCCTGTTATAATAGTAAAGTCAAATTTCATTAACAAAGCTTATTTCAAAATTTATGTTTTTCTTTTAAATGAGCATAATACATTTAAATTCATTCATAGCGTTTAAAAAAAAAATGTTTCGATTGCTTCGTGAATTGCAAATAATTTATTTGACAGAAGCAAATTTGTATTTTGTTACATTTCGGAAACGATATACTAATAAATAATAATAATTTGATACAGTATGCTATCTCATTTAAGTGATCAATAATATTTTAATAAATTCGTAAAAAATTAATAATTTATATATTTTTTCAATAAATACATACAACGTTTGCAGAAATGCCTAGCATTATTATTATTTTTAAACTATCAAGCATTATTATTATCATTATTATTATTATTTTGGATTACTTGATTGTTTGTTTTTCGCGACGAGCGTCACATATACTTGACGCATAAAGTACTGAGAATATATGAAAAATCCTTCGAGTAATGTTTAATTGAAAATTTTGCTTTATTTAATCACAGCATTTCTGTGAATAAATTAGGAAAAAAATTATATTTTTAAAAACAATAGATAAGAGCGCCTCGAAAACGAAAAAAAATTTTTTAAGGCCACGAGACGCCGGACATTCATAAAAATCCAAAGTATCGATAACTATCAACTGCTATGGTTTTTGGCCGCCAGTTAGTTATTTATCGACTTATTTTTACGACTTATTTATCACATAAAACGACATTTAAATTTTCTTTGAATCGAATATTTCTCAGAAAAAAAAAAAAAAAAAGGCATTGAAAAATTTTTACAGTTACCATCTATGAGTATCATAAATCGGTTCGTTTTGGTCTTACAAAAAATGTAATTTTTAGTTTTTTTTATTATTTGTTAGAGACAGGAGACAGTTTTTCTGAATAAAAAAGATATTTCTGAAATGTACGCATGTATGCTCTAATGATGCACACGCATTTACGCAATTTTACTTATACTCATTTTTCCTATTAAGCTTTTTGATCAGGAAAAATTATTGTATGTAATAGTCAAAAAAATAAATTAATAAAGTTCAATTTCCCCGTTAAAAGATAGTGGTAAGAGAAAAAAAGCTTAAAACTTTGGCACAAATAGTTAACGAGTATTGTATTGTATTGTAAATTTTATTACAAAAGAAAAGAATGGAACGGAATTTGACAACTAAAAAAGTTGTTCATTTTATATCTTCATTACATCTCAAAGGGCATAGTTATTCATTTACAATTCTATCCATTTGTAACTGCTCTACCTCTCCTAACAGATATCGATGTAATTCTTTCAAGTGGAAAAATAAGCACCTGAGTCCTTTAAGAACACAATACACTTCGTTTGTGTAATGTATTATTCTCTGAATTTGTTTCATTTTCTTAAATTTGTTTCGTTTTCAATCGTAAACTGTCTCTTACATTTCAATCTAAGTAGTGTTAATATTAATATTTGCATTTATTTATAACGTGTCAGTGAATATAAAATAAGTAAATAAAGCATAACTAAAATTTAAAATATATTTCTTCGCATTTTCCGTGAAATTAAAAAAGTATAATGGAGTGTTGTTAGCATAAATATAAAAAATGTAAATAAAACATTATTAAAATTAATTTTAGTTTTAATTTAAAACATTTTTATTCTCTGTTTACGAAAATTAAAAAATATATAACGGAGTGTTGTTTAAATTAAATAAAAAAATTATGTAGTTTAAAATTACATTAACATATATTTATATTGCATTACGTATTTGTTTTAAAGCTATGTTGATATTTTAAAATATTAAAACATTCAAATTGTAACATTCATATTATTTCACATGTGTAAAACTAGGACAAATATTACTATTTGAGAAAGAAATAGTAGCAATCAGTCAATATTAATTATATAAAAAAAAAGCTCAAATGTCAGCACGGAACTCATTGTGAATACATGCCTCATATTTTCCGTGCGTTAACACCACCCTTTTCTAATTAGCTTCGCATTATTTAATTTCGACTTTTCTATTCGAAATAAAATAAAACAAATGGTTAAGTGTGATCGAAGATCTCTCAAATTGTTTCGTTTAATATTCCTTTCAAAACATTTTATCCTTTCTTTAATAAATCAAAATAAATTTATTTTAGCAAAAAAAAATAAAAAAAAATAAATAAAAATGTTTTTTATAAAGTAAAAATTTACCGGTCTATTTTTTCGTTTTTTCGAGTATCCAAACGAGCCGAATAACGGGCGAAGCCGGCTATTATATTCCGTCATAATAATATCTGTCACATGGACTAAATACGATATAAAAAAATAATTTCAAAATTAAAGTTGTTGTACACCTTCAAAATGTTAAAATATGTGAATATTTCCATAATCGGATTTTTATCATCATTCAATATGTTTCTCAAACTCATATATTTACTATTATCTATTACTCATATTGATACTTGCTTTGTATTATTCACAAACATTTGAAAAATTCTTTAAACTTCCAATATGACGTCAGATTTTCTTTTTAATTCTCTAATGACATGATATTAATCTGCTTTGTGTACATACACATACTCATACTCCTTGTATTAAGGAGAAATCTTTGAAAATGTCCGTTTTATTACCACAATGACGTCAATCATTTTTATTTCATATTAATATTTTTTTCAATTGGTGAAACTTTTTATTTCATTTTCATTTTTCCCTTGGAAATTGTTCAATAGAAAATTAATTATTGTAGAAAAAATTTCATTGTGGGGTTTTAATTTTTGGCAACTGCTATAACGAAACATGTTTAATTTTAATAGGAAAAGGCTGTTAGAATTTTGTTTTTTTTTTATCTCTATTTATTAAAATAATACTATTTTTTCAAATTTTAATATTTTGAGCTTCGTAGCTGGTATTCAGCTAGATATTCCGTAATTTCCAGCGTATGAGCCGCAGCTCAAATAAATCTCTTTCCGACCAGATATTTTATTTTATAAAAAGTAACTTCTATCTACTTTGATCTTATTTTATTGTTTTTACAAAATAAAATTTCTTCTTTCAAACAGACTTTTTTGAGCCGCGGCTTATACACCGGAAATTACGATACACAAATTTCAACTCTGTAAGTTACATAGTTTCTGAGAATAGCTCTGTGACGGACAGTCAACGGAGCGGGAGTAATAGGGTTTCGTGAGATGAACGAAACCCTAAAAAAAACGCAAATGTCAGGACGGAATCCATTGTGAATACATGCCTCTTATTTTCAGGACGTTAACACCACCTTTTACAAATTAGCTTCGCATTATTTAATTTCGACTTTTCTAATAGAAATAAAATAAAAAAATCCCTGACGGCTCGGCCTACAGGCACAGGTAGATTTCGAGGACGCAGAGCGTGGGGCGCCTGTTTGTTGGGAATTGCGGAAGAAATGACCTTTTTGCCATGATGCGGCAGTTGGAACCGCCTACTTCGAAAGCTAACTTGTTTCCAGGCGGAGCCTGCAGTTTTTTTTTTTTTTTTTTTTTTTTTTTTTTTTTTTTTTTGCTATAAGGGTTAGTCAAGTTTTAGATAATATTAAGAGGATTTATAATAAATTTAAACGGATTTGCTATCTTCTGAATTGACGAAGTTATGAATTTTTTTCTTCTAAAACCCCCTTCCCCACCCCCTCTTGGGACCATTTTTAATGATATCGAAAATCTGTCATACATCAATTTTTGGCCCTTTTCCTAGAAGTAGTAATAACTTCAAACGGATTCGATACGTATCATAATTAAGAAATTATGGGATTTTTCTGTTTTTACAAAAAGGCCCCCCACCCCCACCCCCCTTGGTTCGATGTTGCCCATTAACGAACTTGACCGAGATTTTATACCCCTTGATTTTATGTATCAGTTTCGAAAAGATGCGGGATTTGGAACCGCCTACTTCGAAAAATAACTTGTTTGCAGGCGGAGCCGACAGGGATTTTTTTTTTTTTTTTGCTATAACGGTTGGTCCTATAAAAAACTTGTCAATATAAAAGTTTTAGATAATATTAAGGGGATTTATAATAAATTTAAGCGGATTTGAAATCTTGGGAATTGACGAAGTTATGAATTTTTTTCTTCTAAAACCCCCCTCCCCCCCCTTAAGGCAATTTTTAATTATATCAAAAATCTGTCATACATAAATTTTCGGCCCTTTTCCTAGAAGTAATAATAACTTTAAACGGATTCGATACGTACAATAATTAAGAAATTATGGGTTTTTTCTGTTTTCACAAAAAGCCCCCAATTCCCCCCCCCCACCTTGGTTCGATTTTGCCCATTAACGAACTTGACCGAGATTTTATGACCCTTGATTTTATGTATCAGTTTGGAAAAGATTTATGCAGAATTTTTCCAGTTATCGTGTCCATAAAAAAGTGACATAGACAGATATATAGATAGATAGATAGATAGATAGATAGATAGATAGATAAAGTTTTGAACTGGTGGTGGTTTTGGGTTCTGGGAGTCATAATCGGCGTAAATCTGCAAAAATTTTTCAAAATTTCCAACTTAGGTGAGAATGTAATAATCTACCTAAAAGGTTACTGTTACACTCATTGGAATGCAAAGGAGTGTGCGCATGTTGTAAAACCCGATATTATAGTGTACCAATCTCTAAATTGTCACTAGGTGTAATGATTAACACTACGGTTCATGAATTTTTCTTTTAGAATTGTGTATTGTTATACTTATATTTAGAATTCGACACCAAAAATTTTAAAGTAGATTTTTAACTTTATTTAGTAGCATATATGATTAATATTTCTATACAGGGTGTTCCGTTAAAGGGGTCCAATATTAATAGGGGTAATAGAGGAGATCACACGGAGCATAAATCAGTATATAATGCCTGGCCGGATCTCAATAATTTTCAAGTTACAACAAATAGAATGAAAAATCGGAAATTTGTAAAAAACCCTTCATTGCTAAACTATCGATAATGCTACATAAAAACGAAGCACATATTTAGAAAGAGCAGAAAAAATCCTACGAAATGACATAAGTTGTTTTAGAATATTGAGAATTAATGGCGAGTTACAAGCTCTGAAACAGTGAAAAAATACAAAATCAAATATTTAGCAAAATAGTTAATCGTTAATTCCAAAAATGCAACTCTACCTACATCAAGGAAAATGTTATAAAATTTGGTCCATTCCGAAAGCTTTCGAAGAAGCTGACAATAAACCATATCAGTTTAATTGTATGGGAGAAATCAAGTAGTTCCCTAGTTACAACTCTGTACTGTTGCATGCTCGGAAAGAGCGAAACTCCACCCATGACGATTGTAAACACCCCGTTTTAATATCTTTCAATTATACATTTCTGATCAACCTCTATCAATACCCTTTCATTATTCAGTCTGGTCAAGTGAATGACATATTGTGCAGCTCTCGCCTTGTCTTAAAGCAAACTCCGTGACTGCTGCGTTTCCTCCATGAACTTTCAGGATGATGAAGAAGAAGTACTTTTTATGCAAATTTTCTATGTGTATAGGAAGAAAAGTGTAATAAAACAGCAGTCATCAGTGGGCGTTATGTTAAAGGGAGGCTGTTGTAAGTGGGATTGTAGTAAGTTGATGTATAATAATTATGCCGGAATACTCTAACGAAGAATATGCGGACATGCATCTGATGTACGGGCAAGCTCATGGAAATGCATGTCTAGCACAGCGCATGTACCGTGAGCAATTTCCAAGGAGACGTTGCCCAAGTTCGAAACTCTTCATAAAAATCGATAGACGATTACGGGAGACTGGATCGTTTAATACAGCAAGCATTCATGCAGGGAAACCTCGACATGTACGAACACCTGCAATGGAAGAAGATGTACTGAATATTTTTAAAGATAACCCCTCCACGAGTACACGAGCTGCTGCGTCTGAAGTCGGTGTTTCTCACCAAAGTGTGTGGCGTGTTCTGCGTGCAGAAAACATGCACCCCTTTCATGTGCAGCGGGTACAACTGTTATCAGTAACAGATTGTGCTCAGCGGACAGAATTCGTACGCTGGTTGCTTAATGTAACAGAAAATAATCCACAATTTCTGGAAAATATTTTATTTACTGATGAAGCAACATTTACGAGAGAGGGCGTGGTAAACACGCACAATATGCACACATGGTCATATACAAATCCGCACACTGTTTTCCCGTCGAACGCACAACAAAAGTTCAGTGTGAACATATGGGCAGGTGTCCTCGGCGATTATCTCATAGGACCATATTTACTCCCAGATGTACTCAATGGCAGTACACGGGATTCCTACGGGATATCTTACCGCAGTTACTGCAAAATGTGCCAGCAACATTGCGCCACAATATGTGGTTTATGCACGATGGCGCACCGGCACATTTTTTCATAGGTGTTCGCAATCACCTCAATTCAACATATCCTGGGAAATGGATTGGACGCAGTGGACCTGTTGCTTGGCCTGCACGCTCTCCAGTCCTCAATCCGTTAGACTTTTTTGTTTGGGGACACCTTAAATCGCTGGTGTATGAAACGCCTGTGGATACACCGGAGGATTTACTAGCGCGAATCGTTGTCGCTGCAGGAGACATTCCCAACTCCTTCGGAGTTTTTCGGCGTGTTCGCCAATCTTTACGACGTCGCTGTCGGCTGTGCGATTCTGTTAATGGGCGCAACTTCGAACACCTATTATAATAATGTCCGTTCGTCTGCCTTCCGACATTGAACTGTGCAGCGCAGGCCAGAAGACTATGCTTCACATATGTCATAAAGTACGTGGAATGTAATTCTTTATTTGTCATTTTTCTTTTATTTTCAACACTTTTTGGCACAGTATTTTGTAAGTCACAGACTGTGGTGTACTCAAATTGTAAATTACAAAGTTTGTATGAATTAATTTAAAATTTAGTGTCTTTTTTAAATTTATAATTAATAAAATTATTATGCTATTTGTTATTATTATTTCCTATCATAAATTATGATGCAAATATACATACAATAATTGTCCATGTAAAACATGTACTGAAACTTCTTGCATAGTTACAAATCGCAATATTTTTAATTATTTCCGAATTTTCACCACCAGTTTAATTTTAAGGAATTTAACTTAAGCTTTATATCAATAAAAGACCACTTTAAAATGTAGACTATTATTGTAAAGTTATTTTGGTTCATTCAACTCTTGAATAATTAAAAATGTTGCATCTCAGAAGAAGCATGATCGAAAATGTATAGTTGAGAGTAATTAAAAAGGCGGTGTTTCCAATCGTGATGGGCGGAGTTTAACCTTTGCTAGTGTCAAAGAAAGCGGAGTTGTAACTAAGAAACTGATTAATTTCTCTCACACAATTAAACCGATATGGTTCATTGTAAGCTTTTTCGAAAGTTTTCGGAATGGACCAAATTTTACTACATTTTCCTTGTTGTAGCTAGAGTTGTCTTTTTGGAATTAACGATTAACTATATTGATGTATATTGGATTTCGTACTTTTTTCACTGTTTCAGGGCGTGTAACTCGTCAATAAATATTGCTATTTTAATACAATTGATGTCATTTTGTAGGTTTTTTTCTGCTCTTTCTAAATATGTGCTTCGTTTTTATGTAGCATTATCGATAGTTTAGCAATGAGGGTTCTTTTACAATTTTCCGAATTTTCATTCTATTTGCTGTAACTTGAAAACTATTGAGATCCGACCAGGCTTTATATACTGATTTATGCTCCATGTGATCTCCTCTATTACCCCTATTAATATTGGACCCCTTTAACGGAACACCCTGTATAAATATAGTGGTTGCAAATAACTTGATTTATTTAGTAAAAGTTGTATAGAAAGTGATGCCAATTGGTTACACTACGCACTGTAGGGTTAAGATATTACTTATAGAAACAACAAAATTTTCTACCGTAAGCTGTTGAGAGGAAGACTATTTTCTTGTAAAAATTCTCCTACAATCACCGATCAGAAAATATAGACAACACTACGATGAACTCAATTTCGCTAATTTCTATTTTAGAAATCGTCTATTTCGCTTGAATTCTCCAATTTCTTCTACCGCAACCTGGAGTCAGTAAATGACGAGCGGAAAAGCAAGTTTTTCCCCTTTCGGAAAGTGGCATCAGATGTGTTCACTGTTCAGTTCAAACACAGATTTCTGAAAAACGCGTGTTGAGCGTGTTGCGCAGAATTTTTATCTAGCAATTTTAACCTATTTATTTAACTTATTGTTGTGCGGGGAATATTTAACTTATTGTATGAAGAAATATTCGGTTCGAATCGACATTTTTTTTTTTTTTTTGGTAGGGGCCAAAATGTACGCTCACCCTCGTTCTAGTGTTAACGTTTTCAAGAGCGATGGTCACAAATGTGACCACTTAATTTTAATTCGAAATCGCCAAATTATATCCAGAATAATTTACAAAATTTCGCTGGTCACAAATGTGACCACTTAATTTTAATTCGAAATCGCCAAATCATATCCAGAATATTTTACAAAATTTCGCTATTGTAATAAACGTAAAGAAAAGCAATTATTTATTTTCGAAGAAATTAGTTTGTAAATTCTGATGTTAATCAATTCTTTCACCATTTTACGAACAGATTTACTCTGCGCCTGAAAGGGTTAAGTTACAAGATGAGAAAAGTGCTGATTTTTCAAAATTTTGATGGTATAATTCACGAGGAAAGAAAATTAATATTCTGTTTCTTTCTTTTTCAGGTTATTTTTGGAAACTATACTGTTACCGTAATTTCCGGCGTATAATCCGCAGATGAAACAATCATGTTTGGACCCAGAAATTTTATTTTATAAAGTGCTACTTCCCAGATCGCTGTAAGTATTTGCATTCAATTATTGAATAAAATTTCTGGGTTCAAACCAAATTGTTTGATCCGCGGATTATACGCCGGAAATTACGGTACATGTTACTTTCATAAGTTCAGAGACCAATTTCCGCTAAGGTAAACTTCCACCAGTAAATTTGAATATTTTTTTTCTATTTATTTAAAGACTTTATTCACACAGAATTTCTGTCATAAATAAGGCAAACATTTCTATTCGTTTTTGCTGATGGTAGTTTGCCCTCGAGTTAATCAAGCCCTGCATGAGACATATTTTTACAAAAACTGGTATTGCGGCCAATGTTTCTGTAGTTTTGAAAATATTCAAATTTAAAAACGGCAGATCAATACACAACATTTTCATGACTGGTTAGATAAAAGTGTTTGGATTTAAGATTTTTTTAAATGTTTTGTTTAATTTAGGACAAAACATTATGAGATATTATATAAACTTTTCGAATTTTGTTAAAAAAAGAGCAAAATATCACTCTTTGATCCCGTGTAATCAGAAATTTTTGAAGTTGAATTGTTTTGAAAATGCAATTTAGTTTCGTTTCTATATCGGTTTCCACATACAAAGTATGGAAAAAAATTAAATGGCATGCCAACCAACATGTGCAGAAACACTGTGGAATAACACTTTTGTGAATGAACACACACAACTCGCAGTTCATTAACCCCTTCGCGACGAGAGTCCTTTACAGAATTTTTAATCTTTTGCCACGGGTTTTTTAAAACAGAAATTATCGCCTAATGGAATCGCAGAAATGCTGTCATTAAATAAGGTAAAGCTTACGATTAAAAGTAACTGGTAGGAATAATCAAGGATTCTGAACATCTTATGCGTCACGTATACGTGTCGCTCGTCCCCAAAAGGTTAAATGATATGTACCCTTGAAGTAGTTTTTTATTTTCTTAATAAATTCAAGTATTTGTAAGTCCTGATGCCTAGTATCAAGATAAATGAAGTTTTATTGTATATGGAACAAAAAATAACTAAAATATTCTCTGTTAAAAACACTTGAACAGAATACTAAACATTACAAAACAACAATCTAAAAATTTAAGGTTTTTTATGAACTAGCAGATAACACTCATGAAGTATAAGTATGGAACAGACTAACTCTCTTTACATACTTTGTGATTTACTTGAGGATAATTGATATTGGTGTTACGGCTTCCCTTGGTCTTGCAGACGACTTTAGCGCATTCTTTCATAATTTTGTTTTTGCCGCATAGCATCAGTTAGTGTCTCCCGCATTTGTTGTTGTGCTCGTATGGTAAATTAAAAATAGAATAAACCGCATAATGGACAGTGGCGTAGCGTCAGAGGGGGCACGATCATTTTACTACCAGAATAATTATAAACTACATTTGGCCTTATTTAATCTTTGAACGGTATAAATTAAATAAGACGAAATATAGTATATAAAAATACTGGTAGTAAAGTGATCGTGCCCCCCCTTGACGCTACGCCTCTGATAATGGAGCTACTTTGTTAGCTAAAATGACTATGAGGTCATTAAATATCGCAATAAGAAGTCATTTCTTTATCATAGTAAGGATAATATAGTTATGCTATTTATTAATGATCGTAAGAATAATATAGTTATGTTATTCAAGTGGTATTGTCCACTCATTTATTATGATAGTGTCAGCTCGTTGGATTTAACCTAATGTACTGTAAATATGTATACAAACATTTTAGTAATTTAGAAACTCTTTTCATTATTCGCATGAATGCATTACACATTTTCCTAATACAGTCCACTCAATCAATAACTTTAGCGCAACGTAAACAATTGGAATATAAATAAATACCAAGTATAGCTTTGTTATTTGTACCGTGTTTTTCTGAATTTAAAAAACAAAACTATTTAATAAGAAAGCTAATGATTTTACGGATATTTAACAAAATAGTTTTACTGGGATTTTTTAAATGCGTAAAGTGGGAAAATAACATACTATTTATTCATGTATTCAAAATATCTAAATATCATGTAAATTTTGAGAATAAAATGCATAATAATAAAAATTGTATGTAATATTGGTAAAATCGTATAAATATAAGTCTGTTTATAATGCTTAAGATATTTGTTTTAAAATACAACATTTCGAAATAACTTTTTGCTGAAATAATTGGAAACAGTTATCGAGCGCATGAAACGTGATTTTTTTATATAAATATAATACTAACTGATCCATTGAGGCGGGTTGTTTTACATAAAAAGAGAAGTATTTCGAAATTTTATATTGGACTTGAAACAATTATGGTTAAAAGAAGAATATTTCAAATAAAGATGAACCATTAATATCTTTGTACTAGTTTATTATTATTATTATAATAAAACCTGTCCATGTATATGGATCTACATATATTCCCTATACGAGATTTTGTATTGCTTTTTCCAACAAGTAGATCTGCTATAATGTATATTATGAAGCAAACACATGTCCGTGAGTACCGCATACGTCATATTGACGGGGGAAACATCAAACCAATAAATAGCGTTTTTACTGCAATTTTTTTAACTTCTGACATCGCAAATTTTCAATTTTTACGCAGCCAAATAAGAGAACGAATTTCTTTTAAATGGAATTTGCTTGAAACTCTAACTCAGGTTAATGAATTTTTATGGTTTTTAAAATACTTTTCAAGCATTGTACGTAAAACTAAAATTAATGGTTCGGATATGTTTCCAGTTAAAATTTCATAGCGAACTTAAAACATCCATAAATAAATTAGGGATGTTGCATGCGGGAGCTAGACAAAATTGAACTGAGCAAGGAAACATTCATTTGATGTCATCCAGATGACATTGATAATTTCAAGCAATTCTGCAATAGCTCTGTTAAAGAATTGGTTGTAAAAAATTACGACCAAAAATAAGATAACCGGATTCTTTATTTGTATTCTTATTTATAATCCCTTTGTCAAAATAGTGTCTTTTCTTTTCATATCACAATAAGGAAGTGTATTCGCACCCATAAATCGTTAAAACGACAGTGCGATATATTGACGTTACTTTCACGTAATCAAATTAAATGCCCCAGCTTTAGAAATAAGAATTTAGGTTTTGTTCAGTGAGTGTAACAGAGAAAATGTACGATTTTTTTTCAATATTAAAAAAAAATGCAAAGAAATCAACCAAATATTATAGCATTTAGTGAAATTCTACTTCGTTTGACCTTTTTTAAAATGAAAACTTACCTTTTCACCCACAAAAACTCTTTCTTCAGAGATTACATGAGAACAACGTCATTTCCTAGATGTTTTCAGTCGTGAAGTCAGCCACGAAGTTTCCTTTCCAAAGAGAAACATCACCAAAAAGTATTCACTATTTAAAAACATTTTCTTATTTCTGATGATTTCAGTGTTTAAGCTCGTAGTTCGCTTACATATCTATTAAATTTTTGATTTATTTATGCTACTCTTTTATTTATTTATTGATGAAGGTTTAATTTATTTATGGAATATTTGCCGGAAACAAATACTGAACTAATTTTATTGCTTTAGTTGCGAACGTGTCATCTGTCGTAAGCGAACGGAAACTGATAAATAATGTTTTTTTTTTTTTTTTTTTTTTTTTTTTTTTTTTTTTTAATCTTAAAAATCGTGCCTGAATTTTTTTAAACTAATAAAATATGAGATAATTGTGATACAGTTTTCAAACAAATTGTATTTGACACTGCATTTGAACTGCCCTATTCGACGTTGTGAAGATCGGAATTGTGTGATTTTCAGAAGTTAATAAATCTGCGAAAACCGAAATTTATCATTCAGGTTGTACTGTCGGTGTGACGACAACGTTACGGAGGGATCTATTTTTGTAGAATAATACAAATATTGAGAAGAAGTTTCTTTTTGTGGCAGTATGAAAGAAAACAACTGGTTTTTTTAATTAAAAATGATAGGGACTTTTAACGTTAAATCTATGACACTTTTGGTGAATAATTATTCCTCGAAGAAGCGGAGTTTTTTTTTTTTTTTTTTTTTTTTTTTTTTTTACGAAAGCCATGACGACTATGATAACTATTATAATTATATGCTGGATTATACTTCAGTCAAACAGTTTAAGAGTTTTAAACTTAGAAAGAAACCATTGAATTCGTCGCAAGTGAGATTAACTTTGCTCTAGCTCAATAAAATATTAAAATTCTATAAACAATACAGAAATTGAACAGACATACATTCTAATTACCAGCTTAAACAACTACAATTACCATAATAAAAAACGCTGCTGTAGGTAGCGAAATCTTTTGCGATTCCTTCGGCTTGTAACTTCTGGCACGCGATTAATACGAAATATTGTTTTTAATAAATTTCCAAAACTTTATTTCAATATGTTATTGATGTTCTTCATATAGTGCCAGTATGAAAGAAAACAACTGATTTTTTAAATAAAAAATGATAGGGACTATTAACATTAAATCTATGACACTTTTGGTGTATAATTATTCGTCGAAGAAGCGATTGATGTCGTGTTCTTGTTACGAAAACCCTGATGACCATGATATCTATGACTGTGCTGAATTATATGTTCATCAGCCAAACACTTTAACACTAGAACTACCTTGAGCTGTTATTTTTACGGTTACCAAATGAATATATTCCGATTAGAACCAGCAATTTCTTTTTAAAATAAATTAAATATAAAACTCACAGAAATACGTTAAAAGAATAAGTTAAGTAGTTTTAAATAAAATTTCTTGTGTGACATAGTTTTAAAAAACTTGAGTAAAATTTCCGGTAGTTCTAGTGTTAAGAGTTTATAACTGTTAAGTTGTTTGACTTACAAAGAAACCATTGGATTCGTCGCAAACGAGATTAACTTTGTTCCAACTCATTAAAATATTAAATTTATATAAACAAAATATAAATTTAACAGATAAGCGTAACAACTGCAATTACCATAATCAAAACGCTGCTGTAAGTAGCGAAATCTTTTGCGATTTCTTCGGCTACTAACTTCTGGCATGCGATTAATACGAAGGATTGTTTTTAATAAATTTCCAAAACTTTATTTTAATATGTTATTGATGTACTTCATATTAAAAGGATTTTCGGTGTTGGTTTTGGGCAATCAAAGAAAATTTGTTAAATGTGAGAAATCTATTAAAGTTTTCAATTAAAAGAAAAATAAATTGTTTTCACCCATATTCTGATCCCGGGAAGTAGAGTTTGGATACCCTTGTATATTTAGCCCACTAATAGAAATATTAACATATTGGATAAACGCAAATATGTAATATTGGAAATGTAATCTATTTTTTATATTTTTAAATTTTATTAAATGTGCAAAGCATATTTCAAAAAGGTAAAAAAGAGACAAAAACATAATTCGTGAGTGCATTTTCAAATACTCTCAGAATATAAATTATCTTTGAATCCAGTATACGTTTTCATTTTCGTTTTTTAATTTAAATTTTACAATTAAAGTTTCTTTTTCTAGAACTGAAAAAGAAATATTCTCTAGAATTGTTTGGAAAAAATCCGATAGTTCATTAATTTTTAGATTTTTTTTTCAAATGACATAATTTTTGAACGTGTAATTTGATTAATTAGCAACCTCAAAACTTCGTTTTTTACTCTGAAAATAATATCATTGTGTTTTGTTACAATTTCTGTTTTTATCAATTAACATCACAGAAAAAAAAATTAAAAACCGAATTACACAAATACAATTAATTGAGCCAAATATTAATAAAAAGAAGTATTTAAGAAAAAAATATTTATTCATTTTTTTTCTCTAGATTTATTTTTCTATGCAAAATATAATAATAAAAATTCATTTATAATTAAAAGTCTTTGATAAAAATAAAATTAATTCATCATTAATCATATTTGAAAACTTTGTATTACCGTAATTTCCGGCGTATAATCCGCAGCTCAAAGAGTCGTTTTTCGACCCAAAAATATTATTTTATAAAATGTAACTTAAAAGATCGCTGTAAATATTTAACAACAACTATTGAATAAAATTTCTGGGTCGAAAAACGACTCTTTGAGCTGCGGATTATACGCCAGAAATTACGGTTAAAACATTTGTGATAACAATAATAATAAAAAAAATCAAATCAACTGCAATTTAAATTAATGTACATTCACTTTTATTTTTTTATAGAAGAGAGAAATTAAACTAAAATGTCGGTGAAAGTAATAAATCTCTAAATGGTGCATTTTTATATTTATATAAACAAGAACGTTCCTTCTAACATAGTTGAAACTTGTTTGTGAGATCGAAAAGTCGGTCACACAAACGAATTTTCGGTCTGTTTGACTATATAGATATATCCACCTGGTTGTCTCTCCGTCTGGCTGGATGTCTACATGTACGTCTGTCTACCTATCCGCAGTCTAATTCGCATAAATATACTCGTATTGACTTGTAAATTTTATCAGATTAATTCATATGTTAATATGAATCACATTCATTTTTTTATTGAGGTTCACGATAGAATGTTCCCTATTGAAAGTAAAATGTGTAGCATTTGTAGTTCGTTTACAAGCACACACGTTTCATTGTGATCTATGGGGAAAATCATTTGGGGTGCATTTTATTTAAATTACATTGTATTAAAAAATGATACAGTGACCTCTCACTTATACGCGATGTTCAGTAATTACTTTTTCGGACCATTATTTTAAAACAGTAAAATTTGATTTATAAATTCTGCGATTTTATAAGCCGAAAATTACTTTAGAAAGAAAGTGGTGTCGAAAACTAATTATCGCGTATCGCATATAAGTGAGAGGTCACTGTAATTATTAATAATATTCTATTAGTGTTGAAAATTGTTTCATAATCTATGCTTGATGCATGATTTTTGGTCTTGTTTTTAGTTATTGTGATGTGTTTTGTAGGGTGTGTCTGAGAATTTGAATAGGACTAATTTGGAATAAAAATATTCGCCTTATTTCATGGCAGAAATAATCGACTAAATATAACAAATATTTCTTTATGTAAACAGTGGTATTTAATTTCCCTGATGACTGGCTATTGTGTTAGAGTTTAAAGTTTACTTTATAATCAATTATTTATTATACCTTTTGATTATTTTTTTGTATTCAGATTGCTCATTTTAGATTGCTCGAAAAAAATGACATAAAAAAATAAATAAAGCTTATCTGCTAACTCTCTCGAATTTCGAATACACGTTTTCAAGTATTTTAATCTTCGTCTTATTTAATGCCAAATGTTATGTCATTAAATAAAATTAGTATTTCTTTTATAAATAGTAGTATTTAAAATTCAGGAGACTGCGCAGTTTGAAATACAATACACTTGGTTAAAATAAAAATATATATACAAATAAACCAATTTGCATCATTTGCACAAATATGCATCAGCTCAGGAATTTATTTTTTATTCAGAATTTCCGAACTGACACCAGGAATCTGAATCTGAATTTTTTCTTTATTTAATGACAGACGATTCAGGATTACAGTTTTTTTCACTTACTCATGAGACCATACTGCTATGTAGGGTTAATGACCAATAACATATAAAAGTGTCTATTATGAAGGGTATTTACTTTGTTGTCTTTAACGTTTGAACTGTACCGAAGTGCCAATGTAGATAATTCCTTCCTGGCTTTTGAGCGGTCTGTTTTTTTGCCCTCAAATTATTTAACTGATAGATTACTACAATAGTTGAAAGAAAATGCGAAGAACGAAATGGTTTTCTGCATTATTTGGAAGATAAGTCTAAAACGAAAATGTTTCTAAGGCAATAGCTGTGCTAAAAAATTTGATTTGTTCTCTTTTCAACACTTTCTCTGCCGGCTAAAAATTACCGGAATTTTATATTATTTAGAAAGTTCGAATTCATACCAGAAAATGCTAATAGAAATATTTACTTTATTTAATTACGGACATTTCGTGATCACTTAATTAAAAATTCTTCTTTCGAAATTTCCAGTACGAATTCGTAATTTTAGATTAAAAAAGCACGATTATACTCGTGGTTGGCAGCGAATGGGCTAAAGATTACTTGCTGCGAACACTTCATCGTTGAATGTGTAATTTTATTAATTAGCAGACATCAATTAAAACTTTATTTTTTACACTTTATATATCTTAATACATTTTTATTATGAAATTATCAGGAAGTGATTCGTTACTATTTTTGTTTTTTATCAATTTCCATTACAGAAAAAACAAAAAACGAATTACACATATCTAATTATAATTAATTGAATTAGGTGATAATTAAAAGAAAGAATTTTAAAATTAAAAAAATAGTTTATGTTCGTTACATCTATTACGTTGTTTAATTTTTTTACGATAAAAAACAATACATTAATGAAAGTTTTTGATAAAAAAATCCATTATAAATCATATTTCAAAACATCGTTTTTTCTTAAAGTTTATAGCGACAGTAATATAAAAAGTACATTTGCAAATCAGCTGCAAGTGTAAATTAATGAATTCGCACTTTAAAGTATTTATAAAAAATTCTTCTAAAAGCATTATCATATGAAACTAAAGCAGTTTCTGCATTTCCTTTAAACAAAAATGTACTTTTTTAGGAAAGGAAGAATATTCTGTCTTTTTTTATTGTTATGATGCGTCTTTTTTTTTATTTACTTGCTACATTAAAAAAAAATAATTTATATTAATACTAGCAAGCTACGCCCGCTACGCTGGTCAGTTTCTCTTAACGCACCTTTAATCAAACAAAATATTGACATTTCATGATTCACTTTTATATATTAACAGAATAATAAGGCTACTATAATTTGTGACTCGTTCTATAGCCAATACACACGTCAGGACACGTCGCCCTTATCATTATCTTTTTACGCGTGAAGGTTTCACTATGGTACTCCATTGTGAAATTTGGTAATTTTTAAAATTCAATATTTGAAAAATGGCATAATCATTATTAGATTTGAAATTTATATCAAGAAATATACAATATTTTTTATCTTTCAAACGCAGTTTTTCTAACAATTTTCTGACAAATACTTTTCCAGCTATTATTTTTTTCAGTAACTTCAAATGTTTCATTTTCCGAGATTAATCTGTGGCAAAGATTAGCGAAAAACCCCAGTTGTCAGCAACGCATAGCTTTATATTAAAGAGGAATGTTGGAGCAGGGATTGTCACAATCACTTTTGAAATCGGTTCTGTAGTCCCAGAGATTCCATAGAAATTGTAATTTAGAATGATTTTAGAATGCTTTTCGCTCATTTCACCCTTTTAAATTTCGATTTTTTTAAATTTATTCTTAGAGAGCATTTACATCTTATAAGTCACTACAATGCCAAATTTCAAATTTCTAGCTTCTTCAGTATAAAAAAAAGGCGCAATTTTCAAACATTTTTCACTCCTGCACCCCATTGGGGTTAGTGATAAAATATAGCCTATAGACATAAAATATAGCTTATGTTGGAGTAGGGATTGTCACCATCAATTTGCCACCATTACTTTTGAAATCGGTTCTGTGGTTCCAGAGATTTCATAGAAACTGTAATTTAGAATGATTTTAGAACGCTTTTCGCTCATTTCGCCCTTGTAAATTTCAAATATTTTTTTAACTTGTCCTTAGACAGCATTACATCTTATAAGTAACTACAATGTCAAATTTCAAATTTCTAGCTCCTTCAGTATAAAAAAGATTGCAATTTTTGAACGTTTTTCGCTCCTGCACCCCCCTGAGATTAGTGGCACCGGCATAAAATATAGCCTATGTTGGAGCAGAGAGTGTCATCAAAAATTTGCCACCATCACTTTTGAAAAGGGTTCGGTAATTCCAGAGATTCCATAGAAATTGTAATTTAGAATGTTTTTAGAACGCTTTTCGCTTATCTCACCGTTTTAAATTTCGAATTTTTTTAAAATTTGTTCTTAGAGAGCATTTACATCTTATAAGTAACTACCGTGCCAAATTTCATGTTTCTAACAACTTCAGTGTAAAAAAAATCGATATTTTAGAACGTTTTTTGCTCCGGCACCACCCTGGGATTAGTAGCACTGCATGAAATATAGCCTATGTTACAGCAGGAACTGTAACCATCAATTTGCCACCATCACTTTTGAAAACAGTTCTGTAGTTCCAGAAATTCCCTAGAAATTGTAATTTAGAATGTTTTTAGAACGCGTTTCGCTCATCTCACCCTTTTAAATTTCGAATTTTTTTAGAATTTGTTCTTAGAGAGTATTTAGATCTTATAAGTAACTACCACGCCAAATTTCAAGTTTCTAACACCTTCAGTATAAAAAATCGAAATTTTAGAAAGTTTTTCGCTCTTGCACCCCTCCACCCTGGGGGTAGTGGCACCGGCATGAAATATTGCCTATGTTACAGCAGGAACTGTAACCATCACTTTGCTACCATCACTTTTGAAAACAGTTCTGTAATTCCAGAAATTCCATACAAATTGTAATTTAGAATGTTTTTAGAACGCGTTTCGCTCATCTCACTCTTTTAAATTTCGAATTTTTTTAGATTTTGTTCTTTAGAGAGCATTTACATCTTATAAGTAACTACCATGCCAATTTTCATGTTTCTAGCTCCTTCAGTATAAAAATATCGAAATTTTAGAACGTTTTTCGCTCTTGCACCCGTCCGCCCTGTGGTAGAAGCAACGACATAAAATATAGCCTATGTTATAGCAGAGACTGTTACCATCAATTTGCCACCATTACTTTTGAAAACGGTTCTGTAGTTCCAGAGATTCCATTGAAATTGTAATTTAGAATGTTTTTAGAACGCTTTTCGCTCATCTCACCCTTTTAAATTTCGAATTTTATTAGAATTTGTTCTTAGAGAGCATTTACATCTTATAAGTAAGTACCATGCCAAATTTCATGTTTCTAGCTCCTTCCGCTTTTCGCTGATCTCACTCTTTTAAATTTCGATTTTTTTTTAGAATTTTTTCTTAGAGAGCATTTACATCTTATAAGTAACTACCATGCTAAATTTCATGTTTCGAACACCTTCAGTGTAAAAAAAATCTAAATTTTAGAACGTTTTTCGCTCCTGCACCCCCTGGGAGTAGTGGCACCGACGTAAAATATATCAGGGACTGTCACCATCAATTTGCCACCCTCACTTTTGAAAACGGTTCTGTAGTTCCAGAGATTCCATAGAAATTGTAATTTAGAATGTTTTTAGAACGCTTTTCGCTCATCTCACCCTTTTAAATTTCGAATTTTATTAGAATTTGTTCTTAGAGAGCATTTACATCTTATAAGTAAGTACCATGCCAAATTTCATGTTTCTAGCTCCTTCAGTATAAAAAAAATCGAAATTTTAGAACGTTTCTTGCTTCTGCCCCCCCCCCTGGGGGTAGTGGCACCGACGTAAAATATAGCCTATGTTGGAGCAAGGATTGTCACCATCAATTTGCCACCATCACTTTTGAAATCGCTTCAGTAGTTTCAGAGATTACCGCCTACAAACAAAAAAAAACAATCTTTACTACTTTATAATATTAGTATAGATTTCATTAATTAAAATAACAAGTGTATCCTTACATTATTATATTTTATTTATTTATTTATTATGATATTCCAATGGCAACGTTCTCCCGTTTATTTGGCGTTACAGTTTGGCGATAGTTTTTTTAATGAAAAGTGGTCGACGGTATAATAGAGAAGTTACCTAACATGGTAGCTAAAAAGCCAATTGGCGAGGTATCTGATCGCGGAAAATTAGCCCGAAATTGTATGAATAACTAACTACCCAAAGAAAAGGGAAAACATGGCTGAAGACTGAAAAAAAAAAAAGCAATAAGTAGTATATGGTACCTACTCTGGAACACTTTTCATACTCCACTAAATGCAAATATTGAACGATTATTGTAAGATTTTTCATCAAAAATTTGTCAGTCTGAATATCGAGAGTTGTAACGATTATTCATCAAAAAGTTCGTCAAAATGTGTGCATTTTTGAACAAATTTTAATATTTTTAATGAAAAAGTTTGCCTGTCGACTAATCCGATTATTGTAAGATTGTTCAAATGATGATTATAAAACAACCCTTGAAAATCCAATGGAATGCTAATATTTTTCATCAAACTTTATTAATCGTCTATCAAATGCTAATAAACAACCTTCCTCTAGGATGATATTGATAGGAATAATGAAAGCAAAGACCAGCGTTATATAATAAGTTATCAGCATTATAACCAATCCTAAAATCTTTAGTTGCATTAAAAGCTATAGAATAATATAAGTCATTAGCTCCAGGACTATAAATATCAAACCATTCTTTTGTTTCTGGTATTATATTCCAATTGTCATCACATTTACTTTCTATCCAAAAATAAATTCCAGGTTGAGAAAATTTAGAGGGTTGATCCATTTTGTATATTTTTGCGGTCAAAGTTAATTTTATTGTATCATTGAAACTATTAAATATAGTATAATTATTAGAGTTATCGATGCTATAATTTGTAATAACAGGGTCAAATTTGAAATAATGAAAGGTAGGCGAAAGACAATTAAACAGTAAAGTACTTATCACAAAATATTGTAGCATTTATATAGAAAAAAATTTTCGATAGATGATTCGAACAAAGTTTAGACAGATTAAATAAATAAGCTGTAAGAAAATATTAATTTATCAATTCTCTCCTTTTATTTACACTTATAAATGCTATTCTCATAGTTTGATATTTTCATAGTTCGATAAAATTAAAAAAATAGTTTGTGTCGAAATTAACACATTTTTGATAGAAAAGAATTTTGTACTTAAAACAGATATATTTTTAATTTCAGTAAATACTATTCTGTTAGTTTTCATAGATGATATTAAATAAAATCCATCCGATATTGTAAGATTTAAAACAAATAGTATGATTAAGCTTTTTCTAATTCATAATCATAATAGCCATCATTATTTTTTCCTTTAAAATGAAAGATATAACCCCCTTTATTCAGTTTTGTTATTGCATTTTCAGATATTTTTCCATGACTCTTTTTAAGAAAATAATCTTTTTCTACATCATTAACTTCCAATCTCGCAATAGTCGTATTTCCAAATTTAGTTTGAATTTTCTTCAACGAAATCAGTTTGTATTTCCCTTTCTCTAAATCTTTTAGCTTATGAGTTACTGGGAACGATCTGAGACTGTTGAATTCTTCCATTTATTAAGGAACAATTTTTGAAAGACAATTTTTATAGTACAGGCATCTGTACATAGAACATCCAGGTCCTAATATTCTAACGCATCTCGGTACATCTAATATTTTTATAGGAATTCCCCATTCTTCAAAAGTACTTTTCAGAAAAACGCCTCCTTTAAAAGCAAATGTCCCACCGTATATCTGATGCAATTGTATGAAATAATCTTTTACATTGTCACTACTAATCCATAAGCCTGTATTATCTGAATATCTTTTAAATCTTAAACCATGGACATCGTTAGTACATCGACGAACTATTCCATGGTCTTGATCACCTAATTCATAGTTAGGTGTAAACACAGAAATCGTTTCACCTATTTCTTGTTTTAAATGAATCCAGCTTATTTCTCTCGCTATAGATTTAAAAGGAAATATAAAACCTTGAACATTTATGATAAGGGTGACATCGTCCATTTATTAGAAAACAATTTTTATAAATTAAAAATTCGGCTTAAAATCCAAAGGGTACAGTATCAAAGTTATCTAAAATTCTTCTTTTATCATATCCAAACATATATCTTTTATTCATTTTATTCACTTTAATATTTCTATCTTTTTGTATCTGAAATTGGTTTATTTCTACATCTATATGGTCAATTTCCCCCGTTATTGTTTTCATTCTCTCGTCAAAATTGAGCTTAGTTTCGCTATCATAACTCATTTTAAATCCTTTTACTTTTCCTCTTACAGAACCATCGTTCAGAATATAACCATAATCTTTACTTGCTCCGGATATCCACGATTTCATATATTTATCTTCTCCTAATTCATCGGTCCATTCGCCTAGCATACAGCCCGTTTTTACTTTATTAGAGCCATCATCGATATAAACAATACTATCTGTATCGTAATACATTACTTTATCTCCTAATTTATCAAGCATTTCATATAATCTTATTCTAGCCGAACTGGTTGTAAAAGCTGCTATATAAATATTCGTATTAAAATTATTCTGGACATATTCATCTTTCATCTTATAATCCATTTGCACACACTCATCATTTAAAAATATGATATTCAAGTCTTTAATGCGGTCGTTCAGTATAATTCTATAAAAATCTGCCAATTCTGTTACATTCTCTGTTTGTTTCATATTTTTTCTCTGTCCGAACTTTCCCCATAAAGAGTTTAAACAAATTTTAGATATAAATCTCATTCCTGGGTTTTCTTTGATTTCTCCTAACCTTATACCCAGTTTCTTTTCTACGCACCTTTTATATTCTTTTTCAGTTTTGAAATTTTCAGACCATTTATCATCTGTTTCTAATTTGATTTTCAAAAACATTTTAACATAATCCTTAAATAATATATTAGATTTTTCTTCAAAATGCCAAACTTCATAGATATTTAAAATCTTATAACCTTTTTCAATAGCCAGTTCAACTTCGGTAGTTGTCCACGTACCAGTAAAAGCTCTCTCCTCATCCGTATGATTACATTCATTATTCCGCATATCATAACATTTTTTACATTGTTTCTTTTCGCATTTTATAGGTTTTGAGCATAATTTACACAAACTAAATATTAATTTTTCTCCTTTATAAGGTAAAACAGGATGATAGAGCTTTCTAGGTGGAAGTACTTTGCATTATATCAAACCATACCAATTTTTATCATATTTTTCCGGATTATAAATCTTTACCGGATGACCAACAGGATAGTAATCAAAGTAATTCACTGTTGAATAAAGTGAACAAACATCGATATATCTACCATTTTCGATTTCTTTCATTTCGTAGATTAATTTGGTAGGTTCGCACCTACCGCCGGTGAATGCGTTTCTAGGATTTAAAGGTTCTACAAAATCTCTTTTCCATTCATTTTTCATATATTTTTTAATTTCTTTGTCACTATCAAAATCGCATTCCCATATGTCAATCAATTCAAATCCTTTATCTTTTATTTTTTTATTTATTTTTTGAGTTCTTTCATACAAATCTTTCATACATATCTGATTTTGAAGATTGACAGTGGATTCTGTAAAACAGCGAGGACAACCGTGCCAATGACATCCTTGAAACTGATAAACGGTTTTATTATAAAAACCATCTACTTTATAAGTTTTATCACCTAATTTCAGTTTTTTCTCACCACCGTTTAAAGCATGCTGTATTTTGATATTGTGTTTTTTAGACAGATAGTCTAACCAAATGATCGATTTCTTACTGTATTGATCCTTTGGAATAAACTCCTCATCAATCGCTATTGTATTCACTGGAATGAATTTATCTCTGTATATAGCCATACAAACGCCAGCTAAAGTGACATATTTAAAAGGGTCAATATCAGCAATGTTTAGAAATAATCTTCGCAATTCTAAACATCCTTTTTTTAAAATATCAACATCAGATCTGCAATATTTTATAATTTCTTTTTGAAAATCAAATGTTTCGTTTTTTACCGATTTATACCATTTATCAAAAGTTTTTCTTTGATCTAAAGTCATAGTATCATAACCATAATAGTATTTTTCAGGATATTTCCCTACATATTTTTGGTTTTCCTTAGTGTTAAACAAATGAGGAAAATAAACTTTAGCCAATTCCGTTAGTCCAAATGTTTTAGGAAATTCTCTTAACGGAATCAGTGTAAAATTAATAGAATCGATAAACCTTATATTATAAGCGGTTGCTTGCATATATATGAGTTTATTTCCTTGATATATTGTAAACACTTTAATTTTATTTTTAAAGCAGTATTTAGCTAGAAATTGAAAATCGAATCCTTTTCCATAATGCGCTAATACTGTATAAGTTTTACGCAGTGTTTTCTTTGGAATAACCATTCACAATATTCATTTTCATTCTGAAATATTTTTTCTTTTCCATTAAAATCATGATTTATGACTAGATTGACTTGGTGATTTCCTGTCTCTTGATTCGTTTCAACGTCAAAAAACATATATTTTTCTGTAAATTCTGACCTTTTACATTTCTCACACCATTTCTCTCTGTCTTTTATATTTTTAGGACAGATATTTTTACAAGTTCCTCCCTTAGATTCTTTCCTACGTATATAACATTTATGATCTTCCAAAACCCACTTTCTGCAGTTTTTACATTGTCTTTCTCCGCATTTATGATCTTTCGGTCCTCTTTGTTTTCTATTGATATTTCTCTTACATTTTAAACATTTCCACAGTTTTTCACAGACTGCTTCATTTTTATGATTTTCGAAGCAGTTTTTTCCTTTAAAAGATCTAAAACAATCATTACACTGAATATCATCTCCCTCGCAATTATTCTCTTTCTTAAAACATCTATTGCATTTTAAAGGACATTTATGTTGATCACTTCTATAATAACTGACTTTACAATAATCACAATAATTCTTTTTTCCTAAAAATCCTTTAACCGTTGTAATGACATCAAAATGATTTCTATTTTTTAAAATGTAAACACAATTAGATTTATGGGTACCACTGTATATTTTTTCGTTAAAATTTTCTCTGCAAAATATAGTTATTTGAATATCTAAAAAAATTTCGAATTGTTTAACATGCTCTAAATTACACATTTCTAACGGGATATCACAAATTTCATGCAATTTTATCGCTAAACTTTTTTGTAATTTTCTACCCATTTTTATGTATTTAACATCTAAATCTGTAAGTTTTTCTAGATTCAATTTTTCGCATAAAATTTTACGATTTAGAATAGCTAAGGCTGTAACGATGGATCTAGCCAAACAGATATTATCGTCATTTTTAATTTGAATTATACTTTTTTTATCGACAACATCGTTATTGTTCAGTAATTTCAAATGTTTACCACCTTTAGGCAAATCAACAACCGTAAAAATAAATTCACAATCTTTAATATCCAACTCTTTGTATTCCATTTTGTGCGTTAAAACATCTAAGTAGGTCTCATAGGCTTCTTTCGTTGACATCATTTTAGGGTGAAAGGGCTGTGTCAAATCGGGATTGAATACTATAATATCGACCTTTCCTTCGATTTTTCCAATTGCTCTCCTGAATAAATCTTTTAAGATACTATAATACTGGCCCGGTGTGAGTTTATTTATTTGTCTTATTTTATAAACATATCTATAAGTATTAAATTTTTTTACAAATTTTTTGTCTTTCTCAACAATTTCATAATCGGGTCTAAACAGATTTTCCAAATTTGTTTCTAATTTGACTTTTTTTCTGTCTTTTTGATCAATTTTTCATCTTTATATTTCAATCCGTAATAATCAAAGAGTTTCTTAAGTTTTGGACGGTTTTTCGGTTCATTTATAAATTGTTTCAATTTTTCATTCAAATAATCTGTGACGTCTAAATTTAATAAATCTACTAAAACATATTTATATCCCCCAGTTTCTTTTATATATCTTATTATCAATCTAATTAATTCATCTTTTTTACAATGTTGGGGTTGGTTTATATTTAAAAGTTTTACGACTTGCCTTAATTTTGAAATATGTATTTTTGAAACAGATATCAATCTTAGAGTTTCCTCCATTTATATAGAAGAAATTTTATGAATACTTTTTGCTATACATTTTTAATAGCGATCCAATTTCGGTTGCAGCTAATTTTAGATTAAGCGATTTAAAATGAATGTCGTTAAAATTATGAATTAAATTAAATTGAATAATTTCTGAAAACGACTATTAAAAAATATATTCCATCGTTTACTCAAAAGGACTAATTGCTGTCCATTGAAAGAAATCTAAATTTTTTTCTACAGGTTCGCCATTCAATTTTAAACATTCAAATCGAAATCCGTTTTTATCTATTTCTGTTATTCTAACGAAAAACGGTTCGCCGTATTTACATACAGGCGTTATATGAACATTAGGATGAACATTAAAGGTATGATTCCAATCTACATTTATTCTTTCAGTTGTACAATTACCTGTCAAAATCTTTGTACTTTTTGAATTACCCATTTATTTAGCCGAAAAATCACTGTCATAATCAGGCATTTCTATTTTACGTTCATTCAAAATACGTTCAAATAAATACTCTACATTTAATATAATATTTTCATCTAAAAAATATGTTCAATTTAAAACACAACATTCTGTATAATACTTTCATTCAAAATATGTTCAATTTAAAACACAACATTCTGTATAATACGTTCAAATAAGTACTCAACATTTAATATAATATTTTCATCTAAAAAAATATGTTCAATTTAAAACACAGCGTTCAATATCTTATTATCTGTTTAAAATAATAAATAAAATGTGTTTGAATAAAAACACGACATTCAATATCATAAACTTATTTCGATGTTCGTTTGATATGATAATTGCTTTTTAAATGTCGTTTTTTATGAGCTAGAGTGTATGTTTTACCACATTCGCAATCATTTTTTTTATTTTTCATAGCTAAATGACAACTTTTGCAATTAGCGTAATGTTCTGTTTTACCGTAACGAAATCTAGTATAAAATTGGTCTAAATTTTTTGTCATCTGACAATGCTTGCAAACATTAGACTCCATTTATTAAGAAACATTTTTTAGAAAGCTATTCCAAATGTCTTCGTTTTTCTTATTAAATTTTACTTTCAAATTATTATCAATATTATAATAATCTAATATTTTCTTTATGAAATATAGGTAATTTATCGACTTTTTATAGTACACTAAATCTAAAAGCTGAATAAACATTTCTTCAGCTTTATATGGAATATTTAACTTCAATTTCCATTTCAATGCTTTAAAACGACTTATTCGGGATTTGCGTCTTTCGCTTAAAAAACCATCTATATTTTTATATGTAAAATATTCACCATCCGAATCGTACATTATTTCACATTTTTTCATCTGGTCATAAATTTTGAGATATTTTTCGGGTATTTGACATTTGTTTTCTTTGTCAAAAGAATCCATTAAGTTAGAATCATCTATTAAAACGTCTTTAAAAAAGTCACAATTCATTTATTTAAACTTATTTTAATGTAATGCATTTCCTCGTAGGAGTTTTGATATTATAGCTTTTTTATATTTTAATATTTGAAAAAGTCCCGTCTAGACGGGAGGTTTGATGAGTTATTTTAATAACATAATAATATTTGAAAAAGTCCCGTCTAGACGGGAGTTTTGATGAGTTATTTTAATAACATAATAATATTTGAAAAAGTCCCGTCTAGGCGGGAGTTTTGATATTATAGCGGAAAAAATTTAAAAAGTCACAATTCATTTATTTAAACTTATTTTAATGTAATGCATTTCCTCGTAGGAGTTTTGATATTATAGCTTTTTTATATTTTAATATTTGAAAAAGTCCCGTCTAGACGGGAGTTTTGATGAGTAATTTTAATAACATAATAATATTTGAAAAAGTCCCGTCTAGACGGGAGTTTTGATGAGTTATATATTATAGCGGAAAAATTAAATTGACTTGATATCTTTTTCGTCAACCCATGAGTTAAATTCGTCGGAATAATTTAATCATTTAACTAGACATTTCTTTCCTTTCTTTTTTATTATTTTTTCAATTTTAAACATTTTATCTTTTTTTTATTTTAATATTTGAAAAAGTCCCGTCTAGACGGGAGTTTTGATGAGTTATTTTAATAACATAATAATATTTGAAAAAGTCCCGTCTAGACGGGAGTTTTGATGAGTTATTTTAATAACATAATAATATTTGAAAAAGTCCCGTCTAGGCGGGAGTTTTGATATTATAGCGGAAAAATTAAATTGACTTGATATCTTTTTCGTCAACCCATGAGTTAAATTCGTCGGAATAATTTAATCATTTAACTAGACATTTCTTTCCTTTCTTTTTTATTATTTTTTCAATTTTAAACATTTTATCTTTTTTATTATATTTAACTAATTCCGGTTCATAATAAGTTCCTTTTATTTCGTCACCATTCAAATCCTTTATTCTATAAGTAATGGGGTCAGTGTTTAATATTTGTGAAACGATGAAAATTTCTTCCGTAAAAGTAGGCTGGTATCCGCGGGTAAAAGCAGTCTGGTATTTCGAAATTCTTATTCTATCGCCAACCTTGAATTTCGGTTTTCTTATTATTTTTTCTTCGTATAAATTTTTATAAACTTCAGATTCGTTTTCGTCTCTACTCGCCTCGGCAGGCGTCATTTTGATAGACCTATGCTTGGAATTATTATAATTTTTAACTAATTGGTCCAAAACATCTATATATCTTTTAGTATTGTTGGCTGCTAGATAGGTTCTAATTTTTTTATTAATTGTCCTGTTAAATCGTCCGACTATAGAACATTTTATTTCAACATTTTCAGTTGTAAACCACTGAATATTATGATCTTTAAATAATTTTAAAGTTAACTTATTTACAAATTCTAATCCTTTGTCTGTCTGCAGTTTTTCAGGAATTCTTTCTTTAAATATCTTTTTAAATGCTTCAGTTACTTCTTGTCCTGTTTTTCTTTTTATCGGTATGGCCCACCCATATTTACTAAATATATCTATCACTTTCAATAAGTAATTAGTTCCGTTATTATATTTACTAAAAGGTTTGATAAACAATAAATCTGCTTGCCATTGGTCATCGATATGACTGACATAAAAGCGTCTTCGTTTAAATTTACGAATTAAAGGCTTATGTCTGGTATAAACATCTTGGCTATGTAAAAAATCTGTAATTTGATTTTGACTGAAACCTGTTTTCCGTTTTAATTCATTGATCCCACAATAACCATTTTCAGGATGATAATATATTTTTTCTAAGATACTTTTAGGATCTTTCATCCCTAAGATACTTTTAGGATCTTTCCTCCCTGGGGTTTTCCTAAAAAAACACTCTTTTTAGAACCACAATCTAGACAAATACCTTTCATCATTGGCCTGTTATTTTTAGAAATTGCATCTTTAATATCTTTTGTTTCTGTATGGTTTTTACATTTTAAACAATAGATCTTTGTATTTCCCATACCGAAAGTTTTTTTAGCTTGAATAATCGGTTTTACAATCCCTCTTTCAATTCTTTCTCTAATCGTAGGATTTTGAATATTATCTAGTCCATCAATCATATTCTTATCGCATACTTCATTTCTACTTTTTGTATCTTTATTTACTAAATAACATTTATCATGCTTATATGCAATTTCATCCACTCTGTTAACAGGTTTAGACGAATTTTTATACGTTAAATCTGGGTTTAATCGTGTTTTTCCCCATAATAATTGTGTCCCCGGGCCTGTAAAATTATGGCCAGGTAAATGCATTTCGAAAGGTAAATTACTAATGACTTTATTCAGAAGACCCGATCCAGTTTGTCCGCATTTTAAACATCCACCTTTAAAATTACCCTTTTTAGTTAAAGACGTAACAACATTTTTTTTACTTTTACAACTCATTTATTAGGCAGCAAAAAGCTGACGCTTTCTAAGAAGAATATTTATATCCATTCAACTGTACTTTTTTCACATACTTTTCGATTGGGAAGTATACTAAATTATTTATAAAATCTTGTTCTCTGACATACACTTCTTCTTCTGAAATTTTTTTAGCTTTCAATAAATTTAACTGTTGTTTATAAAAATTATAAAATTGCTTGTATTCTTCTTTTCGTTCTAAAATATTTAAAGATTTCTCAATGACTTCTACAATTCCAGAACTTAAACTCAAAGCAGCGAGGGGTATGAACGCAAAAGCTGATAATCCCGAAGCACTTAACATAAATTTGCTAACTGATAAGGAAATACTTATCTTTTGATACAAATTGTAACTTTTCCGATAAATATATAATCTCTTTTCTAAATATTCTTCCATTTATATAGGTTCAAAATTTTTTCTGTATCTCATTTCAGAATTTACTAAATCTAGCATAAAGAAATTACCCTTGCAAGAACTATATTTTTCTAGAAATTTTTCTTTTGTAAGATTTCCGTCTATTTCTCTGATTATCTGATTAATTTCCCTAGGCTGTAGCTTAAAAAATATGAAGTAATTACAATTTTTTCTAATATTTATAGGAGTTGAGTAATAAGACTGCGTTAAATAAATAATGGATGCATTTTTCTTTCTGCCTCTTATAAACAAATCCTCTATAACTTTCTGATCTTTTTCTGTAACACAATCGTCAAACACAACAAGATTTTTTTCTGAGGACTCTAGATCATCAACAGTAATAAATTCACTCAAATCTGAAGAAAATAGTACTTTCTTTTTATATTTATCATACTGCTTTAATAATTCCTTTATTTTATTTTTACTTATTTTTTTACATTTTAAAATATCGTCTCTTTCAACACCTTCAAACAGTGTATAATCTTCTTGCAATTTAGAATACTTTGGCTCAGAAATGTCTTTTGCGCATAAATATAAAGCGTCGAAATCTAATCTTAAATTACTAGGATTCTCAAAACCGTTTAATAAATTTATTAGTAAATTTGTTTTTCCACAACTAGATGGGCCGATTATTAATAATCTGAAAGGATGTCTGGGTAAAAAACGATGTTGTTTAGGGTCAGGCAATTCTTCCGGTTCTGTGTAATCTTTAATTTTAATCATTTATTTACTGAGAAAATTTACAGCTAGTAAAAATAAAATTACTGCCAGTAAAAGCATATTAGCTGTCAGTAAAAATAGACGGCGAAGCTGTCGCTTCTATTTTCAAATCATATAAATGGATAAAATAAACGATTTAGAAAAAGATCGAAATAAGAAACAAAAAGAAGAATTAAAAAATGCAATAAAACTTGTCAAATTACAAGCAGATATTAGAAAAAATAATGAAGAACAGCGTGATAGAAAGCTAGGTATAGACAAAAGTTTAACTGAATTTCATAAACCTGTCACTAAAAAATTAGAAGAACAGGATAAAAGTAGAAAAGAAAATATTAAAGCTATCAATGATAAACTGGACGAATTAAATATATCTTTACAGCCTATTGCAGAATCATCTAGAATTATTCCTGATGCGATCGAAGATGTCAAAGAATTATATAAAGAACCACCACTTACTTACAATGTTGATCAAAATTTAGATATTAATTATTTAAAATCTGTACAATTATACAAACCTTCGAAACTCCTAGACAATAAAGAAAAATTAGATGAAATGTATGCAAAGGCAAAGCAGTTAAAAGAAGAATTATCGAGGAAAAAAGGCAACTTACAAAGTACAATTAATAGGGCTAGAAATCTTTCAGAGGAGGAATTAAATCAGAAAAAGGTTGAATTAGACGCTGTTAAAAATAACGAAGAGGAACTACAAAGATATCTGGGTAGATTAACTACAATTCAAGGTAGTGAAGTAATGAAAGTGGGAAAAGGATTAGATTTATTATCTGAATTATTGGATAAAATATGTCAAGGTAGCAAGTCGAAAAAATTAAGAAATGAAGTCAAACTGCTAATAGACAAACTCATTAAAGCTAAAAAAATAACTAACGGAGATAAAGAACGCTTATACAATCAATTTCTTCTTTGAAAGCGTCAGCTTTTTGCTGCCTAATAAATGAGTTATGTAAAAAAGAAGATTCATTTGAGTGACGGGCAGATTAGTAAACTGAAATCAGCGCTCAGAAAAAAAGAAGAACTGACACTGCAGATAGACAATTCTAAAACTCCCAATTATGAGATGTATTTAACCAAAACACAGATAAATCAGATTAGCAAAGGTAAAAGAATAAATATAAGCAAAACTCAATTAGATAAAAACGGTGGATTTTTACCCTTTTTAATTCCTATTTTAACATCACTAGGACTCGGTGCTGCGAGCGGTGCGGCGGGTTGGGGAACTAAAAAAATCCTAGATAAAATATCGGGATCTGGAGTTTTTCAGCCTTGGGAAAACAAAGGATCGGGTCTAAAAGCGTCAGTGTCTAAAAAAAAAAATCCCGGTAACAGAATTGGGTATATCCGATGAAACGACTAAAGAAAATATGAAAGATGAAAGAGGATTCAGGGGTGTTTTCACTTCCGATTTACTTCCTGAAAAGATTGGAAATTTTGAAAGCGGGATTATTAATTTAGATATTTCGACGGGTCCTGGAACACATTGGGTTTGTTACTATAATGATCCAAAATATAACTATGTAGAATATTTCGATCCTTTTGGGGAATATATATATAAAAATATTAAACTCAAAGAAAAATATATTCCCGAAAATATTATGAAATTTCTTAAACTGTCCAATAAAAAAGTCAATATAGCTCACAATGATAGTTTTTTACAAAAACCTACTTCTGTAAATTGTGGATTATTTTGTATGAAATATATAAAGGAAAGAAATAAAGGTAAATGTCCAGAATGTGTACTTAATTCATTTACTCAACAGCCTAGCGATTATAACGAAGAGTTTGTTTTTCATCTTTAAAGATTTTTACTGTCTAATAAATGATCAAATTGAAACCAAAAAGTCATGAAAAATCAGAGGACTTCACTGTTGAATTTCCAAAACCTCTTAAAATAAAAAAAATAGCATTGCAATCTTTTACTATGACCGTTTCATGGTTTAACATAACAGATAAAACTAATATGTTTGACGTATACACAGATGAGAATAATGTTAAATCTATCACTATTCCTTACGGTAATAAAAACGTTGAAGATTTAAATATAGATGTGATGAAAGCGTTTGGTTCAGACGATCCTCCGGTAAAATTTGGTAGAATACAATCTAGACTAAGAATGCTTATTAAATTAACTAAAGGTTGGAATATCGACTTAACAAAAAGCGATTTTCATAAGTTAATAGGCTTTGAAAAAAAGGTCTACGAAAGTCATGATGAAGAGACTGTAATAGAAGGTGAAAATATAGCGGATATAACAAACGGAAATGACATTATATATATTCATTGTGATGTAGTGAATGGATCTTTAATCAACCAGAATAATTCAGAAGTTATTTATTCTTTTACACCGAGGGATGTACCGGGTGTTATCATTTCGAAAGAATTCAATAATTTAATATATTATCCTCTGAATAGGGATTCAATTCGTAGAATAAGGATGAGAGTTACGAATCAAAATGGTGAATTAATTGATTTAAATAAAGGTTTAATTGAGTATAATTTTAGAGTCGTAGGTGAAAAAGAAGATTATGTTGAAAAAATATATCAAATGATATTAACTAAATTTTCTCAATAAATAAATGAATAAACACAGATTATATAGGAAAAGTAAAAGAATTCAAGGAAAAGGATTTTTTAAGGCTAAAAAAGTAGAATTGAATGAAAAAGCAGTTGTTGACAAATTGACTGATGCTGACATATTGAAAGAAATATTTTCAAAAAAGATGAAAGGAACAGGTCTGAAAATTCTTCCTAAATAAATGGAAAAAAATTATGATCTGAGAGATACTCGTTATTTTTATAATAACGATATAAAAAGTAGCGAATTAAAAAAAATAAGATTACCTAGTACAAGCCATAATGACAAAAAAGAAAATACGACGTTTCATTTCGAAATTACTGATACCAATGATCCTGTTTCATTATCGGAGAGTTATCTGGAGACAAAGTGGAAAATTGTAAAATCCAGTGGCGCATCTATAAATGATAAAATGTCGCCGCAGTGTGTTCTATGAAAGGCGTAAAACTTCAGATAGGTAAACAAATAATCGAATCAGTTGGAGACTATCACTCCTACATTCTACAGGTTAAGAGACTGAAGGATTATACCAGAGATTATTCAACATCTGAAGCCACCAATATAGGTTTTTATCCAGATACCAGTGATAGTGCTGATAGAAATAAAAGTTTACTTCAAGACGATGGTACGATAATTGCTACAACCCCTATAGCAGATGTCGTCAATAAATTAAAAATTGTAAAAAATGAAAACTACAATAAAGGATTTAAAAAAAGATGGGAATTGTCGAAAAACAGCAATACAGTTACAACATGGACGCCTTTAAAGGAAATTTTTGATTTCGTCGCAGAATATAAAAAAGCCATTTCTGGATTCATAATAAGACTGGAATTCCAAAGAGACGATAGTAGAAATATGATTTACACAGACGCTGCAAATCCAGATTATAAAGTAGAAATTGAAGACATAGCACTGTGGGTGAGATACGTCGACTTTAAAAATGGTGCGGAGATTCTCTATAATGAGTTAAAATTATCTAACACGGATATAGAAATAAACTGGAATCAGTATGAAATTAACAGATCTAGTCCTATTAATAAATATAAAAGCGGTTCTGATTCTATATCTGCTACATCCGATGAAGTTTTAAGATTATTCGTAATACCGCAATATTTTGAAAGAAATGAAAATCCTAAAAAGAATAATATGATATTTGATAACTTGGATATGGTCGAATGTTGGTTGATGATTAACAGATCGCCGTTACCAGCAGAGCGATATACTATGGATTTTGGTAAAAAGGAATATAATAGATTATATGAATCTTTTCTGGAATCAGGTCTCAATAATCTAAACACAGAAACCGGTTGTATGGTAAATTACTCAGATTTCGGTAAATTATATCCTATAATTCATTTTGATTTGTCAAATCATGTAAACTATACTACTCTGGAAAATTTGAGAATAGAATTCAATTGGAAATTAGAAAAAGAAACAACCAAAGAATATGTATTTTACTATATTTTAGAAGTAAGAAAGAAATGTATATTAAATATGAATAAAAAAGAAATTACTATGATTAAAACCTTAGGAGAATAACATTTTTTAGTCTTTATAAATGGCTGTTTATTATTCGCCGTATGATAATCCTGTGCGAAAAGGCCCTATCGGACCACCCGGTATAGGTTTTAAATTAACGGACGAGGGTCATTACGATATGGAAAATAAAATATTAAAAAATTCTTCAGATCCAATCCATGATTTAGATTTATCCACTAAACGTTTCGTTTTGAATAAAATAGAGAATAATCATTTTGAATTAAGAGATTTTATAGACAAAAATAATACTAATTATGACAGTAATTTTGTAACTTTCACAAAAGAAACGGCTGAGAGAATACAAGAACTCGATGAAAATACTTTACATCTAATCGAAGGAAAAGCTTACGACGCTAAAGGAAAAAGAATAGGCAATGTTGCAGACCCATTAGATGCAAAAAATGTTGTGAATAAGCGATATTTAGAAAAAAATGCGTTAATATTAAAAAATGATAAATTTGATGCAAAAAATAAAATAATTACGAATGTTTCAGAACCCGAAAACGATAAAGACGTAGTCAATAAAATATATGTAGACAGTAAAGATATCTGGGTTACTATAAAAGATGATTTTCAGACTTTTACAGAAAAAGAATTTACCAAAATAAATTTCGACTTGATGAGTTCTAACTTACTGAATAAGGATATGAGATTATCTACAAATATGTATATCAAAATTACTATATATTTAATAGATAATAGTAGATATTTTGATACAGAAATAGAACTTAAATTCGGAGATAAAACAATTTTACACAGAGAGACAAGTGATAATTATAAAACTTGTTTTGTCAATGGAAATCGCGGTGAAATCATTACAGTCTGGATAAAACCCAAAATACCAATCACTTTAAAACCTTGGATGCATATTGAAAAAATTGCTTTTTAAAATAGGTTCGTTATTAAATGGATATCAACTGGGACGAATTTTCTAAAACTGAAAATTTATCCGAAGATGTCCTACGAAATTTGAAAGATCAACTCAATTGGAAGTTAGTTTGTAGATATTCAGTATTATCCGAATCTTTTATGGAAGAACTCATAGATTATATTGAATGGAATGTTATATGTATACACCAAAAACTTTCAGAAGAATTTCTAGAAAAATATAAAGAAGAATTCGATTGGAATTTAGTATCTAAGAATCAAAAGCTGTCTGAAGGATTTATACTAAAACATTCGAATTATATAAATTGGGTTGTTATATCTCAATATCAAACTTTAAGTGACGAATTTATTCAAACCTATCATGAAAGATTAGATTTACATAAAGTATCCATGTTTCAAAAACTTTCAGGAAACACAATGTGCAAACTGGAAGAAGGACTAAATTGGTTGCAAATAGCCCGTTTTCAAACATTTGGTGAAAGGTTTTTAGAAAAATATATGCATAGACTAGATTTTTGCAATCTGATTGAATATAAGTTTGATCAATTACCAGATAATTTTTATAACGATAACTGGAAAAAATACTTTCCGTTCAACTGGGTGAATTAAATAAAAAATTTGGTCATTATTATGAAGAAGAAGAACCTCATAGAGAAAGACTAATGGATGAAATTTTTGAATTAAAAAATATTTTAATACGATTTATTAATGAATTGAGACTACTTTTGAATAAAGATGAAAAGTAACAGTGTTTATAAATCTTTCAATTACTCTAACCATTTCTTAAATCGACTTCCTTTTTCTTACATACTTTAAGAGTATTAAAATACTTATGATAAATTAAAAATCTCCGAATGCAATAATTGTTTGCAAGTATCTTTCAACTTTTCGTTTCTTTCTCTATTCAACGCTCTGGTTTTATGACAATCACTGGCGAAGGTCAATGTCGGCAGCGCATTTCTTGTCTGAGATAAACTACAATCGCCCTCATTTCTTTTCTAGGAAATGTCAAGCCGCTACCATTTTGTTTCTGAAGTTTCTGAAGAACATTCTAGTAAAGCGTGGGCAGATTAGACGTTTCCTGTTATCATCATGTTTTTCGTCATTTGCGAGTTGACCATTGTCGGAGAAAGATGTCCGCTTTAATAACAGATTTCAATATTATAATTAAAAATTACATAGAAGAATGTGTAAGAACCGGAATGGTTATACCTGTCTACGATGAATCATATTTGCTAACTGAAGGTAAAGTCGTTTTGATTTATAATCAATTGCTAAAAGAAAGAAAAAAAATTGGATCAAGTTTTGATCCAGACGAATTGAAAGAGTTATTACGAAAACTCGAAGAGAATTATAATTGTTTTGGTTATTCCTATCAATATCATCCTAGAGGAAGGTTGTTTATTAGCATTTGATAGACGATTAATAAAGTTTGATGAAAAATATTAGCATTCCATTGGATTTTCAAGGGTTGTTTTATAATCATCATTTGAACAATCTTACAATAATCGGATTAGTCGACAGGCAAACTTTTTCATTAAAAATATTAAAATTTGTTCAAAAATGCACACATTTTGACGAACTTTTTGATGAATAATCGTTACAACTCTCGATATTCAGACTGACAAATTTTTGATGAAAAATCTTACAATAATCGTTCAATATTTGCATTTAGTGGAGTATGAAAAGTGTTCCAGAGTAGGTACCATATACTACTGCAATATATAATAGATATATAATACTAAACAGACCTTCGAAACTTTATTTTAGCAATCACGTTTTATTTTAAATCGTGGCGTTTGTAGAATTAATACTAATACACAATTACATAAATATCCGTAAGAATAATATTCCATTCCCAATTAAACAGTTAATGTTCCTATCTGTAAAAATAAACAAAAGATTTAAATAACAAAATGATTTAATTTTAATTTCTTCCATTGCTATAGTAACGGATGTATTTTCAGAAATTCTCACTTGTATTGTTAGAATTGTTAGATTTTGACGTCAAAGACTTCGCCAAATTTGAAAAATGAGCAATATCTCACGAACTATTTGACTTATGAGTATTTAATTTCTTCCATTGCTATAGTAACGGATGTATTTTCAGAAATTCCCACATATATTGTTAGAATTGTTAGATTTTGACGTCAAAGTCTTCGCCAAATTAGAAAAATGTGCAATATCTCACGAACTATTTGACTTATGAGTATTTAATTTCTTCCATTGCTATAGTAACGGATGTATTTTCAGAAATTCCCACATATATTGTTAGAATTGTTAGATTTTGACGTCAAAGTCTTCGCCAAATTAGAAAAATGTGCAATATCTCACGAACTATTTGACTTATGAGTATTTAATTTCTTTCATTGCTATAGTAACGGATGTATTTTCAGAAATTCCCACATATATTGTTAGAATTGTTAGATTTTGACGTCAAAGTCTTCGCCAAATTAGAAAAATGTGCAATATCTCACGAACTATTTGACTTATGAGTATTTAATTTCTTCCATTGCTATAGTAACGGATGTATTTTCAGAAATTCCCACATATATTGTTAGAATTGTTAGATTTTGACGTCAAAGTCTTCGCCAAATTAGAAAAATGTGCAATATCTCACGAACTATTTGACTTATGAGTATTTAATTGATACCATTCGATTCACCATACAAAAATACATTAAAATATGTTATCATTTGTCACGTAACTATAATACCCGATTTTTAAGGAATTTTTTTAAAGTTTGTTCCCCTTTTTACCCCCCTTAGGGGTGGAGTTTTTGAAAATCCCGTCTTAGTGCGCTTCTACCTACTATGAAGTATTTTTCCTGCAAGTTTCGTCTTTGCAGGTTCAGTAGTTTTGGCTGTGCGTTGATCATCTAGCCAGAAAGGACTTTCTTTTATATATATAGATTTTCCCATTCAAACAGCGCGAAGATATAGCATTTTAACAATTTCACTTATTTATTCATTGTACCGTTTGGGGTTAATGAATTATCGTTCAGTAGCTACACATTAAGTTTGTTTTCATCCAATGTATATTTTGTTAAAACATAAATAAATAAATTTAGTTAAAACTTGTGTTTTCTGTGAAGTTATTTTTACTAGCGTTGTAGTTTATAATACTGTTCGATAAAAATCCATTGAGCTTTACGGTCTAGACTATTTTAATTGCGATATATTTTAATTAATGATATTTGTGAAGGTAGATCTTTAATCCATGATTAAATTGGGAGAATAATGCAGAGATACTTAAGATCGCACTAATCGTCCGTAAAATATGTATTAATTTGATCTAGTTTAAAACAACGTATTGAACCAGAAAAATTATTTGAAGAATCTTTATTTAGTAAATTTTAGAGTTTTTAACATAGAATTTATTTAATTTCATTTCTTTAAAAAAATTCTGGTGCGAAACGTATTAAACATGGGTTAAATTAATTCACATATAACGGAAAATTAGTAAGAGCTTGGCAACCTTGATAATTCGTAAATAAAATGCATTATTTACAAACAAAACAATAATTCAATTACCCAAATATGAAGTTGAATAAGATTAGAAAAAAAGAATCCCACTATTCGAGTATAAAACAATGTATTCAATTATTCTTAGTTAACGTATTTTCTCCACTTCTCTAAGCTGATTCGATGCATGGAATTTTGAAAATAATTCCAAAAGAAGCCAAAATATTATTAAGAAGAACAAAATCCCATGATACAAAATAGTTCTTAACTTGTAAGTGTTAACAAAAAGGATACATAAACATTGACATCTGCGTAGAGACAAGTTAAATTTTTAAATAATTTAATTGAATATTATTTATGGTATGAATTGAACATTGTTTATGGTATGTTTATTGATTTGAAAAAAAAAAAACCCGGCGGATTGGCAGCTAGGCGATTAGAACAGACAAGTAGGTCGGAAAGTTGTGCAGAAAGAAGACAGCTGCAACTGGATTCAGTAATTTTTATGAAGAGTTCCTGTGTTAAACTCGAATGTTTCTATTCGAAAAGAATAGCACCATGAACTGTAGTTGAGTGACGTTTGTTTCGCAGGAATGTGCACTAATTGTTAGTCATTTAGGGATTATACCACTGTTTTGTTACAGTAAATAATTTCGCATTACTTAATGGGGCAATTAAATAACGTTAATTTTCCTATCAGAAAATGCTAGTATTCATCTTAAAAATTCCTTGACCGGTAACTATCTAGCCATGGTGAATATCTTATCCTTTTACAATTAGGCGGGTGTACGTGCTATGGTGCAGAATCAAGTTAGACGGAATAACACGTTAAAAACTATTGAGTTATGGCACTGAAATCTTGCGACCGGTTTTAATATGGTAGTGACAACGCTTTTTTATGTACTAAGCTTTGCGTGACTGTAACAAAACTAAATATAAGAAGCAATCTTTCTACTGAGCAGTGCCAAGAGTACCAGCAATCGGGGCCTGATCATCAACGGGGCACGCTTCCAATAAAAAAGAATGGATTTTTTTTCCTTATTCATAGCCGTAATTTTGCATGAATAGGGCGTTTTAAAAAGGCGAAATTTTCTATTAAATTTTACTGGCAGAAGTATTGTAACCCGTCGGTAATCAGGTTCTGCCACCAATTGCGACAAGATGCGCCAAACATAGTTTGAGCGAAAGAATTTGATGAAAACCTTACCAGACGCGATCATTTAGCATTAGGCATGCATCCTGAGAATCTTTATCAGTCATATTATTTTGTCGAAAACTACTCCATGTAATTATAAATGAGGTTGATTTCGGATACGCGCGATATAGTCTGGATCATCATCTGAAATTTCCATTCGCTTTCAAAATTTGCAAAATTCAGTTCAGAATGATTGTCCCAAGCATGTTTTGTATGTTTTACAGTTTTATGTTTCTTGAAAATGACGTTTAAAAACTAAGCAATTGCTAATGCAATTGCTGATTTTTCTAAAAATATTTTTTAATAAAATTAATGAAATATAATATTTTTGCATATTTCAGAACCACAAAGAGTTGTCATACATTGCCTGCAAAAACTTTGCGTTTGTTACATCTATTTCTTCTGTTGCCTTAAACTATTTTTAATTTCCCGTTTAGACTTTAAAAAGAAGAATGTTATTACCGTAATTTCCAGTGTATAAGCCGCGGGTAAATTACGTCTGTTTCAAACCAGATTTCTTTTGATAGAAATAAATGCAAATAAGTACCAAGATGTAAGACGTTACACTTCATTAAAAAACAATTTCCGGTCCGAAACCGATTTATTTGAGTTGCGGCTTATACACCTGAAATTACGGTAATACTCATTATTGATTTTGAAATGGATTTAGACGATACATGAATGCAGCAGTTCTATAAAGGATATTAACACGCATCAGAAAAACACGTTAGACTTTTTCGTAAAAAACACCTCTGTCAGTAACACATACATACAGTAACACAATACGTCACAAATAATACAATACGTTCTGCCACACATTTCAAATGGAATATTTCGCCTAATTTAATCGTCGATTATTTTCATGAACACAGTCATGACCACAAACGTTTATTCAACAAAAAATTATTAAGTAAACAATATACTCATTGTTTTCTATATACCATAGTTACTCTTGTTTACCTTTTATTGTTATCGATTTTTCAAGTGGTTATATACGTCTTTTTACTTAATGTTCAAATACTATTCATATTTACACCAAGACCTCCTTATCATAGTATCAGACCTCTCAATCAGCAAGTTGCCTTTGACCGCTATACTTGTCCTGCTACTAGCGCCATCAATCGTCAGTAATAGTATTTACGACACGAAATCACACGAAATTTTTTCACAGCTCCATTTGTTCTATGCATTTGCTTATGAACTAGTAGTTTTTCTACCACTAAAATTTTATAGTAAATTTTATCTTATTAAATTGACAAGACCGTGTGATTACATGACGAAAAAAATTCTATTAAATTTTAGTGGTAAGAAAAAAGCGTAAGAGTTGGCAGCTATGCGGTAGCAGACCAGCTAGATTTTTCTATAGATTTTTCTATTATATTTTTGGATACCAGTTTTTTTAGTAGAGACAATTTTGTTTTGTTTGATCGGAGAATTCTGGGACTTAAAAGAACAACATTTTCTCTAAAAATATACTGGTGTTCAAAAAGCCCGAAACATGGCAACTGTGCGGTAGTATCCACCAGGCGGCGATACTTTCCGGAGAAAATCAATTAATAAGTTGGCAATTACCGCGGACATTTTCTCCCATAGACTTTCTCCGGATTGTCAAGTCTGATCTATGATAAGGGAGTCTTGATTTACACAATAGTGTTATGTTTACACAGTCCTCGAAAACGATATTACTCATATTTACGAGTTTTGCAATAAATCAATAAACATTTATATTTAACCCTTTGACGGGCGTTGGTATATATTATATACCACCTAATTTTAATCCGAATCGAACCAGAAACTTTTAATTATATTTTACTTTTTTAGCTTTGACGGGGAAAAGTTGAAAAAATTGCTTTTCCTTATTTTGAACTAAATTCTTTCGTAAATACCGGTGTGAATCCGATGTTACAGGAACACAATTGCTTGCCCCTCAAAGGGTTAGAATAAATACCGCATGTATGATTGAATAAAAGAAATTAAACACGTGGCTTTGATAATATATATATATATATATATATATATTATATATATATATATATATATTAATTGGAATAAAATTAAATATGTATACTGGAAGAGTTCAATCTTTATTCTTGATAATTGTTTCATACCACAATTTTCAAGGAGAAATCTTTATGTAATTAAATATCAAAATTTTTGCCGTTATATTTTTTTCATTACTTTAAAAATAACAACTTTTCTTCTTTATATCCATAACCACTGTAAACAGAAGAACTGTCTCCATCGACTTTATCCAACTACTAGACTAATTATCAATAGATTTTAATAGAATAAAAAAATCGGTATAAAGGGAGGCAAAAAAGTTGGTAAAACTTTCACTAAAATTTGGCTAGCGAGGATAATTCTCTTTAGCTAATTAGACGTAAACACAATACAAATAACACCACCATCAATACTAATAGTACTGTTGCATATACTAACAAGGACAAAACAGAAATGGCTAGACATTAAATATGTCAATCTGTTCTCTCTTAACCCCGTGGGAACGAGCAACACGAATATGTGACGCATAAGATGCTCAGATTCCTCGATCATTATTGTAAGGTTTTCCTTATCTAATCATAGCATTTTTGCGATTCAATTAGGTGAAAATTTCTCTTTTGAATAACCGGTGGTTACAAAATAGTGGGGAGAAAATAATATTTTTTTCAACCATGCATTTAGATTTCCAAATAAACTCAGGGTTATTGAATCTGGTTAACAAGCTGCCACTGGATAAACTCAACATGAAGATCTAAGCTACTACCATATTCTTTGATGTCGCAACGGCATTCGATAAAGTCTCGTAATTCTGTAGAAGGGTTGCCAGTTTGGTACCAGTTTTGTATTCAGGAATTTGAAATTGATACCACGAAGTCCGAATGAATTTTTATTTTATGTAATCACGAAATGACTGTCATTAAATAAAGCAAATTATTAGGAATTTCTGGAACGAATTCAAAATTTTGAATAACAATGGAGTCCAATCTTGTTGTGTAGGTGTCATACAGGCGCCGGCGCTATGCTCACTTCCATTTTCAAGGACATTCACAAAGGTTTAATTTTCAGCACCACTATTTCCAAATAATATTTACTAATTTCTGTCATTAAATATGGCGAATATTGCTATGATAAAGGAGCGGTATTTAAAATCCGGGATCCTTGGCATCCTTGAACATATTTAGCTATATTCGACAATATTTTTTTATTTAGTAGTTTCGTTACAATGCAAAAAAAAGCATGTAATATATTTTGCAATGCGTTTTTACAATTATCTGTACATTTTGTGTTGTGTAGACACAACAGTTGTTTCACAAGTTAACAGAATTATCTTCTGGGAAAATAAATTGATACATATATTCATATATATATATATATATATATAGATAGATAAAAAAATGAGTTTTAGAAGTATAACTTTATTTATTTTTATTGATTATCTGTTTATTCTGATAACAATTATTAAAAAAAAAAAAAAAAAAAAAAAAAAACTGAGATTTCGTCTCAAATTCTGAATTAAGCATAGCTCACAAAGCTTCTGAATTTTCAGTACCACTGCTTCCGAATAAAAATATTGTCTATATTTAACAATTTCAATTTCATGGGTACAGTAAGGGAAAAAAAAAACTTAATTTATTTGGTTAATGATACAAATTTTACGTTTCAAAAATACAAAGACTGTTATTGGGAAATCAAAGGTATTCGGGCTTTATTTAATAACTCATATTATACATTTATATAAGACTAACGTTGTTGTAAGAAAATTAATGTACTAAAGGTAAATGTTTGAAAACTATAATTCAGAAATATCTGAGCATTTTATTCAAAGCCAAAGTGGGCGTAAAACAGAAGTTTTACTTAAACAGTTAAATTCTTATTAACGAATACAAAACTTTTAACCGTAGAAATATTTAAATTCACTTAAATTCCACCCATGCATAAGTTTTAGTAAATTCTTACCAAATGAAAATTTTTCAAATTTTAAAATACATTGTTTATAGCTTCTTTTAAAAACAACTTTGAGACTTCATAATATAACTTCTAAATGAGTATTTGAATAACAATGAGAGAGAAAAGTTAATTATACTCAGTTGTATTATTGGAAATGAATCAATTTTTTAAGAAACTATTTAGTTTTCAAACGGAAAAGAAGTAAAATTCTACTTATGAATATACATTTTTATTTCGAAACGTTTGATATGAATTTTTTAAAAGAATTCCCAGTTATAATAGTAAAGTCAAATTTCATTAACCAAACTTATTTCAAAATTTGTGTTTTATTTTAAATGAGTGCGATAAATTTAAACTGGTTTGAAATATATTCATAGCGTTTTTAAAAATATTTTTTTGATTGCTTCGTGAATTGTTAAACAATTTATTTGACGGAAGCGAATTTGTATTTTGATACATATGAGATAATGTTACCAGAAAATTCTAAGATCTAATAAAAATTTAATACAACAGTATGCTACTATCTTATAAGTGATCAATAACATTTGTATAATATAAATTGGGATTAAAATAATTGTATTATAAACTAATAATTTTGAATTCCTTTTTTTTTAATTACACCCTACTTTTACAGAATAGTCAAAAATCGATATTATTAATTAAGTTCCAAACATTATTATTATTATTATTATTATTATTATTTTGAATTACCTAAAAGTTTGTTTTAAGCCACTTGCGATGAGCGTCACGTATACGTGACGTGCACAGTACTCAGTATCCTTGCTTATTCTTTGCATTTTTTAATGGAGTATACTCTCATTTAAGTGATCAATAATATTTCTATAACAAAAAATGGGGTTTAAATAATTGTATTATAAACTAATAATTTAGAATTATTATTATTATTTTTAATTATTACACTCTACCTTTACAGAATAGTCAAGAATCGATATTATTAATTAAGTTTCAAGCATTATTATTATTATTATCGTTATTTTTATTATTATTATTATTATCGTTATTATTATTATTATTATTATTATCGTTATTATTATTATTATTATTATTGTCGTTATTATTATTATTATTATTACTATTTTGAATTACCTAAAAGTTTGTATTAAGCCACTTGCGATGAGCGTCACGTATACGTGACGTGCACAGTACTCAGTATCCTTGCTTATTCTTTGCATTTTTTAATGGAGTATACTCTCATTTAAGTGATCAATAATATTTCTATAATAAAAAATGGGGTTTAAATAATTGTATTATAAACTAATAATTTAGAATTATTATTATTATTTTTAATTATTACACTCTACCTTTACAGAATAGTCAAGAATCGATATTATTAATTAAGTTTCAAGCATTATTATTATTATTATCGTTATTATTATTATTATTATTATTATTATTATTATTATCGTTATTATTATTATTATTATTATCGTTATTATTATTATTATTATTATCGTTATTTTTATTATTACTATTATTTTACATTACCTAAAAGTTTGTTTTAAGTCACTTGCGATGAGCGTCACGTATACGGGACGTGCACAGTACTCAGTATCCTTGCTTATTCTTTGAATTTTTTGAATGGAAAATTTTGCTTTATTTAATCAAGCATTTCTGCAATAAAGTTCGGAAATAAAGTATATTAAAAAAAAGAAAAGAAAAGAAAACTAAAATAAATATTACGCAATCTTCAAAGGTCGCTAGCGAATAGGCATAAAAGGTTAAATTCTGTTTTTCATACCTTTTGAAAAATCCATTTATAAAATTCTAAAAACAAATCTCTGCAAAGATATCTCTTTCAAATAGGCTGTGCAGTTTATTATTATTTTTTAAATATTTTGTTATACAATTATCATGATTTTAAAAGCCTTTAATAAGTACTTTAATAACAGGGATCTTAAAGTTTCAGGAATATACCATTATTTTTTTAATATAAAAACTCAACTAATATAATCGTGCGATTGCATACAGCGAGATTTTCAAAGAATAAATACTGGTATTTTCTGACCTAAAGTCAAAAATTTCCTGAACTGTAGGAACCCTGTTCTATACACACTTCCGAACGTTTGCTTCTCGAGTTCAGCTATCATTTTCTTCCCGTAAGTGCTATAATGACAGAACCATGCAGCTTTAGTTAGGACCAGCACTTTTTATCCAAACAAGTTACCACAATTTATGAATCTGAAACCTATTTTTCCTTTTTTATTACGCGGTTGCGTAATAAATCGTTATTTTATTTTATTTTATTTACATTCTAAATAATAATAATAATAATAACACATTATGTTACATATATTTTTTTACTCCTAAAAACAAAATCTCGAGCAATTATAATACATTATTTTTTTTTCATCATCGATATGTTTTATTTGTTGGCATATCACGTTGACGTAAAATACTTCTTAATAAAAAAAAACAAGAACAAAAAATCATGCGTCAAGCATAGATTATGTAACACTTTCCAACGTTTCCAAAATAATTTTACAAACCATTACCTTTTAATAAGCTGAAAGATAACATCTAAGTAAACAATTTGGAAAACGCATAACATATTTAAAAACGTAATTTCAAGAATTTCTAACATATATTTCCAACATATACAATATTCGGAAAAATATCCGAATACATTCAGTCCTGTATATGATCTATAGATTTGTATATATACTACATAGGATGCTAAATTTTAGTTTAGTTAGGAAACGCGTAGCACAGTTTAAAATTCTCGTTCTGGAGTTTCTGTCAATAAACGGAAATGTGCTCTCGAACTTTTGTGCTGCCCAGTATATTATCTACAGAATTTATACACACCAAGTAATAGGAAAGAATTGAGTTGAATTTAAAATCGCGTTCAGCAACTTAAAACGCACTTCCAGGAATTATTGTTAACAGACAGTAGAATAATTCTTTTGTGTGTCCCTGTAAATGAACGATGACTGCTATACACACAATATTCTGTAGTAAGCGTCTGATAATGCACCTTAGTGATAAACATAAATTTCAATGCGTTTAAAATAGTCAAACATTATTTAATTAAACCGCAAACGATTCTTCTCCATAGACGTAATATAACGGGATTCTTTTGACTGCCCATGTAAAGTAACTATAAGTGCTATGCACACCCTATTCAATATTAAGCTTCTTGTAATGCCCCTTAGTGATATATATCAATTATTGTGTAACATCATTAAAATAAACCGCAAATGATTTTCCCCTATACACCGTATATGTAACGGAATTCTTTTGAGTGTCCCTGTAAAAAAAACTATAAGTGCTACGCACTTCAGTTGAAATAGGGAACATGCCATAGATAACGACAATAACATATAAAAATTGCAGGGCAATCTGAGCAAATTTACGGGAGTTAGAGCACGGGGAGACGGCCATACGGCAGACAAACCGAAGTCATAAACACTTTTCAACTAGGTTGGAAAGTGATTAAAAAATGCATAATACATAAAGATATCGTCAAAAGTAATATATCATTTTTAAGCAACTCATTAAATAAAAATAACGGTTACATGGAAATTTACATTCAGTCTTATGAAAAGAAAAGTTTGGTATCAAATAAAAGTATTCTTCATATTATCGGATCAAAATAGCATTAAAATGACTTGAAATAGAATAAGGTTTAAAGAAATAAAAAAAATATAAGTTTTTTTTAATTTTTCTAGACACGAAGAAATAAAATTCTCAATTTAAGAAAGAATGATCCCGAGCCTAAAAACTAATATAAAAATTCAGCTCGAGCCCGTATCAGGTCCGGAATCAGGATCGGGCTCTTGGGTCCCGTCTCATCTCTAGTTTGTAAACCTCAAGAGATTTGAACACCAGATTTTTCGTAAAAAAATATTTGTATTATTTAAATAAGATATGCAGTGTTTAAATATCACTTTACGAAAAATCTGGTATCTAAATCTCCTGATCTTTTGAGGCGAATGAAATTTGTTCTCACACGCAGTAAGTAAAATGAATAAAAATGAGAAATAAATTTACTGGGAACCAGGGTTTTTAGCTGCAAATGAAAAAGCAATATGTACTTAAAACACCATTTTACACATTTAAAATATATAATAATAATAAAACACAAAACACAAAATAAAAAATTAAAAAAAATATTTTAAAAAGAATGACTAAAAAAGGAAAAATACATTTTTAGTGACACAAAACGCGCAAATTCATAAAATCCAAAGTATCCATAGCAACCAACTGCTACGACTGTGGATCATCAGTTTTTCTGAAAAGAAATCTTCGACTTATATAATCACAAAAAACTGCAATTTCATTTTTTAAAGCAATTGTTCCCTTCTAAAAAAAAAAAAAAAAAAAATGCTGGAGAAACATTGTAGCTGTTGCTAGTTATGCAAGTCATAAATCTGTTCATTTTGGTAGTAGAAATTTTTTTTATTTGTTAGAGACAGGAGAAAGGTTCTCTAAGACTCAAGTAAAACATAAATTGTAAATTCCTAAAAAAAAATAAATAAATAAAAAAGCTTATTTAAAGCAACATTTGAAACATTTTTGCAATTCTAGTTATACCTCTAAAGCTATTCGTTCGAGAATTAGCTAATAAACTGTAATAATATAGTACACCATCTATTATATATTAACATTTTATAGAACTATGTTAGACATTTGTTAGTAAAGTTATAGCTGAATAATCTATCAGTATCATTATCGTGCATTTCAGAAATTTCTTTTTTATTCAGAAATTCCGAAAACGTACCTGGAATTCTTTATATTATAATGATTCCAAATAGTGTTTATTGCTTTATATAATGTCAGACATTTCGGGATTACGTAATGTAAAAATGCTGTTTTCAAAATATCTGGCATAAATTCGGAATTTATGAATAATATCCACTGCTACAAGGTTGCCAGTTTGACTTAAATATTTAGTCAGAAATCTTAATGGTAATTTTTACATTATTGACAAACCGTTTTGTAATTACGTAAAGTAAAAATTCTTCTTTCGAAAATTTCTCGATAGATTCGAAATTTCTGAATAAAAAAGAAATTATTTTAAATGGACGTATATTTACGCTAATGATACAAATGGGTTATCAAGTGTTATATTCGTAAACTTCATTGAATGAAAAATTGGAAATTGACAGTTTAAAAAAAAGTTCGATCTATATCTTAATTACATCTCAAAGGGCATAGTTATGTTCATTATTCATTTGCAGTTCTATCCATTTGTAACCGCTCTATCTGTCCTAACAGATATCGATGTGTAATTCTTCCAAGTGGAAAAATAAGCACCTGAGCCCTTTAAGAACACAATATTTTTTGTTTGTATTATGTATCATTCTGTGACTTTGTTTCGTTTTCTTAAAAGTCTTTTGCATTTTAATCCGAGTAGTGATAATATTAAGATGTGCATTTATTTCTTTGGTGTCTGTGAACTATAACAAAATGTAAATATAGCATAACATGAATAAAATTAGGTTTGAACTAAACAATACTTTTTATTTACAATTTCCGAAAGTTAAAAATATATATATAACGGGGTATTGTTTATATTAAATAAATATTTTAATAAAGCATTATCTATATAAATTTAAGTTTTAATTTAAAAAAAAAACCCTTTATTCACAATTTCCAAGGAAATAAAATGTAACGGTGTGTTGTTTAAATAATACTAAAAACAAAACTATGTGGTTTAAAATTACATTAACGCTGTTTTTATTTGTTTTGAAGCTAGGCTGTGCTATTATAATATATTAAAATATTCTAATCTTTATAATGGAAACAAAAAAGTTAAATTAAGGAAATGTCATTAAGTTAGTTTGATTCATTTCGTTATTTAGCAAATCTGAAAACATTATTGATTTTCAAAAGGAACTTTTTTTTGCGTCAAAGTATGAATATAGTCTTATCTATGACAGGATGGTCGGTATCCAAACCACACATGGAAAGCGTTAACAATGGGAACGTTTGGGAATAAAATTTCAGGAACCCCGAAAATTCTGACAGTTGGCCGGGTTATATTCATTCATATTATTTGTTTCCTACCACTTTTTAAAATCACATAATTAATGAATAATTAATGACTAATTAATCCCCTAAATAATAACGATCACCTAATTTAATGACTGTGTAAGTATCGCGAATACCATTACTTAAGAAAAAAATAACAGCAATCAAGAAACTTGAATTGAATCCAAACTCTCAACACTGAACACAGTGGGCATACACTCCTGAAGTTTTCAATACTTTAACCCCACAGTTTCTGGTTATCTTCGCTTTTTTTAAATTCGACTTAAATGTAATCGCAATAAAATTATAATAAAGAACAAGGTTACTAAAGAACAAGGTTCATAAATATTGGTTTTCTACTCTTTGAAAATCCAAGGAATGTGCTCACTTTCGGAACAGGAATTATATAGTCTACCTGTTCCTAAATTAATTCTCGGTGTGATTATTAAAATTTTAATTATAGGAACGACAAATATTTCTCCAAGAGCATTTTAGTAGATATTCCTACTTAATGCATTCTGCACATGTTAGTCTTAAAAACCAGAAAAAACACATTTCAATAATGCATTGTAAGTCCTTTTACAAAATTCCGAGAACATTGTTATGAAATAGTCATCTTTCGATACAATGATTGCTTCGTTTAATCAAATTGGCAAACTTCCACCACTATTTGACTGAAAAATATCTCGCCTTTATTAAATTCATAATTCTTGTTTTAAATAACCCAAAGAATAAGCTCCTAATTTTTACTAGTAGGTGTCTGTCCTGTATTCGTCGGCTTCTGGGTGAAACATATTCTTTGAGTGCTATGTGTGAGTTGTGGCAAACGCTCACTCACAGAGCTGTCAAATTCGACACAATAATAACAATACATACAGATTTGTGTACAGTCAGTGTTAAAAAATAAAAGGACATACCTGACTTTATTTGCAAATCGTTTACAATAAAATTAAAACAAATGTGCTTTTAGACTGGTAATAATACCCTTTTCAAGAATTGATTGCAAGTTTTGAAATGGAGAAAGTCTACAAAGTAAAAATTGTAGTACCATTTTTTTTGTTATTGTAACACCCAATGTTGACACCATAGTTGAATTCCTTGGATCAAGACAACCCGAAAAAAGGATAGTTTATATACTTTTTAATAAATATTTATAGAGTTGTAAAAGAAAATATATTAGGTGCACATCCAGATATTGATCTCACAGCAAAACTTCTAGAATAGTAAACTTGTAGGAATAATCTATCTATACAAAAATAAAATCAATCAGAGAAACTCGAAACAATACAGCAATGTAAGGATGTTAGTGGGTTTTCTAGTTTAATTTCTCAAATTTAATTTAAACAAATATTTCGCATAAAGTTTCTGCTTTCTGTTTTCAATTCTCTTATGTGTGATTGAACGATAGCATAATATGGCCTATTTAAACGTTCATAAAATAAAACTTCGCTATATTTCAAAATCAAAAGATTGGGATGCATTTACACCCTTATGTTATACACTGCGCCCATATTTATGTAAAAATGTATGTAGGTCATAATTCATATTTTTTTATTATGAATTTTCCAACAATAATAGTAATTAAAATTACGGTTTTTAGTTAAACAAATACCTAGAATATATTTGGATTCGTTTAATGTACCTTATCTTATTGAAAAAAATTGCCGTAATTTCCGGATTATAATCCGCGGAACAAACAACCATGTTTCGACCCAGAAATTTTATTTTATAAAATGTAACTTACCAAATCGCTGTAAATATTTGGCGTCAATTTAAAAATAAAATTTCTGGATTTAAACATGATGGTTTGATCCGCGATTTATACACCGGAAATTACTGAAATAGGATGATGTTTTGGAAATTTATAAATTATAGTTTGCCACGGGAATTTTCCATTACAATTCTCAAATTTTGACGTAATCTAACTTCATGACGATTTGACAAAAATACATAAACTTTATACTTTTCTGGGCTTTTTGATCCAAATAACTCAAATAAAAGTTTCAATATTAGGTATTACTATATGAAAATTTAATGTTGGTGCAATTTTTAATATGTAAATGAAACTTTTTTTAAACATTGCATTTATATTTATAAAGAAGACTATTCCTAGTCTAATGTCGTTTTTAGTTTGATATTTCGGTAAATGGTTTGCGAATAGGGCTTTATGTTCCTATTTCCCTTTTTTGTTACACAGACAGTACTCTGAAGCTGTTTTATTTAATTCGGTCAAAATGTTTTTTTTTTAATGTCTATACCGATTTTTTTTTGTTTTGTATTCTAGTAACAATTTAAATTTTTGTAAATTAATATAAAAGTTCCTAAATATAACAAATTTTGTTTAATATCTCTAAAACAATTTAGAGAATACAGCTTTGCTTTTGAGTTGAAACAAAAAAAAAATCTAGTTAATGAATGAGAAATTTTAGTTTTAATTATTTTTAACTTTTCCCATTTAACTGAATAGATATTCATGCCGTATTCCCAAGTGACATGCACAATTAAAACTAATGAACGTACTAGATACAAGTTTTGAATGTATATTGGGAAATGAAATCATTGAAATATAATCTGTGTATTGGGTATACTAATAAAGCGAAAAATTTTAAGCACTATTTTAGCAATAAGGTACGTCATTATAAAATTAAAGATTATATTATGAATAAAATATATTTATAGAAAATTAACATTAAATAAAATCTCTATGTAGATTTAACTATATTTTAGATAATTTTTTTTAAAATGTTAAATTAAAACAAATGTGACTTGAATCGCAACTTCAGTTAGTAAAAAAAATCATAATTATAAGATTACAATAGTCAAATTTAAAATTGTCATCTCATTTCAGACTTATTTAAAACTCAAGCGAATATTATCAACTGTTCAGTTATTATTATTAGAATTGAATGCTAAATATTGAATGCTAAATATTTCAAGCTTTCTATTGAAAGCTTCAAATATTTAGCATTAATTCTAAATAAAAATTTTCGGCACTTTCTCAAGAAAATACGAATACGAAATTACTCAGTATAAGAATGAAACAATATTTTTGTAAATAAAAAGTTTTCCGATGGGGATCATAAATGATAAATCCATCGAAATTATGAGAATGAAAGTAACTCCAGTTTCTTCATTGAAAGAAATAAAGTAATTATTAGGTAACCCAGACTTCGTAATAAATTAAAAACGGAACTAATTCTTAATAATTCTTAATAATTTTTTGTGTTAATTACTTTTCCACTTTTATCTCCTCTGATATATCCAAATGAAAACTTCGTCACGTGTAAATAATTATCATTATAATAAATAATCATGATGGTAATTTAAATTTCCAAATTAAAACTCTGTTTTCTACTGAAATTTTCCATTTACATTAATATCAATCTATATGGTTACCTGTATGATTTGTTTGATAATAAGTTCTCATCCGCTATTTACGTCTGACTTCAAGAAGAAGTCGGGCTAGAGGATATTGAAGACCAAAAAGTATGAAATAGTTTGACGAGAGCTTTAAGTCATTGGGGCATTAAAAATGAAAACAGTGTACACATTTTTTAAAAACACATAAATTTTTTGATAAAATAATATGCATTATTACGTAGGTTTTAATAGGTACCGTAAGATGTTGTTATTTGTGGCTAAAACGAAGTTACTTGTATCCACATAAAAAGTTTTAAATGAGCCCAGGTTCTCTTCTGTGTTGAGAGTTTTGATATAACTCAAGAATGCTTTTCAAACCACATCAATATTCTCAGCACAGTAAACACAAGATGCAATGAAACCTCTTTTTTAGTGAGGAGCAGAAGGGCGTGAGTGTTATACTATCACCTAAGTGTTGAAGTAACCATAATTTAAAATATATTTAAGGCACATTTTTCTTTGAATTCCAACAAAAAGCTAAAGTACGCAAATTTTTCAGTATTTTATTATAAATTATTTCAATAAAAATTAAAACTGCTGCATTTGACGCGGGATACTGACGATGCTCTATTGCAGGGATTGTCAAACTGTGGCCCATCAGATACCACTAAATTCTAAAAGAAATAGTCGACTTGTTGAATCGCAGAAATTCGACGATTAGATAAGGCACTGATCACTGTAAAACTTCGGTGGTATCCGGCGAGCCACAGTTTGACACCCCTGCTGTGTTGTTAAACGAAGGAGCTGTTGACCATTATCTTCTTATTATGCGCAGAAAAAAGCAGAATGTGTGGTATCATGGTGACAAGTAATATAAATGATTGGTATGAAAGCTCGAAGGTATCACATCTAATGAATGTGTAATAATATTTTACAGTTGATTTTATTTCTCACACGTTCATAAAATATTTAAAATTAATAATATTTCTAATTCAGTGGGAAATATACTTACCTCTTAATTATAATCCTCAAATTCTACAACTGTACCAGAAAATATTAATATAATTTTGCTTTTATAATATAACGAAGCAAAACGACTTTAATTACATTTTAAGCAAATTTGTCTGTAAATACTGTTGGCGACAAATAATTTCTACATTCTACCAACAGAAATATTTTTTTTGAAATGGTTAATCAAACATTCTTCACAACAGGAGTAGGATGTATCATTTGAGTGTGAATAGCGGTAACTAGGGCACTGATCAAGACAAACACACGCTCCGGCTGTGGTATTATTTTAACAATTCTCTTCCTAAACTGTAAAAAAATTAAACATTTTGTATTCCTTAGAATAGAGATATAAGTATAGTAATGCATATTCAGTGTAATTATTTTTTTCTTATCCTTTTCTAAAAGTACAAAATATTGAATACAACCAACGTAAGGTGAACATATAATTAAAATATCAGTTTCAATAAAATACCACACCAAATTAACGCCCCCCCCTTTCCAAATTGTTCCCTTAGATGTTATATAGATTAAAGGAAAAAGAACCTCCTTATCCCCCCCCCCCCAACAAACACATATACCAAAAACATGCATGACATAATTAATAATTTACCTGTAAACATATTTATAGGTATGTAAATAATGATAAGTAATTATAATATTGTAATAAATATTTTCTAATGTTTAAATCTTAGTATTTTCGACAAGAATTTTAAATTAAATAAATACTAATATTCTGTATGCTATTAAACATGCTGTCAAAAGACCATTTTAAAAAATCGTACTCTCTTTTTTAAATGTGTCAAACATTGTCTCACCCATTGATTCAATAAGTCTAATGCATTTGATTCCGATCAAAAGACACCTGCTCCCCCCAGTATATACTGAATCAATTCAATTATAGCATATGGGGTTTCTTTGCTATTTCCCTTTTTAATGCCTTCTTTATACAAATGATCACTGTCAGAATTAGACTTTTACTATAAATTCAAATTTTCATTGGAAGATATATGTAGTTCAGATAAAACATGTATCAAATGGAATATTTAAAATGCATGAAACAATCGAAGATACTGAAATGATCATTCTGTGTTTGTATAAAGCGTCATTTTCTACAGCTGATATATGATTTAATCCAAAAATATACTATAAAAATTGATTGAAAATTTCATTTCACAAAACGACAATGAAAAAAAAGGAAAAGCAACACTTTTGCTGTAGAAGCAAAGTACATTTATATTTAGGCATTTTATCTGTTTTGAGAGATACTCATTCTATTATACATCTGAGGGGGTTACAGTGATAGTAGAGTAAGTCAATATTTAGTAATTTGAGAAAAGAAGGGTTTTCGAAACTAGTCGTATTGCCATTGAATTAAGTGGTCCAACTTGTTTTGCCCTCTAGCAACTCCCTAAGGGAACTATGACTTATTTGACTGCCGCACTGAACAGAAATTAATATACGTTCAGTGTAGATTTTTAAAATGTTTGACTTACTCCACTGTCATTCCAACCCCCTCATTTAGGCAATATGTGTTTAGTTAAGTAATAATTAATAAAGCCCTACTTGATTATAATAATGAATATTTAGTCTATACATAGCATAGCATTGATTATAATAACAATGGAATCGATTTCAAAATAAACTTGTTTGCATTAAAGTTCAGAGTTCACGTTAATTGATAGCCTTTCCTATTTAACCCTCTAATGCAGGGTTGTCCAACCTTTGGCGAGTGGGTGGCAAAGTAATGAATGCATTCGTGCTTAGTGCATAAGATTTTAAAATATTCTTAAAATATCAAAATTTTATTGTATTTTTTTCTTTTTCTTTTTTAAATTTGTGATTTCCGTAATACAGTTATTGGAAAAATTGCTTCAAAATGATATGGATGTGCAAGTGTATTGTTGAAAGAATGCCATCTAAGAATTTCTTAGATTATATAGAACTCATGAAAGAATAAGACTCATGCTGTATCCAAATGAACGGGCCTGTCTGAAATATAATAATACCTGACAAATTATATTAAGCATAAAAGAGATACTAAGTTATTATTTTATTGAATTATTATAGGCCTAAAGGGAAATATTTGTAATTTTAATGCTTTCGGTAAAAGCCATTTGTAGAAGTCCGATATGAAAATTAGTATATTTCAAACCGTTGAGTTGCTACCTCACAAGTTATCTCACAGTAAATTAATAAAATAGAGGATTTCATGCTCGAATAATTAGCACAATGTACAGTGAGTGAAAATAAATAAAAAGAGCACTCTATACATTTTCACCACCAATCTTTTCCAGAAAAAAAAATGAAATAGTCTTTTGTTTGACTGGAAATTATGTCTTCTACAATTTATATATTTTCCAAAAATCATAGGGTCTTCGTACTGTTTTTCAAGCTTTTTTTCGCTCGATTTTACCCATCCTGACTCTGGACACCACTAATTTCCTAAAGGTATTTCGGTCTTTTTCAATCGCCGCAAATATGAAAACTCGAAGAATATTTATTTAAAATAGTGATAACCTTTTGACATCTTCCCATGACTACGCCACTACTCAGGATACCAAATGGGAAACCCTCCGGTTAACCCTTTCCGGCACAGTGGTCCCATTCCGGGCACACCTAATTTTAATTCCAAACTTGCATTTGACACCAAGATTATTTAATAGTAAATTTTTGTTTCTACAATGAAAGCTTAAAATAAGGAGGTCTTATTTTCCAAAAAAAAAGTTTGTAAATCCCGGTGTCGGTCAAAAATTTCTCATTTTTACGAACAGATTTTGTCTGTGCCGGAAAGGGTTAAATACTTTAGGAATTGTGAAGGATTAAATTTCTAAGTCCTGATGTTAAATCCCATTTTGATCATTTAAACAGATTGAAATGCGGGTAGGTTTCACGAAGAACTGAACAATTTCTGAACGGAATAAGCTGTAATATAGACTCGTATGATTAAAGATTCCAGAAATCAATTTCATTTTTTTAAATTACATATTATTAAAAAGGTGGTAATGGTTTCGAAAATTAATTTCGAAAATACACATATTTTGAATTTAATTTTTGAAAAAAAAAAACTACCAATTGTAACATACGAAATATTTAACAGAAATCAATTTTCAGAAGAAATAAAAAAAATACATCTTACACTGCTAAGTAATTTTGGATTTATGCTTTAAAAACTACTAGAATTGCAAATTGTTTTGCAACTATTAAAAAAAATAAGATTAGGATTTCCAAATTTTAAACCTTAATAAATTTATAAACTATTTAACTGAATAACTACCCGCTTAGTATCCCAAGGTACAATGTACTGAAAAAATATATATTATGTGAAAAGTAGTTATTCGCAATAAAAATTTTAGAAATATGTCAAATTTGACAGGAATACGACCACCTAGACTAAACTTTTAGCATAAATGTAAAGAAAACATAATATCCTAACCAATAACTAGCTTATCCAATAGCTAGCTCCGTTTAAGTCTGGGAGAATTTCGTGTTTAGAATATATGGGTAGTTCTCTTTTCTGTCCGGTTGTACATTGGTTACACTTTCAACCCATTTGCATCCAAATCGTGGATGTCCGAATCGCTTTTTTTATTTATTTTTTTTTTTTTTTAATTTAGAAATTCCGATTTCTTACTAGAAATTCTGAATAGTAATTTTTGTTTTATTTAATGACAGACTTTTCGTGATTACATAAAGTAAAATATTATTTTGAGAATTTCCGGTATAGATTCCAGATTTCTGAATTAAAAATAAATTCCTGAAATGGCCGTATACATACGCTTCGGATTCAAATGGGTTAATTTCAGTTTCGTGAAGGAAAGCAAGTGGTGCAAGTTTGAAATGAAAAATATTATGTGGCAAGTCCTCGTTTTCAGGATTATGTACTCAATCACTTGAAAAGCTGTTCTAATAGAAAAGCAATCAAATATCACAAGACCTTTTTTATGAACAACTGTCGCTAATATATTACAGAGTACATGCGACTCCACTTAAAAATATTTTCCCGCAAATGTGTCGCAAGAAAGTTAAAATGTTGGTCAACAGCGCTGTAATGCACTAATTACACTGGTCGGCACTAAAATGCTTCTTGTAAAAATAGTGATTGATTCTTATAGATTCCCCGCTATTAAATGAAAATGTCGCAATGAAATTTCTGTATCACGTACTATTTTTTAGGTAGGATGGCATAGTTTAGAATTAAGGTATTTTTTGTGTCTTGCTAAAACATATGTGGGAATTGTGTAATTAACCCATATTAGCCTAGCGTTGAATTAAAGCAAAACCATAGCTAAAACTGTTTACATACCATTAATTCTGAAGGAAATACTTTATTTCAATGATGGCAAAAACTCGTAGATAAAATGATACACCAAATTTCTATTTTAGAAAAAGTGGTGTAAAATGCATTTTTTTTAAGAGAAAAATAACTGCGGTTATAATGAGTTAATAAAATGTATGGAAAATATATACAGGGTTCGTACGGCTCCTGGAATTTTGCGACCAAGAAATTCTTCTGTACCAGTATTTTCTTACAGAAAATCTTTCCTTAAAAGAAGGCGAAGTGCCACGAGTTTAACAAGATTTCTTTTTCTATACAGAAAATACTGGTGAAACTCCTGGAAAAATCCCTGATCCGTACGAACCCTGTATATAGATACATAAATTGCTTATAAGTAAATGTATAAAAATATTAACCTTATAACAGTGTCATAAGGAATGAAAATATATTAGTGAATAGCAAGTAGTAAATTCGGATACGATTGGTGAGACATCAAAATTTAAATGAATGCTTAAAGTGTCAGCAAAACAGATTTTCAAAGCATATTTTATAGGTTTGTTATGTAAGACAGTGAGAATACTTTTTCCATGATTTCAATTTTATCTAGGATTACAAATTAATATCATAATCCTGCACTGCTTGTTACTATTATAAAACGGTTTCTCTTGAAAATGGTACATGCTGGGGAAATCTGGATGCAATATTTATATTAAGAAATATTTGATCAGTATAGCTTACATATTTGTTTTGCAGAGAGATAACATTTTTATTTTTTTCCGACCAGTGTTATTTTGAAATGGATAAAAAGTCATTGAAGTAGAAAATGGATTAAATTAGATTGAAAATGGATTTTTTCTAACAAATAATGTTGAGTTGATTTTAAAATCTTGCATATATTAAAAACTGCAAAAGGACATCTAAAGGAGATAGCAAGCTATCAATCAATCTCTCTCTCTCTCTCTCTATATATATATATATAATATATATATATATATATATATATATATATATATATATATCTGTTGTATTTCCACTATATTTCCTCAGTGCAATCTTTCATTGGTTCTCCAGTCTATCTGATAAAACTTTTCACCATTATTCTGCATAATAATCCTCCACTCACATCAATTCAGAATGCTATACCACAATTCGAAATATCAAATGCATATGGGCCAAAATCATACAAATGTGATGTCTGTGTTCCGAGTATATCTCTCGGATTTTTTCTTTGCAATAGAAGGTCTAATTTAATGTTAAAATATTTCTCTGTGATTGTTCTACAATATTATGTTACTTCTACAGTGAAAATTTGTTTTTTTATTAATGTTCAAATGAAATATAAATATCTCAATAGTCAGTAGATTCCCATGTCTCCAACCCATAACTTAATCATGAAAACCATCAACAAAAACTAATTAGAAAACAAAAATTTAAAAACCTATTAATTTATTATAAATATGAATCTCATGGAGCATAATAATATAATTTTTATATTAGTGTAATGTTTTATATATATTTTAGTTGCTTTTAAAGTTGTGTCCCTTACTTTTTTGGTCACTACTTTTCCGGTGTATGAATTTCCTTATATTTACACCAGATGGCAGTATACAATCATTTTCAGTATTATTTCCATTAGAGGAGCACATGTTATTCTTAAAATGTCGCCTTTCTTTGCTGTTTGTTCATAAAGATTTTCTGTATTGAAAAGAATGGCGCAAATGTAAGCGTACATTTATTAACTATCACTATTGTCCCTATTGTTAATTTAAATACTGATATTTATAGATTAACCAAAATCTAGCCATTTAATTGTAGGTTTGATATGTCTTTGAAAATAGTGCATAATATAGTGGTGTGAGAAAGTAATTACGAAACATCGCGTATAAGTGAGAGGTCACTATATAACAAATTGCAGTCAAATGCTACTAATAAAAAACATGCCCAAAAATACAACGCAAAAGACAATAACTTACCCACAAAAGAAAAAAATGGAAAACTAAACAAGGAGATTAAGGAAAAAAACATAACCAACTTTGAGTACAATGTATTTTCACCAATTTTCCGTAATATATGGATTAATTTGATCAAGTTTAACAAAGTTTTGAACCAGAAAAATTATTTGATGAATCTTTATTTAGTAAATTTCAGCCACCTACATTGTATATATTTAATTTCTTAAAAAAAATAAAATCTGGTCCGAAACGTATTAAACCTCATATTACGGAAGGTTAGTAAGAATTTGGCACATCTGTTATATCATACTGTTGGATGTATGAAATAATGTTGAGTGAAGTGTAGATAAAGTTGTTAAAATGCAAATAAATGTGTTAATAATAAGAGTAAATATGCCAGACTAAAGTAACAAAAATAAATAATATTTATAGGAAGGGAAAAAAGTAATAGATTTTTGTACTTTATTACTATTTTATTTTGTACTTTATTACTATTTTATTTTGTACTTTATTTTGTACTTTAGTACTCTATTTCCATCCAAAGTGTGCCTTTCAGGAATTTATTTTTATTCAGAAATTTCTGCTGTATTTATTGACAAAAATTTCGTGATTGTTTAAAGTAAGAATTCTTCTTTCTGAATTTTCTATCTGGATTTGGAATTTATCAATAAAAGAAAATTCCTGAAATGGACGAATATTTGCGCTAATGATGATGCAAATGGGTGAAATATCTGGATACAAAAAGACAAAAAATAAAACAAATATATGTATACATTAAATCTGTTTCATGTTCACATAGAAGAAAAATATGATAAGTCTTTTTTTTATGCAGAGCAGAAATAAATTTAAGGTAAACATTTCACATGAATGTTAAAATTTAAAATGTTCTTGGTATCTATTGCGGTATTTCAGAAGCAATATTAAACTTCATATGAGTTTCATATTAATACTAGAACGGCCATAGCAGTAAATTTGGCGGCGACCAAATATGTATATTTTCGTTCGAACTAAAAACTTCTTCATAAAATAAGTCAAATAAAAACCACAAATAAATACGTGAAATGGTTAATTTTAACATTATCAACACTTTGTCATCCGGCGGCACCACAGTGGTGTCTCGTCATAGAGTAACTTAATTTTAATCCTTAAATGCTACATTGGCACCGAAATTTTGGAATGAAAAATTCCCTTTTACATGAATAAAAGATGAAAGTACATTGAATAAAAGATTTTACTTAGTTTCGAATAAATTTGTCTCTTAATTCTGGTGATAATCAATCATTTCAATTTCACGAATAGAAGTATTTTTACGAGACATGCGGTCGGCAAAGTGTTAAATAAGAAATTTAGTTTAAAATATTTTTATGTGCTTTGTAACATTTCTGCCCCTTCTAGTTTTAATAAAGGATAAATTAATGTATCCACAGTTCTCTAAGCTTTCTTTTTCAATACAACATCGTATGAAGTTATCATGCAATGGTAAAAATAAAATGGTAAAAGTAAAAGGTAATTCCTAATGTTAGGGATGAGATTTCTTTGCCTTTTTGCATACCAGTATAGTCTTAGAGAAAATGTTTTTTTATTTACTCTGAACATTCTGTAATTTATCAGAACAACATTCTCTCTAAGAATATACTGGTATGCAAAAGTCGGAGAAATCTCATCCCTGAATGTTGAAAAATGATGTTAAATACAACTATATAACACTTTGAATTTCTGAGATGTGCAATCAAAGCTATGGCTTCCAATGTAAAAAAAAGAAAAAGAAAAGTAAGAAATGAATGGATAAATATTGGAAACAAAAAAAAAATGAAATATACTTGGCAACAGGTTATAAATTTGGCTAAAAGAAAAATCATAACTAAATAATCACTTTTCATTTGAAGACGTGAGTTTCAAAACTCGCCTTATCCAAAATTTTAAAAATATGTTTTCTCTATCAGTTATCTACTGGTAAATCTGCACCGAAAAAATACTACAATCCACAGTAAAACTAGTTTTAGCATGTATTTCTGGCATTGTAAAATCTTGATTTACAATGAAAAAATTAATGGAAGCAGTTAGAGGTTTTTCGTGATTTCCCCAAATTTGTTTTTTCTGGATACAGCGAGTTTTGAAACTCACGTCCTCATTTAAACAAAGCATATTTTTACAAAATATTTCCATAAAAATACATATATAAATCGTAATGTCATTGAAAAGAATGATTAGAAGCAATAATACAACAAATAATCATTATACGGTAATTAATCAGTATACATATAAAAAAAACACAAAGAAAGAACAACGCATTATTATTTAAATTGACTTATCGGATTAACCGATAATTAAATTAACGACTATTTAAAGAAATAAACAATACTTAGAGGTACACAAATACACTGCTTTGATTAATTGATAAACAAAACAAAACAAAACAAATATAATAATAACTATGTACTGATTTACTTTCCAAAAAAAATATTTATTGATGTTAAAGGAAAGTAATTTCGGATGAAAAAAAATAATCAAAAGTGGAAACTAAATTATTGAAAATAATTAAATTTGTAAAAAAATCCTTTATCACAAAACATGCCTTAAGTTATGCAAACTTCTTATCATATAGGAAAAAATAATTATAATTATAAATTAAGGCCTCAAGTAATGATGAATCTTAATACAAAATGAGAAAACATTGTTTTGTAAGTTTTTAATCTTTGCTAATAAAATAAGTTTTCTTTTGTCCATTAATTTATTATTGATTTCCTTTGCGAAATGTAAAGTGTTTTAATATATTTTTGTTAATTATATTTAACTGATTAAGTTTGATTATTCGAATAAAGTTTATTAGTGTTCCGAAAAAAGAATTATCTGTTAACTCTAAATTTTGCAATTAACGCATTTTCTACGGGAATGTTTAGCAATCCCAAGTAGTGTTTTTTGTGGACAAAAATACAGTGGAACTTCCCTTTAACGAAGTCCCTATTTAACGAAGTTTTCTATTTAACGAAATTTTCTGCAGAACTTTGACTTTGAACACAATTAGCATGTAAATTAATATCCATATTACGAAAAACTTATAACGAAGTTTATTCCACTTTCGTACAGTATTCAAATGGAGAGGTTGCTGTTGCGATGGATATGGATGAATTTATTTCAGCGGTCTGTATGAAAATCAACACATTTGAATCATTTAATCAAAACAAAGACATTGAATCACATTTTAATGAAAAAAGAAAATGTACGCTTCGGTTATTGTTTACTTCTCTTTTTTTTTTTTTTTTTAGGCATTATTCTAATTAAATTATTCTCATATCTACATTGCATAAAAAAAATGTCTGCCCGAATTAAAATACGTTTTTCCAATATTTCTATTTTATGTGTACTTTTAATTTTATATGGGTTATATGTATACAAGTTTCACAAATTTAACTTCATTTCCATTTAACGAATTTTCTTCATAGCGAAGTATTTAAGTGTAACGATGAGACTTCGTAAAATGGAAGTTTCACTGTATATACACAAATTGTATTCAGTTCTTTCAAGATAATATAATTTTAACAATAATATAAAAACATCTTTGACAAATAACTTTGGTGCACACAAGCTCGTTGTATAATTTCAAGAACAGAAGTTATGACATAGTTTTTATTTTCTACATTATATCTCAAATAATAGAATTTTACTTTGGATATACTTAAGTTTTGTTCTTTATATATTATTTAAAATATCAGATTGACAATGGCACATTTTTATAGTAAATTATGTGTAGTAAAATTTTCTACTTTATCTTTTGGCAGAAAAAATATAATAACTAATTCTATTTTTTAACTGCTTTCGCTTTAAAAGATTAAATTAAAATGAGTTAGATAGAAAAGGCTCATTCATTTTTCTCTCCACATATGTTACCAATGTTTTCTCTGTAAGATGTTTTAACTGTTTTCACAGTACACTGCACATACTTTAATTTAAATATGGTGGTTGCACTGAACTGAGTGTATTTATTAAAGGCTAAATTTAAAATAATCTGTATATGTATAACTGGGAACTGTAGGTTTAATTTAACTTAGAAACCATATGTATCGCCTGTATGATTTATTTTTGTTTGGTGATTGTTTATATGTCATATACCATATATGAAAAATAAGTTTATTTAGCAGGTCTTAACACCTTCGCGACGAGCGTCCTTTACATAATTTATAATCTTTCGCCACCGGTATCTCAAAACAGAAAATTTCGCCTGATTGAATGGCAGAAATGCTGTCATTAAATAAGGCAAATCTTACAATAAAAAGTTACTGGTGGGAATAATCGAGGATTCTGGGCATCTTTTGCGTCACGTATACGCGTCGCTCGTCCCCAAGGCGTTAATCACCGCCCCCTGAATACTAGGCATGAGCGCTGACAACAATGGCGGCTGTCGCAGGCCGATTTTTTTTTCAGCGTTTGAACGGTCCCTCGAAATTTCACACCAATAATTTCTAAAAGTTTTCTTCCCCCTGTTTTTCGGAGATCATATAAGTCAAAGGTAACTTTTAGATATTATTGGTATTGAAGTTCGAGGGACTGTACAATCGGTTCCGCCTGCGACAGCCGCCATTTTTTTCAGCGCGCAGGCCTAGTATTCAGAGGGCGGTGGGTTAATCAGAGATGAGATTTCTCAGCATTTTTGCATACCAGAATAATCTTACAGAAAATGTTGTTTTATTTAATCGGAACATTCTGCGTTTTAACAGAACAATGTTTTCTCTAAGATTATACTGGTATGCAAAAAGCGGAGAAATCTCATCCCTGGTTTTAATGTATTGGGTTGTCCGGAAAGTTCGTGCCAATTGGGAAAATCAATTCGTACCAGGAAATTCTATCATTTAATTATTTGACATTGATTCCCATATATAATGTTTAATATTTACGGACTGAAGTTTCCGGCACGAACATTCCGGACAACCCAATATTCAGTGATGGAACACTGGCGCAGCAATTGGGCGATTTTCACCATTAAATTTTAATAATTTTTTTCTCTTTCAAAAATCCCTGAAACCCTGTCCTTAAATAAGACAATGAGTACAATTTACATTTAACGGTGTCAGTTGGTTCTCAGCTGCGCCACTGTTCCATCACCGCAATATTTAAATTATATATATTTTTTTTTCGATTTGAAATGCGCTATCGTAATTTGTTTTCTATGTTAATATGTCCATCAAAAAGTAAAACATATCTACGATGGTATTATGATATCGAACATATTACGATGCCATCGACAACATATCAAATTGATGTAATTTAAATGCATGAAAATCTGCTAAATAAATGTTTCTGACAATTTTTAACACATTTAATCAATGCGAGGCAGTTAATATAAATCCTAAACTATAATATAACAGCCAAAATATCTTAGAAGAAAAATATGTTTTGTCCATATGGGTTGGGGAGGGGGGTGACTGAGCAATCAAACAGCATTAGACATTTCATAAAGAACTATGCATCGATATTGATCATGGAGCACAATATTTAACTCCTTGGGGACGAGCGACACGTATACGTGGCGCATAAGATGCTCAGAATCATCGATTATTCCCACCAGTTAATTTTTATTGTAAGCCTTGCCTCATTAAATGTTAGCATTTCTGCGATTCAGTTAGGCGAAAATTTCTGTTTAGAAAAACCACTGGTAAAAGATTAAAAATTCTCTAAAGGACGTTCGTCGCGAAAGGGTTAACAAACGTATCAATCATCTATAAATCATCAGTAATCTTGTATGCATAAAGAAACAACCCAGTTTTATTAGTTATAAACTGATATGCATATAAAGCTTCAATTTAATTTCAACTTTATTATTTTTTTCCATTATATATTTTTTATCATCAATACCAAAGACAGAGGAAAGAGCATTAGTATACTTTTTTCATTTTTTATTTTCAAAAGAGTTTATTCGGAATGATAAAGGAGTTTAATTAGATTTTGTATCAAGAAATCCTATAAAATTAAAAGAAAAACATTTTGCAGGAAGAAAGGAAAAATGTTTTAATGTAATATAAATATGTCTAATCGTCAAAAAGTCCTTAAGAAATATTAAATGTACATTTAGAGCGTTCTTACATAGGTACCTATGGTAACGAATTATGAACCCCACAATTTTACTTAAAATTATCTTCAGATTTTTTAATGGTAAATTTTTGAGATTATTTTATTTTATTTTATTTATTTATTTATTTATTTATTTGTTTTTTTTTGTAAATAGTGCTATTTTATTTTAAGTAACTCCGAAATGTCTGTCATTAAATAAAGCAAAAATTTCTGATTAAATAAAAAAACATTTTCTGTAAGATTATACTGGTATGCAAAAAGTCGGAGAAATTTCTTCTTGAAGAACGTTTCATTTTTTCAATAAAGTAAACCACTTTCAGAGGAATGATGCATTTTATACTCAATGAATTCAAAAGAAATAATTCAAGTAGGGACTCCATATTTGCGTCTCAAATCGAAATATTGTCTCGCTCTCTGATTCGTTCAACAAATGATCGATTCCAGATTAGCTACACCTGATCACTGCATCTGAAGACAAGAAAATAATTGCAGATTGTTTCCTAAGTTCCCTTTATTTCTTTTCTATATTTATTGTATTTTTCATTTAGATTTCATTAAATATTAGGAAAACTATTGAGAATTAATATGATTTTTAATTTGTTAAACGTAGATGACGATAAATTATTTCTAAAAAAATTTATACAGGAACGTCATTTTTTTAATTATTGTGATATGATATCAACCCAATCTAGCGAGTCGCCCTTTTAATATATAACTTAATATATCACGTAATTCTTAGAAGCATATAGTTAAATATAAGTTATATTCATGTGACTTATGCAAAGTACATTATACTCAATAAATTCAAAGCAAGAATTCAACTACGAATTTCTCATCGTGTCTCTTATGTACTAAATCGATTGTCCCGCACTCTGATTCAATGAGACAAATGCATTCAATTCCGGATAAAGTACACCTGATCCCACTGTCTGAAGACAAGCAAAGTAATTGCAAAGCGTTCTAATATTTCTTTCTTTTTTTTCTGTATGTTTCATAGAAAAATTAAACTGTTGGAAAATAATGATTTTTTTATAAGAATGTAAGAGAAAGATGATGATAAAAATGCAGAAAAATATTTAATAGAAATTAGTTTTAATGTTTTAAAAATGACATAAAGTCTACATCAGCTCCGAAATTTCTTCCGTCTAAATCTTATAAGATTAATTCCATATTGGAAAGATTATTTTCCCAATTTGAAAGTTAGTTTCAGGTCAGTTAGACCAAATATTCTCTATATCTTTAAAATTGGAATTCACTACGCATTTTCCTAATTTTATTTATTGTAATACAATCATATTAATTGTTAAAGATATCATTTAAGTTGAAATTTTTGAACTGAGTTAAAAAAGTATCTGGCCAGGAATAGAATCCAAATGGGACCTTTGGCTTAAAGTGTTAATGTTATTCCAGTCAAGCTACCTGGAGCTTTAACTGGCGTACACTACAAAAATGTCTCAGCAAACATTTTGAGCAATAGCATATTCTCTGCCTTTTATGTTAATGATCGGGAGAGCAAAGTATCCGTACAAAGGCTGTCACCGCACATGCTCTTTCTCAGTTTCGTTTTCAATTTCCATTGGCTACTGTTGGCGAGTTTGTAAGGCTAAAACAACCTTCGCAAGCGCTGAAAAATGTTTTCTTTCAAATTGTATTCAATGAAATTTTGGAATGAGTGCTGCTTTGTAGCTCAGTGTTATGTTGTTTGTCTCATGTTCTGTAGACCTGAGTTCAGATCCAATCGCCGGAAATTTTTAAAAATGAAAAGTTTCTACTTTTTTATTTTTAAATAATTTATAAAAAATCGTTTGAAATAATATTAACAATAATTTACATAATATGAATTTTACAAATATTCGTTACAGTAAAGGCGGTTTCCACAGATTTCATATTTTTAGCGATTCCAATTTTTTGCCTTTATTATTACAGATAATTTTCATCAATAAGGTGTTTAAATATGGAGAAAATTTTTATTTAATTTTTTTTTGTTAAAATTTGACCTTGAAAAACTGGTTAAAGCTTCATTATTTTGAGGATATGTCATTATTCGTAGTTCCATGGTGGAACCCAGTCCGTTTTCATAATGTCGCAGGCAAGAAGATTGGAAGTATCGTGTTTTTTCTTTTTTGTTGGCTGATTATAATGCGTTTGTTACTCATAGAAAACATATTATTTAAAAACATTTCTTGTGGTCGGAATTAGGTATTTAAATAATCTATTAGATGCGTAAATGCTTACAAAGCTAACTGTGATGATAATTTTGGAATAATAAAAATTCAAACCATTCAGTACTTACACTTTACATTGAGGTGAGGTGGTTGACTCTCAAAGCGGAATTAATTGAAAATGTTAAAATTATTTCAATGCATTTCAGTTTTCCATTATATTGTTTGTGATTTTAATATTATTTTTTAATAACATTTGATAAGTAAATTTTTACCTACAAAATCTTCTTTCCAGGGTGGCCTCCAGTTAGAAAAATGTTTCAGAGAAAATACCAGCATTTTCTTATAAAATAATTCATCTTATCTTCCCTGAAAAACTCTGTGACCTGTGACCACTCTGTTTTTCTGTCATCAGTAAATTTTCCTTTGCCTGTTGTTCCCTTAACCTTATTACGGGCCATGAATGGCGACTATTTTTATATTCAGTCATACCTCAGTTTGCAAAGAGATTACTTTGTGATAGATTTCTCGGGGATATGTCCTATTATAGATAAGTGTATGGCAGATATTATTTTTCAAAAAATGGTACGAGAATAAAAAATAGTCGCTGCGGTGTCATATGTCCCACGTCCATAATAAAAACGTTAATATTAGAAATGTATCCTTCACCCCTTCGCGACGAGCGTATTTTACAGAATTATTAATCTGTTACCGCTGGTTTTTCAAATAAGAAATTTTCACCTAATTGAATCGCAAAAATGCTATGATTAGATAAGGAAAACTTTACAAAAAAAAATAATAACTGATGGGAATAATCGAGGATTCTGAGCATCTTATGCGTCACGTATTCGTGTCGCTCGTCCCCAAGGGGTTAAAACACAACAATACGCCGATTTTATAATGATGCTGGCAACGACTATTGCTTTGACATTTGTGCCTCATACACCCATTTCTTAAAAGCGCATAACTTAAAATGTTTACATCATCAGATACGAAGATAAATATAATGTCAAATAAGAATATTTTGAAATATTTAACTCCGTTTACTATTTTTTGTTATATTTGCTCAAAATTTTCTAGAATATATATATATATTTTTTAATTAATCTGAACAGTAATCATTTGTTTGCTATAAAAATGTAAAGAAACTACGGTGAAGGGGGTGGGGAGCAATGCAAAGAGGTGGGGACAAGTGACTGAAATTGGCAATTCATTGTCCATGCCTGCTTGGTGACATCAAATTGAATAGAAACATATATACAGTGATCTCTCACTTATACGCGATACACGGAAATCATTTTTTCGCACCAGTTATTGTATAAGATAATTTTTGGCTTCATGAATCGCAGAATTTATAAATCGAATTTTACTGGTTTAAAATAGTGGTATGAAAAAGTAATTACTGAACATTGCGTATAAGTGAGTGATCACTGTATTTTTTAATTAAAAAAATGCCAAAGTTAACAATGCTGTCATTTCTTGATTTAACTATTTTTTACTAAGGAATACATGAAGTATTCGCTAGAATAGAAACAAAAGTAGATTATATAGGTTTTGAGTCTAGACTTTTACAATGTATCACATAAAAAAATAATGATATAAAAATTATATTGATTAGGTGACGTCTAATAACGACCATTTGTTTTTATTTTTTGTTCAGTAATTTATATCTCTCTAACGTGTCATTCAGTAATCCTGAAAAAAAAAATTCTACGTTTTTTAGATTTTTAAATTTTCAGATTGTAAAATTTTAGACAACAGCTTGCAAAATCAAAACTTTAATTAAGAGATCGTGTGCCAGTTGATGTGGTGAAGGTTTCTTTAGTTAATGTTCAGCGCCTTTAAATTGAAATAAAACAAGATTAAAAATATAATACTCAAATTGTAATAATGTCCATGTGCTGAATGAAAAATGAAATCAAAACGAAATGATGTGTGTCAAAAAAGTAGCTTCCTGGATCAAGAGAGTAATCCCTCAGCTTATAATGATTCCTGATATAAATATTTAGTATTTTAATGTAATTCGGAGGAATCTTTTATGATACTTTAAATAATACTTCTTCTCCGCCCACCAAAAGAAACATGTATTTTTTAGTATTTTTTTTTATTTTCTTTTGTTCGACAAACCTTCCATAACCCTTCCAAGTTTTGCCTTCGTGGCTACGATGTTATTTAAAATGAATGTGAATACCACAAACCTTGGAATAGGAGAACATTTGAGTCATTTTACAATGGAGAAGATACGAAATAAAAGCGATTCTTCCATTCCAAAATTAAGGAAATAATAATTAAAAAAAAAAAAAAAAAAACATTTTCCCGCCAAATAACATTTGCTCACACATGTAATTTGGCTATGCATCTGATTATCGAATATTAACTGTAACATCTTATTAACCCTTTCATGGACAAATTACTTATATCCCAAAAATGTGGAAATTATTGAATGTCACTACAGTTTACATTTTTATTTTTTTGAAAATAAGTAAAATCAGTTTTTTTTTTCACGTATTGAATAAAAGGGAAATTTTAATAACAAAATTCTGGTGCAAATGTGGCATTTAAGTATTAAATAGTGGTCCAAAAAATGAATCACTGTCCTTCAACGGGTTGATTATAAGTTACTGCATTTCTGAGTTTTACTGAAATCTTCCAACGAAAAGTTAGTTTTTCACTATGTTAAACATAAAATTGATGATGTTATGTTGAACATAAAATTGATAATGTAATTTCTTTTTTTTATTATTAATTTTTAAGGTTCCAAACTTAAAAAGTAAAAACGGAACCATTATAAGATCACGGCTGTGTCTGTCTGTCCGTCAGTCAGAGCCATTTTCCTCGTAAACTTGTGGAGATGGAAAGTTCAATCTTGGGACAGTTATAAAGTCTTTTAACCCACGTATCTTTATATTATTAGCCAGTCACAAACATGTTTAGGATAAATTTAGGGGACTAATTAAGTTACTTGGAAAAAAAGTTTTCTTTTTGTATATCATGTTGGGTATCGTGTGAAAGACAATGTAATATTGAACTCAAAAATATATTTGTTTTAATTTTAGGTATCATATTTTCAGAGATATCGTCAAAAAGGTACTGCAAAAATATGCCCCACCACCTTCTATTTCCGAATCTACTGAAACTAAAATTATGAAAAAATTAGAGGTGGTAGAAGTTTATTTAACCCGGGAGAAGTCACATGGGGTATGACATACCCCGAGTGCGTCCGGATTTTACAATTATCACCACTACTTTTCGAAGAGTAATCTTTAGCCTATTTTAACCTACAATTTTTAACAGTTGTCACTCACTAAATAAGTTGAGAATTATTGTTCGTATTTATTGGTGACAAAGTAAAATCTATTCATACCCTAGATATGCGCGATTTCTCCCGTGTTAAACCTAGCAGGTAAACTATAGCGATTTTCCTAGGTAACATAATTTTTGAGAAAAATGCATTTTTCCATTACACACAAACTTTTCTTTTCGGGCAGTCAGTGGGGGAGTTGACGGCTGCTCGAGGTATCTATCGAAGCAGAATCATCCAAGGATATTGGACAATGGATTTCGAAAAAATTGTCGGTAATTAGAGGAGATATTAAGTAAGTTACATGAAAAAAAACTTTCTTTTTATGTATCATGTCGGGTAATGTTCTGGATATCTCGTAACATCAAATTCAAAATTATATTCGTTTTAATTTTAGGTATTTCATTTTCAGAGATATCGTCGAAAATATATTGGAAAAATATGTCCATGCCCCTCCTATTTCTGAATTAACTGAAACTAAAATTATGAAAAAATTAGGTGTACTAGGAGTTCATTAATTAATAAATAGTAATCAATAAATTTAATGTTCGGAACCCTTTGATCACGAGTTTTACTTGTACTTGCCGATTTATTAAACTCTTATTTTTATTCTTTTTTTGTTGCTTTTCATGTATGTCATATAATTACTAGAGTATTTAAACGAAACTTAGGTTTTCTTAAGCTTTCTATAGGAGAAAAGATATTTTAAATAATGAGAAAAAAATTTGTTATTGGGATCGGGGATAATAATTGTGATGGCTTCTATTGATGTGGGAGTGTTCTAATTTAATAAAGGCCGTTCTAATGACGAACACAAGTTTAATACACACGACATAAAGTTACACCACTTGACAGGGACAGGAACATCGCAATATACACTATATAAACATAAACAATCAATCGTATTTTTAATATTTATGACCGGCAATATTCACGGTCATTTTGATGACGTCTTCTGGTTTCTCATATGACAAACAACATTCCCAGTTGCTGCCATTCCAAGTTCTGCTGCGTTGTTTTCTTTTTTTCCAGAACGGGCGCTACTATAGCAAGAAAAGGCCTGCAAAGTCCTCACAATAATGATTGGAGGAAATTTAGTTGGAGCATAGCTAAAAATTTTGTTCTGCATAGTTCTTGTTCCATAATATGGATGTGATTTTTACATTATAACCACTGCAGATAAGGTCACATTCTTTTTAGTTCCATTATCTTGTTCTGTTTTTATTTTATTTTTTTCATTTTTGATATTTTGTTGTATTTCACTTGTTAATTAATGTTTAAATACTGTGTGGAATTCTGGTTCTGCTAAAAATACTTGCATATTATGGTATATATATATCCAAAAACAAGCGTACCAATCACGTTATTTAAAAATAATCTTTCATCAACAATAGGCGATTGGCTTACAAATATCAATTACGTTTCACTTTCGTGAGAAAAAAATGTTTTATTTAATATTAAAATGTAACTTTTGTAAAAATTTACATATAAATCTGTTATTTTAAAAAAAAAGTAATGAAAAAAATCAAATTTAAACTAACGTAACTTTCGAGATTTTGTAAATAGCAATTTCAACTGTCATTTAAATGATCATATCATTACAGAGATATAAAGACAAAAAATATGAGCATAAATGATTTTAAACAGCTACTTATATCATTTTTTTTTTCTATTTTTCTCTTATTATTTAAAGATATTTTTTCTAAAAGTTTTTATTCTTTAACGAACATAAAAAATGATGAAACTTCTAAAATTTTTTGCCCACTTTACATTTTATATGACATTTAAAGTAACTCTTAATATCGCTTTGAATTTCATATTGTTATTCTTACTTTTTTAAAATAAAAAGTAATCCTTCAATAATGACTTTATTTGAATAAAAATAATGAAAAACGTATTCCTGTTATTGAAACTTTAACATTTAAAAAAAAAAAATTTCTAAAAGTACAAAAAAATGTATGGAATCGTTTAAGAAGAGGAGGGAAAGCAGCTAAAAAAAAATAAGATTGTGTAACTGATCTTAGAAAGTTCTTTTTGTGAATATTGCATTTTTAAATGTTTATGTAACGTTATCATCATTTAAATCAAGTTTTGAAAAGTTCATTTTTCTATTTCATGTTTTTTTTTCTGTATACAACATAATTTCAAAATTTTTTAAAGCTTACTTGTACAATATTTTATCTTTTAATTTTTATTTTATAATAAGCTTTCTCTAAAACTACAAATATAATTAAGGATCTTAAATTGATACTATGTTTTAAATATTTAACTTTTTTTTTCTTTTTACTTTCTGTAAGTAGAAAGTTTTGTACTCCTTTTTACATTTTCCGTTACTCAGAATTTTTATACTTTCAATTTGTGACGCATATACTCCATGCGAGAAGTGCTAAACAAAATTTGAATATTTTTGGAATTATTATTTGTGTGTAAGTTGCATACATTTTTGGACGCTGTAACTCACGAAGAGTTGCACAGAATTCCATGTCTGTTTAGTTACACCTTTATATAAATAAATTCCAATTAGATTTTCCAATTAGATATTATTTTATTATAACAAGTAGAACTATGATAAGCAAAAATTTTGATGAAGCATTATATAACTATATGTTATTCCTATATATCTTGTAATATTTCATTTTAAATTGAAAATGGAAATAAGAATATATTACTAGGTAGACGGATAAAGTTTAATGTGTTTAGAATGCGTTTTCAAGGGACATACTCATTAAAATACGTGCTAAGATAAACTGCTTTAAAAAAATCAGGGGAGCAAGCAAAGAAGTGAAGATAACCGTACATGGGCATAAAATGGAGAATACCCGACTATCAATGCGCAATAGAGATAAAAAAGACGCAAAAATATTTCTAAAAGAGCTTTAACTTCTTGAAACGAAGGAAAGAACATGAAAAGGTTATTTAGGGCAACAATTTGGTTACATGTAAATGACAAAAATAACATCGTTTAGAAATTATTCAAGATTTTCAATATGGCGTGTGAATCCCTGGAACAGGTCAGAATGTTGCACAGCTGTTTTTCATGGATGCGATGAAGTTATTGATAAGACTTTGGAGAATACATTTCCACTTCTCAAGAATTATAATCTCCGTGTCCCGGACAGTAAAAGAAGTCCTTGGTCTTGTTGCAATGCACCTTCAGAATGTGTCCCAAACATGCTCGATCGGACTCAGGTCAGGAGAGCATGCTGACCAATCCATACGCTGTATTATTTCAACTTCAAGCATCTTTTCTCCATGAAGAACTGTATGCGGTCTGGCATTATCATGCATGAAAATAAAGGAATCACCAATGGCAGCAGCGTAAGGTACGACATGACATCTCAGTACTTTGTCTGCACACCTTTGGGTCGTCAAAGTACCCTTCCGAATGCTATGCAGGTCCATACGTCCACCTACGCTGATTTCAGTCTATACCATCAACCCACCTAGTCTGTAACGTTATCTTTCACGAGCGAATGTGGGGTTATTTCGAGTACCCATTTCCTACCATACCAAAACACGTCGGATAACACACTCCACAGTGAATTAGGACTCGTCTGTAAACAGCACTTGACTCCAATCACGTTGCCTCTAATCTCGATGTTCAGCAGCCTGTCTTCTTCAAGTCTCACGGTGGCTTGAAGTCAACGTAATACAAACCATTGGCTTACATACATAGAGACTACACTGATGAAGCCTATTTTGGACTGTTTGCATGGACACCCTTCGTCCTGTTAAACACGTCCCTTCGCACCTGAGTAACACTGACTGTTCCGTTTCGAAGAGTAGTTAACATGATATATATAACACGATTGGTCGTCAGTGGCCAAACATGCCCTGGTCGACTTCTAGCATTCCCTGTTTCTTGGAATCGATTGCAATGCCTTGCAATGGCACTTCTTGCAACTCGAACGTCGTCCGCTACACTTCATTGTGTTTACCGTATTCAAGTCTACGCCAAACCATGGATTCCGGTAAATCACGTTGTTGTTACATTTTTAAAACATCTTTTCTCAAAACAAAAGCTGAACAATTAAATTTAACAAATGAGACAGTGAAACTTTCTGCGAAATCCTGATTTCTTCACTTATCTTCTTTATCTGGTGTTTGACGTCATGAGATTTGATTTGTATATGAAGTTTTCTTCTTCGGTGTTCTGCTACGCTTTAATTATGGATGATTTATTTTAAGATATTTATGGTGTATGTATTTGCACAATTTTGAAAAAACCATGTGCTCCCTAAAGTTGTTTTGAGCACTGCATCTTAAACTTTATTTTTATACTTAGTATGTCATGCATCTAATACATTTATGGTGAGAGAATTGTCAGGGTCTGATTACCAACGGGACAAACTTCTACCAGTAAATTTTAATAAATATTTTCGTTTTATTTAAACGCCGTATTCATGTAAAATTAGTGTCATGAATAAGGAGAAAAATTGTATTTATGTTTACTGGTGGAAGTTTGCCCCGTTGGTAATCGGGACCTGGGAATTTTTTTTATATAAAAAGGGACAATACTATGCAATTGGTAGCCCTGAATAGTATTAAAAATTAGAACCCATTAACAATGATTTTAAAAAAATTCTTCTATAACTAATTTATTTAAATCCATTGGAGTATACAAGCGAATTTTGCACATCATTTTAACTGGTACATTCTCTAAAAGAAGAAATCATCAAGTGAAGCTTCTACCACCCTCTGTGAACAACAAGAAAGAATAAAATATCTAATGGCAAGTTTCCTTGTCAACCGAAGTTAGTGGATTGCGAAATGTGTTAATGTAAGAAAATTGTTTTATATTTGTTTCAAAAACACTAGCTTTTACGCATATTATAATTTTCTTAATAACATTAAAACATTGCAGTATTAAAACATTACAGTAGTAAAAACATTACAGTATTACATTTAGTATATTTGATATTGCATACAGGTATTTACGAGAGCAACTTAGGAAATATCTGAGAAAAGGGAAGATAAAGTACGGGAAATGTGTGATATATCCGAATAATATACTTAACACACAGCAGTGGCGGCTCGTGGCTGCTTTTATTTGGGGCACTACATGCAGTGATGCAAAATTTATTATTTTCTTATTTTGTAAAAGAAATATTTACCTTATTTGTAAGTAGAAAATTCTGCCATTAAAACAAGTAAACGTTTTCTTTAAAAATAATGGTACGGGATAAATAAAATTTACAGTCATGCATTTATAGCCCAGTCAAATAAGGTGAAAAAAGGGGTAAACCTCGGATTGAAAGATAACAAGCTGCAAATTTGAAAAATCTTTGTTTTGACATTCTAAAAGTAAGCGAAAAAGTCTCATATAATCTCGTGTCCGCGTCTCGAGATATTCAAGGTCAAAGGTCAAGAAAATCGGTTTTTTGCTTACATCTCGAAACCTGTGCATTTTATTAAAAGAAATCCAATTACCAAAATTAAAGTAGACAAAATTTCCTATAAAATACATATATTATCTTTAATTTTCTCATAAAAGGGTTTATTCGATAGAGCACGCTGAAGAAAGACAACTTTTTGACCTTCAGACCAAAACGAGAGAAACTTCATCTTTCACCCTCGATTTCTCAAAAACTATGCATTTTATCGATAAAACATCTGTTACAAAATTAAAGTAGGAAATATTTTCTACAAAATTCATAAATTAACTTTAATTTCTGACGGAATGTTTAGGCCCTAAATAGCGCTGAAAAAAAAGCGACTTTTTGACCTTCGAGCCAATACAAGAATAACGGCCCTTTCCTACCTTCGATTACTCGAAAACTGTTCGTTTTATCAAAGAACATTAATTACAAAATTAAAGTCCACAACATTACATAAATATTGCGAAAGTAACTTTACTTTTCTGACAAAGGGTTCAGGCGCTTACTTTCTCAATTATTCTTCAGAAATACGTCAAATATTTGCAAATACATTTTGGTTCAAATATTGTTGTTGTATTCGACGGTTATTCAGATAACAGTAAAAATATAAAAGCAATGGAAGAACTGTTGCTGTTGCAATATCTTACGAAGTTCGTTTTGATGAGACAATGATTGTGCCAATGAGCCAGGAAAAGTTTTTATCGAAGCGGTGCAATAAAAAAAACTTTATTGAAATGCTTTTTGAGCAGTTAAAAACTGTTAACATCACTAAAAACAAGCCAGAGATGCTGCTGATACCCTCATCATCAAAACAGCCATTGAAGAATCGAAACATTAAAAGACCGCCATCATAGTTGGAGAAGATGTTGATCTGCTAGTTATTTTAATGGAACAAACACAGTCACATCAGCGAGAAATCTTTTTTTTTTTTTTAAATGGGTAAAGGCAATGTGGTAACACGAATGCCTCTAAGAGCTTCGACAAATATCCTCGTTCTAAAGAACATATTTTATTTTTGTACGCTATCAGTGGATGTGACACAACATCTGCGCTGTTTAAAAAAGGAAAACTGACAATTATAAAAATGTTCGAGAAACATTCCAATTTGCACGAATCAGCTCAGTTGTTTCAGGAAGACAACTGCCCTCCAAACACATTATTTGAAAATGGAATACATGTTCTTTTAGCAATGTATAATGCTCCAAAATCAGAACATAGTATTGACAAGTTTAGGTACACACAATTCCTTAAATCAACAAGACTCAATAAACCGGTGCAATTATCATGTCTTCCACCAACAAGTGCAGCAGCTCGACAGCATATTTATCGTGTCTACTATCAGATCGAAACTTGGTTAGGGAAAGATTTAGAACACAGAGAATGGGGGTGAGTAATACAAAACGAGATCCTAGAACCCACAACAACATTATTACCTTCAGCCCCAGAAGGTACGATCTTCGGCAATTGCAAGAAAGGCTGTGGCGCCAACTGTGGATGTAGAAAAGTAGGGTTGCAATGCTCCTCAGTTTGTGGCCAGTGTAACGGACAAGCAGGTCTCAACGCTTCATCATATCCAAATGATCTTGATGAAGAAATTGGATATGTACCTGAGATTCTTCAGGTTTTAGAGCCAAGTATTACGGCCAACGAGGATGATGATACCGAACTGGAAATTTTATATGGGTGACCAGAAGAAGGAGACGACGACGAACAAGAGGAAACGTAAGCTGTATGCGTACTATTGATAATCAGAGGTAATAATCGCCTTATAATTTAACTTAAACAAAATATAATAGATTTGATAATCTTATGATAAATAAAAATGTAATTACAATACATAAAAACTCATTTCAATATGTTATTATTTATACATAATTTAACAAAATATTATCAAATTTATTTATAATTAATTCTTATTTATAATTAATATTTATTAATAAGTAAATAATGTAACTAATTAAGACTAAATTTGTAGATAATTTTATTCCTACAAGTTTTGTAATAGCTTCAAATATCATTTGAAATATAACAAAAAATCTTTAGTGGTTTTTTTCCCCTTTTAGGCCAGAGGGCCAAAAACTAATTCAAGTTAATATAGGCATTTTGCAGAAAATGTTATCTACATTAATTTTGTAGCTGGTGTTATTCAATAAAATGCCTAGTTTTTGGGTAATTGAGGGTAGGAAAGGGGGTTTCTCTAGTTTTTTGGCTCAAAGGTCAAAAAGTCGCTTTTTTTTCAGCGCTATTTAGGGCCTAAACATTCCGTCAGAAATTAAAGTTAATTTACGAATTTTGTAGAAAATATTACCTACTTTAATTTTGTAACCGATGTTTTCTCGATAAAATGCATAGTTTTTGAGAAATCGAGGGTGAAAGATGAAGTTTCTCTCGGTTTGGTCTGAAGGTCAAAAAGTTGTCTGTCTTCAGCGCGCTCTAGCGCCTAAACCCTTTATCAGAAAATTAAAGATAATATATGTATTTAATAGAAAATTGTTTCTACTTTAATTTTGTAATTGGATTTCTTTTTAAAAAATGCATAGTTTTCGAGATATAAGCAAAAAACCGATTTTCTTGACCTTTGACCTTGAATATCTCGAGACGCGGACACGAGATCATATGAGACTTTTTAGCTTACTTTTAGGATGTCAAAACAAAGATTTTTGCAAATTTTCAGCTTGTTATCTTTCATTCCGAGGTTATATCCTTATTTGACTGAGCTATTAGTGCCCCAAACAGAGCGAGTCATGAGCCGATACTGCCCATCGGTATCGTTTTCTGAAATCTGGTTTTAACCCATTCACGACGAGAAACTTTTAGAATTTGTTTAAATTTCAACACCAGTTTTTCCATCCTGTAATTTTTACTTATTTAATCTCTTGAAATTTCAGATTAGGTAAAGGGAAAATTTCCGTTCTAAAATACTGGTTCCTAAATTTAAATGTTTCGTGAGCCTTAAGTGGCAAGTTTTCTTGCCAACTGGCGTTAATGTGTTAAAACAGTTGAAGCTCCTCCCTATTCTGAAAGGCATTCGTAAATTGGTTTCCTAGAAATGTTTCTCCAGATTTTGCATTAGTAGGTAAATATCTTTCAATTAACGGATTTAATATAAAATATGTTACAAACTAAAAAAAAAAGGGACAATAAATGCATTTTCTGTAAGAGAGAAGCCACGCCCTTATTCAAAGTTTTTTTTTTTTTTTTTTTTTTTTTTTTTTAATATATAAAAAGAGAATTCTGGACCAATGCGAATGTGCTAATCACGACATGCCGAGCAGTTACTGTAGTACCGAACCTTTTTACAAGTTTCATAAGGTGTTACCACAATTTTTAAATAGAAATTTTCGTCTGATTTAAATGCAGAAAAGAATTACAAATCCTACAATTAAGCGAGGCGTTTATAATTTATGCTATTTAAATATTAAATAGAAAAATTCAATTAAAAAATTGTGGTAAAAGCGTACGAACCCTGTTATAATTTTGACAACAGCATTACATATCTTAAAACATTTCTATGAATTCTGCCTGAATTATTAATCATCAAATATTAAAGTTTCATTTTCATTTTTCTATTCTTTATAAAGTTATCTAAGTAACTTCTAACTTTTTTACTAACTTTTACTAATAAATCCTAGATTAAATAATAAGTTTCAGTTATTTCTTTTTCGGTGTCCTCCTGAGACATAATTTCGGAATTAAGTTTGGAATATATATAACACCGAAGAATTTTAACTGCTTTATAATAAAGTCTTTTCCCATTAAATGTTATCTTTCAACGGAACAGAATTTAAATTTATTCAAAATTTCACACTTTATAATTACACAGTCTGATCGAATAAGCATCTAAAATTTTAAATATATAAGAAGAAAATATAGTAGTTTCAATAGAAGATTTAAGAAGGTAATTTTGACTTCCGTATATTATTATAGTTCAGCAAGATTTTTATAAAGTTATCCATATCCAAATAGTTAATTCACCACAAAGGAATATATGAGAAATAAGGTATATATATTAATCTTTCATTGAATGATGAAATCGGTATTATAATAATGTGTGCGCCAGCTGATATCGGAGAAAAGAAATAATGTTTCCAATTGTCAGAGTCAATTTAAAAGAAAGCACTATTTAAAGCATTTTTCTGGACAATAAATATATTGTATATGAATAAATGTATATGTTATAAAATCATTTGAAATTATTCAAATGTGTAGAAATGGATAGCTTTTCTAATTTAACCCTCTAACTACGGAAAGGATCATGCACATTAGGGCGTATCGAAAAAATCAAAATTTCTTAGATCTTTTTGCGGTAGTGCGGAAAAGTTGTGAACTCCCTTTATTAAAACACGTGCGAAATCTTAAAACTGTGGGTTGATATCTTCTGTCGCCTCAGTGGGCCTAAATTTATAAAAATTGGACTAAAAATGATTAAAAATCAAAAATTAATAAATAATCACAGATTTCGCTCATCGGTTTGAGGTAGTGCTTACAAGTTACTATTTTGTAACAACAACAACCATAGAAAATTGTAGAATTATAGATTAATATCTTCTGTCGCCTCATCGGCATCGAATTTTGGAAATTTTGTCGCATTTTGGTAGTTTTCTGCATAATTGTTTACTGCTTACACAATACACAATCGAGACAGACTGGGTTTGGCGGTCTGCCAAAATAGTGAAGGCAATGTGTTGAACTCACACGGAGTGTTCAAATGCGTTTAAAACTAGACAACACAGTTCTTATCATTAAAAGGTATGGTGTCTCCAACAGAGCCACGCCTGCTATTGCATTGCGTGATACGCAAGATTTGAGTTTAATATTGGAATCCGATACCAGCCTCGTCACAGTCAAAAATAAAATATGGAGGAAAAAATTGCGAATTTACATAAAATTGGTCTCAAAATCAAATGAAAATCGTTCCACTCTATCTGGCCTTTATTTTGATGGACGACATGACAAAACCTTAACATCAGAAACACTCGAGGACAAGCAGTTCTAAAGTAGAATTGTAGAAGAAATTCAATTGTAGAAGCGCATTGTAGCGGAGCCTGGTTCTACGTATATGGGACATGTTACACTTGAAAGCGGATCTAGTCTTGATATATCTAATAGCATTTACGAATAGTGATTTATTGGATGATTTTAGCAACTTTATTGTTCTCGGGTGTGACGTCAGTGTAGTGAACACAGGAATGTCTAATGGCGTAATTCGCAGGGTTGAATTGAAACTTCAGAGACTAGTCCAATGGACTATCTGCTTATTTTATTTCAATGAGTTGCCATTACAACACCTGTTTGAGTCCATAGACGGCAAGTCATCTGGCTCCACATATTACACCGGAGGCATTGGACGAAACCTTAAAGAATACGAAAAGCTTTCAATTGTTGCTTTTAATAGTATTGAATGCAAGTTGCCAGACATTGATCCTACCATCCTCAGTTCAGATCAGAAATACTTATTAGACATTTGTACCGCCATTAGTTCTGGCGTTTGTTGTTCAGATCTAGCTATCCGGGAACCGGGAACGTTGAATTTGTCCCGTTGGCTAACAACTTCCAATCGAATACTGAGTTTATATATATCAACATCAGACCCATCAAATGAGTTGCTAACATTGGTTGTATTCTTTCTAAGAGTCTACGCACTCTCATGGTTCCGAATTAAGATTCGTAATTTCAAAAATGATGGTGCACCTGTGGCATTTCATTAGCTCATCTCGGTAATTGCCAAAAAAGTATTGTGACATAATCGACCCAGTTATTTCTCGCAACGCTTACTTTGCGGCTCAAGTAAACATGCTTCTGACCATGTTATCTGATGATAAGTGCCGTATTAGGACCCTTGCAGATCGGCGGATTGTCAAGGCAAGAGAAATTAGCCCAGACGGAAATTGTGTTCGCAAATTTGTTATTCCTGTTGTTAACTTTGGAGTTACAGACTATGTAGATCTCATTGACTGGCGAGCTTGTTATGTGATATCGCCTCCTGTTCTCACAGAGATCAGTTCTCAAGAATTTCTGAGTGAAAAAAATTGACCCGGGCCAAGACTCGAACCTGGGACCTTATGCGTACCGTGCTGATTCTCTGCGACTGAGCCACACAGATCCACCAAGAATTTCTGAAGATGATACAGGGCAGTATGCCAATATATTGCTGGGACTTTATTAAATTTGCTTCACACACACAAGCGGTAGAGCGGATTGGGAAACTAGTCACTGCAGCCTCCGGAAAAACAGTTGGGATGCAGAACAGGGATAGATTTATTAGAGCGACACTAGAATTCAGAAAACACATGTCAAAATTTGAGACCAAAAATGATTACAAGCCAGTAATGCTTTTGTCATTTGTATGTTTGAAACGTAAAATAAAGTTTGTGTTTGCATTAAAATGAGGTAAGTGTGACGTGTATTTATTTAAAATTTTGCCTTCATTTTCTAAAATTTGGTGTCGATGAAGCGGCAGAAGATATTAACGTATTAAAATTATTATATTATTTTAATTGTTTAAAAATTAATTGATTTTTAATTGATTTAATTATTTTATGTGATATTAACCTAAAATTTTTTATGGCTGTTGTTGTTGTTTCTCGGCGTGAAAATAAGGGTGTTCCACTATTTTGGCAGATCGACAAACAGAGTTTGTCTCGATTGTGCATCGGGCAAGCAGTAAACAGTAATGCAGAAAACTACCAAACTGCATCAAAATTTTAAAAATTCGATGCCGATGAGGCGACAGAAGATATTAACCTACAATTCTACAATTTTCTATGGTTGTTGTTGTTACAAAACAGTGACTTGTAACCACTACCCCAAACCGATGAGCGAAATCTGTGATTATTTATTAATTTTTGTATTTTAATCATTTTTAGTCCAATTTTTGGAACTTTCCGCCCACTGAGGCGACAGAAGATATCAGCCCACAGTTTCAAGATTCCGCACACTTTTTAATAAAGGGAGTTCACAACTTTTCCGCACTACCGCTAAAAGATCTAAAAAAATTTGATTTTTTCGATACGCCCTAATGCACATCTCACTGACAGATGGCAGGGTCGCCACTGGCGACTTTTTAGGTACTTTCGTAATTATATAAATACGTGGCACAATGTTTGCATGTTATCAAACACAATGATGGGTTCAAAATACTTTGCTATTCAAGCTTGTTTTGGTTATCACAACATTTATTTACATACATAGAAATAATAGATGTGGGACATTCGAAGAGATGTTGATATTGACAGTTATTTACATATTTACAAAATTACAGATTAATTTTACCTTAAATTGGGATCATCGTACTTTACACCAAAAAAGATGATACTAAACTATGTTTTTTATCTACATTCTATTAAATTCTCGTCATGCTTTTTCAGGAAAATAGACGCAATTCTTTTAAATAACATTCATAGCTAGAGACGATAAAAAAAAAAAAAAAAAAAAAACATAAACACTCGACAAACAAATTCTTTCTAACTAATTAATAAAAGCAGATGCAGCTTTTTTTTACTAAATTTACCTACTATCGCGAGATAATAAAATATAAAAGAAAAATGAAAGAAAAAACCATAGCAACGAAATAAAAGAAACAATTTTATGGGCATTAGCCAGAAGTCGTCTGCATAAATAAAAATATTAATTTACCGATTCCTAACAGTCGTCGTCTAGTCCGACTGTCTGTCCGCATATAACAGCGAAAAAACTACCCAACCGAATGGTTTGAAATTTAATATATTTAATCGCTGAACACTTTTGTCGAGTCATTTCAAATTTTGTGAAAATCGAATCAAAACTTAAAAGATATTAATAAATGTTTTCTTTATTCTATTAAATGCTATCATACGTAATCTATATAGTAAAAGAGCAAGTCATGTGACTGAGGAAAATAAATACGAGCTAACCATATCTTTTTCCATATGCCAAGTGACCATTTTCATTCAAAAAAAATTTTTCGAATAAAATTTAATAAAAGTTACATTTTTAGAAAAAAGGTTAAATATATATATATATATATATATATATATTCATCGTGAGTCATAGAAATATTAAACCATCGAGGTAATCATTCGCAATGCAAGATCTCCATGGTCAGTTTTACAACGCTGTCTGGTGTCGAAAAAAAAATTCGCATCTGTAAACATGGCATACGTAATAAGAAAAACAATGTCTTCATCATTTCGATCATAGCAGACGATATAATTTATTTCACTGAAAAAATAAAGATGATTTTTTTTTAAATTGTGAAACTAGTTATAGCGGAAACGAACGCACTTCATTTGTCATGTTTAACGTACAATTTCCAACTTGTTTAAATTGAATTCGTACCACTATTTACAACATTTTATTCTTTGTGTTAGATTATTCTCTGCGTGTTCTAGAAATGTACTTCAAAGACTTTTTTATGTGAAAAAATAGATTCAGTAGAATAAACAGGTAGTCGTCAGTGGCAGCCTTGCAATAAGTCAGTTGGATTTATATACCCCGGTAGGTAGTAAAAAGGTTACAGAATTTAGCGCATACTTCAGAAATATTTTTAATTTAATAAAACGTATAAATAATCAACCAGAATTTGTACTGGCACTATGTTAAATTCACTAACAAGGGAGACTTCCAGAAGTGCATACTCAAAATATTTTGAACGAATTTAGAAACTTCTTCTCATTTGGATAGACATGTTTATAAAAAAGTTCTGCAAAATCACAATTATATACCAATCCAGTAGAAACATAATGAAATTTTCATTATTTGGCAATTTATCGCTGATTGGCGACATAATGACATATAAAAATATACACTTTTGTGAGATTTGACATTTCATTCCACATGTTGGGTGGAATCTATCCAAGAAATATTTCTACTATATACGCTGAATCGTTTTTATAGTCATTATTAACGCGTGAATACTCGCGCAGGGTATGACTTACCCATGGTGCGTACGGTTTTTTCATCTGTCGTCACTATTTTCTTTTAGAGTAATCTTCAACTATTTTATCGCAAAACTTTGAAAAGAAATTGCGAATAATGAGGTTTGGATTATTATTTGGATTTGTTGATGGCAAATTAAAAACCGTACATAACCTGTGTATGCAGGAGTATTCCCGGTTTAAAGAGTACAAACTCCAGACTATGATTTAGCCCTAAAGCCGCGGGCGATGTTTCCATTTTCTTATATAAAACCGCGGCCTATTTTTATTCGTCATTAAAAATAGTTATAAGGATTGAATGTCACCGGAATTTAAAAACAAATGTTTTGAACAAATGAATGAACAAATGAACAAAATGAACAAATGAATTTAAAAACAATGATTTTCTCAACATTTGCATATACAAATTACATAGCTGTGTCTGATTACTCCAACCAATGAGCAACTCCCCATCATTAGATCACATAAACCAGATTCTGATCATCACACGGCCACTTTGGGTTTAGCTCTGCCTACTTCAAATTATAAATTTCTATTAATTACACTTTCTACTACATCTGAGCTAGTCGGAAAATACCACTATTTCACAAATATTAATTTTTGCTCGTTTTAAACGCAGGCATTATGCCATGCGAAAATTACTATTGGGAAATAGTAGTGAATGTCTGCTCTGGTCCTTAAAAATGCTTCAATGAGCATGGCCTAAAGTATATTCGAAGTTTGCAAAATGCTACCTTATTTGACGGCCGAAAAGCTTTGCTGCGACTGACGATAAAATTTCACCAGCCAGGGAAATATTTTTACTTGATTTTTGGCGAATGGTGACCGATGTGAGTAAGAGTTGATTTTTTTGTGATCGGTAAAGTAAAGATTATTTCGGGTGTGCACACATGGAAATACAATAACGGTAATTTAGAACATCTGAGTGACATGCATGCCCCTGAACAGGGGTGCAAAAATCCACCACTAAATTTTAATAGTATTATCATAGGTGCCAACCTCTCATTAATATTCCGTAATATGTAGGTTAGTTTGACCCAGGTTTAACAAGTTTCGCACCAGAATTTTTTTTTTAAAGAAATTGAATTAAATAAATTCCACGTAGAAACCTGAAATTGAATAAATAAAGATTCATTCAATAATCTTTCTGGTTTGAAGCGTTGTTAAACTGGGTCAAATTAACCCGCATATTACGGAATATTAATGAGAGGTTGGCACCTATGGTATTATCCGTCAAATTTTATTAGTATACTTCGCCTAAGTTTTGTCAGAATTCTTATTAGGCGAATAATACTAAAAATTTAGTGTTGGAAATCGGCCCATTGGCGCCTAGATTTTTGCACCTCTGCCCCTGAATACTACTTAAGCAAATTTACACCTTCTTTAAATGACTTTTTAGCTTTAATTCCCTTAATCGCAGAATTCTGCGATTAGATAAGGCGAAAATGTTTTTTTTAAAAAAGATGGTGGACGTTTGCCTAGGCAGATCCTAGTGGCTGGCGAATACAGTGAGCTTTCACTTATACGCGATGTTCAGTAATTACTTTCTCGCACCACTATTTTAAAACAGTAAAATTCAATTTAAGAATTCTGCTATTAAATAAGGAGAAAATTACTTTCAAAAGAAACTGGTGCCGAAACATAATTACCGTGTATCGCGTATAAATGAGAAGTCACTGTATTTTATCACTGAGCAGCCAAAACCGAACAAGAGAAGGTCACGCAACAACACGTGAACAACACGCTGTCGTAAAAGAAATGCGATCATTAGCATACCGTAATTTCCGGCGTATAATCCGCAGCTCAAAGAGTCGTTTTTCGACCCAGAAATTTTATTCAATAATTGTAGTTAAATATTTACAGCTATCTTTTAAGTTACATTTTATAAAATAATATTTCTGGGTCGAAAAACGACTCTTTGAGCTGAGGATTATACGCCGGAAATTACGGTAATTCTCCAAATCGAGTGCCAATTTGTTACTCATTGCTATTGGAGGCGAAAATTTCTTTTCGTAAAAGATGGTGGACATTTTCCTAGGTCAGCGCTTCCCAGCCTTTTTTCTTTCACATACCCCTTATTTAGGCTATGTACCCCCTTTCCTTTTATCAGAAACACGTTCCCAGCCCTCCCCTCATTCATATAATGCAAACATGATTTTATGAAATTAGTAATATGCTCATTAGTAAATACGGTTTTTCTCTATTATCCCGTCGACCACTTTTCAAAACAAAAAACTATCGCCAAATTGTAAGTTTAAACGCCAAAAATGCAGTCACATTTACTTGATGACAGAAGCATTATACGTGTTTGTTATGTCATCAAATGGTTATTAACTCGACATTTGCGTGTATTTTTCATTATGTTGTACTGATTTATTAGTTATTTCATTAATTAAAATAACAGCTGTGTCCTTAAATTCTTATATTTTAATTTGTATATTTTATTTTGATATTCCAATGGCAACGTTCTCCCGTTCATTTGGCGTTACAGTTTGGCGATAGTGTTTTGTTATGAAAAGTGGTCGACGGGATAATAGAAAACTACCGTAAATACTTATTAAACAGACGTATTCTTTTTTAGTATTATACGCTAGTGACATAACCCCGCCTATTCAAAAACAAAAATAAGGTCCTGCTTTAGAAAACGTTTTAAAATTAAGCATTAAAAGTAGAAGCCCTGACGTAATTACGGAGTTCTGGAATTAAAAACGACACAATAACATAAATCTGGTAAGAAAGTAATTTTTTATAATAATCATTGGCAGTTTTCCAGAAGATGAGAAGTAAATATATCTAATTACTCATGCATTATGATTATCGGTGAACGGAGCTAGTGACATTGAATTTTCAATGAAAAATTACGTCCAGTGGGCCATTCCCCTTATTTTGCATGTAAAATTTTGGAATTACACTTGAGACGAAATCCGTAATCCAAGAGCATCCATCAACTTCCTTTATGTGTTTTCAGTTAAACCATTTTTGTGAATTCCGCCATTACCGATATTATTTTCACGTACCAGACCCGCCACGTATCCCAGGTTGGGAACCGCTGACCTAGGTGATAATCAAGTCCTACTGTATGGAGAGCATTTTATTATTCAGCAGCCAAGCTTAAAAAGAGAAAAACATTTTTATAAGCAACGCGCTGTCGTTACATACAGATAAACATTAATGGAATTCGCGAACTCCAATTAGGTAGATTTCGTAAGAAATATTACCTATTACATTCTCCCCTAAGTTGGAATTTTTGAAAATTTCTCCAGATCTACGCCGATCATTACTCCCAGAACCCAAAACCACCGCCAGTTCAAAACTTCATCTATCTATCTATCTATCTATCTATGTCACTTTTTTATGGACACGATAACTTCAATAATTCTGCACAAATATCTGCCAAACTAATATATAAAATCAAGGGGCATAAAATCGCGGTCAAGTTCGTTAATGGGCAAAATTGAACCAAGGGGGGAGGGGGGTGAATGGGGGTGGCTTTTTGTGAAAACAGAAAAACCCCATAAGTTCTTAATTATGATACGTATCGAATCCGTTTACAGTTATTATTACTTCTAGGAACAGGGCCGAAAATTATGTGTGACAGATTTTTGATATCATTAAAATGACCCCTAGGAGAGGGGTACGAAGGGGTTTTAGAAGAAAAAAATCACAACTTCGTCAATTCACAGGATATCAAGTCCGCTTAAATTTATTATAAATCCTTTTAATATTATCTAAAACTTTTATACTGAGAAGTTTTTTATAGGACCAACCCCTATAGCAAAAATAAATAAATAAATAAATAAATAAATAAATAAAATTCTTGCCAGCTCCGCCAGCAAGCAAGTTGGATTTCAAAGTGGGCGGTCCCAACTATAGCATCATGGCAAAAAGGTGATTTCTTCCGCAATTCCCAACACACTGGCGCCCCACAGTCTGCGTCTTCGAAATCTACCTGTGCCTGTAGGCCGAGCCATCGAGGATTTTTTTTTAATTATAGTTATTGACAGATGGAACGAAGAACTGATAAATACGCTATTTGTGTGTTAGAAAGGTAAAACAGCATAGCAGATTAATTGATTTCATTTTGAAAGGAGTATTGTGTTACATTTTTAATTTTCCCAAATTTTGTATAATTAAAAATATAATTTAAAAAATGTTTTTATTATTATTATTATTTATTTACTTTTAAATTTTCCAAATAGAGGTAATATTAAATACCACATTTACTCAAATTATTGTAGATTTAGAAGATTTGCAGAAGATGATTGAAATGGCTAGCATGATATATCTATTAGATAGATAATATATATCATGTTTTTAATGGGATCAGGTGCCCACTTTTCCGCTTCATGGAATTCCGCCGATTTCTTCCAGAAAAAAAAAAATAGCAGTAACGACTGTATAGACCTACAAGTAAATAAATAGACCTATTTACACACTGTAGAGTACACTTAGTTAATCTAAATACTTTATTTTTAAATTTATATATTAAATATTTTATTTATCTTTATACACATATTACGGATTATGTACTCGTTTAATTTTTTGCTTTTTTTGGTATGATTCTAATGTATATATTTCGTTTTCTATTCTAAAATTTTTACAAAAAAAAAAAAAAAAAAAAAAGAACAGAAAGGAAGTAAAAATGGAAACATTTATGTTTCTTTACAGTTAAACGTTGTCAATTAAAAAAAAAAATCCAAGATTAAAGAATGTACAGCACTCACTGATTACGAAATTATTTCTATTGTTACAAAAATTATATCGCAATAAATTTACATTTTAGTGCGGAGAAAATGGGATCTGTAAATAAAATTCAGTTAATTTCCGATTATCCCACACTAAAAGGTCGACCATCAGAGGCGTAGCGTCAAGGTAGGCCGGATCACTTTACTACCAGTATTTTTATATACTATATTTGGCTTTATTTAATTCATATCGTTCAAAGATTATATAAAGCCAAATGTAGTATATAATTACAGTGGTAGTAAAATGATCTTGCCCCCCGCCCCACTGACGCTACGCCACTGTCGACCATGGTTGCGTCGAAAAATCGAAATCTTTGGATAATTAAGAGGTCATTGTCAGAAAGCATTTTCTATTTGTACAAATGTCAAACTGTAGTTTAAATTGCTATAAATGAATTATCTGAGATTGCGAAAAAAAATATAAATACCAGCGGACTAGTGCGAAGATTTTGCACTGCAGTCTAATACTTTTTAGCAATATTTAATGTTTTTTAGATGTCGGTTTAAACTCCTAAAAAAGGTTATGGACTAAAAATGTCTCCAAACGCAATTAGTCAAGCCAGAATATAATCTAACTTATAACATCAAAGTTACAGCAAAAACTGGCCAAAGGTAGCAAACGCAATATATATATATATATATATATATATATATATATATATCTTTTTTCTCTATATAGAGAGATATATATATATCTCATTTTAATTGCATTGGATGATGGCATCATCTGTTTTGGAACAAACCATGGGACAAAGAAACATAAATTAAGCATTTGAATTTAAAATTTGCTTTTTAATCATAAATACTGTAAAATAAACCCTTGCAGAAACTATGTCACTCTTTATCTTTATTGAACATTTTTTTTATAATCATTGTTGCGGTATTTTATCTTTGTGGCAACATTGATTTGAGAAAAACCTCTCATTTCATTTATGAAAATAATGCTGATTTAATTTGTAATTAACTGCAATGCTTAATGAAAAAACATGTTTTAACGAAATGCGAGTGTACTATGTCTGATGTTCAAAATCATCATTTCATATGGTATCTCAATAATCGCTCTGCGTTTTTTATTTGCTTAGAAAAAGGGATGTTGACAACATAAATAATATATACGATTATCATAAAAGTAATATTATAAATACAAATAAGAATAATTGAAGAAAAAAAACTCTGTAATAAATGCAACATTTATTTTTTGTCTGAACTAAAATTAATATAATTTCAGGGGAAAACATCCTTGATAATTTTAAGTTTTATTTTTAACTGTGAGTTACTTTTAGCAAGATTCTAAATTTTGATACAAAACCATATTTGTTTCATCTGCTTCTTCCAAATTTTCACGAGTTTTCGTACCCAAGGGGGGCTTAAAACAAACAAGTATGTTCCCCGGTCAGAAATCTTTTTAACAAAATTGCAAAGCATTAAAATAATTTAACTGTAATAATTTTTAGTAATTTATTGACATTTTTATCACTTTTAATGTAATGTGTAATTAATTATTAGTTAAAAAACTAGCACATGATTTTTTTGGAAAATTTGGATTACATTCACAAACATCTGTATGATGAAATATGTTACAGGTGTCGGTTAACAGAGTGTGTCGTTAAATTAAACGATGGATAAAGTGGAATATACTGTAACTGATATTTGTTCACAAAAGTTAGCTCATTATTCAGAAAGTTCATGTTGATAAAACCCTTGTAAATAGGACAATATAATAGACATAATATTTATTTCATTACTCACCACTTAATTTCAAAAAGACAGTTTTATTTGGAATATACTATATAATATAGTGTGTTTCTAAATGAATATCGGGGTTTTAACGCTTTGTAGTATATATTATATGAAACATAAAATTATACTTAAAACATAAAATGAAAGAGCAACTCAAACAGTTTTACCTACAAGCTTACAAGTGTTCAATGTGAACACCTTTCGTCCCCCCGCACACATCAAGTCGATAGCTCAGTTCTTCTCAAACGTCACTCCACGCTCACCCGATCGGACGCCATGTGCTTTCTACCTGTTGGGGTTCATAAAGGATCATGTGTACGTGTCTCCACTACCAGCTGACCTGCCCGACCTAAGAAACAGGATTGAGGCAGCTGCTGAAACAATTACCCCACAAATACTAATTAACGTTTGGGAAGAACTGAGATATCGACTTCATGTTTGCCGTGTGACGAAATGTGTTCACATTAAACACTTGTAATCTTGTAGGTAAAACTGTTTGAGTTGCTCTTTTATTTTTCGTATTAATTATAATTTTAAGTTTTATGTAATAAATACTACCAAGCGTTAAAACCCCGATATTCATTTAGTCACCTAGCATATAATGTGCCTTATGTACTGGTACGGTCTTGGTGCATAGTTGGCACACCTGGCGGATTTTTTATTCAGAAATTCCTAATTCATAGTATACATTTTGAATTGTAATTTTATTTTATTTTACTAATGGAACAATGTAGATAGCTGATTGGAATACCTAGTTGGGGGGGGGGGGGCAACTACTTTCAGTGTATTGGTAAGTGACGTGTGAGGCAAATAGGGATCCATGAACAAATAAATAATTAATATGTAGTAAACTACAGGAATATATAAAAGTAATAAAAGTATTTAATAAATTAGAAAAATATATGTTTTAAAATAAAGAATTATAATTTCCTTTAGATCCAAGAAAATGACACACTAAACCTGCCGAGGGTCGAACCCATCTCATAAAAAAATACTCTTGATAGAGAAAATGGAAGTTTCCGCATCTGGGGCTTCCAGTATGTCTTTAGTTTTAGGAGTAGTAGTTTTATTGACAGTATCAATGTCGGAAGAAAATTTCATAGCTTTTTCGACGTAATTGAATTGTTTCAGAATTTCATAAATGTCGTTATCGTTTTTGGACTTTATAGTGTTGGAGGTAGCAGATGTAGGATTAGGAGATTTATTATATTTTTTTTTAACTTAAGGAGATTTTTTTTAACGGTTTTTAGGGGTTTTGCATTTACCGTAAGAGGCTGGGTGCTCAGCATCGCAATTGACGCTGGTAGGGGTTATACTAACAAGAGATGGCCATTTTATGGTTAGTTGTAGGTCAGCACATTTACAAAATTTAGGATCAAAATTACAAATCTCTGAAGCGTTTCCAAACCGTTGGCAACGGTAACACTGTTTAGTGTTGATGGAATTCTTGAAGTGATCAATACTAACAATAATATAACAGATTTCCTGTATTTTGTAGAAGTCATCAAAGTCTTTACGGGATAATTCATCAACCATGTGCAGTGGCATGCTTTTACCGTTTTTTTAATTTTTTTTTTTTAGCATTGCTGCACGAATTCCAATATAAAGCCACGTAAAGCAAATCAATAATTAGTTGGGGATCAGTATTAGGGGCATACCTCTAACACAGACTTTTTTAGACGTTGGTCCTTAGGATGGATAGTAGTGAATTTAAGATATTTATCACTTAAGTATTTCTGAGTATCACGAAATTAGTTTTCGGTTTTTTATTGAATTTTGAGAAGTTCTCCTTTAAGGCAGAAAGTTGGGGTGTTTACAGTAACTAGAGATGTAATTTCTTGGGCGATTATTCGCCAATCAAAGTCGTTGAATTCAATATAGAATGGTGGATTTCATTTTTTCTCACCTGATACACTGTTTATAGTAGCATTAGAAGCAGAAGGGTTTAAATGAGTAGCATTATCTTGCTCCATATCAGAGGGATCATCATGGTGGACTTCAGAGAAGAGATTAATGAATGTATTGCTACGCGGGATACACAGATCAGTCCCGGAATGACGTATTTTTCGTATAGGGGTGGGAGTGGGGTTTGAGCTAATACTTTTAAGAATATTAAGATTCTCAAAAACGTCATTTTTAATCCCTTAATCGTCGCGCCCGATACATTCACGGACAGTATAGGCTACGTTTTTAAAATTCAGATTGTTTGATTCCCACCAGTTTTTTAAAATGGTGTAATTGACTTCATGCGCGCATTATTTTATCCACCATTAAGTAATCCGAATATTTCTACTTAAAAAAATTTGTGCAATCTGAAACAAGCAATCTCAATTTTTTAAAAGTAGCCTCTGCTTATCAGGCGTGACGATTAAAGGGTTAAATAATCTATGGAAACCAATAGATAGATATAAATTTGCATTGCATGGCTCCTCCAAAATGGATACAGCAAAGCTACGTAAAGACCTTACTTGAGCTTTCAGATCATCTTTCGTAGAATAGTTTGGGAAGAGTTGAAGTGACTTGATTTCAGCGTAAAAAAACAGATAATAATTCTCGGAGAACACATTGGCAAGCTCATAATGCTTTCAGTAATGGTTAAATTCAGCGAGAAAGTCTACAGTATGAGTTCCGTCGATAATACCTGCCAGTTTATTCATGAGAATATTTGCATCACTATCGGTCGTAGCCATCGTGAGCAAAACGAAACACACTCAAATACTTCGAACATGCACCACCACTACTTATAACTAAAAAACTCGCATAACACTTTAGAGAAGAACAATTCACGTCTTAACATTACGACTATTCAAAACAAAGCCATTAAATAATAAGACCAGTCAGATAGTGTTAAATTTGTTAGCGACACACTAGCGCCAAACCTCTGCTGTGGAAGGAGGACAAAACAGAAGTGGGTCGCAGAGAAACGATACGATTTATTTATATCGATATTTTATACGATTTTTATCGATGTTTTGTTTTTGCACTTCCTTTAAAAGCTTGCTAATTATTGGGATCTTTTACATTAAAGCTAAAACTATAATAAAAAAAATGTGGAAATTTACTGAATTAATATTTCTATATAAATATAGTGGTGGCGAAGAAGTTGATTTATTTATTAAAAGTTAAATAAAAAGTGATGGAAATTTACATCACTATGCAATTAACCCTTTCCGGCACAGACAAATTATGTTCGTAAAATGTGAAATTACTGACTGACACCGGAATTTACAAACGACTTTCTTAGAAAATATGAACTCCTTATTTTAAGATTTAATTTTAGAAGCAAAATTTTATTAAAATATTCTTGGTGCCGAATGCAGCACTCCCAACCGCTAGATGGCGCTATTTTCAACTTGCGAAAAGTTTCCCATTTATCTGACTGGGCTTATTATTTAATGGCTTTGACTCAAAGTGATCTCCCAAATGTCAATAATGTGACGTCAATCCATCTAAGAAAATGACTATCACTTCATTAAAAAAAAAAAATAGCTACTTAAAATTTCTGGTAAGAATTCGAAAATTTTAAATAAAAATTTGTCAGATTCGGAAACACTGCTAAGGTGTCCCTATAGCAATAGATTTAAAAAATAAAAATCTATTAAAACTTCTTTGTCCTATTACACAAGTCTAATTTTTCAATACCAGTATTTGTTAAATAAACGTTTCGTGCTAGGATTTTACAACATTTGCAACGAAAATCTCCTCTCAGGTACATTTCTACGTTATTTGTAAGAAAACTCTGAAAATGATATTTTTTTAATTAAGTGATATTAAAAAAAGGGGGAAGACTGTATGATACATACCGGGTGTCTCAAAATGACTGATGGATTTTAAAATTTAATAATTTGCCTACGTGGACAGATATTAAAAAAATTCTTGCAGGAGGGTTATGTATGATGCCAGGAGTTTTCTTACTGTAATTCTTGATTTTAGTTCGAATTTCGAACAATAGATGGCGCTGACAGTGATTGGCGCTCCATCGAGGCCGAAATTGACGCCACTCAGAATTGATGCACCGCCCCCCCCCCCCGAATACTAGGGCAGCCTTTTATTTCAGCGTTTGAACGGTCCCTCGAACTTCAACACCAATAATTTCTAAAAGTTTTCTTCGCCTAGTGTTTCTGAGATCAAATAATTCAAAGAGAGCTTTTAGATATTATTGGTGTTGAAGTTCGAGGGACCGTACAAACTTTGAAAAAAAATGCGCCTGCAACAGCCGTCATTTTTGTTAGCGCACAGGCCTAGTATTCAGGGGGCGGTGCATCAATGTTGAGGGGCGTCAGTTTTGGCCTCGACTGAACGCCAATCGCTGTCAGCGCCATCTATTGTATTAAATTCGAACTAAGATAAAGACTTACAGTAAGAAAACTCCTGACATCTTACTTAACTCTCCTGCAAGAATTTTTTAAACAACTATCACCGTTTGCAAGTTATTGAATTTTAAAATCCATCAGTCATTTTTGGGACACCCGGTATATCAGACTTTCTAATACACATACATACATACATGCATATTTATTTTTTAAACAGTTAATAAAAAAACCTGTAGGACAAACATTTTTTTGTATATTTTCCAGAATTACGTAAATACTCCGGCTATGAAAAGAAGACTTATGACCTTGAAATACTTTGGGATGCTACGAGGAAAGAATGTATCACATAACTCCAACATTTATGGGTTTTGTTATGCCACCATTTTCGTAGAGGAAAAAATTGTGTTATTTGATTATACATTGTTTGCGCAATCAAATAAGGTGAAAATTTCTTTTTCAAAATTCTAGTAACAGAAACGCATAAAAGTTGGTATGCATGATACCATATATATTCGCGTGTAAGTCGTCACCAAAATTAGAGAGAAATGCAGAGTAACATATGTTTGAATACTAGACATACCCTCGGATTGAATACCAGATTTTACGTATTGAAACCGTCGACTTCTTTAATCTCAGAAAATAATTACGCAATTTTGGATGAAATAAAGTGAAGAAAGGTATTGGAAAATACACCTAGTTAAACTGAAGGACATATTATTTCTATCGATTTTTGGGTCGATTAATAGGCGAGTAGATACAGCGCTAACACTGGTGACTATTTTTATAATCTGTCCCACCAGAAAATTTATTTTTGTTTAAAAATAAAGTTTGCAGAAATTTTTTCTTGTATATGTTATTAAATTATATGAAATATATGTCTGTTTTAAAACAGTGGTGCGAGATAGAATAAAAAAGTTGGAAATTGTACGTCAAACGTGACAAATGAGGTGCAGGGATGAGATTTCTCCGCTTTCTTGCATACCAGTATAATTTTACAGAAAATCCTTTTTCAATGAATCGGAATATTTTACGATTTAACATAAGAACGTTTTCTCTGATAATATACTGGTATTAAAAAAGCGGAGAAATCTCATCCCTGGAGGTGCTTTCGTACTATAGCTAGTTATATAAATATTCAGATATTGATGATTTTGAATTCTGTGAAATAAATTATATTGTCTGCAGATTAATTTCTGTAATAAAATTAGTATCTCTATCACTTTACGATTAAAACTCGGAAACTCCTATAACAAGAAAGCACCGATTAAAAAGAATCAAATTTCTTAATAAATATTTTTATTAATATCTTCTAAAGTTTTGATTCGATTTTCATAAAATCTGAAATGTCTACAAAATTCTGAAATTTCAAACCATTCTTTTGGGTAGTTTTTGCGTTGTTATATGCGGACAGACGGACCAGACGACGATAATAGGTGCTGCCTATTTATATAATTACGAACGTACCTAAAAAATAGTCGCCAGTGGCAGGTTTGTAGTATATACCATAAGTTAATTTACCGACACAAATGATGGGGCAAGCGCATTATTTAAACCAAAACTAAGTTCTTTTAGATTCTTGTTGCAATTGTCACCTTAAATAATTATTACATTTTAATTTTAAATACTCATCGAATAACTTATCCTGGGTGGTTAATAGTTTCTAATATATTTGTGAATGTTGATGAAAAAACATGTTTATTTTCTTAAAATACCGCTATGAAATAATTTTAAATAATATACAGTCTGAAAATATTATCATACTTTAATATATGCTATTCCCAATTTCAAACATACGATAATATGAATTTCTGGCCATCAAATTACTCATATGCAGTTCATAAGACAATTTTTATATATTTTTTATTTTGTATACTCTGCAAACTAATTTAAAACTTATTTATATGGAAATCTAAATTCTTATGTAAATTTAGCTGATAAAAGTTGAGTCAACTAATATCATCCGAAAATTTCTTTCAAATATAAAATATGGATATTCGAAATCAAAGTTTATATTCAATAAATGTATTTGAGTTTCTTCTCTCCTTGATGTTAAAGCGCTTTTAAAAATGATATATTCATTTATAATAATGTAATTGAACTTGATTTAGTTTCCCTCGCTCTTTTTCTATGAATCGATTTATTTAGAATATTTACCATTAAGAAATATATTGTACACACTGTAATAAACTTTTAATTTTGGAATTTTGGAAAATTTCCCTTTACCAGAAAATTATGACAGATTATGTTGTAGATATATTTTATTTGCATTTAAATCACAATGTACAATCAAATTATCTATTTATGATTATAATCTGGGCAGTGTTGAATAAAAATCGGGGTAAATTTCGTGTTTAAAGAAATGCTCATACGATTATACTTTTCAAAAGTAATTCAAAATGTAGGAAATGTTTCGCTTATTTTTAACCTAGCGGGGAGACATAGTAATTATTAAGAATATAAACGAAATAGGTGTATGTTATTCAGAAACGAAAGTTCGAACAAAGGGAATTTTTTTTTTCATTATTATACGCCATAAGTTTATATAATATTTTGATTTAGCAACAAAATAGTGTTAAGAGATACTATTGATTAATCATCTGTCATGATTTATTTAGAGTATTTTTTTCTTTTTGTAAATACGCCTATAAATTTGCAGATTTGTAGAATATACGTGCTCATTTTGAGCTTTAAGGGATGGGAAGCCAGAAATGTTTGCATTATTTATAGCAGAAATTTAGCATGAAAAAAGCGTTTCAACAAAGCAAAAATTTTTATTCAAATTTACTGGTGAAATTTTCCTCGGCGGTAATCACACACTGCGGAACGAATTATGGTTGTAACACATGGGCTGATAAGTTCCCGGTCTAATAAAGAAAGCACAACTTTTTAACATAACTTTATAACTGTATAATTTTTATAAATATCATAAGTTTAATAATAAATAATAATAATTTAATAAATAATAATTTAATAATAGTAATTTAGTAATAATAATTTAATAATAATAATTTAATAAATAAATAGTAATAATAATTTAATAATAATAATTTAATAAATAAATAGTAATAATAATTTAATAATAATAATTTAATAAATAAATAGTAATAATAATTTAATAATAATAATTTAATAAATAAATAGTAATAATAATTTAATAATAAATAACATTAACCTTATAACGAAAAAACTTCAAACAGACTTCAAGCTTCGTTTTCATCATCATCATTATCAAAAAGCTCCAATCATCGACTCGTTGTTGTTTTTGGTTAAAAGTCAACATACGCGGCATCCACTTTGACAACAGCTTTTTCATAGACAAAAGTTCATTCAAAATAAAAACTATCTGTTCCTTGGATATCTTCAGAGTCTGAGCAATCTCCAGCAACTTCACTTTACGATTTTCCAAACCGATTTTGTGGACTTTTTTTATGTTTTCCGGAGTAACCACCTGTTTTGCGTGGCGCATCACTGGTGTCCGTACGACCACGTTTAAATTCAGAAAACCAGTCAATAATGGTTGATTTACCTGGTTCAGTGTCCGGATAACGCTTATCAAGCCAAGCTTTTGTTTGAACGGTGTTTTTTCCCATCAAATAACAATTCTTGAAATTCTTGTTTATCCATTTTTTTGTTTATCAACAAACTTGTTCAACTAAAACCACTCTAAAGTTTGTCCACACGGCGAATCATTATGACATTTTTTCTGCTACCTTTTAAAGGTAGGTTTTTACAAAAAAAACAACGGTTTGGCGATTGCAACGCGATCTGTGTGCCAGACCGGGAACTTATCAGACGATGTGTTAGATTCACCGTTTTGAGCACATTCCAATTTCTCATTATTCATACTTTCTGAGACTGTCTTGAAACCCAGAGATTATTCATAAGGAGAAACAATCATGATTTTTATTGTTTTAATTATTTATATAATTTTAATGTGTTTTTAGTTACATGATTATTTTTATCCCTGAGAATGTTTCAAGTTTTTGTTTATAGAGCTATTGAGAGCTCTCCAGCATTTTTGAAAACTCTTTGCCAATAACAGAATGTGTGTATTATGTTTGGTTTAAATTAATATGTTTATTATTCGTTAGATAATTGAAATTAAGTAAAGATTTTGAAAAAAATCCACTTTTCTTTCGGTTTGGGCAAAAACAAGTCAACCTTATCTGATAGAGTTTTGTTGATTGTTGTAAAGACTTACCAATAGGGGAGTATCTATGTGCAGTACTTGATGTTTTGTTTATTTTTATCTTTGTTATAATTCTTCAGTAACGGAAACGGAATTGGTAACAGAAATGGAGCTGCGAATAAAGAGGAAGACACAGATAATGTAGTCTCTACCGGTGGGGAATTAAGTAACTGAGGATCTAATCACAAGATCATACCTGCCAACATTGCACGAAACGTCCGTATAATGTGGGTTATTTTAACCGAGGTTAAACACGTTTCAAAGCAGATTTTTTTTCTTTAAGGAATGCAATCAAATAGGCTCCACATGAGGACATAAAACTAAATATACAGCATTTTTTCAGATATTTTTTCTAGTTGGAAACGCCTTTAATCTGGATAAAATTAACCCGTCAGCACACGCGCTGGGATAAAATCTACCCCAGGTCACAACTATTATTTAAATATGTGCGAAAATCGTTCGTGATCATTCTGAGCTTTATAGTACCTACCAAGCTGAAAGATATCAAGATGTGGCCAAAAAGAATTTACCTCCGTTTGTGGATTTTCTATTTTTTTTTCGTTATAAAAATGTTACGTGGGATGAAATTTACCCCACGCGTGTTATAACGTAACCCATAATGATAGGAAAATGTTAATGCAAATGTTTATGTAATGCAAATAATAATATAACCAGTGGGCCCGTGCGAAGATTTCGCACTGAAATCTAATATTTTTTAGGTACTTCTCTATTAACCCGTCGACCGCTTTTCATAACAAAAAACTACCGCCAAACTGTAAGATTAAACGCCAAAAATGCAGTCCCATTTACTTGATGTCAGAATCATTATGCGCGTTTGTTACGTCATCTAGTGGTATTACATTCGACATTTGCGTGTATTTTTCATTATGTTTTACTGATTTAGTAGTTATTTTATTAATTAAAATAACAATTGTGTCCTTAAATTCTTATATTTTATTTATTTTTTGATATTCCAATGGCAACGTTCTACCGTTTATTTGGCGATAGTTTTTTGTTATGGAAAGTGGTCGACGGGATAATAGAGAAGTATCATTTTTTATCAATATGTAATATTTATTAGATGCAGGTTAAACTTCTAAAGAAAAAGCAAGAATAAAAATATCTGCAAACAACATTTAGTTGTTAGTCAAGCCAGAATATCATGTAATTTATTCCATCAAAGTTAGACTAAAAACTGATCCAAGATTGCTAAAGGCACGCGCGAGAAAAAAAAAATTAACAATCGTATTTTGACTGCATCAGAGGATGACGTCATCCGCTTTGGGAAAACCATGGAACTTATAAATCTAAACATTTAAATTTCAATTTCGCTTTTTAATCATAAGTATAAAATAAACCCGTGCAGTGTTTTTATAATAATTGCTATGAGCATCATATAATGTGGTGTTTTATTTTTTTGGCAACAATAATTTCAGGAAAACCTTTCATTTCTTTCATGAAAACAATGCCAATTTAATTTTTTAATTTCAGCAAATTTTAATCAAAAACATGTTTTAACGAATTGTTAAGTGGGCTATGTCAGAAGCCTGTTCTAAGACCTTTCATATGGTATCTCATTCGTTGTTCTGCGTTGCATATTTTCTGAGTAAAAGGGATGTTGACAGGAGAAATAATATATAAGGATTGTTCTTTTAAACGTTAATAACTCTTGCACATACAGTTTCTATATATCACTTGTATATTTTTTTTGCATTTTCATGGCAGAATTTGGATTGTAAAAGTTTTGTATGTAATGATATGCAGAAAAGAATCTTAGTGCTAGATTTCATGTTTTTTTTTTTTTTTTTTTTTTTTTTTTTTTTTTTAAATAACTTTTTACTTTGAGTTAAATTATGTTCTTTATTGGTTTACAGTTTATTTCAAAATACAAATTTTTGTTTATATTCAAACCGGGGGGAAATTGACACAAAAAAACCCATTGGAGTAATATTTATCCCGCGCGTGTAGTAACGTAATGGAAAGAAGCGCGTGTGCTGACGGGTTAACTCACATTGTACAGAAGTTTAGTTGAAAGTTGGCTGGTATGCAAGATGGACGCTGTTGATTGTTTACATCGGATCAGGGCCTGATTCACAGGGATAAACACCCACCAGTAAAAACTAAAAAGAATTTCTGCCTTATTTATGATAAAAATTCTGCAGGAGTAATCCGTTTATAAGGCGAAAGTTTCTATTAAAATTGACTGGTGGAAGTTTGCGTCGGTGGTCATGAAATTTACTAACATTGACAAGACGACTGTTTATGTATTTTCAATTTTGCGAAACAGCAGAGCATGACTACCGCTGAGGCAAACTTCCACCATTAAAAAAGAATATTTTTGCATTAGTTATCACAGAAAATGTGCATGAATAATGCGCCTAAATTAAGAGGAAATTGGTATTAAAATTTACTCGTGGAGTTTCCGACGGTATTAACCAGGTCCTGAAGAACCAACTAGACTTAAAGCTTCACCATTTTGAGGGTATGTTAATTCCTCTTTTTTCATAGTTTTATTTTAAAAATATGTAATAATAACAATAACTGAAAATTCTATGTAATAATAAAACAATATATCAAAACATGTATTGTTAATTTCTAAGATTGTACTTTATCTAAAAATCAAACAATCCGTCAGCATATAAGTTACGTGAAACGACTACTCTTTTCAAAAATAAATTATAAATGCACGTAAATATGAAATTTGTTTGAAATATCCACTTTCTGTAATGGAAATACGGCATTTCGTTTCTTCACGAAAGAAAACATATTTCACAAATTTTAATTTAAAGCATCTAAGTATTGCATTCATATATAAATCTGTATTTCCTTAACGTAGTTCTAAGAATTTATGTAAGCGCTTTCAAGTATTTTTAACTAATAAAAGCAAATTGTAATTCAAAAAATATACTTTCTACAAACGCTAACTTATAATAAAACCTCTCCAGTCCTTATTAAATATGCATTCAAATATCAAGGAAATACCAGAAATTCTTTAAACTTTAAGTTTAAATGAAGAGAAAACATTAAAAAAGCACTTTTTGATATTTCTAGAAGGCTTCAAAGTAATTCCTTTAATAGGGAAGGAAAATATTAATTATTTTTTCATCTTTATATACTTTAAATTAATTGCTTTAGATTTTTAACTACTAAACTTATGTTTATTTATTTATATTTTTTAGATTAAAACGAAGAACTTAAACAAATGCTAATTTTAAAACTGATTCCAAACTTCAATGTATAATGAAGTTTTCCGCTCTCTATTAATTATGCATTCGAGAGTAAAAAAAATGCCCGTAAATCCAATGCGGTGTTTCTTTATTTACAGCTAAATTGCTTTTTATTGTTGAAACAAAATTACAATTTACACTAATTGCAGAATCGAGGAAGTTTTATACTTTGAATGAAGAGGAAAGTTGAAGAACGCACTTTTCGATCTTTGTAGAAGACTTCAAATTTAATTGGTTTAAATATTTGACCATTTTTTTCTTTTGTTGTCTTTAAATATAGCTGCCAAAATTACATTAAAAAAAAATCAGATGTACAGTTGAACCAGAAAAAGCTTTTAATAAAATGTAACTTTTATTTTATATAGTAGTTATACTATATGTTTTCATTTATTAAATAGAACTTGGAAATTAAATATGTTTATTCGACCTTGAAAAAATATGAAAGATGGCAGCTATGTAAAGCAATCAAACGAACAGATATTTCTTATGTAAGTTTAAGTAGAATTATCAAGTACGTCCCCTTGAAAAATGTATCCTTTTTGATTATTTAAACAATGTTTTAATTTTTAAACCAGTAATTACAGAATCAATGAAGTTTTTTTAATTTGAACGAAAATAATGTATAAAATATTTCATCATCTTTCTAGTAGAATACGTACTCAGTTCTTTATTCAATTTTATGTAGAATTTTCAAGCATTTCATTTGCAAATTGTATCCTTTTTGTATTATTGGAACAGTGTTTCAATTTTCAAAACAGTAATTGCAGAATCAATGTTTTTTTTTCATTTGATTTAAAATAAAATATGAAGTATTTTAGAGCACACTTTCTAGAAAAAATTTTAATTATTACTTTTTTTTAGCTGCAAGAGTTCTGTTTGATTGTTTTTAAAAACCATCAAAGGGCGAGTTTCTTAAACATTAAAGGTTATTTTAGTCCGATCTATGGGCAGAAATCGTTTGTAGTGTTTTTATATATATTGTTATGAATTTTGTATATATTTGTAAATATTTCATTTATTTTATTTTATTATTGTGAAAATTGCAGTATTATTAATGTATTTCTTATTGAGCATCATGTAACTCAATGCTAAAGGCCTCAGATGGTTTGCAAGGAAAACAACCTTACACCCTCATCTTTATAATGGAAGTCTATTGAAATATCGCCAAGGAATGGGTTTATCGCCAAGTTGGCGATGGTTTTGGCGACTTATTTTTGTCGCCAAATTTGGCGATATATCGCCAAATGTCGCCAAGTTGGCGACGGATTTGGCGACTTTTTGTGCAACCACCCCCCCTTATACTTGTACATTGGGATCCTTTCTCGCAACGTTAAAGCACTTTCTGGTAATTTCTAGCATCTGAAGGCTCTGGAATAATCTGGAAAGATCTCTGAAACCTATATAAGGACCTCCATCAGTTCAGTTAGTTAGTTGTCTGTCAACTGCGATTGAATTCATACGAGAGGCTTTGCATTGAGAACTGTGTTTCTCGGATTGATTTTGTCGTTGATACGTCGTATTAAACGCATTGTTTCTGTGTGAAATTTTGCTGTGCTTTTATTGGATTTGAAGATTACTGAATATCTTGTAATTTTCAGAAGATATTGGTGTTCGTATTGCACTGTTTATAGTGAATAAAGCCTTGTGATTGTTCTTATATATTGGCATCAGTCCTTTCGAACCCCGAGCTCACAACATTTGGTGTCAGAAGTGGGATTGAATGCCGATTACCAGAGCAATGGAGACGCAACTGACTAAATTATTGGAGAAATTAGGAGAGATGGATGAGAAAATGACTGCGAATCAGGCTGAAATGAAGAAAGAAATGTCAGCGATGGATGAGAAAATGACTGCGAATCAGGCTGAAATGAAGAAGGAAATGTCAGCGATGGATGAGAAAATGAGTGCGAATCAGGCTGAAATGAAGAAGGAAATGTCAGCGATGGATGAGAAAATGACTGCAAACCAGGCTGAAATGAAGGAGATGTCGGAAGAAATGAAGAAGGATATGTCAACCAACCTTGGTGAGTTGAAAGAATTATTAGATAATAAAATAACATCTTTAAATGAAAGAATCGACAGCGTGGAAAACAAATTTGAAGGAAGATTTCAGGAAATAGAAGAAAATGTTCAAATGACAGCCAAAACCGTAGAAGAAGTTCAAAAGATCTCCAAAACCGTAGAAGAAAGGATAGAGAGTGTAGAAAAGGAGTTGGAAAATGTGAAGAAACAAAAGATAACTGCCGAAAACTATCCCGAAGATGTGAAGTATCAAGCTATGCTTCCTCGGGCTTCTATTAAACTCTCGACCTATGACGGAAAATCCTCATGGCCAGTTTTTAAGACACCATTTGGGATCGTAGCGGACGCCAATGGATGGGATTCCCAGACAAAGGCTTGCCAGTTAGCTGCTTCTCTACGAGCTGATGCTGCCGACGTCCTACAGACTTTGCCTGCAAATGAACCGCTGGATTTTGAAACGCTCGTCAGTGCCTTAGAATTACGCTTTGGCGAGAAATGCATGAAGGAATATAGCAGACTCCAGCTCAAATCTCGACAGCAGAAATCCACTGAATCCCTGCAAGAGCTTGCTACGGATGTCGTGAGACTTTCACATCTTGCTTATCCTGACTGTACGACTGAAATTAGAGAAAGCTTGGCTCTGCAGCATTTTATTGATGGTGTGCGTGACTCTGAGATCCAGAAACAACTCCGGATTGCAGATCTCAGTGACTTAAAAGGGGCTTTAGTTTATGCCCTGAAATTCGAGGCAGCCCAGCAAGCTACAAGGAAAGATCGACACTTTGTGCGAGTAGCCAACATGCCTGAGACGTCGGATAGAGCTGTGGAGCATTTACAGCAGCAGGTGAAGGACATGATGAGGCAGATGAGCTCCTTGATGGACAACAAAACTGGCAGAAAGATCAAGTGCTGGAAATGCGGTGGAGAAGGCCATATTCAAAGAAACTGCCTAAAACGACCCAGCACAGAAGGTAATAGCTCCCCACGAACGGCGGAGCAGGAAAACTAATTAATGGCCATCTCGCGGGGCGGAGGTTGCCAGATTTCGAGAAGCCCCATTATCAAGTGTGTCAAATTTCTGCAAGAAGTTGCGGCGAGAACGGAGTTTTTATAGTCGGGCGTGTGAATGATTTGCCCTGTAATATGATCATCGATACAGGAGCCAATGTGACCATCATTCGGAAAGATCTAGCTCACCGGCTAAAGGAAAAACTCCTCTGGACCCCGCCCCGTGTTATCCTCCAAACCGTGACCGGGGATAAGATCGACATACATGGAAGAATGAAATTGAAAATAAAGTTTGGGAACGCCGCTTACCATCATACAGTCTATGTGGCCGATATTTCAGACCCTTTCATACTCGGACTGGACTTTTTAAAAGAGCAAGGATTTACACTGGATTTTAAGAATAATGAGTTACGCTCTGCTCAAGAAGATGTCACTATTTTCAAACTTGGAAATGAGTCCGGGTCTATTCAACGGATCACAGCCAAGGCAGATGTTATCATCCCTCCTCGGACCGAAATGATGATACCTGGATTAACTGGAAACGAAAGAATTTTCCAGTATGGCTTAACTGGATATCCTGAGAAGAGCCCAAAAGGAGTGCTAATAGCATCAGCGCTGGTAGATCTGTCGAGAGATGTGATACCCGTGAGGATGGCGAATGTAAGTGAAAAGTCTAGAATTATCCAGAAGGGTGAAGTGCTTGCTACCTGTCTACCTGTGTTTGCAAAGACCCGAGCTTGACGTTGTCGGAGCCGCCTACAAGTTTAACACCTGAAATTGGACGAAATGAGAATTTATCTCCTGAGCAGAGACATGCCGCAGAAAGACTGTTCCAGGAATTTACGGATGTGTTTTCACAAAACGAGAATGATATAGGTCGCACTTCTCTGACACGTCATAGAATTGATACCGCCGACCATCCACCGATTAAACAGCATCCAAGACGCTTGCCGTTTGCAAAACAAGAAGAGGTTTCTAAGCTCTTACGAGAGATGCAGGATAGTGACATCATCGAACCGTCATCAAGTCCGTGGGCCTCTCCCATCGTGTTGGTCCGAAAGAAAGATGGCTCCACAAGATTTTGTGTGGATTATCGTAAACTTAACGATATCACGAAGAAGGACAGCTATCCTCTACCAAGAATAGACGACACGCTAGATACTCTTTCAGGGCATAAATGGTTTTCCACACTGGATTTGAAGAGTGGATATTGGCAAGTAGAGATCCATCCTGATGACAAAGAGAAGACCGCATTTACTACTGGACAAGGACTTTGGCAATTCAAAGTTATGCCGTTCGGGCTCTGCAATGCTCCAGCAACGTTCGAGCGCCTCATGGAGACAGTGTTAAAAGGCCTGACTTTTGAAGCTTGTCTCATCTACCTAGATGACGTCATCATTGGTGGCCGCACGTTTGAAGAACATCTTGGAAATATTCGAAAAGTGTTAACGAAGCTAAGAGCGGCGAATTTAAAGCTGAACCCTCTGAAATGCAAGTTCTTCCAACGCGAAGTAAATTATTTAGGACACGTCATCTCAGCTGAAGGTGTTCGAACAGATCCTGAAAAAGTGTCTGCAGTAAAGAACTGGAAGCGTCCGGAAAATGTCCATCAGTTGCGAAGCTTTCTGGGACTATGCACTTATTACAGAAAGTTTGTACAGGGGTTCTCCAACATCGCAAGACCCTTGCATAGGCTCACTGAAAGCAAGCAGAAGTTTCTATGGACACAAGAATGCGAGAATTCCTTCCAGCAGCTGAAAGAAGCTCTCACATCCTCTCCAGTCCTAACCTATCCACACCCCGACAAACAATTCATTGTGGACACGGATGCTAGTCATGAAAGTGTCGGTGCTGTACTTTCCCAAGAAATAGATGGCCAAGAACGAGTCGTAGCATACTGGAGCAAATGTTTATCGAAACCAGAGCGGAATTATTGCGTCACTCGTAAGGAGTTATTAGCTATAGTGAAAGCCATAGAACACTTCCATCATTATCTCTATGGCAGGAAATTTCTCCTTCGTACTGACCACGCATCCCTAACATGGCTGATGAATTTTAAGAACCCAGAGGGCCAAGTAGCCAGATGGATACAACGACTTCAGGAATACGACTTTGACATCAGGCATCGCAAAGGCTCATCGCATGGAAACGCCGATGCCCTATCAAGAAGACCGTGTCCCGAGAGCTGTCGCTATTGTTCCAGAGCGGAGAGCAAGTACCGTAATTTCCGGCGTATAATCCGCAGCTCAAAGATTCGTTTTTCGATCCAGAAATTTTATTCAATAATTGTACTTAAATATTTACAGCGATCTTTTAAGTTACATTTTATAAAATAATATTTCTGGGTCGAAAAACGACTCTTTGAGCTGCGGATTATACGCCGGAAATTACGGTATAACCCCGAATATGTCATACGCCAGACGAAGACTTCACTATTGACACCACCAGATCCCTGGAGTGATGAGAAGATTCGAGAAGATCAAATGGCAGACTCTGAGATCAAACCAATCTTGGAGTTATTAGAATCTTCTAGCACGAAGCCCAGTTGGAAAGACATCTCGACTTACAGTCCTACGACGTAGCAATATTGGGCTCTTTGGAACTCCCTCCACGTCAGGAATGGTGTCCTGTACCGAAAATTCGAATCGGAAGATGGGAAGACATCTCGGTGGCAGTTGGTACTTCCTCGATCTCGAATCCCAGAGGTCCTCGAAGAATTACATGGTAGTCCCACCGGAGGCCATTTTGGAGTCATGAACACATTACACAGAGTCCGAGAGCGCTTCTTCTGGGGGAAAACGAGAGCTGACGTCGAACAATGGTGCAGATCTTGCGATGCATGTGCAGCTCGGAAAGGACCAAAGAAACGTAGCCGAGGAAGACTACATCTCTACAATGTAGGAGCACCTTTTGAACGCATCGCCCTTGGCATCCTAGGTCCTCTGCCAAGAAGTGCTGATGGCAACAAATACCTCCTTGTTGTCATGGACTATTTCACGAAATGGCCTGAAGTTTATGCCATCCCTGATCAAGAAGCTTCTACGGTTGCGGATGCCTTGGTACACCAGTGGATATCAAGGTATGGAGTTTCCCTTCAAATGCATTCTGACCAAGGGAAAAATTTCATATCTGCTGTGATTGAGGGTCTCTGTCAACTTCTCGGAATGGACAAAACTAGGACGACGCCTTTACATCCACAGTCGGATGGCATGGTTGAGAGATTTAATCGTACCATCCTCAACAATCTCTCACTGCTAGTCTCAAGAAACCAACAAGACTGGGACCAAAAACTTCCCTTGTTTCTTCTCGCCTATCGCAGCGCCGTCCATGAAACAACCGGCTATTCCCCGTCTCAGATGCTTTTCGGTCGTGATCTTCGTCTACCTTGTGATCTGATTTTTGGTCGCCCTCCAGATGCGCCTTCATCGCCAGAGGGATACGTGCAGAATCTCCAGGCACGATTTGAAGACGTCCACAACTTGGCTCGAGAGCGGATCAATATACAGACGGAGAAGATGAAGACCAGGTACGACACGAAAGCCACGGGACATCAATTCAAAGAAGGTGACAAGGTTTGGTTTTATAATCCGACTCGACGTAAAGGACTTTCTCCCAAACTGCAATCGCACTGGGACGGTCCTTATACAGTCCTAAACAGACTGAACGATGTCGTAATTCGGATCCGAAAGTCACCAAGTTCGAAGCCTAGAGTCGTTCATTACGACAGGCTGGCTCCATACTATGGCCATAGTACTTAGTTCATTGATTGTAAATAGTGTAATGTAAATAATGTAAATTAGTATGACCATGGTCTTGTATATAAGTTAAAGTAATTATTTATTTTGCTTAGCATTATCATTATTAATGTTATTATTATTTAAATACTTGTATGTAATAATGTCTATGCTTTAATTTAATTTTATTTTTTAAATAAGTGTATATTTTGTATAATTCAGCATTATGAATGTGTTTTGAATAGTATAGCATTTGTTGGTAATGGGTTTGCTTTCCGATCGAAGGTTGAACTGCCCGGGACGTGCAGTCCTTGAGAGGGGGGCAATGTTATGAATTTTGTATATATTTGTAAATATTTCATTTATTTTATTTTATTATTGTGAAAATTGCAGTATTATTAATGTATTTCTTATTGAGCATCATGTAACTCAATGCTAAAGGCCTCAGATGGTTTGCAAGGAAAACAACCTTACACCCTCATCTTTATAATGGAAATCTATTGAAATATCGCCAAGGAATGGGTTTATCGCCAAGTTGGCGATGGTTTTGGCGACTTATTTTTGTCGCCAAATTTGGCGATATATCGCCAAATGTCGCCAAGTTGGCGACGGATTTGGCGACTTTTTGTGCAACCACCCCCCCCTTATACCTGTACATTGGGATCCTTTCTCGCTTAGGTTCTCTATCGAACGTTAAAGCACTTTCTGGTAATTTCTAGCATCTGAAGGCTCTGGAATAATCTGGAAAGATCTCTGAAACCTATATAAGGACCTCCATCAGTTCAGTTAGTTAGTTGTCTGTCAACTGCGATTGAATTCATACGAGAGGCTTTGCATTGAGAACTGTGTTTCTCGGATTGATTTTGTCGTTGATACGTCGTATTAAACGCATTGTTTCTGTGTGAAATTTTGCTGTGCTTTTATTGGATTTGAAGATTACTGAATATCTTGTAATTTTCAGAAGATATTGGTGTTCGTATTGCACTGTTTATAGTGAATAAAGCCTTGTGATTGTTCTTATATATTGGCATCAGTCCTTTCGAACCCCGAGCTCACAACATTTGGTGTCAGAAGTGGGATTGAATGCCGATTACCAGAGCAATGGAGACGCAACTGACTAAATTATTGGAGAAATTAGGAGAGATGGATGAGAAAATGACTGCGAATCAGGCTGAAATGAAGAAAGAAATGTCAGCGATGGATGAGAAAATGACTGCGAATCAGGCTGAAATGAAGAAGGAAATGTCAGCGATGGATGAGAAAATGACTGCGAATCAGGCTGAAATGAAGAAGGAAATGTCAGCGATGGATGAGAAAATGACTGCAAACCAGGCTGAAATGAAGGAGATGTCGGAAGAAATGAAGAAGGATATGTCAACCAACCTTGGTGAGTTGAAAGAATTATTAGATAATAAAATAACATCTTTAAATGAAAGAATCGACAGCGTGGAAAACAAATTTGAAGGAAGATTTCAGGAAATAGAAGAAAATGTTCAAATGACAGCCAAAACCGTAGAAGAAGTTCAAAAGATCTCCAAAACCGTAGAAGAAAGGATAGAGAGTGTAGAAAAGGAGTTGGAAAATGTAAAGAAACAAAAGATAACTGCCGAAAACAATCCCGAAGATGTGAAGTATCAAGCTATGCTTCCTCGGGCTTCTATTAAACTCTCGACCTATGACGGAAAATCCTCATGGACAGTTTTTAAGACACCATTTGGGATCGTAGCGGACGCCAATGGATGGGATTCCCAGACAAAGGCTTGCCAGTTAGCTGCTTCTCTACGAGCTGATGCTGCCGACGTCCTACAGACTTTGCCTGCAAATGAACCGCTGGATTTTGAAACGCTCGTCAGTGCCTTAGAATTACGCTTTGGCGAGAAATGCATGAAGGAATATAGCAGACTCCAGCTCAAATCTCGACAGCAGAAATCCACTGAATCCCTGCAAGAGCTTGCTACGGATGTCGTGAGACTTTCACATCTTGCTTATCCTGACTGTACGACTGAAATTAGAGAAAGCTTGGCTCTGCAGCATTTTATTGATGGTGTGCGTGACTCTGAGATCCAGAAACAACTCCGGATTGCAGATCTCAGTGACTTAAAAGGGGCTTTAGTTTATGCCCTGAAATTCGAGGCAGCCCAGCAAGCTACAAGGAAAGATCGACACTTTGTGCGAGTAGCCAACATGCCTGAGACGTCGGATAGAGCTGTGGAGCATTTACAGCAGCAGGTGAAGGACATGATGAGGCAGATGAGCTCCTTGATGGACAACAAAACTGGCAGAAAGATCAAGTGCTGGAAATGCGGTGGAGAAGGCCATATTCAAAGAAACTGCCTAAAACGACCCAGCACAGAAGGTAATAGCTCCCCACGAACGGCGGAGCAGGAAAACTAATTAATGGCCATCTCGCGGGGCGGAGGTTGCCAGATTTCGAGAAGCCCCATTATCAAGTGTGTCAAATTTCTGCAAGAAGTTGCGGCGAGAACGGAGTTTTTATAGTCGGGCGTGTGAATGATTTGCCCTGTAATATGATCATCGATACAGGAGCCAATGTGACCATCATTCGGAAAGATCTAGCTCACCGGCTAAAGAAAAAACTCCTCTGGACCCCGCCCCGTGTTATCCTCCAAACCGTGACCGGGGATAAGATCGACATACATGGAAGAATGAAATTGAAAATAAAGTTTGGGAACGCCGCTTACCATCATACAGTCTATGTGGCCGATATTTCAGACCCTTTCATACTCGGACTGGACTTTTTAAAAGAGCAAGGATTTACACTGGATTTTAAGAATAATGAGTTACGCTCTGCTCAAGAAGATGTCACTATTTTCAAACTTGGAAATGAGTCCGGGTCTATTCAACGGATCACAGCCAAGGTAGATGTTATCATCCCTCCTCGGACCGAAATGATGATACCTGGATTAACTGGAAACGAAAGAATTTTCCAGTATGGCTTGACTGGATATCCTGAGAAGAGCCCAAAAGGAGTAGATCCAGCTGGTAGATCTGTCGAGAGATGTGATACCCGTGAGGATGGCGAATGTAAGTGAAAAGTCTAGAATTATCCAGAAGGGTGAAGTGCTTGCTACCTGTCTACCTGTGTTTGCAAAGACCCGAGCTTGACGTTGTCGGAGCCGCCTACAAGTTTAACACCTGAAATTGGACGAAATGAGAATTTATCTCCTGAGCAGAGACATGCCGCAGAAAGACTGTTCCAGGAATTTACGGATGTGTTTTCACAAAACGAGAATGATATAGGTCGCACTTCTCTGACACGTCATAGAATTGATACCGCCGACCATCCACCGATTAAACAGCATCCAAGACGCTTGCCGTTTGCAAAACAAGAAGAGGTTTCTAAGCTCTTACGAGAGATGCAGGATAGTGACATCATCGAACCGTCATCAAGTCCGTGGGCCTCTCCCATCGTGTTGGTCCGAAAGAAAGATGGCTCCACAAGATTTTGTGTGGATTATCGTAAACTTAACGATATCACGAAGAAGGACAGCTATCCTCTACCAAGAATAGACGACACGCTAGATACTCTTTCAGGGCATAAATGGTTTTCCACACTGGATTTGAAGAGTGGATATTGGCAAGTAGAGATCCATCCTGATGACAAAGAGAAGACCGCATTTACTACTGGACAAGGACTTTGGCAATTCAAAGTTATGCCGTTCGGGCTCTGCAATGCTCCAGCAACGTTCGAGCGCCTCATGGAGACAGTGTTAAAAGGCCTGACTTTTGAAGCTTGTCTCATCTACCTAGATGACGTCATCATTGGTGGCCGCACGTTTGAAGAACATCTTGGAAATATTCGAAAAGTGTTAACGAAGCTAAGAGCGGCGAATTTAAAGCTGAACCCTCTGAAATGCAAGTTCTTCCAACGCGAAGTAAATTATTTAGGACACGTCATCTCAGCTGAAGGTGTTCGAACAGATCCTGAAAAAGTGTCTGCAGTAAAGAACTGGAAGCGTCCGGAAAATGTCCATCAGTTGCGAAGCTTTCTGGGACTATGCACTTATTACAGAAAGTTTGTACAGGGGTTCTCCAACATCGCAAGACCCTTGCATAGGCTCACTGAAAGCAAGCAGAAGTTTCTATGGACACAAGAATGCGAGAATTCCTTCCAGCAGCTGAAAGAAGCTCTCACATCCTCTCCAGTCCTAACCTATCCACACCCCGACAAACAATTCATTGTGGACACGGATGCTAGTCATGAAAGTGTCGGTGCTGTACTTTCCCAAGAAATAGATGGCCAAGAACGAGTCGTAGCATACTGGAGCAAATGTTTATCGAAACCAGAGCGGAATTATTGCGTCACTCGTAAGGAGTTATTAGCTATAGTGAAAGCCATAGAACACTTCCATCACTATCTCTATGGCAGGAAATTTCTCCTTCGTACTGACCACGCATCCCTAACATGGCTGATGAATTTTAAGAACCCAGAGGGCCAAGTAGCCAGATGGATACAACGACTCCAGGAATACGACTTTGACATCAGGCATCGCAAAGGCTCATCGCATGGAAACGCCGATGCCCTATCAAGAAGACCGTGTCCCGAGAGCTGTCGCTATTGTTCCAGAGCGGAGAGCAAGTACCGTAATTTCCGGCGTATAATCCGCAGCTCAAAGATTCGTTTTTCGATCCAGAAATTTTATTCAATAATTGTACTTAAATATTTACAGCGATCTTTTAAGTTACATTTTATAAAATAATATTTCTGGGTCGAAAAACGACTCTTTGAGCTGCGGATTATACGCCGGAAATTACGGTATAACCCCGAATATGTCATACGCCAGACGAAGACTTCACTATTGACACCACCAGATCCCTGGAGTGATGAGAAGATTCGAGAAGATCAAATGGCAGACTCTGAGATCAAACCAATCTTGGAGTTATTAGAATCTTCTAGCACGAAGCCCAGTTGGAAAGACATCTCGACTTACAGTCCTACGACGAAGCAATATTGGGCTCTTTGGAACTCCCTCCACGTCAGGAATGGTGTCCTGTACCGAAAATTCGAATCGGAAGATGGGAAGACATATCGGTGGCAGTTGGTACTTCCTCGATCTCGAATCCCAGAGGTCCTCGAAGAATTACATGGTAGTCCCACCGGAGGCCATTTTGGAGTCATGAACACATTACACAGAGTCCGAGAGCGCTTCTTCTGGGGGAAAACGAGAGCTGACGTCGAACAATGGTGCAGATCTTGCGATGCATGTGCAGCTCGGAAAGGACCAAAGAAACGTAGCCGAGGAAGACTACATCTCTACAATGTAGGAGCACCTTTTGAACGCATCGCCCTTGGCATCCTAGGTCCTCTGCCAAGAAGTGCTGATGGCAACAAATACCTCCTTGTTGTCATGGACTATTTCACGAAATGGCCTGAAGTTTATGCCATCCCTGATCAAGAAGCTTCTACGGTTGCGGATGCCTTGGTACATCAGTGGATATCAAGGTATGGAGTTCCCCTTCAAATGCATTCTGACCAAGGGAGAAATTTCATATCTGCTGTGATTGAGGGTCTCTGTCAACTTCTCGGAATGGACAAAACTAGGACGACGCCTTTACATCCACAGTCGGATGGCATGGTTGAGAGATTTAATCGTACCATCCTCAACAATCTCTCACTGCTAGTCTCAAGAAACCAACAAGACTGGGACCAAAAACTTCCCTTGTTTCTTCTCGCCTATCGCAGCGCCGTCCATGAAACAACCGGCTATTCCCCGTCTCAGATGCTTTTCGGTCGTGATCTTCGTCTACCTTGTGATCTGATTTTTGGTCGCCCTCCAGATGCGCCTTCATCGCCAGAGGGATACGTGCAGAATCTCCAGGCACGATTTGAAGACGTCCACAACTTGGCTCGAGAGCGGATCAATATACAGACGGAGAAGATGAAGACCAGGTACGACACGAAAGCCACGGGACATCAATTCAAAGAAGGTGACAAGGTTTGGTTTTATAATCCGACTCGACGTAAAGGACTTTCTCCCAAACTGCAATCGCACTGGGACGGTCCTTATACAGTCCTAAACAGACTGAACGATGTCGTAATTCGGATCCGAAAGTCACCAAGTTCGAAGCCTAGAGTCGTTCATTACGACAGGCTGGCTCCATACTATGGCCATAGTACTTAGTTCATTGATTGTAAATAGTGTAATGTAAATAATGTAAATTAGTATGACCATGGTCTTGTATATAAGTTAATGTAATTATTTATTTTGCTTAGCATTATCATTATTAATGTTATTATTATTTAAATACTTGTATGTAATAATGTCTATGCTTTAATTTAATTTTATTTTTTAAATAAGTGTATATTTTGTATAATTCAGCATTATGAATGTGTTTTGAATAGTATAGCATTTGTTGGTAATGGGTTTGCTTTCCGATCAAAGGTTGAACTGCCCGGGACGTGCAGTCCTTGAGAGGGGGGCAATGTTATGAATTTTGTATATATTTGTAAATATTTCATTTATTTTATTTTATTATTGTGAAAATTGCAGTATTATTAATGTATTTCTTATTGAGCATCATGTAACTCAATGCTAAAGGCCTCAGATGGTTTGCAAGGAAAACAACCTTACACCCTCATCTTTATAATGGAAGTCTATTGAAATATCGCCAAGGAATGGGTTTATCGCCAAGTTGGCGATGGTTTTGGCGACTTATTTTTGTCGCCAAATTTGGCGATATATCGCCAAATGTCGCCAAGTTGGCGACGGATTTGGCGACTTTTTGTGCAACCACCCCCCCCTTATACCTGTACATTGGGATCCTTTCTCGCTTAGGTTCTCTATCGAACGTTAAAGCACTTTCTGGTAATTTCTAGCATCTGAAGGCTCTGGAATAATCTGGAAAGATCTCTGAAACCTATATAAGGACCTCCATCAGTTCAGTTAGTTAGTTGTCTGTCAACTGCGATTGAATTCATACGAGAGGCTTTGCATTGAGAACTGTGTTTCTCGGATTGATTTTGTCGTTGATACGTCGTATTAAACGCATTGTTTCTGTGTGAAATTTTGCTGTGCTTTTATTGGATTTGAAGATTACTGAATATCTTGTAATTTTCAGAAGATATTGGTGTTCGTATTGCACTGTTTATAGTGAATAAAGCCTTGTGATTGTTCTTATATATTGGCATCAGTCCTTTCGAACCCCGAGCTCACAACATTTGGTGTCAGAAGTGGGATTGAATGCCGATTACCAGAGCAATGGAGACGCAACTGACTAAATTATTGGAGAAATTAGGAGAGATGGATGAGAAAATGACTGCGAATCAGGCTGAAATGAAGAAAGAAATGTCAGCGATGGATGAGAAAATGACTGCGAATCAGGCTGAAATGAAGAAGGAAATGTCAGCGATGGATGAGAAAATGACTGCGAATCAGGCTGAAATGAAGAAGGAAATGTCAGCGATGGATGAGAAAATGACTGCAAACCAGGCTGAAATGAAGGAGATGTCGGAAGAAATGAAGAAGGATATGTCAACCAACCTTGGTGAGTTGAAAGAATTATTAGATAATAAAATAACATCTTTAAATGAAAGAATCGACAGCGTGGAAAACAAATTTGAAGGAAGATTTCAGGAAATAGAAGAAAATGTTCAAATGACAGCCAAAACCGTAGAAGAAGTTCAAAAGATCTCCAAAACCGTAGAAGAAAGGATAGAGAGTGTAGAAAAGGAGTTGGAAAATGTAAAGAAACAAAAGATAACTGCCGAAAACTATCCCGAAGATGTGAAGTATCAAGCTATGCTTCCTCGGGCTTCTATTAAACTCTCGACCTATGACGGAAAATCCTCATGGCCAGTTTTTAAGACACCATTTGGGATCGTAGCGGACGCCAATGGATGGGATTCCCAGACAAAGGCTTGCCAGTTAGCTGCTTCTCTACGAGCTGATGCTGCCGACGTCCTACAGACTTTGCCTGCAAATGAACCGCTGGATTTTGAAACGCTCGTCAGTGCCTTAGAATTACGCTTTGGCGAGAAATGCATGAAGGAATATAGCAGACTCCAGCTCAAATCTCGACAGCAGAAATCCACTGAATCCCTGCAAGAGCTTGCTACGGATGTCTTGAGACTTTCACATCTTGCTTATCCTGATTGTACGACTGAAATTAGAGAAAGCTTGGCTCTGCAGCATTTTATTGATGGTGTGCGTGACTCTGAGATCCAGAAACAACTCCGGATTGCAGATCTCAGTGACTTAAAAGGGGCTTTAGTTTATGCCCTGAAATTCGAGGCAGCCCAGCAAGCTACAAGGAAAGATCGACACTTTGTGCGAGTAGCCAACATGCCTGAGACGTCGGATAGAGCTGTGGAGCATTTACAGCAGCAGGTGAAGGACATGATGAGGCAGATGAGCTCCTTGATGGACAACAAAACTGGCAGAAAGATCAAGTGCTGGAAATGCGGTGGAGAAGGCCATATTCAAAGAAACTGCCTAAAACGACCCAGCACAGAAGGTAATAGCTCCCCACGAACGGCGGAGCAGGAAAACTAATTAATGGCCATCTCGCGGGGCGGAGGTTGCCAGATTTCGAGAAGCCCCATTATCAAGTGTGTCAAATTTCTGCAAGAAGTTGCGGCGAGAACGGAGTTTTTATAGTCGGGCGTGTGAATGATTTGCCCTGTAATATGATCATCGATACAGGAGCCAATGTGACCATCATTCGGAAAGATCTAGCTCACCGGCTAAAGGAAAAACTCCTCTGGACCCCGCCCCGTGTTATCCTCCAAACCGTGACCGGGGATAAGATCGACATACATGGAAGAATGAAATTGAAAATAAAGTTTGGGAACGCCGCTTACCATCATACAGTCTATGTGGCCGATATTTCAGACCCTTTCATACTCGGACTGGACTTTTTAAAAGAGCAAGGATTTACACTGGATTTTAAGAATAATGAGTTACGCTCTGCTCAAGAAGATGTCACTATTTTCAAACTTGGAAATGAGTCCGGGTCTATTCAACGGATCACAGCCAAGGCAGATGTTATCATCCCTCCTCGGACCGAAATGATGATACCTGGATTAACTGGAAACGAAAGAATTTTCCAGTATGGCTTGACTGGATATCCTGAGAAGAGCCCAAAAGGAGTGCTAATAGCATCAGCGCTGGTAGATCTGTCGAGAGATGTGATACCCGTGAGGATGGCGAATGTAAGTGAAAAGTCTAGAATTATCCAGAAGGGTGAAGTGCTTGCTACCTGTCTACCTGTGTTTGCAAAGACCCGAGCTTGACGTTGTCGGAGCCGCCTACAAGTTTAACACCTGAAATTGGACGAAATGAGAATTTATCTCCTGAGCAGAGACATGCCGCAGAAAGACTGTTCCAGGAATTTACGGATGTGTTTTCACAAAACGAGAATGATATAGGTCGCACTTCTCTGACACGTCATAGAATTGATACCGCCGACCATCCACCGATTAAACAGCATCCAAGACGCTTGCCGTTTGCAAAACAAGAAGAGGTTTCTAAGCTCTTACGAGAGATGCAGGATAGTGACATCATCGAACCGTCATCAAGTCCGTGGGCCTCTCCCATCGTGTTGGTCCGAAAGAAAGATGGCTCCACAAGATTTTGTGTGGATTATCGTAAACTTAACGATATCACGAAGAAGGACAGCTATCCTCTACCAAGAATAGACGACACGCTAGATACTCTTTCAGGGCATAAATGGTTTTCCACACTGGATTTGAAGAGTGGATATTGGCAAGTAGAGATCCATCCTGATGACAAAGAGAAGACCGCATTTACTACTGGACAAGGACTTTGGCAATTCAAAGTTATGCCGTTCAGGCTCTGCAATGCTCCAGCAACGTTCGAGCGCCTCATGGAGACAGTGTTAAAAGGCCTGACTTTTGAAGCTTGTCTCATCTACCTAGATGACGTCATCATTGGTGGCCGCACGTTTGAAGAACATCTTGGAAATATTCGAAAAGTGTTAACGAAGCTAAGAGCGGCGAATTTAAAGCTGAACCCTCTGAAATGCAAGTTCTTCCAACGCGAAGTAAATTATTTAGGACACGTCATCTCAGCTGAAGGTGTTCGAACAGATCCTGAAAAAGTGTCTGCAGTAAAGAACTGGAAGCGTCCGGAAAATGTCCATCAGTTGCGAAGCTTTCTGGGACTATGCACTTATTACAGAAAGTTTGTACAGGGGTTCTCCAACATCGCAAGACCCTTGCATAGGCTCACTGAAAGCAAGCAGAAGTTTCTATGGACACAAGAATGCGAGAATTCCTTCCAGCAGCTGAAAGAAGCTCTCACATCCTCTCCAGTCCTAACCTATCCACACCCCGACAAACAATTCATTGTGGACACGGATGCTAGTCATGAAAGTGTCGGTGCTGTACTTTCCCAAGAAATAGATGGCCAAGAACGAGTCGTAGCATACTGGAGCAAATGTTTATCGAAACCAGAGCGGAATTATTGCGTCACTCGTAAGGAGTTATTAGCTATAGTGAAAGCCATAGAACACTTCCATCACTATCTCTATGGCAGGAAATTTCTCCTTCGTACTGACCACGCATCCCTAACATGGCTGATGAATTTTAAGAACCCAGACGGCCAAGTAGCCAGATGGATACAACGACTTCAGGAATACGACTTTGACATCAGGCATCGCAAAGGCTCATCGCATGGAAACGCCGATGCCCTATCAAGAAGACCGTGTCCCGAGAGCTGTCGCTATTGTTCCAGAGCGGAGAGCAAGTACCGTAATTTCCGGCGTATAATCCGCAGCTCAAAGATTCGTTTTTCGATCCAGAAATTTTATTCAATAATTGTACTTAAATATTTACAGCGATCTTTTAAGTTACATTTTATAAAATAATATTTCTGGGTCCAAAATTCGACTCTTTGAGCTGCGGATTATACGCCGGAAATTACGGTATAACCCCGAATATGTCATACGCCAGACGAAGACTTCACTATTGACACCACCAGATCCCTGGAGTGATGAGAAGATTCGAGAAGATCAAATGGCAGACTCTGAGATCAAACCAATCTTGGAGTTATTAGAATCTTCTAGCACGAAGCCCAGTTGGAAAGACATCTCGACTTACAGTCCTACGACGAAGCAATATTGGGCTCTTTGGAACTCCCTCCACGTCAGGAATGGTGTCCTGTACCGAAAATTCGAATCGGAAGATGGGAAGACATCTCGGTGGCAGTTGGTACTTCCTCGATCTCGAATCCCAGAGGTCCTCGAAGAATTACATGGTAGTCCCACCGGAGGCCATTTTGGAGTCATGAACACATTACACAGAGTCCGAGAGCGCTTCTTCTGGGGGAAAACGAGAGCTGACGTCGAACAATGGTGCAGATCTTGCGATGCATGTGCAGCTCGGAAAGGACCAAAGAAACGTAGCCGAGGAAGACTACATCTCTACAATGTAGGAGCACCTTTTGAACGCATCGCCCTTGGCATCCTAGGTCCTCTGCCAAGAAGTGCTGATGGCAACAAATACCTCCTTGTTGTCATGGACTATTTCACGAAATGGCCTGAAGTTTATGCCATCCCTGATCAAGAAGCTTCTACGGTTGCGGATGCCTTGGTACACCAGTGGATATCAAGGTATGGAGTTCCCCTTCAAATGCATTCTGACCAAGGGAGAAATTTCATATCTGCTGTGATTGAGGGTCTCTGTCAACTTCTCGGAATGGACAAAACTAGGACGACGCCTTTACATCCACAGTCGGATGGCATGGTTGAGAGATTTAATCGTACCATCCTCAACAATCTCTCACTGCTAGTCTCAAGAAACCAACAAGACTGGGACCAAAAACTTACCTTGTTTCTTCTCGCCTATCGCAGCGCCGTCCATGAAACAACCGGCTATTCCCCGTCTCAGATGCTTTTCGGTCGTGATCTTCGTCTACCTTGTGATCTGATTTTTGGTCGCCCTCCAGATGCGCCTTCATCGCCAGAGGGATACGTGCAGAATCTCCAGGCACGATTTGAAGACGTCCACAACTTGGCTCGAGAGCGGATCAATATACAGACGGAGAAGATGAAGACCAGGTACGACACGAAAGCCACGGGACATCAATTCAAAGAAGGTGACAAGGTTTGGTTTTATAATCCGACTCGACGTAAAGGACTTTCTCCCAAACTGCAATCGCACTGGGACGGTCCTTATACAGTCCTAAACAGACTGAACGATGTCGTAATTCGGATCCGAAAGTCACCAAGTTCGAAGCCTAGAGTCGTTCATTACGACAGGCTGGCTCCATACTATGGCCATAGTACTTAGTTCATTGATTGTAAATAGTGTAATGTAAATAATGTAAATTAGTATGACCATGGTCTTGTATATAAGTTAAAGTAATTATTTATTTTGCTTAGCATTATCATTATTAATGTTATTATTATTTAAATACTTGTATGTAATAATGTCTATGCTTTAATTTTATTTTATTTTTTAAATAAGTGTATATTTTGTATAATTCAGCATTATGAATGTGTTTTGAATAGTATAGCATTTGTTGGTAATGGGTTTGCTTTCCGATCAAAGGTTGAACTGCCCGGGACGTGCAGTCCTTGAGAGGGGGGCAATGTTATGAATTTTGTATATATTTGTAAATATTTCATTTATTTTATTTTATTATTGTGAAAATTGCAGTATTATTAATGTATTTCTTATTGAGCATCATGTAACTCAATGCTAAAGGCCTCAGATGGTTTGCAAGGAAAACAACCTTACACCCTCATCTTTATAATGGAAGTCTATTGAAATATCGCCAAGGAATGGGTTTATCGCCAAGTTGGCGATGGTTTTGGCGACTTATTTTTGTCGCCAAATTTGGCGATATATCGCCAAATGTCGCCAAGTTGGCGACGGATTTGGCGACTTTTTGTGCAACCACCCCCCCTTATACCTGTACATTGGGATCCTTTCTCGCTTAGGTTCTCTATCGAACGTTAAAGCACTTTCTGGTAATTTCTAGCATCTGAAGGCTCTGGAATAATCTGGAAAGATCTCTGAAACCTATATAAGAACCTCCATCAGTTCAGTTAGTGAGTTGTCGGTCAACTGCGATTGAATTCATACGAGAGGCTTTGCATTGAGAACTGTGTTTCTCGGATTGATTTTGTCGTTGATACGTCGTATTAAACGCATTGTTTCTGTGTGAAATTTTGCTGTGCTTTTATTGGATTTGAAGATTACTGAATATCTTGTAATTTTCAGAAGATATTGGTGTTCGTATTGCACTGTTTATAGTGAATAAAGCCTTGTGATTGTTCTTATATATTGGCATCAGTCCTTTCGAACCCCGAGCTCTGTTTTTAAAAACCATCAAAGGGCGAGTTTCTTAAACATTAAAGGTTATTTTAGTGCGATCTATGGGCAGAAATCGTTTGTATTGTTTTTTTATATATATATAACGTTATTTCAAACATAATGAGATTCATATACATCATTGAAGTGATTTACAGGGTGGCTACTAAATACCGTTATACTCCAAAAAATAAGAATTAATTTTATTCGTTCGGAAAAACAATTTATTTCTCTATTTCAATGTTTGGTAATTTTCTATTAGTGCAGACGATTTTTGTATAAAGCAAACATTTAAAATTATTTTAAAGATGGAAGCCAAAATAATTCTGATTAAATAACACTTTGGTCGCGAAATTTCCGCAAGTAAAATCTTAAAGCAATTAAAATGCCTTGGTTTTAGTAGAACATTTATATGTAGAACTATAAATAGATTATTGGATACTAATAGCTGTAAAGATCGACCTAGGTCTGGTCGTCCGCACTCAGTGCGCATAAAAGAGCACATCAAAACAATTCGTGAAAAGATATAAAGAAATCCACAACTTTCTGCAAATAAAATGGCTGGAGAAGAGAACATAAGTCGCAGAACTATACAAGTTATTATAAATGAAGGCCTGGGTTTTCGCCCTTATTGCAAAACAAAAGTTCAAGGTTTGACTGTTACACAAAGAACAAAAATATTACAAAGATCAGGGAGGCTGGTGGTCAGGGAAAAATACAGTAAAAAAAGTGATAAAAACCAGTATATTTTTATAGAAAAATTTATGTTAATTATTCGATCAAATAATCAATTTGAATTTTT